>CM042688.1:235255285-236455285 GCA_023614405.1 Avena insularis | reverse complement strand
AGATCAAGATAACTCATCTTTTAAGCAAAACAAATATAATACTATGGTTACCATCAGGCCTAGCTTGAGGTAGGGATGGGTATTTGAAAGAGTGGAGTTTTAATAAGGTGAGATTCCTTGGTATTTCTACCAAGTGTAGAATTCAAAAGCTTTATAAAAAGGTTTTTAGAAAAATCTAGAGGTAAGAGTAGTTGAAAGCTTTGCCTTAACAACATAAGGAGATTATATCATATAGATCTCCATAGTTTTGTGAATGGAAGCTACTAAAATAGTTAGGGTTGGAAAGGCATCTTGGCTCAGATTTTGAAATGCTAGAACATTTGAGAATATGAAACATAGGCCAAGAGAGTTTTTATTAAATAGCTTTTGTCATCTGATGTTGAGTTAAGGAGTATCTCATAAGCTATACAATCAGAAGCATAAGCACAAACAACAACAAGAAAGCACTATATAATTAAATAAGAAAAAGTTTTTGTTCCCCCTGATTTTTGCATTCTGGACAATTAATCAGGGTTGCTGAAATTGGGATGTTATAGACCTTTCCCCCTTAGAAGAATCACGTCCCGAGATTCAAGAGAGTAAGGTTAGGAGATTTTGTGTTGGAGTTAGTGTTATGTTTTTCTTGCATACTAACTTGTCGACTTTGTGTTTGAATAGGGTTGCTACGACGGTGAGGTTGAAGTTCAATCGTCTTGGATGCAGGAGTGTTGAGAACGCTTCAATCAGGATTTGTGAGGGGTGATCTTCCATCTATAAGGATTTATGGCGTTTCTTTTAAGGGCTTATCATATCCTAGTTTACGTCTTTGGGTTTAATTGCTGAGGTTGCTTCTAGTAGAGGGTTATTCTATTTTGTGGGAAAGATGAAGTCATTCCCCCTAGGGTCAAACTAGGGTGGCTCAGAGTTAATGCAGTCCTTCCTTATTGGAGTCGTCGGATGATGTTAGGTGGATATCGCAATCTTCTGCCCGAAGTTCAAACCTTCTGATGACGTCCGCAAACTAGGTGTTACGAGGCTTATATACTACTTTTATTCGTACCTAGCCGATCGGAGTAGTTGAATTAGCGGATCGTCCAAACTGTTTAGAACTAACGGGGTTAATGAATCAGCGGTCCCTTAGGATGGTATTCAGCTGAAGTAGCCGAGGGCTTTGTAGAATCTTTAGTTAGTTTCTCCTCTGATGACTCATGAGTTGCGGTTTGGCAAAAAGGCGTCGGATCTGGAGATCTTTTTTGATAGACAGTCTTCGGGATTTGTGTAGGAAAGACGCAGTCTTTCCACCTTAGCGCTTCACTAGGGTCCTTCGAGAGTGGTGTAGATCTTCCGTCTTGAAGGGCTGGCATGATGTTGTAGATGTTTGTATCTCCTTGGGTCTTGGGTTGAGATATCCGAGAGACATTCTATGGCGTGAATCAGGTTGGGGTGGTTTCCTAACGAAGTCTTAGTAGTTAACTCTGGGTAGGTTAGTGTTTAATGACACTTATTGTTAGTCTTCAGTTAGGCTAGAGGCATCCATCTTCAGAGAGGTTATCCTGACTCAAACTATTGACGTTGCTTCTGCTCGATGGCGAAGTATACTCGGTGTCTGGATGCATCCTTGTCTTCAGGATTTTTGGAGTATCCTAGCCTTCTAGTGAGGATCTTCCTGTTGATTTGGGTGGGGTCGACTAAAATAGTTAGTCTCCTGAGGTGGTCGGAACCTCTAATATACCGAAGGTTAGTAGAGTCAGGTCTTCACTTCTTGCCTTTGTTAGCCGGTCTGGTGGCTTCTTATGGATGATGCGGATCCTTCGATGGTAGACTTCTAGCGTCAATGGAATTCTTGCTATGGTTGGCAGATGAATGTTGGCGCGCAGTATTAATGATGAGTCTTGAGAAGTGAGTTTGACGAGGTATGCCATCCTGCTAGGGAGTAGTCTTCGAGTGATTCTTAATTGACAAGGTCGGACTTCTAGTTCTAGCGATGCTTTGCCTCTCATAAACTCCCGATGTTAGTCTAGGTTTTTGTTAGCGGCAACAACTAGGGGTTCCTAAGTTACTAGGTGTGTTATCGCTCCTCGAGTCACATGTTACGGAGGTCAGAACACATCAGAATCCCACATACAAGGCGAACAAAGCGAGGGGATTGCAAAGTCCTTGGTAGATAGCACATATCAAGCAACACATGATGCACTTAGGCAAGCAAACATGGCCTACTATGGGGACCAAGGAGTTAACTACTCGCGATATAGGGGAATCATATCTTAGGACTATTAATCCTAGAAATCATCGCTCTTAGGGTTCAAGTCACTATCTTGCGTATGAAGCCTTCACCGGATCATTGGACGCTTCTCGATAGTGTAATATTTTATTTCTTATGATTAGGAGGATTTCGCTGGTAGGGCGATATTGTAGTCTCCTTGTATTTGCTGGTAGTTTCTTCTCTTTGTCTTGCTAGCACTGTCTTCATCTGGTCCTGAGTCCTATTAGTTTTAACTCCGTATATTTGAAATTTGGACAAGAGGTAGATGAAACCATTTTTTGAAATCCTTTAATTTATGGGAAGATAAGGAGTAGAACATTTCAAAAAGCTTTTGAGGAAGTAGTTTTCGAAAGTCGATGATTTCAAAATAGTTTTCCTATTTAACGACCATGCTAACTAAGGCTCTCCTACAGTCAGGATGGCTCTGATACCAAGTCTGTGGGGGCCTCGGATTAATCCTCCGAGAATCCCTATTATGCATACACCATGATCCCATGATCAGTTAGTCGTGGCACATAACCGACAAGTATCAAAGTAAATATCCATTACTTAAGTGGATACATGTCATACCTTACATGCCATTATGGCTACATCAATAATCATCAGCGGAACTTCATCAAGCGTAGAGCCCGATCCATGCCTTAACCTACAAGCAACTGACTAGAAGAACGTCCTAGCTCGCATAGTCGTCCACTTCACCTTCTTCTTGATATATGACCAAGTTAATAGCCAGGGACAATTCCAGTGAGTACTTTGAATGTACTCGCAAACCACCTTAAGAGAATAATAATAATAACAAGAGGTTATGCAATATGGCTGAGGTAGTAGGAGGTCTCCAAGAGAGGTTCTTTTCTCAATTAGTTTCTCTTGTAGATATAGCATCTCCATATCTTTGGTGAAAACCTTTGTGAACATTTTGGAAACCTTTTTAAAAAGTTTTGGGAAAACATTAGGACTGGGTCACCCATTTGTTCCTTCCTTTCGGTCATCCCATGACCAAACTCCTTTCATTCCTTTCTGACCATCCCATGGTCAAAACAGGTATCCTTTCCGGCCATCCCATGGTCAAAACATTTCCAAAGCCATTGCTTTTCAGAAATTCTTTTTGAAAACAAAACTAGGACCGCTCTACAGAAGTTTGTCCAACCCATCCATAACTGCGGACACGGCTATTCAAATAGATTTACAATCTGAAGAGGTTGTACACTTTACCCACACCATCCGGGCACACTACCCTGCTCTACACCGATCGTGGGTCGAGTAACCGATAAAGACTCTCCGTATGCCACTCCAGTATAAGTGCCTACCCTATGAGTGTTGTTCCCCTCAACACCGGGACGCCCTATATAGTACTCAAGCCAACCGGAGCGCTTTTTCCACTTCCCAAGTGTGCTCTTTCAATGAGGGACTCATAGTAATGCGTGGAGGCCCGCAGACCCTTCGTTTCTTCTCCCGGTCGATGTTTTACATGGACTCAGCCAGAAAAGGCCCACCCTCCAGGGATTTATATCCCCTGTAGTTGTTGCGAGGCATCTTATACCAGAATAAACAAACATAATATCCAGCCTTGTCCCATTCCAGAGTAATGTGGTTGCACGGGTTAAGTTGTTATAGCTAAACTGCAAAGAACCAGGTGTGTTTACATAAACCTTTTTCCTCCAACTTTCCTTCAGCATTTTGAAAAACAAAATCTTTTTCTTTCTCAACATCTCTTGGGAGGTCCCACCTCACAAAGGTTTTATCATAAAACATTTGGTAAAGCTTTTGGAGGGGGTCTTCCCATCCTCTAGTGTTGCTTCGGCTAAAACTGGGTCTCCAAAGGGGTATGGTGTAATACACCATCTATCATACTAGGGTTAAATAGGTGTCATCAAGAGGGTTGTACTTAATAGTACAAAAGCGTAATGGTTTGGAGAAGCCAAGCCACTACCAAGTAGAGATCATCATAAAGTAAAACAATGCAGTTTTCATAAAGCGGTAGATAAAACATGCATAAGTAAGATAGTAGGACAAGTCTTATGAGCAAGAAGGTGGCTTGCCTGAGATCAACACTCTAGCAATATATGTCCCTGGACTTCTCCTTAGAAAACCATAATAACCAATAATAATAACCAACTTCTTCGGGTCTCCGATATAATCGCATCTATCGTGGATATGGATCACATACAAGCAAACAAATGACACAATCAACACCATACATACAAACATAAATACATATAGCAAGCAATGAACAATATAAGTTTACAAATCAGTAGGTCTTAGGAAGAATGGATTTAATAAGATTGTCCTTGTCTTGGAAACATGGAAGAAAATCCCTTAGGATTTATAGTCTAGAAACTACCTAAGAGATGGGTTTTGGACCAAGACCATATCCTATATGATCTCATTCTATTAAAATGGTACCATCAGATAGGTATTGATAAAATGAAGCCAGCAAAAGTTGTTTCACTATTTTATCAATCTCCATTGATTTATAAAGCATTTTCTAGTGATTAAAACTCTATTTTTAGGAAATAATTCACCAGAAATGTTCTGTATGTTCAAAAATTATTTCCAAGGTTGGTTAGGTAGAATTTGATGTACTGATTCACTGAGAGTTGGAATTATATCAAAATATTTAAAAGAATGCCCTCTGGAATTTCCCAAAGGCAGTTCTATAGACAAATTATCTTTGTCACCAAATTGAATATACAGAGACTTTTGATATGAAGTAAAGGTAAATGGATAGGTATTGCAAAAACCTCCTAGTACCAACTTGAATCACTATTTTTGGAGTTGCAGAGCTACTGTGGTGATTTATTGTGGCGCCCCGCAAAAACCACTACTAGAAAATCGTTGTGTTTTTGTGTCATCATGCCACATTGCATTTGAGCATCGTCATCATCTTGCATGGTTTTTGTCTAAACTATTTTCGAAACGCCGAGTTTTGTTTTCTAAATATTCCCGTCATTATTCAAGTTAAAATCCGGTCTCCGGAATATTTTGTTTCGCCTACAAACAGATTTCAAACGCCCCGTTTTAAACAAATAAAATATTTAATTTATTTTTAGGAGGCAGCTGCTAGGCCCGAAAGCCCGGCCGGCCACCTCCAAACCCTAGTCTAAAAATATCTAGTCCTAATCCTACCTACACCTAATCCTACCCAGCCCCCTCCACCTCACCCCGGCCAATCGCAATCCGCCACCTCACCGCATCCCTCCACCTCACCACTCCCTCTCCCCATCCCAGCCGCCACCTCATCCCACCTGCACGCCTCCCACCAAACACACCTGATCCACCCACCGCCGCCCTCTCACACATGCGCACGCGCCCAGCCTGGCCACCAACCCCCTCTCTCTCCCCCCGTCTGGCCCCACCCCCTCCTTTTTCCCGCCCAGCCCCCACCTGCACCCATCCCCACGCCCCTGCCCGGCCTAGCCCCACCACGCGCGTCCATCTCTCCCTCCCTCCCGACACGCACCACGCCACCCCCGCATGCAATCCCACCCGAGTCGTCGTCTCCCTCTCTCCCTTATCCCCGCCCGTCCTCTCCACCCCGCCGCCATCGTCGGCCCGCCGCTGAGCCTCGCTCCGAGGTCACCAGCCTCCGCCGCCACCTCCGGCCTCCCCTTCCGCCGCCTGGTCCTCCTCTGGCCTCTGCCTCCGTAGGCAGACGCCTCACCCGACCTCTGCGAGCCTCCCTCCGCGAGCCAGCCGCCATCGCAGCGGGTCCCCTCGCCTCCATCCCCTCCGGCCGCCGTCCCGGACCCCGCTGGCCGCGCATCCGCGCCCTCCCCCGTCTCCCTGCCTCCTTGCCACAGGTGCGGCCGCCGCCGTCACCTCCCCGTCACGCTCGCCCGAGCTCCTCTGCCGGCCTCTGTTCGCCTTCCTCCGGCCGCCTGCCTCTCACCTCCCGCCCCTCTTGGCCTCGCCCCTCCTTGGCCTCGCCCTCGCCTTCAGCTCGTCCCGGTCCAGCGCGCCGCCCAGCCGCCTCTCGCCAGCGAGCACCGCCGCGCCTCGTGGGCTCCCTCCCGGTGACCCCTTCCGGCGAGCGCTCTGCCCCGACCTGTTCAGCGGCCTCGTCGTTTCCCAGCTGTAATTGCAGTGCTATGCAGTTGCCATTTGTGCTAGGACGGTGGTGGTGCGCATCGTGTGTTGTAAACCTTTCTCCCCGTGTGTTGGCGTAACCTTCTGCGTCGACCAGATCTCTACCAAGTCCCACCCAACCACCTCGCCTCATTCTCGTCGACAAGACCGACTCCACGCCGCCACCACAAGACCTCACGGACCTAGGGAGAACCTGCACGAATGCAGCGCGCCAGTAACATCCAAGTTCCAGACCTGACCCGACCGACCGAGACCGAGGACTGAACTATGAAACTATGACCCCCGGGGACGAAAAGCCGAACCGACACACACACAGTTGAGACCCCCCCATACCTGATGCGCGACGCCTTGAAAAAGATCTTCTCTCTCTGACGAGGTCTTCTCTTCACTTCACTACGCCTAGACCAACCCCCGGAACCCAAGATCTTCCGAACCTAGATGTGTGAACCTTTTCCCGAGCCCCTATTTTATAAATGCTATGTATAGAACTTGTTGCATATCAATTGCTCATACTCGCATGCATATTGTGTGGTTTGGGGGCATTATGCCGATTCACCTCATAATTAAATATGGAGACCATATGCGGACATCTCTAGTCTCATATTGGTTCCATTTAAATTTGTGTAGCGAACCGGTGATATGATTTTTCCTTGTTAAGACAACATTTAAATTGCAGGGTATCTAAATAACATGAACCTATTAATTAGTTGTCGGGACCCCGGTTCCGCTTAATATGGCCTAAATGCATCGCACCTTTGCCATGTCATACATCATACATGCATCATGCCCGATTTTCTACCGTAGTATTAAATAGTCCATCCGGTGTTTCTTCTAGTGCTTTGCTTCTTCACGGATTAGGCCGATGAGTTGATGCGAGTGTCGACCCGATCTTCGGATGAACCTTTGGCAATGTTTTCAGGCGAGCACCTCCCCCTTTCTACCTATCTTACTTTTATAGTATTTATTCCCCCTGTTGATCTATTGCTATCTGTGTTGCGATGCTCTAGTTTTCGTACCCGTGATATCCCTAGCAGCCTTATATTGCCTTGGACACATCCTATTACCTGTTGATTGGTAGATAGTTGGACTTGCGCGTCGTAGTCGCTTGCTCAAGTGCTGTTGCGTGTCGTCAAGTACCACAGTTGTTGGAGTATTGCCGCAAGTTTAATGTTGGAGATGATCATGGCTTTAATTACTGTTTAATAACTAAAATTGAAGTAGGTAAATAATGCAGAGGCACCGGTGGGTAATAGACAATATTTGGTTTTTAACGCTCCTTTGGTGTCCGTGGGACCTCGAGTTCTTGACACATGTTCGAGATCGGCGCGCTAACCACGAATTGGGGTGTGTGGGCACCCCATCGATTTAGTACTGATTCCAATCTTGTCTGGGGCCACAAAGTAGTTTGGGGCTTTATTACTATCCTGTACTTATGCCATGCTTTGCTTTATTTACGATTGTCGTGGAGCACTGTCTTATTTAGGACCGTGACACGTTTCGCTGTATCGACAAGCCAGTCACATTTTCGGGTTCCCGATCGTTTACAGCCGACACAAACCAGGTCCGTCTCGAAGACCGGCCGACTTCGTTCTGGGTAGCTTAGTGGGGTGGCCCCGTGCTTGCTTTGGGTCTGGAAGCGCCGTGTCCAAAACCCGTCGACATACCGTTGGGTGTATGTTTTGTGATCTTGTACCTACCTGATCGACAACAAGGGTGTAGGTGCGTGTGGAAACTTTGGTGCACCCTCAGGTTAAATCTTTTGAAGCCGTGTCCACGGTTATGGACGACTTGGAGCACAGTTCTCGATCATAGACAACTATAACTAAAGTTTACTGTTATAATTTGACTTGTATCCGATATGACTAGTAATCAGCTTCACTACAACGGAATGGCTAAATAAAAGTACCAACAACTGCTGGGTTTGGGATATCTCATGCTAATTGTATCTGACTAGTAAGTGTGGCAACTACAACGGAATGGTTAACTAAAACTGCCTTTGCTTATTATATCGGGATGACTCATGCTATCTATATTTGACTAGTAATTGCCGCAACTATAACTGAATAAATAAAACGCCAGCGGTGTGAGTTCCTCGGTTGACTTCCTAAATGCGGTCTCGAGGGGGAAATACCAGGATGGGTATGTTTGGTGGTAGTATCAGGTTGGTTCCGGATAGGTCTTTCTTATCCCTCTCTGATAGCCGACAGTTATATCGAGTCTCTATAGGTTGTTTGGTGCATGCCGCGCTGCCGCTTCAGTCCACCATACCTATGTAGGCGAGGACCGCCGAATTCTAGCCTGTAGTGTCTTGGCCTCGATCTTGTGCTCTCTCTTTTTCCTCTGCCCTTTGTCGGCACCCCTTTTGTTTAAGCAGGTTTGAGATCCACGTCGTTAGCAGGGTTACCCTTCCGGCTTGGCCTGGGCAGGGTTATGGACGCCATTGGTTATTCTTCAGGGCTCTTAGCTCAATTTGCATCTTGTCCGTACTCGGACGATGTATTGTTTTCAAGGTGATTTGAATCTTTGTATTGTATATCTGTATTCTTGACTCTTTGAGTCATTGTTGTATATATCTGTTCTGTGGGTTCCATCGTGGACTATTGTGTAATGATATTACTTCGTTTTCCACCCGCACGAAAGTGCCTGGTGGGCACCTTTGAATCGTTTCTATGCGGGTTTGGCGGAATCGCTGAAACTTGCATAGGGTCGATTCCGAGGGTGTTACATTTATCTAGTGAAAAAATCTATATACAGAAGTATTTAATTCACTACAAATCGACAGAGGTTGAAAAATTAGTGATGTCCTAGGGTTGGGTAGATATTGGTGTAGCTCATCCAAGAGAGTTGGAATTGGGTCAATTTAACTCATGGTATAACCTAGGGAAATTTCTAAAGTCATAATTAGATGGATTTTGTTATTTTTGCTACAGGGGTTTAATGGTTCCACTTGGAGAGAGACCAAGGTCATGAGGTAGGTACATGCAGTACCTACCAGGGGAACTTGGGTTTATCCTATTTGGACTTGTAAATCCCACAGAAGGAATTAATTAGCAAAAGGGACACCTTCTGGTATTTAAATTACTAGGATTAATCTAGACAAAATTTTGGTTCAGTTATTGTAATGAATGTTGAGTAAAACATTTGGGTATAAACCAAAATTCAGATATGGGCATTTGGAAGTATTTTTCATTTCCAAACGAATTTAATCCAAACATGGAAACTGCAGATCTGGTGGGAAAATATTAAAAAGGAAATGGGGTGGGCTGGTTTTTCGGAGGGAAATGGGCCGCCGGGGAGGGTTTCGGCCCACTCAGGGCTCGAGAGGTGTCGAGCAAGCAGCGGGGGGACGCGGTGGATGGCGGCGACCACGGGGATGGGCGAAAGCAGGGGGTTTTGCAACTGGATCTAGCTCGTGCGACGACGACCGAGGCGAGCTCGCCGCAGCGAGTCGGTGCAGCTTCGTGGAGGCGGTTCTGGGTCAAACAGAGGGCACGGTTAGATGCAGGGGGCTTAGGAGATCACATAATGGTGTGATTCTATGGTGATTAAGGGTGGGGTTTTTGTGAGGGTTTGAGGGAGTATTAACCCAATGTTGTTAATTATCCAAGATTTGCCATTTTTTATGATTATGAAGCAACTCTTGAATTTGATCTTGGCAAGGTGAGTTATGGGTGCTGGTAGATAGGTAGGGTCAAAACACACTTCCAAAAATTTATGGGATTTATTTGATGACTTTTGGTTTACTTTATATCAAATATTCAAATAGTGCAGAAATGGTTTTATGGCTTTGATTTGGTATTTTTGAATTGGACAAGTGTGGTTTTTGGTGTAGGATGGTGCTAGATACCAAGACACACCTTGGAGAATTTTCCTGAAATTTATTGAGATGGAAAAGTATTTTTGAGCTATTATTACTTGTTTCTACCATTTAAGAAAATGGCCAAAAAGAAATAATGAAGATCTTCAAAAATATTTTTGAAGTTGGAGGATAGGGTATGATATGCAGGCATCAAATGTGACCTGTTTTGGAGAAGTGTTTTGGCAAAAACCAACTTTCCTTTATGGAAGGGGTTTGGAGGTTTTGCCCATTAAATGAATTAAATAGTTTTTGAGCCATAGTAATTATGGATAATATTTTATAAATATTTATAACCAAGTTAGATGATGTCTACATGCTTTATATAGCATTTGCAACATTGGGTGTTGAGAATCCAACTGGATTTTTGGTGAGGGACAAGAATTAAAGCATCTAGAGTGATGTTATTTTCATACCATCAAAACACGGTTGTCTCTTGGAGCTCAAGGCTCCCCTTGGTTCAAGGGATATATGGATAGATAGACCAAGTTATGTAGATCACCATGGTACATAATTTTGGGATTGATCATGCTTGAGCTCTCCAAGGATTGATTCCAAACTTTGAATAAAATAAGCCTACCAAAGCAGATTATCAAATGGCCTTCAAAACCATGTGGGTTTTTGAAGCAAAAGGATCCATGTGGAACAAGTTAAGTAGGTATTGCTAGAACACAATCATGCAAGGATTTGGTGAAAATAATATAACATGTACGTGTGAGCTTCTTCCAAATTAGGCAAGTTGATAAGATTTGCAGGAATTATTATTTTCTTGCCTGTAAAACTATCAAGAACAAGGGGGTTAGAGGATGGTCTAACCAAGGGAAAGAGTGGGTCTTGGTAGTCCTTATGATGGTCTACAATATAGTTCAAGTTCATTACCAAAAGGCACAAGGGTTGAGAAAGAGAGGCACCCAAAGAAGTGATGTTGAAATAGTTTCCAGACTTAGTCAAAATTTAGCAGATTTAGGGTTTTTGACTAGAATATGAGTGGGGATGTTTTTGAGGGTTTGCAAGGTATCAAAGCATCTTCAAGTGGATGATGTTGAAGTGTATATTGAGTAGAATATATCCATGCTTGATATTGGTCTTCATTGATTTGGAAACTTCTATAATGGGTCACTTCAGAATTGATTTGGTTAAGGGTTTTAAATGATCACCTAGTGGCTAGAGATCGGACCCATCTTGTATTCTTGCTTAGGGTTTGGTGATCTTAAATATCTTGATCCTAGAGGGTTATCTCCTAGAGTAGCTCACTTTAGTTCCTAAGCAAACAAGTTAGACCTCAGATTAAGGCAACAGATCAAGGCAATTCATCTTAGCAGATCAAGACAACTCATCTTTTAAGCAAAACAAATCTAATATTATGGTTACCATCAGGCCTAGCTTGAGTTAGGGATGGGTATTTGAAAGATTGGAGTTTGAATAAGGTGAGAGTCCTTGGTATTTCTACCAAGAGTAGAATTCAAAAGCTTTATAAAAAGGTTTTTAGAAAAACCTAGAGGTAAGAGTAGTTGAAAGCTCTGCCTTAACAACATCAGGAGATTATATCATATATATCTCCATAGTTTTGTCAATGGAAGCTACTAAAATAGTTAGGGTTGCAAAGGCATCTTGGCTTAGGTTTTGAAATGCTAGAACATTTGAGAATATGAAACATAGGCCAAGACAGTTTTTGTTAAATAGTTTTTGTCAACGGATGTTGAGGTAAGGAGTATATCATAAGCTATACAATCAGAAGCATAAGCACAGGCAACAACAAGAAAGCACTACACAATTAAATAAGAAAAAGTTTTTGTTCCTCCTAATTTTTGCATTCTGGACAATTAATCAGGGTTGCAGAAATTGGGATGTTACAGAAACCCCAAGTATCCGATCACAAATTCCACGAAAGAGTCTATAGCCGCCATCATATCCATCCCTAGATCGGGAGGGATCTGAAGCTCTTCCCGGAACCCTGTTAGAGGGGAGAATTCACCCTGGAGGCCTTCTTCATCACCATGCACGCCTCCGTTGTGATGCGTGAGTAGTTCATCCCTGGACTACGGGTCCATGCAGTAGCTAGATGGTTGGTTCTTCTCCTTTGTGCTACCATGTCTAGATCTTGTGAGCTCCGTTCATGATCAAGATCATCTATTTGTAATCATACATGTTGTGTTTGTGGGGACATGATGGATATTGAGATGATATTTCAGATTGATTATTGATTCTATCATGTCTTTGTTATTTGTGATCTTGCATGCTCTCCGTTGTTAGTAGCTATCTTGGCCGAGTAGATGCTAGCAACTCCAAGAGGGAGTATTTATGCTCGATAGTGGGTTCATGCATCTAGTAATCTGGGGAAGTGACAGAAATCTCTAAGGTACTAGATGTGATGTTGCTACTAGGGAGAAAACAGCAATCCTTTGTTCATAGAACAATCATATTGTTTACTATACACGCAATGCTTAATGCAATTATCTATTGCTTGCAACTTAGTACTGGAGGGGGTTCGGATGATAACCTGAAGGTGGATTCTTAGTCATAGATGCAGTTGGATTACGTTCTATGTATAATGTTATAATGCCCAATCAAATCTCATAGGAGTCAAGATGATTAGTATATGCATGTATGCTTTCTCGATGTTTGTCAATTGCCCCGCTGTAATTTGTTCACCCAACATGTCATCTATCTTAAGGAGAATCACCACTAGTGAACTATGGACCCCGGTCCTTTCTTTTACTATCAATCTACAATCTACTATTTATAGTTTTATGTTTACTTTCTGCAAGCTCTTACTATCTTCCACACAATACGTTAAATCATTTGTTTTCAGCAAAACCGGTGAGATTGAGAACCTCATTGTAAGTTGGGGGTAAAGTTTTGTGGTTGTGTTATTCAGGATTCCAAGTTGTAAACAACAACTTGGAGATGTTTCCTTACTCCTACTGGTTCGATAACCTTGGTTTCATAACTAAGGGAAAACTTGCTGCTGTGCTCATCATACCTTCCTCTTGGGGTTCCCCAACGAGCTCGATATATTTTGGGTCATCAAGCTATTTTTCTGGCGCCATTGCTGGGGAGTCAAGGACATCTTCATAAGGATTGAATTGTTCTTTAAGAAATCTACTAGATTCTGCTGCTGGAGGTACCTTTATGACAATTACTTTGGGTTCTGCAACAAAGCTTCTAGATAATATGATGGTTAATTATTCTAAATGGCACACTGAAAGAGCTCCACAAGGTAAGAAGGTAAATTCTGTTGAAGAGACCTCTTCCTTGAGTGATAAAATTGATGTTATTATGTCTATGCTTGTTAATGGGAAAGCTCATATTGATCCAAATCATGTTCCCTTAGCTTCTTTGGTTTCTCAAGAAGAGCAAGTTGATGTGAACTTTATAAGAAATAATAATTTTAGCAACAATGCCTACAGGAATAATTTTGGTAATAATAACTATAGGCCATATCCTCCCAATAATGGTAATGCTTATGGAAATCCCTACAACAATAATAGGAGTGCTCCCTCTGAACTTGAAGTTATGCTTAAAGATTTTATTAGTAAACAAACTGCTTTCAATAAAACTATTGAGGAAAAACTCTCTAATGCTGAAAGAAACATAGCATCATTAGCTGAAGCATAATCTTCTTTTAATAAAATGGCTGCTAAACCTGAAACTATTCAGAATCCTTTTGATGCTACTAATGCCATACAAGTTAGAGTTGATGAAAATGTTAGACTATTAGCTGAATTACATGCTAAGTGGGAAAGAGAAGATGAAATTGCTAGAAATATTAGTGTTTCCACTATCACTACCACTAATGTTGAAGCTAGTAAACCCAATGGAACCTTTTCTAATAAAAATGCTGAAATTCTTCGGAATATGGGAAACAATATCTCTACTACCTTGATGGTTGCAATATCTCTAAAGTAATTAAGTTCCTACAAAATCTTGCTAAAATTCCTAATGCTAGGGCTATGAATATGGCCTTTACAAAACACATTACTGATGCTCTCATAAAAATTAAAGAAGAAAAAATGAAACATGAAGCTTCTATTCCTATTAAATTAGAAGATAGTTCGGAACCCATCATTAATATGAAAGCAAATGATTTTGATCTCAAAGCTTTATGTGATCTTGATAATAGTGTTTCTATTGTGCCTAGAAAGATTTATGAAATGCTTGATTTGCCACCATTGGAAGATTGTTATTTAAATGTCCAACTTGATGATAATGCTAAAAAGAAACTCATGGGGAGTATTAATGATGTTCTTATTATGGTTAACAATGCCTATGTCCCTGTTGATTTCTATGTTTTGGATGTTGAATGCAATGCTTCTTATCCTATTGCTTTGGGAAGACCTTTTCTTAGAACTGTTGGTGCCATTATTTATATGAAAGAATGCACCATTAAATATCAATTTCTACTCAAGAAAGGTACAGAACACTTCCCTAAGAAGAGAGAGAAAATTACTTTTGCCTCTCATATGAAAACAAAATTTGCTCTTAATGCTTCTTCATTTGAGAATACTTGATTCTTTTCTTGCTTCTTATGCCTAACTTAAAGGCGTTAAAGAAAAGTACTTATTGGGAGATAACCCAGAAGTTTTAGATGAGTCTTGGAAGTTATTGCTTTAGTAATAACCTCTCCTTATCCTTTTTATTTGCTTTTTGTGCCAAGAGTAACCTCTAATGAGAGAGAAGTAATGCTCGGGAAAGTTGCTGTCCCGAAACAAATTTTTGTGCTTCGCTGTAAACATTCGTGTAAAATCTCTGTACGTCGGTTTGAGATGTGAGTTTTTGTGATTCTGCCCCAGGTTGTTATCCAACTTTCGTTAGTTCAACACTTTTCGATTTGAGCAACAGAAGTTCTTCGAAAAAATTGGTTTTTACCTACTGGTCTGTTTTGACAGGTTTCTGCCATTATTTGCATTTGCTTCTTGTTGATTCCTTTTTGCGTTCTTTTTTGGGGAATTGAGCTTTTTGAGGGAAGTGCTACAGTATCTTGTGTTTTAATGTAAGTTTTATTGGAGTTGAAACTAAACCCAAAGACTTATTATCTTAAATACACTAATGTTGCTAATAAAGATTATGTGAAGTTTTGTATGAAGGAAAAAATTTAGGTGTGAGGAGAGAATGATGTAATGAGATGAATAATGGACTAAAGCTCAAGCTTGGGGATGCCACCCCGTTTCACCCCAAGAAATATCCAAGAAGTACAAGCGTCAAAGCTTGGGGATGCCCAAGGCATCCCCTTCTTCATCAATAAAAATCTCATGTTTCTTCCAAACACTTCATTTTTATTGTTTCATGCATAGTTGTGTTGTTCTTGCAGCGTCTTCGTTTTTTTGTTTCATTTTGGTCTTAGTTTTCTTGGTTTGCTTAGTTTGCTTGAATAAATTGGTTGTACCCCCTCATTTATACATTAGTTTTCAAATAAGTTTGGTTTGGATTGGAAAAGAGTAGGAAAAGTTCATACTTAAGTGGTAAAAAGGAGTTTGTTTTTGACTGTGGCCTATGCTTTGTCATGTCATGCTTGATATTGTTTTGGCTTTATGATTAGTAATTTTTTCTGTAGCATGACATATTATAAACAATTGAGATTGCTTAATGTTCCTTGAAAGAATCATGTGTTGTTTTAGCATATTAAAGCATAATATTGTGGTATTCTCCTTTGATGCCTTATTTGGGTTGACTTGGGGCATACTTACACCATCTTATGACTATCCCAAGTCACCATATCCTCTATGATAATTTAGTTTTAAACTTGTAATATCACTTTATGCTTTAATTAATGATGTTTTGTCGCATTGCATGATTATGGCCATTATTGCTCTCTTAATTGGTCGCTCCCAGTCTTTTGCTAGCCTCCATAACCAAGTATGAGTTCCACTCATGCATACAACTCCAAATAAAACCAAGTTATCCCAAAGAGTCCACCATACCTACCTATTAGCATTTGCTATTCCAAGTATATTCATGTTTTTATCTACCTTCCGAATTAAACTTGTTATGAGAAAACTAGTGATTAAAGCTCTCACGAACTTGATGGCACACTTTACTTTCTTGCACTTAATAATCTTGAACCATTGTGTCCATCTTTGGTGCTTATATGCTTGCACTTTATGAGTTGAAGTTAGCAGAACCATGTATCATGGGGAACGCTTTCAACATTGCACTTATTATTCTGTTGATATCATGATTCTTTTGCTTATGGATCCCGGCGGTGTGAAATAAAAGGGGAACTTGTAAGACCATGGAGTTTGTATGTGTGTTAGAGAAACACCTGGGCCACTAGCCTAAGCCATGCCTAATCATGGTGGAAACTTGCAGCATAACCATAATGAGCACTCTATGAAGCATCCTCAATAAAAACCTATGCAAATAGAAAATAAAAAGATCGCTGAGATGCTCATTGTCTGCTTGCCTTGTCATTTTGATTATGGGATAGATCCTGTATCATGTGCAAGGGGTACCCCGTTGGCGGTTCTCTATGATACCTATGTACTTACAATGACAACAGCTTACTTGTGACTGAAGTTGAGTAGCAAGAGGTTCGGTACTCGTAAGTAAGGGGCATGAGATTTCAACTTATAACTTTTCAATCATATCCTATTAGTTGTGTCACTTTAACCTTAATCACCTAAAGATGCTTATGATAGGGGCAATGACAGCTGAAAGCTAATAAGTACCATAATTTTTGGAAGCTCTTTATGAGACTTGAATCCCTGCTTCTTTCTATGAAAGCCTTTCTTTTACTTTTATGTTGAGTCTCCATCTTCTATCTTTATGAACTTATTGAGAGAGCATAGTGACCATTCTTAGTTCTATGTGCATTGTCCCAAGACCTGTTGATTGATGCATAACTTTGATATTGCTTGTTCTTAAACTATTTGTATCTAGTCACCCTTATGAACTTTGAAGGTGTCCTATGCATTTATGTTTGCTACTTTATGAGGGACAAGCTGAATACCATTCTAATTGTGCTTTCTTTATGTGAAACAAACAAACGTCTTGCAAAGCATTGTTATTCATGAATCTTTTGTTTGTGCCTTTTCATGTTACAACAAAGTTGCTTTGTCTTATTGTTAGAACTATATCTTTCATGCCATGTTAAAGTCTATGATCCCAGCTATCAATGTTTTACAAATACTTTGGTCAAGTTTATGATGGTGCATGTCACCTCGAAAATTATTCTTTCTTTTTATCACTTACCTACTCGAGGACGAGCAGGAGTTAAGCTTCGGGATGTTGATATGTTGCTAACGTGTCTATAATTTTTGATGTTCCATGCTTGTTTTATATCTACTTTCTTATGTTTTGTCCACACTTTGGAGTATTTTTATACACTTTCTTGGACTAACCTATTAACAAGATGCACAGTGCCAGCTGCCTGTTTTCTGTTGTTTTTGGTTCTAGGAAAGTTAGAAAATGAATATTCTCAGAATTGGACGGGACAAAAGCCAAAGTCAATATTTCACCGAGGGGGACACGGAGCCAGAATAGGAGACTGAGAGGATCCATAGGCCAGCCACACCACCTGGCCGCGCGGCCAGGCCTGGCCCGTGCCAGGGGTGGTGTGGTGTAACATCCCAAAACTTTAATCCAAGTGATCAAGATCAAATCCACCAAATTTAGGGTTAACAAAACCTTTTTCCATTTAAAAATCTTTAAGCATTCATATGTGTGTGCATTTAAATAGGAGTTGTTTTGACTTGCCAAGTTTGAGTGATCCATTGGTTGTAAAATGATTCTAAGGTGAATTAAACATCATCTAGATCATTCCCAAACAAATCCCAAACAAAAAGAAATCAAAAAGAATAAAATAAGGAAATGGTCATTTGTGCCATTTTAACTAACTAGCCTACTTTGGATATTCCTACAACTCAAATCTTAATAGAAACAATTATGGTCCTTTACACCCCTTGCTAGTACAAGTAGTGATGTGCCAAGGCCCACTTTGTTTCATCCCAAAAGCTCGCAAACACTAAATTTATATGACATTTGAAAATTGAATGTAGTTCATATGTATAGATCACACTTATTCAAAAACCACTCAAATGAATTCCATTTAGCAAATCCTAGCAACCATAGTCT
Source organism: Avena insularis (assembly GCA_023614405.1). Lineage (NCBI taxonomy): Eukaryota > Viridiplantae > Streptophyta > Magnoliopsida > Poales > Poaceae > Avena > Avena insularis. The sequence continues at coordinate 236,437,028 of CM042688.1, read as the reverse complement.
ACCAAGCATCAGATCAAAGCATCCACCAAAAATCAGCCCAAAATTCAAAACTTTTGTTCTTGCGGCCATTTGATCGAACAGGTGGCAGACTGAGATCAAACTACCTAACTATTACTGTTTGTAGTTAAGCCATTGTCCCCCATTGCACCCTCTCTACTCTCCTCTGTCCCCCTGAGTCCAACCAAGTCCCCAACCAGCATCCCTCTTAGCCGTAGCACCAGTGCAGCGCCGCCCAATTGAGGTCATCGCCGGCCAGCCGCGGACAGCACGCCAGAGACCGCTCCGCACCAAACCAGTGTGCCCCCTAGCTCCGCCCAACCCTACCGCCGCCCACGGTCCACCCCTCGATCAACCACATCCCCTAGACCACTCCCCAGCGTTGCCGCCCTTTCTCTCTGCGATCTCGCCAGAGCACGCCAGAGCGCGATAACCGCCAGCACGCAGCAGACCGCACCTTCACCCCATACCACGCACGCCACTCCGCCTCGACACCAGCACCCTTCTAGACACGGTCGTACACCGCCGCGCGACCCACAGTCATCGGGAGCCACGTCGAGCACCGCCTCTGTCCCTCAGAGCGCGAGACGCTCCCGACCACAATCCACCGCCCCTAGCGTCGCCATTAGGCCGTAGAGCACTGCCAGGAGGCAAGCCACCATCCGCCTACGCCGCCCATGCCGATAGCGCCCTGTATCATCGTCACCGACGAGCTCGTCGTCGCCCTCTCGGTCCCCTAGTCGCGCCTATATAAGGAGCCCTCCCTAGCACCATCTCCTCACACCATTCCACTCCCCTCTCTCCCTGAACATTTTCCCTCTCTCGCCGGAGCCGCTCAAGCCGCCGTTCGCCGGAATTTCACCGAAGGAGGCCGCTACAGAGGAGTAGACGCTGTAGTCGATTCCGTCCACCTCAGCCCCTGCCGCTACCTTGCCTGAGTCTGCCGTCGCTGTCCAGTTTGATCGCCCGCCTCGCCGCACTAGCTGGAGCCCTAGTACGTCCCCAGTAGACCCCCACCGGCCGTTTAGGATTCGGTCTCGCTGGCGACGAGTCCGTCGTCGATGACAACTATGAGTCCTTGATCCGCGTTATAATCGTGTGGCCCAGATCGCTAGATACCTTTTCGGGTTTTAAGTCTCGCTGACAAACGGGACCAACCTGTCAGCCGCCCTCTGCGCCGCTGAGCGTTACTGGGCCGGCCCATTTCATTTCCCGCGCTGACCCAGCAATTCAAATTAGGATTTTTCTATTTAGGTTTAAACTCAATTCTGTCACTTAGTTCAAAAATCAATTCAAGAAGATTTACTAAACCAAATTGAGTGATTCCAATTTTTTTGGAAAGCTTCTGAAAAGATCTATCCAAGCCCGCTGGATTTAATTCAATTAGCGTTAGAGATCTCTCCTAGTGAAAATAATAAGACAGAAGCATTTGTACATACAAACATTTTTATAAAATCAACCATAATAGCTTTTGAGATGATTCCAACTCTCAAAAATCACATTTAACCATACCTATCTAAATATGTAATAATATTAAGGTGTGTATACAGTGACTTTGGACTAGTACCAAAATAATACTATATAGGCATTTCTAGTCACTTTAAATCATTAATTATTAAACTTAATCTTATTAAAATGTGATCCAACCCTTAAATCACATTCCCATATGTTATAATATGTGGTGATGACATGTGTCCACATGATCCCATATTTTAATTGGAGAATATTAAATCTTAGTTAATCTCAATGAGTAGAAATTACTTTTCTCAAATAAAAAGAATGAAGCTAGTTCATTAAGCCTTGTGATGCATGTGATGATATTAGATCATCAAATATGTGCCTTAGTGTGCTAAATAGACTAGTTAAGTATTGTTTGGTGATTTTGTACTTCGTATGTATTTATAGACGATAGTACCGACCAAGCTTACGAGGAGGAGGAGTTATACCAAGAGGAGGAGGAAGAAAACTTCAACCACTGCACTGCACAGGGCAAGCCAGCATTAACAATGCAAGCTAACCCTTGCAATCTAGATAACCTAAGCAAAGGCATTGCGCATGCTTTGGTTATACCACTTTGACTTATACCTACCCCAAGTTTTATTTACAAGCTTTACTTCCTTTACTTTACCAAAGTCCTTTACTTGTTTGAAGTAGCATAAAGAGTATAAAACTTGACCTATCTAGTTAGACTTAGATGTCATTCTATGGCATGAGATTTACATTAGCATCCCACATTAGTGAACACTCTTAACTTAGTAGTTGGAACAAAACCCAAAACTTGACATCACTCTAGATGGGACTACTTGGTGAAAATGACTTGTAAAAACTTTGGAGTGATGAGTCATTCTATTGAGATGTTTTGACATGTGTTGAGAAACACAAATGGTTTAGATGATGAAAATGTTGAGACATGAGCCTTAGCCCTTTTATAAAACTAATGGTTGGGTTCGGATGCGATACCATTCCAATTTTACCGTACAACCACAATACCTGAATTGGGTAAGGCTTAGCCGGAAGTTTATATCCATTAGTATTAGTTCCCTCGCGGGAGAGGTTTGAGCTGAGGCTACCTCTCAATGTTGTCCACCTATGCAGTGCCCAAGATGACAGATGGTCATGGTTGGGAGGTCATGCTCATAGGAGAGGTGCTTATACTAGGGTGTGTAAAGGAAAGGTTATGTTTGATTATCTGCATACTAAGTATGATGATTCATGGTTATCCCTGACAGATGTATCGAATCTTGTGGTGAAAGTGTACCACCTCTGCAGAGTGTCAAACTATTCGAATAGCCGCGTCCACGGTTATGGACAGTTGGAGTGGCCATACTATGCCGTTGTCAGATGTTTTCAAAACAACTTATGAAATGAATTGTGACATGACTTGACCACAACAGAGTTGTGACTATGATGATTAAGTTCCCACTTAGGTGTTTTCAAACTTCTTTTATCTTTCTTTGTTTCAGAACTCAGCTTAGATTTCAAACTTAACTTTACAAGTAAACATAGAGTTAGCATTTCCTACTAGAACTATACTACTTGTTAGTGGTAGTTTGCGAGTACTTAAAGAGTACTCATGGCTTTTGCCCCTGGCTATTCCCGTGGCCAGACTATGAAGGAGACTACCAAGATGAAGGACAGCAGGACGGCTATGATAACTAGGACTATCATCCATCGTCAGCATTGTCTGTGACTCTGAAGATGGACCCCACCGCTACGCAATTTATTCTGCTACTTGATTGTACTAAGACTGGATCATGAGATCCTTTATTTGTGTAAGACCTTATTTATGGTTTATAATGGATGATGTACTGTGATATCCAATTTGTTATGTCTCGCAAAAATGGTAATCCTGGGATTGCGAGGTATGGCATAACAGGCATCTTGGATTAAAAATCCGGGTGTTGACATGTGGTTGCCTAGGGCACCCCCTCGGCCTTCCCTTTCGCCTATAAGATGCCTTCGATACAGAAACCCTAAGTACTCGACCAAAAATTCCACGAAAGAGTCTGTAGCCGCTGTCATCTCCATCCCTAGATCGGGAGGGATCTAAGCTCTTCCCAGCACCCTGTCGGAGGGGAGAATTCACCCTGGAGGCCTTCTTCATCACCATGCAAGCCTCCGGTGTGATGCGTGAGTAGTTCATCCCTGGACTATGGGTCCATGTAGTAGCTAGATGGTTGGTTCTTCTCCTTTGTGCTACCATGTCTAGATCTTGTGAGCTCCGTTCATGATCAAGATCATCTATTTGTAATCATACATGTTGTGTTTATGGGGACATGATGGATATTGAGATGATATTTCAGATTGATTATTGATTCTATCATGTCTTTGTTATTTGTGATCTTGCATGCTCTCTGTTGTTAGTAGCTATCTTGGCCGAGTAGATGCTAGCAACTCCAAGAGGGAGTATTTATGCTCGATAGTGGGTTCATGCATCTAGTAATCTGGGGAAGTGACAGAAATCTCTAAGGTACTAGATGTGATGTTGCTACTAGGGAGAAAACAGCAATCCTTTGTTCATAGAACAATCATATTGTTTACTTTACATGCAATGCTTAATGCAATTATCTATTGCTTGCAACTTAGTACTGGAGGGGGTTCGGATGATAACCTGAAGGTGGATTATTAGTCATATATGCAGTTGGATTACGGTCTATGTATAATGTTGTAATACCCAATCAAATGTCATAGGAGTCAAGATGATTAGTATATGCATGTATGCTTTGTTGATGTTTGTCAATTGTCCCGCTGTAATTTGTTCACCCAACATGTCATCTATCTTAAGGAGAATCACCACTAGGGAACTATGGACCCCGGTCCTTTCTTTTACTATCAATCTACAATCTACTATTACTGTTTTCTGTTTACTTTATGCAAGCAATTACTATCTTCCACACAATACGTCTAATCCTTTGTTTTCAGCAAAACCGGTGAGATTGACAACCTCACTGTAAGTTGGGGGCAAAGTTCTGTGGTTGTGTTGTGTAGGATTCCAAGTTGGAAAAAACACCTTGGAGGTGTTTCCTTGCTCCTACTGGTTCAATAACCTTGGTTTCATAACTGAGGGAAAACTTGCTGTTGTGCTCATCATACCTTCCTCTTGGGGTTCCCCAACGACCTCGATATACTTTGGGCCATCAGACTCGAGACGATCAATCTCTACAACTATTGGCTTGGGCGGTGCCTAGTCCCACTAGCGACCTGGCCCCGTTAGATGTATGAGTACACCAGGAAAAACGATCCTTCCAGGACAAGCAGCAAGGCCTGGGACGCCCCAGACTACAAGGTCGCCTTGAAGAAGATCACGGACACAGAATTCACCAACGCGAAGGCCGGGCTTGCTCCGTACGTAGCCGTGAAGAATGAAGCTCCCACGGTAAGTTTTTCCTATCGCTTTGTCTTCAGTCGCAATTCGTGCGGGCACAATTTGCACCCGCAACTTGCAATGTTTAGTCGTGATTTTTAACCCAATCGATTCTCCTGTTCCACTCTCAGCTGTTCCAGATCCTCGAAGGTTGGCTTCCCTCGCTCGACGAGGAGATTCCCAAGGAGCTCGAGGAAGGAACCAAAGGGGAGTCCTCCGAAAGCGAAGAGGAAGTGATGGACATTCCTCCACCAGCACATGCGACCCACAAGACTCGCGGGCAGAGGCAGCGCGAAATCGAGGCGAGTCGCAGCCTCGAAGACAGTGACGATGAGATCATAGAGGAGCATTCCTCACGACGAGAAGCGACTCCAGCCAAGCACGCACGCAATACTAAGTCACTGATGAAGGTCGAGCAGCCGACCAAGCCGTGGTCCTAGGAGAGGGCCAAACCAATGACCGAACCGAAGTCGCCGCCCAGGTCGGCGGAGGCCTTCGACTCATAGGACGAGTATGATGGCGTAGAGGCCGGTAACGCACCCAAGGCGCCAGCGATGGAGCCGGGGGGCACAGACGTTGACCTGGGCATACCTTACAAGTAGTCGAGCTTAGCATATATGGTCCAATCTGGCAGAAGTCCACAGTCTTACCAAGGCCCAATCAAAGATTAGGGTGACCGAAGGAGACTCTGACTACTTGTAACCGACTCGGAAAGCTCAAAGATAGAAAGTTTAAAGGGCAAAACCCTAACTTGTAACTGACTCGACCTGCTATCCTGAGACCTAGCCTATCTATATAAAGGCTAGGAGGGGGCAGGGAGGAGGATAATCACAACCCAAGTTTCCACACCATCGCCAGATTGCATCTGCGCACTCCTGTAACTTTCGACACACTCGATAATTCCAAGAGGAAACAAGCAGTAGTCGGGTCCTCTATGAGGACTGAACCTGGGTGAACCTTGTGTCCATGTGTGCTTGTTTGCTAGCCGATTGATGCCTCCAACGCTCCCTCCTTCTCCAAAACCCAAGTCCATACCAATGGACATTGATGAGTTTAACCCTTTTCAATTGGTGCCGTCTATGGGAATCGGAAGTGTTGATGTCATGGCTTCTTCGGCCCCGTCAACTGCGATCTACAACTCTGCAACCATGGAGATTCGCCTCCTCTTTGGTGCCTTCAACTTCACCATGCACACGTCGGCCACTCGCCCAGATTTCGAGTCCATGGGAAATGGGATTGGCCTGGCGATCGGGAGCTTACGCTTCCAAGTTGGTCCGTTGGGCACACTTCGCCTCCCTGATCAACCGATGGTCCCCGTGATTTCCCAGCATGGTTGTTTCCACCACCGATCGGCACCCTGAGCAAACTCAATGCCACGACAATAGTCGGGAACATGAACAGCGACAGTAGTCACGAATCCAATCTAGGTGATATGGACACAGAAGATGGAGCCTACATCTCTGGATCTCAAAGCTACAAAAGAAATAGCTTCCCCAAACACTACATGTGTGCTGTCATCAACACAAGCGAAAACAGCGGCACTCAAGACAACACCGCTACCGGCGGCGGTATCCTAATCGCAAATGGTGGTCCCACCAACAACGGGACAGAAGGAGACAAGCATCTCACGGCGAATGAGCGTACCAAAGAGCGTGTGCTAATCAAGCTCAATGACAACGAGTGGGCCCGCTGTCGAGAAGCCCTGCGGGGCATTCCCCTGCCCCGAAACTCATCGCAAGATATGCTAATGGGTTACCACTGGCTGCTCAAGGAAGAATTCAAGAGCCAACAACAAGTGATCGCACAGCTCGATGCGCGCAGAAAGGCGGTGGACGAGTGGAGCCTTTGGCGGGCTCATCTCTCTTCCATGGGAGGATCCTCCTCTCAAGGCAATGACCATGTGTCCGCCAAGAGGCGCTCTCGACTGGCCCACCTCACCGACAAGGAGCGAGAAGAGGCCACGCGAGTCCTCGACTTCTCATCCAGGATGGTGGATATGCGGGGCAATGTGCTCCCAAAGACACGGCAAGTAGTGGTGACAGCAGCCACCATGTACCTCCTCAACAACCAGCCACCGACTGGGGATCCGCGATCTACAATGCACCGATCTATGATCGCGGGCCTGGTGTTAGTCGAAGCGTCCCTCACCAAGGATCCAGCACTGGAGCCAAAGAAAAACAAAGCTCTGGCCAAGCGTTACTCATCGCCCTCCTCCAGCGATGACAACCACGACTTGTCGCGGAGACACCGCTCGTGGCGGCACGACTACGACTACAACGCAAGTGATGACATCACACAGCGCATGGTCACAAGATGCGCGCGAGGCGTGCCCATTCGACTGACTCGGAAGACGACGGGATACAGCTTTGCGGCGCCAGCTGCTTCAGCAGAGCCATTCGACAGAAGCAAATGCCAAAGGGGTTCAAACTCCTATCGGAGAACCCAAAATTCGACGGCCTGCAGGACCCGAAGATCTGGCTGGAGGATCACATCTCCTCCGTCAGACTCCATGGCGGAACCACGAGCACGGCAATTCAATGCCTCCAGCTTCATCTATAAGGCGCCGCTCGTGCATGGCTTAACAACCTCCCGCGCGAATCAATTCGCAGCTGGGAAGAGCTAGTATATAGCTTCGTGCGAAATTTCAAGGGCACTTACAAAAGGCCCACATCAATCGAAGAATTGAGAGGCTGCTACCAGAAGACTGCGAGTCCCTGTGCTCGTACATCTAGAGATGGTCCATCATCAAAAACTCCGCAGAAGACATCTTCGAAGACCACACAATCGACGCATTCAATGGTGTTGTACGCCGCAGAGAGCTTAGTGAGGAACTAGGCTGCTTGAAGCCCAAAACAATCGACCACCTGATGGAGATCGCGAACAGGTGGGCCGATGGGGAGGACTCGGTAAAAAACTGTGTTCACTCAGACGATGACGACGACCTCGGCCGCAGACGCGACTGCCAAGGAAAACATCGAATCGGCGGTTATGAGGACCGCGAGGAGGTCGACATGGTTGCACTTGGCTACGACAATAAACACGACGACAACAACCGCAATAGCGGATATCGCAGCGGTGGATACCGCGACAGCGGGAAAACCACACAAGTGTGGCAACATCGCACTCGCTATGAGGCACCTAAAACATCTATCTAGGACAAGCTGTCCGCACCGGGCAACATACAGTTCTACATCGACAAGCACGGCGGCAAGAAAAAGTCCAGCCACCTTCTAAAGGACTGCGGAGAGTTCCTCAAGCTCCACGAAGGCCTGGCCTAGATGAATCACGACGCGATAAACCAGGGCTACAGAGCTGCCTCGGGCACTGTGGCTCATGGAGCACCTCCACCACCACCTGCGGTTCTGCCAGTCCAGAACCATGGAGGCGAGCCATACCCCCGACCACTGGGGAACATGGGGATGATCCAAAAAGGACGCCCCTCAAATCGAGTGCAAAACGCAATCACCCGCCAAATCAATCTGGCAACGAACTATCCGCCCTCGACCACTGAGTACCTCAGTGGAAGCGAGTCCTGCATCACCTTCGACAAGAACGATCATCCGTGCCAAGTAACTCGCTTAGGACACTGTCCCCTGGTGCTCGAGGCACAGATTGCAGGCTTCAAGATGAGTTGCATCTTCATGGATGGCGGAAGCGGCATTTATCTCATGTTCACAAGTACCTTGCACGCAATGCGGATCCCTCTGACATGTCTGGAAGTTTCAGACATGACCTTCCACAAAATCGTCCCAGGGAAAGGCATATACCCACTAGGTAAGATAAGCCTCGACATCATCCTCAGCACGCCATTAAACTTTCAGTGAGAGCGCATTGAATTCGAAGTGGTTGACTGGCCCATACAATAGCACTGCATCCTCGGACGTGTCGCGTTCGTGAGGTTCATGGTGGTGCCACACTACACCTACGTGCAGATGAAGATGTCGGGCCCAAACGGCATTATCACAGTCAACGGAAGCTTCAAGAGATCCGACAGCTATGATAGGGAATTCAACATAATCTTCGAGACTTTCGGCATGCAAGAGGAGTTGGCGCGGTTAAAGGAGTCGACAGACAATAGTCTGCCTCCCCCGAGAAAGCCAAGCTCAACCGACCAATCCTTTGACACGTCGGTGCACACCAAGAAAGTCCAGGTCCATCCAACGGACCCAACCAACATGGCTCTCATCGCCAGCAACTTGAGGCCCACATAGGAACTCGTGCTCATCGAATTCCTCTGTGAGCGCTGGGAAATATTCGCCTGGTGTCCAGCGAGCATGCCAGGAGTTTCTAGGGAATTCGTCGATCACTCACTCAACGTGAATCCCGAAGCAAGGCCAGTCAAACAAACAATACGGTGATTGTCTGAACCAAGGGAAAAAGCGGTCGGTATAGAAGTCAACAGACTCGTCGACGCTAACTTCATACGCAAGATCAAGGAAAGCACCTGGGCAGAAAACCCCGTGCTTGTTCCTAAAAACGACACGGACATTATGCGGATGTGCGTGGACTTCACCTCCCTGAATAAGCATTGCCCGAAGGACCACTTCTCGTTGCCACGAATCGACGAGATAATCGACTCGACCACGGGATGCGAGTGCCTCTGCTTCCTCGACGCCTACTCAGGCTATCATCATATTCTAATGAAGGAGGACTACTAGGAGAAAACAGCATTCATTACGCCCTTTGGTGTCTTCTTCTATACAACGATGCCCTACGGGCTAAAAAACGCAGGAGCCACCTACCAGCTGTGTATGCAGGCATGCCTCAAGACGATCTTGGTCCCAACATCCAATTCTATGTCGATGACATCGTCATCAAAACCAAGGAGGAGGCCTCGTTACTTGATGATCTCTGTGAGACCTTCAATAACCTCGACCGCTATCGGATCAAGCTAAATCTGGACAAATGCGCCTTCGGCGTACCATTTGGGCAATTGCTCGGGTACCTCATCTCCACGAGAGGGATCGAGGCCAACCCAAAGAAAATAAAATCCATACTGGCTATGGAGAAGCCAAAGAACATAAAAGGCATCCAGCAACTGGATGGGCGAATCGTGGCGCTCAGTCAATTAATTAGTCGGATGGGCGAAAAGGCACTTCCTTTCTACCAACTTCTCCGCAAGGCTGGCAAGTTTGAGTGGACAAAAGAAGCACAAGAAGCATTCGAAGACCTCCAGCATCTACTGTCCACCTCGCTGGTATTGGTAACACCTCGCGAAAAGGAGCCGCTATTGCTATACATATCCGCCACCAACCAGGTGGTTAGCACTGTGCTCGTGGTGGAACGAGCCGAGGAAAATAAAGTCCACGGGGTACAACACCTAGTCTACTACCTCAGCGAGGTGCTCACACCGACAAAGCAGTGGTACCCGCATTATCAGAAGCTAGCATACACGTCATCATGATAGCCAGGGGACTGCTACTTCTAGGATCACCCAATAATCGTGGTGAACGATGCCCCGCTAGGGCACATACTCAATAACCCCAACGCCACTGGACGAGTCGCGCTCTGGGGAATTGAACTGTCTCCATGATACATCACGTATGAGAAGCAAGACGCGATAAAGTCGCTAGTTCTCCCGGACTTCCTCGTGCATTGGATGGAAAACCAGCTCCCCGACAAGCCAGATATGTCCTATCTATGGATAATGCACTTCGATGGGTCTAAGCGCAAGGATGGAGCTGGCGCAGGCGTCATCCTGACATCACCGCAAGGTGACAAGATGAGACATGTTCTGCGAATGTAGTTGACCGCCCAACAATGAAGCTGAATACGAAGCCTTACTCCATGGGATGCGTATGGCAAAATCCTGTAGCACAAAGTGACTCGTCATATACGGCGACTCCAAACTGGTGGTCAATCAAACAATGAACGAGTGTGATGCTCTGAGCGACACCATGATCTCTACGACGCACTCGAGGGAGACTTCGATAGCTGTGAGCTGCGGCATGTCGGCCACGAGAGAAACGAGGAAGCAGACACACTCGCCAACATCGGCTCCACTTGTACCCCAGTGCCACCCGGAGTATTTCTAGAGTGCATCTACGAGCGCTCCATCAAGCCAAAAGCTCTAGAGCACAATACCAGCACGTCAAAGGACTCCGGGGCTATGCCACCCAACGAGCCAATGGCACTCGATGACACGGAGCCAGATACAGGACTCGAAGGCCCCATGGAGGTCATGATGATTGAGCCATCCTGGACGCAACCATACATCATATACTTGCTCAGCAAAAGGTTGCCATATGACCTGACTGAGGCGCGTCATATAGCACGACGATCTAAGGCATTTTCCCTTATCAATGGCGAATTGTACAAGTGCAGCATCACAGGAGTCCTTCAACGATGTGTTCCCAATGGAGACAGAAGAGCCATCCTCCTCCACATACATGAGGGCACTTGTGGCCACCATGCTAGCAGTGGTGCCCTTGTCGCCAAAGGTTTGCGAGCTGGATTCTACTGGCCAACAGCAATGCGTGATGCTAAGGACATCATCCAGCGATGCAACGCCTACCAACAATTCGCGAATAAACCACATGCACTTGGCACAGAACTCAGGACAATACATGTGGCCTGGCCCTTCGTGCAATGGGGACTCGACATGGTTGGCAAGCTCTAGAAATCTTCACCCGGCGCATACGTCTACCTGCTAGTCGCAGTCAAAAAATTCACCAAGTGGATTGAGGCCATGCTAGTGACAAAGCAACCAGGAGCCAGCACTGTCAAATTCTTCGAGTCCATCGTCTTCCGCTTCGGGGTGCCACATAGCATCATCACGGACAATGGGACGAACTTCACTTCCAAGGAGTTCCAGGATTTCTGCAAAACCTTGGAATCAACATTAGCTACACCTCGGTGGCACATCCCCAGACTAACGGTCAAGTCGAAAAGGCCAACAGCCTCGTTTGTGGTGGGATCAAGAAAAGTCTCTTCCAGCCACTCAAAAAAGTTGCAGGATGCTAGCCAGAGGAGCTGCAATCGGTACTATGGAGCCTGCGCACAACTCCAAGCAGCGCTATAGGCTACACTCCTTTCCTCATGGTACACGGCGACGAGGTGGTACTACCCGCATAGGTGCGCTACAAGTCCCCACGGGTAGTAGCATATAGCAAGGCAGAATCAACCTTAGCATTCGAAGACTCCGTCGACCTCCTCGATGAGGCACGTGAGATTGCAGCAGAAAGATCCACGGTCTACCAGCAGAACCTCCATAATTACCATAGCAGAAGGCTACGCCCTAGATCCTTCGTCAAAGGAGACCTGGTCCTGCGACTGAAGTAGCAAGGACACCTCAAGTTCGAGTCCCCTTGGGAAGGACCTTACGTGATTACCGAAGTAATCCCAGGTGGAGCCTACCACCTTAAAGACGTAGAAAGTGGAGTCGCATACTCCAACCCCTGGAACATTGCGCAGCTGCGTCGTTCCTACCCCTAGATGTTTTTTACATTGTACCTCGTGATATTCTTCGAATAAATAAAGCTAAGTGACCAACTTTGTGTCTCTGTCTTACTTGCAATTACATTGCTCAGGGGCTATGTCACCCTTTTAACCTCTTTACATGAATAACGCAGTATCCCGAGTAGCTGACGCACTATCAATCGAGCCCTTGGCAAAATCAACCCATCTGCAATGCACCTGACAGGTTGACAAGTTGCTGAGATGAATATATGTTAGGCTAACAAAACGGAATTGTAGAGTACAAAAACACTCAAAAAATATACAAGCTAGCAAGCTCTTTACATATTAATGGGTATAAAAAACACACCCAACACAATTCTATGAACTTTGCAACACCTATGTATTTCATGTGCAGGACCATATTATCCTATTGCTGCAAAAGGATAACATTCGTCTGCTCCTCAAAGAAATTGAAAATATCTTCGGTTGGCTGATCAACCGCCCGATATTGTGGCACCATGTTCCATGTCATCCCTTCTGGCGGAGGCGGTGGCCCAGTGGCAACAGCTGCAAAATCCATATCTGGCCGATGCAGGCGAACAAGCGCCAATGCAGCCTTGGCACCCGCGACCAACTGCTGGTGCACGCACTCGCGGACCGCACTGATATCTTGAAACTTCGACAGCAAAGCTAGCAAGCTTGAAGGCACCATGTTTAGGGGAAACATCGCCTGAAAAATGTGCTTAAGGAACAACTGCGCCCTCTTGAAACACTGCAGCACTCGAGATGCATGATCTTGCAGCGTCACCAACGTGACTGCACGATCGTGATCCACCCAGAAATATCTACTAGCTTGTAGCTACTCCTGGGTCAAGTCGTTCAGACGAATGGCAACTTGATCCCTCTCATCTTGTGGGTGACGAGAACTAACAACTACAAGAAGCTGAGTAGAGCATAAGGACAAAGTGTTGCCGCGAATGGCTAAAAGAAAAGGATAAGAAGTTAGAGAACTAACACTTAAAATGCTCATTCAATTGAGCAACTTCACCCAAGAGGTACTTCTCACGCGCACTGACCTTCTCAGCCTTCGACTTCCACATGTCCATGTTACCACGGATCATGGGCAACTCTCACTCCAACTGCTTTATGCGATCGCGCAGTCGCGCCAGCAGCAACAGCTCCTCCACCTTTGAACGTGGTTACACCACAGTTTCATCGGTGGGAGGAGAGTTAGGAGGACCACTCGAAGGACCCTATTACAACCAAAGCAAGAGGCATATAAGACCAAACATCCATCAATAAAAGAGAGGAGTTCACTCAAATTCAACAAGTCTCAAAAGGGGAACCCCCATGAGGTATAATCCAACAGGAAAAGCTAAACTATTACAAAAGAAGATTAAGATAGCAGGATATAGCTAGGTGTTGGCACTCGGGGGCTTCCTTGAGTCTATGGAAGTCACTGACGCCACGTTCTTCTCGACTATAGCCTCGGGTGCCGTAGCTTTCGCCTTCTTCTGCCGCCTCAACTCAACCGAATACGTGGCGAGTGTATTAATGAGCCGAGGCCCATATTTACTGTAGCTAGTAGTAAAAGGAGCAAACACTACTTGCTGGCCATCCGAGGTGACCAGCATTGCTGAGGAGATTTGGCTGGGGTTTAGATCCACACCATGAGCCTACGCCATCGCGAGACCCATGGTAGTTTCAACTCCCCGTTGTGCGTTCTAGAAGTCCATAGGGACGCCTTCTACGAAGGATTCCACCAAGCCATCAAGATTCTCGATCAGCTTGGCCTTGGGGAGCATCTCCTCTCGAAGACGACCCAACACGCTCTCGGCCCTCTCTAGTGTGTCCTTGATAGAGACGATGCGGTCTTCGAGTGTAGTCATGGCGCCGACCAATGCATCTGCGCGGGTCAAAGCTTGTGCGTCAAAGTCTACGCTGACGGCATCTGCAAAATATAAATATGAGCACAATAGCATGGAAGAAAAATGCATGGAAAATGCAAGTGAAGCAATATCATACCTGAGAGCGCTTTCGTGACAGAGAAGAGCTATTCTATGAACACCTTCTCCCTCTGAGTGGTGGAAGAGCGCAAATCTCCCTCGTGCTTTTTCGACTCCTCTAGAGCCTCGAGTGCATCGTTGTGTTTCTTCTCCGCTACGGCAAGTACCTTCTCGAGGGAGTCAACGCGACAAAGCAGATCATTATGCTCACCTAGAATGGAAAAAATTGAGCCTACCAACCTCTATGCAAATGGAACGGAGATAAAAGTATATAATTAACCTTGGAAGGCACTGTGGCAGTTTTCCAGCGAAGCATGCTGCCGACCCAAGGAAATTATCTCCTCGGCGAGGCGAGTAGAATCCTTCACGATAGGCTACAAGATAAAGGAAGCAGTGTGAGGATTAACATAAAATTCAAGTGCCAACGGCACGAAGAAAACTGACGTGTTCCTCCAGGGACTCCGAAGATTCCTTCAAAATCGACGTTCGAGCAACAACTTGATGCTCCCCAGCTTGGGGAGAGCTCGAAGTGTTGGCACCAGAGTGGGCTGCCACCGGAAGAGAAGAAGATTGTGCTGCTACCTCCTTGTCTTTGGAGTTTACAACTCTAGACTCCTTGACAAATTGACATTTTTCAGAAGATGACAACGCCGTTTGACTAAAAAGTATCCAACACTACTTCAGAAGAAGATATTTTGAGAAGGCGGTACGAACTCACAAAAACACACACACATACCCGTGAAACTTGTCGAGGTCGAAGGAATCATCATGCGACTCATTTGGCAACCTCAACTTCTTCCGCGAAGGAGGATCCATGGCACACACAGGCAAGGCAGTAATTGGCTCCTCTGCCACAGCAGGAGGATCCTCTAGCATCGATGGCGACGAGGCATCCGAGTCCTTGCTTCGGGAGCGCTTGCGAGTCCGCTCGTACTTGGAGGCTTCACGTTCCTCCTCCACGGGAACGGTAGAGACCGACTCATCCTCTTCTTTGGCCTCACGAGGAATCACTCCCTCGGGCTGAGGAGGCAAGTTGGCGGCCACCTTCCAATCCTGAAACCAGAACCAAGCATTAGTATAAGTTACAATGAGCAAGCAACCGAAAAATAAGAATAAATTTTAAAGGAAATCCACCTTAGGTGGAGGATGGATTGTAGAGAAGGGAGGCACGACTGAGTCACCCGGGAGATCCTCCTCGGCTGTGTACTTGTCAGTAGTCGAAATCTCCTGTCTACTTCACGAGAATAAATGCCCTCTCCAGAGATGCGAGTGACATCACCAGTACTAATCCAGCAGCACATCTGATGCACCCTGACCTGTAGAGGCTGTACTCGGCGATGCATCCAAGTGCGAATGGGATCAGCACCACCTACCTATTTTCCTATATGGTGTTCGAGGTCGCAGACACACTGATATAGAGTCTCTGTTTCCTTGACTTCGTCGGGCATCACAATGTTCTTCCACGACCTCCTCCTCTTGTAGGCCACCACCGGATCAAAGGGCGTGAGTTCATAGTGCTCTCCATCGACCTTCTGGTCGCGGATGTAGAACCACTTCTCCCTCCATCCTTTGATAGATGCAGTGAGATTGATGGATAAATAGGTGACATTAGAGTCGATGTGGATCCTGTAGCCTCGTATATCGTAGACTACTGAACCCAAACCCGACTAACATTTGAGCTTGAAGATTTTTTGAAGAGGCCAAAGTGTGGCTCGATTCCGAGCCAGCACTCGCAAAGGGTAATGAAGCAGGCGACATGGAGAATAGAATTCAGGGTCAGCTGGTGTAGCTGGGCCCGTATAAACAACGCAACCCCCTCCCAAAAGGGTGAAGGGGAGAGAAGGACCGCGAATGATGAAAGCAAGGAACATCACTCGAAACCCCGTAGGAGGACTGGCCTCATTACCGGGGATGCGGCAGTCATCTTCCATGGCAGGAAGTGCTCCATCCTGATGGTGGGTGAAGATCTCCGATGGTTTGATGGAGGATGCGTGCGATGAACCATTTGTGACGCGGGTTCCGGGGACCTTCTTCTTCCCAGCTCTGGTGGCAGCGCTGGTGCCCACGGTGGCGGCGCCTTTCTTCTTGGCCATAGCAGCGGCAACCGTAGATCCAGCGGCAGAGGTTCCCTTCTTCTTGCCCATCTGGCACTAGCAGTGCGAGCACGGGAAGTAGCTCAGGAAAGTGCGAAGTTGGTCCAGTGCCACAAAGAAGGTGCAAGAAATGGAGCAGCAGGAAGCAGCAATGGAGGCTGTGCGCGAGGAGGAGGAAGACATGTGGAGAAATTACCGCACAAAGGATCTCTACTTAACCTCATTGACATTGCCATCCGACGGCTATAAGAAAATCAACTAGACGCATGGCACAAATCAGTGTCAACACATGGCAAGGGTAAACCACGAACCGTCGCTCCACTCCTCCCATTACACGCGAGAATCGGGGAGACACAGTTAAACCAGAAGATTACACACGCTTGGTCAAGTCCAAGTCAGAAAATGGGACACACTACTCATCACGTCCTGTCAAAATTGCTCACGCGGGCAACTGAGGTCATCTCATCGCCAGCACTGACATCATTAACTCCAGCAGGAGCACATTTTGACTACACTAGTCCTTACTCGAGTCTTCGACTCGACTAAGCACTCGGGGGCAACTCCTAACATGAGCGCTGGTCGCGCACTTGAAGTACTTTGCAAGACATCCAAGCATTATGGGAATATATTTTCTCACCAAAAACCCTTCACTCGAATCAACGATTTGACTATGGACTCTGGGTTACTCCCATAGGGAGCGCTAAAAGCACATTCGACTGAAACAACCAAAAGACGACAGCAGTCGCAAAATACTTATAGTCCCCACTCGAGTCTATGACTCGAATAGGCACTCGGGGGCTACTCCCATAGGGAGCACTGGTCGCGCACCCTATGATTTTTTCGTACACATAATTGTGTGTTGACTATGTCCACACTCGAAAGCATTGGCGACTCTGCCTCATATCTTCCCTGCAAAGATATTACATCTCCTAGGCCACCCGAATCATGTCCGCAATGATAAAATTCTGATGCCGCGTCTACAACGTGAAGATAAGACATGAATAAGGCATGCACCTACTGCGCTCTACCAGAAATAATCCTTGCCTGCAGGTACGATGAAATAAGCCTTGATGGACACGTTGAGTGTTCACACTTATACACTGGGACTCGAACTCTATGACCTCCGCGGCCTGAGTCGAATTACGCTAGCACTTTTTCGAATTCGAGTCCGAGGACTCGAGTTTGAGTAGATTGTGTTGATTTTCCCTAAGGCAGTTAACTGATCCCGATACATCGGATGAATCAGACACGTATATCAACAATCTCTATGATATAAATTAAAGCACTCGAAAACATGCTCTAGTGTACACTCGAAAGACTTCATTAGTCTCCGCTCGAATCTGCGATTCAACCAGGCACTCAGGGGCTACTGATGTGGGCCTACCTTATAGCTACTAGAGCTTAGCATATACCAATCTGGCAGAAGCCCACGGCGTTCCCAAGGCCCAATCAAAGATTTAGGTGACCGAAGGAGACTCCGACTACATGCGACACACGGCAAGCTCAAAGATAGAAAGTTTAAAGGGTAAAACCCTAACTTGAAACCGACTCGACCTGCTATCCGGAGACCTAGCCTATCTATATAAAGGCTAGGAGGGGCGGCGAGGAGGACAATCACAACCCTAGTTTCCACACCATCGCCAGATTGCATCTGCGCACTCCTGTAACTTTCGACTCACTTGATAATTCCAAGAGCAGACAAGCAGGAGTAGGGTCCTCTACAAGGCTAAACCTAGGTAAACCTTGTGTCTATGTGTGCTTGTTTGCTTGCCGACTGATGCATCCAACGCTCCCTCCTTCTCCAAAATCCATGTCCATAACAATGGGCATTGATGAGTTTAACCCTTGTCAAACGTCATCATGGAATCGGCGGTCACACATGTCGTCCTCACGCTGGAGGCTTCAGCTCCCTTAGAGCCGTGAGTCGAGGCGACTGTAGAATCGGCGACTCCATCATCAAAGGAGACACACATGCCATTGTCATCAAAAATTCCTCTAGCCAAAGTTTCAACGATGAAGAAGCTTGCGGTGTCGTTCACCGCGGGCATACTTGAGAAGGGGCTCTCGCAGAAGCTAGGGCCAGAACTGGAGAAGCCAGCACACATCAGCACCGGCCTTTGCATTCTCCTAGTCGCAAGTAAGTCACGGCGACTCGTTTTTGGTACTTTGTTGTTTTTGTGGTTTCGAGCGAGTGGCTGATTGCAACGATTCGCAGGACTGGCACAAAGAACATTAGCTGCCCTTCGGTGGCCAAGCAGGTTCTATCGGTCGTCACTGAAGGGGAACTCGATCCTTCTAGGAAGTGGAAGTCCGACGCTTCCGCGACGCCAAACGAGGGCATGAAGAAGTAGAAGGAGGGCAACTTCTCCACCGCGGTGGAGGAAGACATGGCGGAGGGTGACTCTGTGAGCATGGCCGGAAAAGGAGTTCCTGTTGGCCTAGATCCAAGTGTGGTGGTTCCACCAATGAAGGCTACTACGCCAGCCACCAGCACTCCGGTGATGATGGCCGCGATGTGCCCTCTCTTCATGGCTAAGGATTTCGCCGCGTCGATTGGAGGTCAATCGCTGCAAGTCTTGGAGATTATGTATAGTGACCTCGTGCAGTGTCGCGTGCGTACGCCCTTCGTGATTCCCTCGGCGGACACCGTCAAACTCCATGGCATGCTAGGTGATGCCATCCAGGTATGTCCAATCCCCGAGGGCCTAGTCGCTGAATTTCAGCAGCTAGGCACTTTGAGCTTTTAGTCACCCAGTCCCCGAGGGTCTAGTCGCTGAATTTCAGTGGCTAGACACTCAGAGATTTTAGTCGTCTAGTCCCTTACTGTTTGTTGTCTTCAGCGTCTGCAACGGGAGTCTGCTGACCGGCTGGCCGCGAAGGAATGCTTGGAGCATGATCTGCGGGAAACAAAAGAGGCCAACCAGTGACTCCAGGCATCTGCTGGTAAGTTATACTATCTTCTATGAATTTTAGTTCTCACTGCTATGGGAGGGGGTTTGAAACATGGTCTTCTTTCTTTCAGTTGATTCTTGTGCTGCAATCACCAAGGCCCGCGAGGGCTAGGTTCCATTCGCTGAGCTGGAGGCAGCGAAAGCCACTTCGGCCATGGCGGAGGAGCGAATCGTCTCGTTGACGAAAGATCTAGAGGTCACAAAGGTGTCGATGATCTCTTTTGAAGAAAGGGCTAAGGCTGTAGTCGTTGTGGCATAGGAGCGGAAGGCCTCCGATTCTGTCATCCTTGGGTTGTAGGACAACCTTGGGGCGCTTGAGAATCATGTGACAGATAGCTGCCGCAAACTCCTTGGTGAGTGTCTATTCCTTTTACTCCTTCTTCCTAGTATTTGGCGAGTCCACGAGCGGGTGAGTCCCCGAGCGGGTGAGTCCACTGGGCCAAAGTGATATTGATTTTCTGACGTTGCAGCTGTGATAGGTCAAAATGATCCGGTGGTGCATACCTTTGATGCCTCGTAATGCGTGACGGCAGTGGTGAATGCGGCCACCGCCTCGGCGCTTTGTGTTCAGGCCGTCCTCCAAGGGTTCTCTCCCATCGAGGTGATTCCTAGTGGGTTGGTGGAGGTGTGGTGATACCTTGAGGAGGCAGCCTCTGTGGTCGAGTGGATGGTGCGATTGGCCTTCTGGCCGGGAGCTACCACGGCACTTAGTCTCGATCTCGCGCACTTCCCCGACGACTTTGACCTCAACAACGTCACCAGCGGGTATCCCTTAGCGACTGGCTCGGTGGAGATCACGGAAGTGCTGAGGTTGACCGCCAAGGCTATGCCATTTGCGGAGCGGGTGTTGGCGATGGGGGACCTGCTGCCATACCAGGAAACTGTGGTGGCGCAAGGCAACTCCGAGCCAAAGCACCGCGACCTGAAATCGGAGCAACCCTTCCTATTGTCATCGGCGAAGCAGTTGATGACGTACCCATCAAAGCCTTTGGAGCCATTTATCCAGGTCAAAGGTGATGGCGGCGCTTCTTCTTCGAGCCCTGCAGAGTGAAGGATTGCCTTGGGGCGTTGTGTTAGTCATGGCGATTGGCCCTTTTTGTAATGAACAATATATTTTGCTGTTTGAAATGGAAAAGGTCAATTTACTCGCATTGCTGTGTGATTTTGTTCGTTCTGTATTTTTGGTTGAGCGAGCCCCCGAGCGTGTCCGCCCTTTAATGGGGTTAACCTCGCGTGTATGTATGTTTATTTGTGTTAGGCTGTTAGATTAACTATTGTCGACTTTGTCGTGGCTCGTATAACCAGTCGCTTGGTGAGCCCAAGGGGTGCTCTATACTTGGCAGTTTTCATAGACCCATCTAGGGTCGGTTCAGCGAGTCCCCGAGCGTGGTAATTGACTGTTCTAGTCACATGCCCAAGGCAGGTGAGGATGTTGAGTGTTGTTTGTAACTTGTCACCCCCTACCTTGGAAAGGCAGTCACGTGGCGAGCCCGAGGCAGACTCTCATACTTAGCGTGTTCTTGAGCCGCGTGAGGGATGCGTGTGGTGAGTCCCCGAGCGTGGTACTTGACCTTTCGAGTCATCGTTCGTGGGGGTGGGGATGATGGGTTCGTTGTGGGAAGCGTGTTCGGTTGTCTTGGCCCGATAGGCCAGTCGAGCGAGGTCACTCTGATGGTGGCTCCGGGGCCTCACTACTTAGCTGTGCCGGTCGCTCGACCAAGGGTTGACTTCTGGAGGTAGCGTATTGCTGAATATACGAGTGCGATTGGCACAAGGAGATGGCGAGTAGACACAATTTGTGCGATCCGATTTTATTTCATTATATAGCAGCTGAGTACATTATCGAGTTCTATGTATAGAACTTTCGGAGGAGGTTTAAATTCTAGGGCCGCTCGACTTTGATCTGGCTGTTGCCTCGTACATCGATGAGGTAGTAGGCGTCGTTGCCAAGGACTCTCTCTATGGTGAACGGCCCCTAACATGGGGGAGAGTTTGTGCATGCCCTTCTTGTCCTTGACCAGTCGCAGGATCAGGTCGCCCTCCTGGAAGGTGCGGGTCCGGACTTGGTTGTTGTGGTAGCGGCGGAGTCCCTGTTGGTAGATGGCAGTGCAAGAGTGAGCGAGCTCGCGTGCTTCGTCGACCTAGTCAATTCTGTCCTGGCAGGTGATCTCGTTGTCTGCTTCTGCGTAGTTGATGACCCGAGGTGAGTCATGTTCTAGGTCGGTTGGCATGACAGCCTCAGCGCCCTACACCATGAAGGGTGTGAAACCCGTGGAGCGGTTGATAGAGGTGCGGATGCCCCATATCACGGAGGGGAGATCTTTGATCTAGCATCCGGGGGTTCGCTCGAGGGGCACCTATAGTCGTCGCTTGAGGTCATGGAGGAAACTTTGGTTGGCGCGCTCTGCTTGGCCATTTGACTCTGGGTGGGCGACTGAGGCGAGGTCGAGCCGTATGTTGTGCTCCTCGCAGAAATTCGCCATGGCGCCATTGGCAAAGTTGGTTCCGTTGTCCGTTGTGATGTTGTGTGGGTAGCCGTACCGATAGATGAGATCGCGGAGGGACTTGGTAGCGGTCTTGCCGTCGCACTTCTTGATCGGCTTGGCCTCGACCCACTTGCTGAACTTATCGACTACGACCAGGAGGTGCGTGAAGCCAGATGGGGCCTTCTTGAATGGGACGACCATGTCTATGCCCCATACGGTGAATGGCCAGGTGATGGGGATGGTCATGAGTGCCGAACTAGGGATGTGCGTCTGGTTGGCGTACTTCTGGCACCCGACGCATCGTTGGACAATGTCGACGGCGTCGGTGTGCACTGTTAGCCAGTAGAAGCAGTGTCGCATGGCCGTGGCGACTAGCGACCTGGCGACAGCGTGATGGCCGCAGTCGCCGCCGTGGATGTCTTGGAGTATCTTGTGACCTTCTTCTGGCTGTACACAGCGCTGGAATATGCCAGGCATGCTGCATTTGTGAAGCTTCCGTTGATGATGACGAAGGATTTGTAGCGGCACATGATCATTCACGACTCCATCTCGTCGGTGGGCAGGACCGTGTGCTCAAGGAAGGTGATGTATGGTGCGGTCCAGTCGCTGGGCTCTGTGATCATGGTGACCAGAGCAGGCTCGGGCTACAGGGGTATCCCTATGTCAATTTCCTTGTGCGGGAAGACCAAAGGCTTGTGGATAATGTCGAGGAAGATGCCCGCAGGTGGCGTTTGGTGGGCCGATCCGATGCAGGAGAGAGCGTCAGCCTCCTCATTCTTGCACCTTTCGATCCACTCGATGGAGTAACCGGTGAAGTGGCCCCCCAGCTGGTCCACCGCTTGGCGGTATGCTATCATGGTGGGGAGACGGCATCGCAGGTCCCAGCGACTTGTGCGACGACTAGGTCGGAGTCTCCGTAGCACCGTAGGAGATTGATGTTCATCCCTTGGCAGCCTTCATGCCATTGAGGAGGGCCTCGTATTCGGCCATGTTGTTGGTGCAGGGCGTGAAGTCTAGGTGTAGCATGTAGCGGAGCTTGTCGCCTTTGGGGGAGGTGAGTACGATCCCAGGCCCCGCGCCATCCGCATTCTCGGACCCCTCAAAGTGGAGCGACCAGTAGTGGAGATAGGGTAGCTTCTCCGGCTGATGTGCTTCTTCCCAGTCGGCGAGGAAATCATCCAAGGCTTGTGACTTGATTGCCATGAGTGTCTCGTACTTGATGTTGTGGACACCGATTTCGACGGCCCACTTAGCGACTCGCCTAGTCGCCTTGCGGTTGCGGATGATGTCCTATAGTGGAAGAGACAAGATGACCGTGATGGGGTGCTCAAGTAGTGCGGGAGTCATCGTTGCGCTCTGAAGACCACATACACCATTTTCGGGTACTGCGGATAGCGCCGCCTTAAGTCCGTTAGGACCTCGCTGATGTAGTAGACCGGGCGATGTACAGGGTGTTCCTTGCCCTTTTCTGGTCGCTCGACGATCATCACGGTGCGAATGACTCGAGCGGAGGCCACGCTGTAGATGAGCATTGGCTCTTTATTGACTAGGGCGGCGAGTAGTGGTGCTTCAAGCAGCACTTCCTTGAGCGTTTTGAGCGCATTGTCCGTTTCTTTGTCCCATTGGAACGTGGGGTTCTTGCGCATCAGATGGTAGAGGGGCATCGCCTTCTCGTCAAGCTGGTGGATGAAGCGACTGAGATCTGTGACTTGCCTGGCCAATTTCTGGACGTCGCGCAGGCACTATGGTTTCCCGAGCCACGCGATGGTGCCGATCTTGGTGGGGTTTGCCTCAATGCCTCGCTTGGAAACCACGTATCCAGGAGCTGTCCGGTGGGTACTCCGAAGGTGCACTTCCCTGGGTTGAGCTTGATCTTGTACCTCCGCATATTCACGAAGTTCTCGGCCAGGTCGGCGAGCAGGTCGCTCTGGCGAGTGGATTTTACCACCATGTCCTCGATGTAGACGTGGATGTTGCGGCCAATTTGACTCGCAAGGCACTCCTGCATGGACCATTGATAGGTTGCACCGGTGTTCTTAAGTCCGAACGTCATGGCGGTGTAGCAGAAGCCGCTGAATGACGTGATAAACACCGTCTTCTCCTCATCCTCGATCTCCATTTTGATCTGGTTGTAACCAGAGTATGCGTCGAGGAAGCACAGCGAATACGATCCCGCAGTCGAGTTGATGATCTGATCGATGCGCGGTAGGACGAACTCCTCCTCCAGGCAGGCGCTGTTGAGGTTGGTGTAGTCAATACACATTCTCCAGGTGTTGTTCTTCTTCAGAACCAGGACTGGGTTTGCTAGCCACTTGGAGTACTTGATTGGCTGAATGAAGCCTGCAGCAAGTAGACATTGTACTTCTTCGGCGATTGCTCGGCGGTGCTGTTCATTGAAGGGCCATAGCGACTGCTTTGCTGGTCACACTTTTGGGTTGGCATTCAGTTTGTGCTCAGCGAGTTCCACCGGGACACTAGGCATGTCGTATGGTTTCCATGAGAAGATGTTGCGATTATCACGCAGGAACCCGATGAGCGCGCTTTCTTACACGGGACTCATGTTCATCCCGATGGTGACCGTCTAGCTGGATTCGCCCGGGACAAGCTCAATGGTGCGAGTGTGTGTGGTCACCTCAAAAGTTGTTCCCCTGGAGGTGGGCTTCTTCAGGATGGTGGGCTCGTCCTTGTCGATGTTGCTCGTGTATTTCACAAGCTCATCCACGTGGTTTGTTTCCATGGTCATGACGGTGTTGGCGAGCTCGGCGCCTTTGTCCTCGCACTCCACAGCCATGTCGGGGTCACCGTGGATGATGATGATGCCGCTTGGCCCGGGGAGCTTCATCATGTTGTAGGTGTAGTGTGGGGTCGCCATGAATTTTGTGAATGCCTGGAGCCCCAGGACACGGTGGTAGGGGCTGTGGAAGTTTACCAGCTCGAAGACAATTCGCTTGGTGCAGAAGTTTGCTGGAGTGCCGAAGGCGACTGTTAGCGTCACTTTGCCGATTGGGTACGCCTTTCGGCCAGGGACGATGCCGTGGAAGGTGGTGAGGGTTGACTCGATCATCGACTCCGGGAGGTGTAGCCTCTTGAACGTGTCCATATAAAGGATGTTGATGGAGCTCCTGCCGTCCAACAGCGTCTTGGGTAGCCAGTAGTCGGCCACTTTGGGCCTGACCACTAGCACGACTCGCCCTAGATATTCGATCCTGGGCGCGTTATCTTGGCGACTCCAGGTGATGCTTTGCTTGGACCAGTTGAGGAAGCGAGGAATGTCGACCTAAGTCACTGCATTGATGGCGACTGTGCGAGCGAGCACCTTCTTCTCGCGTTTGGTGCCGAGCCTAGTGAAGTTGTGCAGCAAGAGGACAGTGCTGCCGAATCCGCCGGCATTACCGTTGTCCCTTGGTGGGTTGTTGTTGGGGTCCTCTCGTGCTCGCCTTGCCTTCTCAATCTCCTTCAGAGAATGGCAGTCTGTGGTGGTGTGAGTGGCGGGCTTCTGCTCCCTGCTATGGTAGACACGGGGCTGGTTGAGGAGGGTGGCGGGGTCGAATTTTAGCCTTGCCGCATTGTTGGCGCGGTAATTTCCGCTGTCGCGGTAGTTTCCTCTGTCACGGCGGAAGTTTTTCGGGTAGCGTTGTCCATAGCCGGCGTTGGCGATGAAGTCGACTCGCCCATCCTCACGGTGCTTGCCTAGTAAGGAGAGTGTTGATGTAGTGCATGTCGCGCTGTCGTTTGTTGTCGTGGCCTCTAGCACGGCGTCTTCCCCCCGACTCGTCATCGGAGTCTTGGTTGGGGTCCTCCTCCGTGTAGTGTTTGGTGATCTCGAGGAGGTCAGGGATGTTGACGAACGTCCGGTATACCCTCTTGATCTTGGCGACCAGGGGATCATACTGGCACGCGTTCTTGAAACAGTGGATCGGCGTATGCGGGTGGATGCGGCGTTGATCCACCTCCGCCACCTCACGGATCGATGGCGAGTTGACCCGCGTTGTCCCTGGATGCAGCGCTCTAGGTCCTCGATGGTGGTGGCACGGGTGTAGGAGCCCTCGAAGTGCCTGATGAAGGTGTCGTGCATCTCATCCCATGATTCAATGATGTCAGCGGGGAGGGTGTCGATCCATTGCATGGTCGCTCCCTCCATCATCAGGGGAAGGTAGAAAGCGGCGAGTAGGTCGGTGTGGCCGGCGATTCCCATCGCCATAAGGTACATGGCCATCCACACCACTGGGTTGTACGTTGGATCGTTCTTTTCGATCTCCTTGGGCGCCTTAAAGTTGGCGGTATACTTCTCGCCTCGAATCATTGGGTTGAAGCACTGGGGGCTGACTCGGCTGAGCGAGCCCCTTGGCTCGGGGTCGACGTGGTTGGTGAGGGTGTGCCTCAGATCATTGGGCTGGCGCACCTGCCAGGCCTGGCTATTGACGATGTGTGTTCGTGCGTCGATGGGTTGGCCATTGGCGGTGATCGTGTTGTTCACGGGTCGTGGCTCGTTGGTGGAGAGTGCAGGGTTGGCAGCCCACCGCTAGAGCTGCGGGGGCTCGGAGGTGGGCAATTGAGGGTGTTGGCGATAGTTGGACGGTCGCTTGAGGCCGCCCTGCTTCCCGACGAGCGGGAGTACATCTGCCCCCGCGGGTCGACTCCCGCGGCTTGCTGCGCGATGGCCCTAGCGAGGAGGGCCTTCGTGTACTGGACCTGCAGCGCACCCTCTCCTTGGATGTCGAGGTTGGCGACTGCAACGTGTCCCGTGATGACGTTGTCCATTAGGGTGGAGTAATACAGCGGGAGCCTGTTGGAATCGCGGGCTTGCGGCGAGATGATGATCTATGGCTGGTCCGGTGGAGGCGTGCGGCCTATGGGTGGCGGTGGGGCTCTAGTCGCAGGTGCCCCAGGTGGTGGCCGATTGCTACCTTCGGGCGGCGCGTTCTCATAGAGCTCGCGCTCGGCCGCGCGTGCGGGGTCGCTCTCGTCGTTGAAGCTCAGGACGCGGCCCTGGACGCTGGAGTGTAGGAGGGTCCTAATGCAGAGTTGATGGTAGAGGGATAGCTTCTGCACCGTTTCTCGCTCGAGGCAGAATTTCTCGCGCTCAGCCTGCTCCCTGCGTGATGCCTCCTCCAGTCTCATGCGGGCTTCTTCGACCTCTGCTGTCGTTGCGGTCGGCAGGATCGGCATGGAGAAGGGATCTAGTAGGGCGCTCGTGATGCCCGCCATGTAGACCGCATTGAAGTGATTGGTTCTGGCGCGGAAGTCCTCAGGGGACTCCGATCCGAAATCGAAGTCTAAGATCCCGAGGATGGAGGGATCCTTGAAACCATCAGGGTTGGAGACTCGCGTGATGGAGTCCTCGCGCGAAGCGGCGGTGATGGATCTGGCAACCGACGCGGGGGTCACTGAATCAGCGTCGTCGTGGAGAGCCGCGTCGCCCGCAGCAGCGTCGGTCCCGGCCGCGTTGCTGGCGGCCGAGTCATACTCGGTGGCGAGGCAGCTGATGGAGCAGATCTGGTCCTCCAAGAGCAGGTCGCGGTGCGGTGGCGATCCGCCGACGAGCACCGTTCTTGCCGGGTCGACTAAGTCCATGAAGCCGACGAACAGGTTGATGGTGCCGACTCGCATCACTGCATTGTGCCTGATCGGGTGCGACGCCGAGATGTAGCTATTGGGCAGGATCTGGAGGATCCCGCCGCTAGCGATCATACGGCCATTGACGATCGGCCGATCAATTAGCGAATAGGGTCTCACCGCAGAACTCAGGCCAGACCGACCATGCCCCACGGTGGGCACCACTATCGCGGGAATGACCACGGCAGTCGCTACCAGGGGTAGATATTGATAGGATTGAGGACAAGAGCGGGCAGCCATTTGCAGAGCAAGATGAGGGCTGAGACACATGAGTTTACCCAGGTTCGGCCCCCCGTAGGGTAAAGACCTACTCCTGCTAGATTGTATTATCGGCGAGTGAGTTACAAAGGTGGCAAGCTCGGCAGCTAGGCAGCGAGTCACTTAGAAGGGGTGTATGATGGAACGTAAGTCGTAAATCTAACCCTAGGAAGGTTTATATAGGGGTACCTCGCTAGGGTTTACAAGCTACAACCAAATAAGATATGGATTCAGAGGTTCTAACCTAATCCACTGGGCCTAAGTATGCTTCTGGTCCTTCTGCTTCTAGTCGTCGGGCTTCTTTCCAATCGCCTTCCAATCGCCGTGCTTGCAGGCCCATTCGCCTCGGGCTTGGGCCAGTCTCCAACGACTAGCTGGGCATACCCCAATCAGCATATCCCCGTCACGTCCCAACCTGCCACTTCGCCTCAGCAACCTCACCGCCGGTCTACACCCCCAAGGTGAGCTTCCCCAGCCCGATTCCACCACCGCTAGGGTTAGCCCCCCATCGCAACAGGCGCAGGGAGAACGACAGACCCCAGCCGTCGATGGCTTTCTAATTGGATGGCTCCCATTGCCCTATACCCCTTCGACGTTGCTAGCCACTGATGACTGGGCACCGCATCGCGGGTTCAAACCCTCTCCTGTGCGCGGTAACGCCTAGTTGGGCCAGCTGACGCAGCCTCGGCCCAGTTCCACCAAGGATCTGGCCCGCGAGCCCCTCTTTCCCTTTTCGTTTATCTAAGTTTATTCTTTCCATAAATATCTGCAAAGTTTAATTCAGAATAAAAATGGAAAATGATGCAAACTCGCTATATCAAATTTCTATCATGTTCCTATACATTTTTACTAACATGCATAACAAGCCCCAGGTCCTAAATCATTTTCATGCTTTCTTGACAATTAATCTACTAAAAAGTTTCCCTTGCAATAAATAATTCACTTAGTAGGGTATATCTCTCCATTTGGAATGAATACAACTCCCTCTAAAAGGTAATTAACATACCTATGCTATGACCTTGATCTTACACCAAGTTGAGCTATAAATTACCTGTAGTAAAAATAAGAAAGTCCAGCCATATCTACCTTTAGAAAATTCTCTAGGATATATAAATACATATTTTGGGGTGATTCCAACTCTCTGTAATGTGGTACACTAAAGCTTGTCAAAATCTAGGAGATCAAATTTTATTGTGCCTCTGTTTTTTATGGTGATTTAAATATCTCTGTCTAGGATTGTTTCGGTAGAAAAATGACTACAGGAGTTTTACAACTCCAGATTGGTATTTCGATAAAAAGGTATAGAATATACCTCACAGTTGTCCTTCGAATAATATCAAATTACATTGTAGATTAAATCTAGTGAAAAAGACAAATACCTGACAGAACGGAATTTGGGATTTTCCCAGGGGCATTCTTTTAATTGTTTCAATGTGAAACGAACTCTCACTGAACCACTCCATCAAACCCTACCTAACCCTAAGAGTAAATAATTTTTGGACCTACAGATATTTTCTGGTAAATTATTTCCTAAAACTAGAGCTTTTATCACTACAAAGTTCATAAGAAATTAAAGAAAATGATAAAATAGTGAAAAAACTTTTGTTGGTTTTGTTTTATCATTACCTATCTGTATATATCATTTTTGCACATTTATGTCATACTTACGCAAGTCCTAGTTCAAAACCCCCTTGCTAGGTGGATTTCGGCAATTAAATCATAAAGGGATTTCAACCAAGGCATTTCCATTATTTTCCAATTGCATTAATCTCAATCCAGCAATACCTACAGAAGTGAGGATTATGTTGTGTGTTTGTTTGATGTATTGTAAGGATGTTGTATGCATTGTGTTGATTGCGCCCTTGTTTGCTTGCATGTATGATCCTTGACGGCGATAGTCGCGATTATATCGAAGACCTAAAGAAGAGGATTATATTTTGGTTATTATGGTATTCTCAAAAGAAGTCCAGGGACATATACTGCTAGATGGTGGATCACAGGCAAGCCACCTTCTTGCTCATAAGCCTTGTCCTACTGTTTTATATATGCATGTTTTATCTACGGTTTATGCAAACTGCATTGTTTTATATTATGATGATCTATATAGGGTAGTGTCTTGGCTCCTCCAAGAAATTACACATTGTACTAATAAGTACAACCCTTTGATGACACCTACTTGCCCCTAGTATGGTAGATGGTATACAACACCATACCCCTTTGGAGACCCGCCTTAGCCGAAGCAAAACTAGATGATGGGAAGACCTCGGAAAAGTTTACAAAATGTTTTATGATAAAGCCTTGGTAAGGTTTGACCTGCCAAGATGAGTTTGATAAAGGAAAGAGGTTTTGTTTTACAAAAGGCTTAAAGAAAGAGGAGCAAAAAAGTTTACAGAAACGCACCCAGTTCTTTGTAGCTTTAGCTAGAACAACTTAACCCATGCAACCATATTACTCTGGAATGGGACAAGGCTAGACTTGAAGTTTGGTACTCTGGTGTGGGAATTCTCATAGCTGCTTATAAGGGATCAGCACCCTCTAATCCTGAGCTTGCCTTTGTAGAAAGGGTCAACTGTTAGACAGTCACCTGGAGGAAACAGGATCACCCGTGTGAGTGACCTGGCGATACTATGAGCCTCTCATTGAAATTTCCCACTCTCGAGGAGTCAGAATGCACTCCAGTTGGTCTGTGGATCCCTGACGTCCCGACATTGAGAGGAACAACTCATAGGGTAGGGCCTATGCTAGAGTGGCATCCGGAGAGTCTTGATAGATTACTCGACCCATGACCAGTGAGGATCAGGGCAGGGTACTCGGTTGGTGTGGGTAAAGTGTACAACCTCTACAAAGTGTAAATCTATTCAAATAGTTGTGTCCATGATTATGGAAGGGTTGGACAAACTACTGTAGAGCGGTGCTGGTTTTTATTTGAAAAAGGACTTCGGAAAAGCAAAGGATTTTGGAAATGTGTTGACCATGGGATGGTCGGAAAGGATAAATTTTTTGACCATGGGATGGTCGGAGAAGAAGGAAAAATATTGGTCATGAGATGACCGGAAAGAAGTAAACTAATGGGTGACCCAATCCTAGTGTTTCCAAAACCTTTCAAATGTTTTACAAAAGTATTTGACAAAGATATGGAGATGTTATATCTACAAGAAAAACTATTTTAGAAAAGAACCTCTCATGGAGCCCTCCTACTACCACAGCTATATTGCATATCCTCTTATTGTTATTATCTTAAGGTGGTTTGCGAGTACATTCAAACTACTCAGTGGCATTATCCCTGGCTATTAACTTGGTCATATTCAAAGAAGAAGGTGGTCTTGATGACTATGCAAGCTAGGACGTTCTCCCAGTTAGTTGCCTGTAGGTTATGGCATGGCTCGGGCTCTACGTTTAATGAAGTTCCGTTGATAATGTTGATATAGCCATAATGGCAAATTAAGTTATGACATGTATCCGTGTAATTATGGATGTTTACTTTGATACTTGTCGGTTATGTGCCACGACTAACTGATCATGGGATCATGGTGGTGTACATAATAGGAATTATCGGAGGATTAATCTGGGGGCCCTACATGATACGTAGAGACTCAAATACATGCAAATCCACATGGATGTGAATGATCTGGAGATTAGGTTTACCACAAGCAACGCGTATGTACAACACCAAAAATCCATAGGTATTAAATGTGCAAGTTTTAACTAGATTATTGACTCTAGTGCAAGTGGGAGACTAAAGGTAATATGCCCAAGAGGCAACAATAAAATGGTTAATATTATTCCATATTTATGATAGATGTTTATTTATCATGCTAGAATTTTATTAATCGGAAACATTAATACATATGTGTCTAATAAACAAACAAGAGTTTCTAGTAATTCCTCTCATTTAACTAGATCATTGATTAACTAGTGATCAAGGTTTCCTGATCATGAACATTGGATGTTGTTAATAACAGGATCATGTCATTAGGAGAATGACGTGATGAACATACACTCAAAGTAAGTATAAATACAATCAATTCATTAATTTTACATTGTTGTATCATACACATACAAAGTAACCCTAATCCTCAGACCATGAGATCATGTCAATCACTAACACCCGAGGAGTGCTTAGATGGCATCAAACATCACACCATAACAGGGTGACTATAAGGTGTCGTTGGGTACTCTGGAAGTATTAGTTGAGACTCATGCATCAAGAGTGGGATTTGTCCATCTAGATGACAGAAAGATATACTCTGGGCCCTCTCGGTGATATCACATCAACATACCTTTCAAGCATGTGACTAGGTCACAAGGATGTCATATCATGGAATGATTAAAGGGTACTTTTCGATAATGAGATTGAACTATTTATGGTTGATGCCGATGACTAGATATCGGACAAGTAAAATATCGCGAGACAAAAAAAATTGGTTACAACATTAACAGTTCACATGATCACAAGATTCATCGTTGAGTATGTGGGAGTCATTATGAATGTCCATGTCCACTTGTTGACTATTGATCAGAGATGTGTCTCGATCATGTTTGCATTACTCACGAACCGTAGGGTGACACACTTAAGGCCAGATGCCCAACAATGGACACCGTATATTGGGACATTCTGACACTCAAGGAGACCGAGGCGCTGTGCACCTCTAGCTACCCATGCCCACCGGGCTACCGGCTGCCCGCTGACTGGATGCTGAGTGTTGGAGAAGTTCCTATCCCTCTTGTGCCTCAAGATTCCTCCCGCCAGGCGGCCATCACGAACCATTTCTACCTAGAGCTCACGTCGGAGCAGCTGATGGATCCACATTGGGATCCCGACAGCTACGACACATGGAATGCCTTCTTTGCTAACCAGTGGGAAAGGGAGCTCGCCAGGTACAAGGGTGACGGCCTGCCCTCGGTGAACCACAATGAAGCCAGTCGTCGCCTGTGGTGGGCGAACCGGACTATCGCCGGTGTGATGTGCTACATCGTCGAGGGATATCATCCTCACCTTTGTTATCCACACTTGCACCTGCTGCAAAGCCACAAGAAGGGTGGCGGTGGTGAAGGCCGTGGGTATATCAGCGTCGTAATCCGGTAGACCCCTGTGGCATCCCGCTAAAACCACTACTAGAAAATTGCTGTGTTTTTGTGTTGTGCATCAGCATGACCGCATGCTCATGTCGTCATGCCACATTGCATTTGAGCATCGTCATGTAATCATGCATGTTTTGGCTAAAATTATTTTCTAAAAGCCTATTTTTGTTTTCTAAAAATATCCCCGTCTTTATTCAGATACAACCCCGGTCTTATTCGGGTCTTTTATCTAAAAACAATTTGCAAAAGTATTTTTGTATAAAAGTAAATATACAAACAAAATAAAAACTATTTTGTCTAGGGAGGCAGTCCAACCGGTCAGGCCAGATGCCCAACCGGCCAAACCGTATACCACCCGGCCCAAAATAAACCCTAAAAACCTAACCCTAAGATCTACCTAGCACCCTAATATGTCTACTCCCTCCACCCGCTAGCTCCCTGCCCTGCAGCCACCACCCTCCCGTGCACCGCGCCACTCTGGCCCTACCCTTTTACCTGGCCCCACCACACAGCACCTGCACACTCCCCTATGCGTGTCCCAACACCCCCGCCAGCCCTGCTCCAACCACCCCGATAGTGCCCAGGAACCCGGCCCCACCCCTTGGCCCTACCACGCGCGAGCAGCCGCCCGCGTCCGACCTGCTCCTCTCTCGCCTCCCGTGTTTCTCGCCCACCTCGCCACCTACCCCCCTCTCCACCGTCCTCTCCGAGGCCCAGCCTTGCGCTGGCCTCCTCGAAGCTTGCCGCGCACCGCCCCCGTCTCCTCCTTCCCCGGCCTCCGACCTCTGCGCCGCGCCTTCCTCGCGCCGGCCAGCGACCCGACCGCATTGAGCCGAGCCCCGCCACCGGTCCCCTTCACCGATGACCCGAGCTCGTCCGTGGCACCCCGTCGACGCGTTCTCCCGCTCCGGTGTCCGCCGCCGGGCCTCGCCTCGCCGTCTTCCGCTCCGGTCGTGCTTCCTCCGTGCAGCCGAACTCCGCCCTGAGCACTAGGCCGCCACCGCCTTCGTCGAGCCACGCCAACCCGTGCGTCCACAAGCTCACCCTTCTGCGTGCCCTATGCCTCTGACGCCTGGCTCTTTCCCTGTGCACGCTCGTCGGCCTTCCTCGACCCGCTCCGGCCTCGTCCCTGGTGACCGCTTCTCCCGGTCCTCTCCTCTTCGGCCCTGCCGCCTTGAGTCGCCACCGTCGTCCCTACTCCGGCCGCGCCCGACGTCCATCGCTGGCCTCCCCTTCTCCTGCGTCTCCTATCGCCTCCTCCCCGAGCCTTCAACCTCACCGGAGTTCTGACCCCATCGTCGCTCCTCTACGCCGCCCCAGCGTCCCGCTCGCGAAGCCGCTGCGCTTCTCGTTTTTCTTCAGAGATTAACTATGTAGGTGGCCATCTCTTGGCGTGTATCTCGCCTTCGGTTCCTGTGTGGATTCCCGTGGTGTAAAATGCTTTGCTGATCCGCGTTGACGTTTGGTTGTGAGGAGGTGGAGTACAGATGATGCGGCGATGGTATGCGGTAGTGTGCTACAGATGATGTGAAGAGGTGTGTGCGAACCCGAAGGCCATATTGTTTTGGTGATATTAAGACAATGACCGTGAAGAGATGTTGTGTGTGCTACCTAGAACCCGATGTTGCCTATTCAAGTTCGCCATCGATGACAAGATTGCGTGCACGGATCCGAGACCTTGATCTCGAAGACCGAAGACCCCGACCCTCGGAACCCAAAGATCTTCCGAACCCAGATGTGTGACCCTAAGCCTCTATTTTTATAATATGACATATACCTGTCGCATCATTAAATCATCTTGCTTGCATACATGTCATCTGGTGGGTTGGGTTAAATAGTCGATTCACCTAAATTAAATATGGAGTCTATATGCGGGCTATTCTAGTCTTATTCCGGACTCTATTTAAATTTGTGTAGCAAACCGATACCATGTTTTGCCTTGTTAAGACAACATTTAAATTGCGGGGTATCTAAATAACTGGAACCTATTAATTAATTGTCGGGAACCCGGTTCCGCTTAATACTGCCTAATTGCACCGCATCTGCATCATACATGCATCATGCCCGGTCTTCTGCCGTAGTATTAAATATTGCATCCGGTGTTTCTTCTAGTGTTTGCCTCTTCGCGGATTAGGCCGATGAGTTGATGCGAGTATCGACAAGTTCTCCGGATATGATCCTTCGGCAGTGTTTCCCAGGCGAGAAATCTCCCTCTTTCTATCTATTTTGCGTTTATAGTCTTTACGTCCTCCTGTTGCTCTATTGCTATCCGTGTTACGATGCTTTAGTTTCCGTGCACCATTTATATTCCTTGCAGCCTCTATATTGCCTTGGACACATCCTATTGCCTGTTGATTGATAGACAGTCGGCCTTGCGAGTCGTAGTTGCTTGCTCAGGTGTTGCTTTGCGTCGTTGTCGTTCCACCATTGATAAAAAAGTTGGCACATGCTTAATGATGGAGATACTTAATGGTGGAGAGGGTTATGGCCTTAATTATAACTTGTCAATTAAAATGCTGGGAATAGATATAACTAATGCAGAGGCATCGGTGGGCAATAGATGTTATTTGGTTTTTCCACGCTCACTTGTGTCCCGTAGGACCCCGAGTACTTGATACCTATTCCTTGACTATTCGCACTATCCACATACGGGAGACTCTATGAATCCCCCTTAGCCAGAGTTTGATTCATTTCTTATTTCTTGGGGCCACAAACTAGTTTGGGGCTTTATTACTATCATGTACTTATGCCATGCTTTACTGCTTTATTTAAAATTGTGCGTGGAGCACCTGTACTGTTTTGGATCGTGCCACATTTTCGCGGTATCAACAAGCCCAGTCACACTTTCGGGTTCCCAGTCGTTTACAGCCGTCGTCACAAACCCTGGGTCCGTTCCGGAGCCGGCCAACTTTGTTGCGGGTAGCTTAGTGGGGTGGCCCCCTGAAATATTTTATGAATCCTGTGATTGCTTTATCGTGAAAGCCTCGTTGGATTTTGATTTGGTTTTTCCGAGGTTGATCGTGTGTGTGTTTCTAATTGTGCACCCCTGCAGGGTAAATCTTTCTGAAAGCCGTGTCCGCGGTTATGGATGACTTGGACCACAGTATCTCGATCATAGACAAGCATAACTAAAGTAGTGCTATAAATTTGACTTAATATGTGACTAGTAATCAGCTTCACTACAATGGAATGGATAATAAA
Organism: Avena insularis; assembly: GCA_023614405.1. Lineage (NCBI taxonomy): Eukaryota > Viridiplantae > Streptophyta > Magnoliopsida > Poales > Poaceae > Avena > Avena insularis. Next base: position 236,401,076 of record CM042688.1, on the reverse strand, counting down.
AGTGCCAACAACTGATGGAACTGGGGTGTATCTTGTCATATTATACCTGCCTAGTAAGTATTGCAACTCCAATGGAATGAAATAAGAGTGCCAACAACTACTGGGTTTGGGGTGACACAAGCTAATTGTGTCTGACTAGTAAGTACTGCAACCACAACTGAATGGTTAATTAAAACTGCCCACTACTTATGCTATCAGGATGACTCATGCTATCTATATCTGATTAGTAAGAGCTTCAACTATAATGGAATGAATAAAACTGCCAACTGTGTGAGTTCCTCGGTTTGACTTTCTCGTTTGGTCTCGAGGGGGAAATGTCAGGATGGGTATGATTGGTGTTAGTATCAGGTGGTTCCGAATAGGTCTCTCTTATCCCTCTCTAATAGCCGACAGTTTCTCGAGTCTCTATAGGTTATTTAGTGCATGATGCGCTGCCGCTTCAGTCCACCATACCTATGTAGGCATGAGCCGCCGAATTCTAGCCTCGCCGTGTATTGGCCTCAGTACTGACGCTCCTCTTTTTCCTTTGCCCTTTGTCGGCACCCCTTTTGTTTTAGCAGGTTTAAGATCGACGTCGTTAGCAGGGTTACCCTTCCGGCTTGGCCTGGGCAGGGTTATGAACGCCATTGGTTATTCTTCAGGGCTCTTACCCATTTGCATCTTGTTCGTAGTCGGACGCTCTATCATTTTCAAGGTGATTTGGATCTTTGTATTGTATATCTGTATTTTTGACTCATGGAGTCGTTGTTGTATATATATGTTTCTGTGGGTTCCATCATGAACTATTGTGTAATGGTATTACTTCGTTCTCCACCCGCACGCAAGTGCCTGGTGGGCGTCCTTGAATCGTTTCTATGCGGGTTTGGCGGGAAGCGCTAAGATCTGCATAGGCCGATTCGAGGGTGTTACAACCCCTCCCCCACGTGTCGTGAATCCGAGACCGGAGTGGAAGCTGCCCCAAGAATATGCCATGGTTAACGGTCTCTGGTTCCCCCGTGCACAAGCCAGGGAAGGGCTGAGGATCCCCGAAATATGCCATAGCAACAACGACGAAGACGATTCACAAGATGACCTAGAAGCTATGTACTATAGGGCTAGACATGATTATGACTAAGCCATTGGCTAGGACAAATGGTTCGTCTTTGTACCCAAGATTGTTGAGATCCACTGTTGTCAGTATGTAATGTTCGTCTACCTTTACCACGCCTCTCCTGTCATCTTGACCCATTTGTACCGGAACAAAGTGAAAACATAAAATGGTTTTGGATTAGTTATTCGAATTCAAACACTTTTTATATTGAAAGTTTTGTCAGATTCCAAAGTATGCAAAAAATATTAGTTACTAGGAAAAATACCCGTGCGTTACAACGGGAAAAAACTATCTCTACACTGCTCTACACTGCAATAAGAGTGAAATAAATTGTTCCAAAAACGTTAGAATGACCTAAGTTTTTGTAGAACAATTTTATTATTCTACCTAGATAAAAATCAAGTTGACATGCTAAAATATGAGTTCTATTGAATAATTTTTAAACCATAGAAGTTTGACTCTTTTCCCAAAAACTGTAATTGAGAAACCAAGAAAATAATGCATGTTAGAATTTGGTTGCAACAAAAAATAAGACGTACATGCCATCTCATTATAGTTTGGTTGCATTTTACTCTATGTACGATACAAATAAAGTCATACGCGAGCCTCGTCACCACACCCTTGGCCGCTATCGACCAGTTTAAGCATGCTAATTCTATCTTCGAAGTCATCAAACCACATTACTGCCATACCCATTTCCTCCCCTTCTTGCCACCCTTCTAAGCATGTGTTTTGATGTTTCTTCTCCTTGTGTGACCTCAACGCTAGCATGCACGGGCTTCACGAGCGGACAGTCGTGGCCGACGACCGGAAGTCGCATATCGTCCCGAGATGCTAGTGGCCATGACGGTGACAAATGCACTGAGTCAGCATTCATAAGTAAGAACCAAAATTATTAAGCAAACTGGCTTCTTGTGAAGCTGCAACCAAATCTGAACATGGTAGGACACTGCCATCTTGTGAAACTGTAGACACTCACATACCAACAATTCTGAAAACATAAAAAAAGTACTCCCTCCGTCCCAGAAAAGATGTCGGAGGGCTAGTTTAATTTCGTTTTTGCAAAAAAAATCCATAAACCATTCAGAACGATTCAAATTAGGCCTAATTTCAGGGTTTCAAGCAGCGATCTTGATCCCCTTCATGCACCCGTCATCGAGGGCCTCCGCCATCCTCGCCGGCCTCCCGCCGCTCGCCCACCCATAGCGCATCCTTGTCGCCGACGCCTCGCGCGAGTCCCGCCTCACGGCTTCCGTCCCCGCGGATCTCGAACGCCGCGACGAACCAGGTGGGGACGCCATGCTCCATCTCCCATCCCTAGTGTCCGCGCTGGCCGCCGCCGGCTAGCGGCCAGGGCCAAGCTCCGCGGCCAGGCACCCACACTCTCCGTCCTCCTATCCAGGTCCCCGGCCTCCGCACCCTCCGTACTCTTCTTCCAGGTCCCCGGCCCTCCATCCTCCGCTTGTCGGGAAGCCATGGATCGACAGAATCGATACCATATCCTCCCACTCTGGCCGCCGCTTCCCCACTCTAGTGTCGCCCACGCGCTGGCTTCTTCTCCCCTGTCGCCGGTAGAGCTTGCTCCTGCTGCTCCCCAATTTTCTGAACATATCAAGATCAGAACAACACAAGTTCAGAATAAAACTACAAGTTCAGACTAACACCGACAGAGCACGCTGCTTCATTATGCATAACACAGGCGCCACAGTTCCGACCTTCTTCACCTATTCGTTGTTTTGAAGATACCATGGTCATATACTACAACAAACCTTAAATCAAAGGTATGTATACCTTGTCAGGAAGGTCATAGACAACCTTCTTACATTTTGCAGTGTCCCCTTCGGAAGTCACACCAATTGCTTTACCGGTCTCATCAAACTAAACCTGCAATTAGTTGCCAAAGCTAAGCATGTTTGACTGAAGACCCGGAAACCAATATTGGAGCATTGTTGAGTGGTGAACTGTCTGAAAAAAAAATTCAGTTACCTTGCATCCTGGTTTGTTGAGCATATATGTGCCACCATAAACAGCGCTCAGACGAGCAAAGGCCTGTCCATACAACATTAACAGTTTTAGTTGTAATCAAGCTGAGAATCGTATACAAAATCCTGTTAGATTAACATGGCCACCTCCTCGATGCTGCCCATGTGCACCTCCTGGACGACGCTGCTCCCGTAGCAGAAGCCCGCCGCTGTTGCTCCGGCAACTGTATAAGATGGATCATAAGGACAAAAATAAGATGGAGCATAATTATGAGCGGCGATTATGAACCACGAAAATATGTAAATGTGCAATTATGAACTTTCTCACGGCCCGAGTAAATGTGCTTTGTTGAGAGAACTCACTGTATCCACTTCAACATAGCAACATCTTGGAGTATCTTACTTTCTCTCCTATATATGGAGTATCTTACTTTCTCTCCTATATATATATATGGTATTGTCAAATCAGCTCCCTACATACATACAGGTGATGAAATCTGGAGTTAGAGAAATACTGGATGATGAAGTAGAAAATTAATCCAGAGACAAAAATAGGAAAAAGAAAACAATAATAACAGTACTATTGACTGTAATAGCCATATCTTGTCAACATCTTGCTGTTGTTTCATAAACATACTATGGAAGAGACATATCCTGAGATGCTTCATATACTTGAAGTTTTATTTAGACAGTCAAGTAACAAAAAAAATTATTTAGACAGTCAAGTACTCTATATATACTGCTATATTGTCCAAAATTGTCCAATATATCCAAAATTAAACCAAATAGGCTTAAGTGAACACCAGCCACTCAGAACAATAGAAAAACTGTGACAAATAAATTGTTGTCTCCTTGTTGTTCTCAAATACATGCACATACTAGATATAGTAGCAGTGCACATACATGCACATCTAGCTATACTAACAGTAGGTTAACAGTGCCAGGTAGATCTCTTGTTTTAGGAATGCCACTGGACAATTTTGTTAAGCATCTGAAATGGAAACCAAATTGGTGCACTGCACAGCTCAAATGTACTTCAGAGCATGTCCACTAAAGAACATGTCAAGCTACACTGAAGTTGCAGACCATGTTAAGCTATATTTTCAGTTGACATTGTTACAATTAGACCAGACTTAGGATAGAAATGGTACAGAGACAGAAATGATATTCAGAAGTGCACCCTGGTGGCAGCATAATTTCGGAAGGAACAAAGACTGCAGTATATCTTCAGCAACAAATGAATTCAAATATTTATGGAGTAGTACTAAGGGCTAATTAATCATACAGATGCTCTTGCTCGATTTGCAGAACACTTTTAGTATTGTAACACCGAACTAGCTAGAGAGAAGTTCACCTGGAATGATGTCGAGGGCGGACTGTGACACCGTAGTGACTGGGGCAGACGGCGTCGGGCGCGTAAGAGCGTGAAGGCAACACTGCAGGCTCAAGGCGCTCCTGACGTGGTACCAAGGGCGCTTCCGGTCGGTCGGCATCCAAAAGGACCCGAGCTTGGCGGTGCTCCCGAGTTGGTGATGACGGAGGATCTGCTGATTCGAACAACTAGGAGCTCGATGGTCGGCCGATTTGGAGCTTATGCATCTAGAGAGTCCAAGTCCGGTGCTTTGCAGGAAAAGGGGATCCTTTTCTCTTGATCTCCCTCAGCGTTGGTTCTGGTGGTGCGGCAGAGGAAGAACGAGGCGAATCAGGCGCGGGAAGAGGAGCAGGCGGCACGGGCGAGCGCTTGGTGGCCGGCGAGGGAGCTTGAGCTCCGCGGGCAAGCGCATGGTGGTCGGGGCGAGACGGGCGATAGAGATGGGGAAGGAGAAGATGGACTACAGGTTTGGTCGGAGAAACTCAGAGGGCTTTTTTACAAAACTGGGTCTGCGACATCTTTTACGGGACGGAGGGAGTACATATCGATTTGTAGTAAAAAGTTCAGCATATCTGCAGTGTCGTGTTATATCCTCGGATCTTCCAAAGTGCTAGGTGGTACAAGTGTAGAATATAATGACTGTGGGCTATCTTTAGCTAGCTAGTTGTGAGGTCGTTCATTTCAGGATTCTGAATTTTCTGAATTTACCGATGAAATACATATATTTCGGTGCTGGAATACACAGATAACCATCCTCCTCAGCTCCCAAGTCCTAACCATCCTCTTCGGTGCTGGAATACAAAGACTAAATTCATGATTCTGAATTCTTGACGAGTTCGTGCTTTCGTCGGGTCCTTGACTTCTTGCTGGGCCTGTTGATGAGATCGACCATCCTACATCAGGACCTGTCCATCCAGTCCACCTCCATTGTAATCTCTTCCGTCCAATTCATTGTTTGCTTGCTTGTGGTGATGTGCAGCTTGTGTAATCGAGAAGAACCCAAAATCAAGAACACAAAGGGGTAAAAGAGGAGAAGAGGAATCGTACTCCATCCATAGATACTAAATCGAAAGCCAAGATAGAGGCATTAGAGGGGTTAGATTGAGTGTGTCCGAAGCGCCAACCGCCGCTACGCGATCTTGAACTCCAAAACGAATCAATTAGAGTTTGCCTCCCTTGCTCGTCTCCCCGACCCCCTCCACCCTCCTAGAATCGCTGGCTCCCTTAACTGCTGCTTGACGCGTCTCCACAACCCGTCGATCTATCTAGCCAGATAGTGCTTCGATGACCCTTGTCGCCTTCTTCCTTCGTCAAGCACACCCCGACATGTCTCCCCTTCGTATCGCAAGCTCAATCCTCGCCCAACTCCTGCCCTAGGTCCACTCCACCGGCGTCGTCCTGCCAGGCTGCCAGCCCATCCCCTCTTCCGGAGGCGCCAGGGAGACGGAAGGCAGCGGATCTGGGGTCGTCGGAGACCCCATCCCAGGTCGGCCCGCGCCTCTCCCAGTAGGCGCTGGATCTCCACAGCGAGTGCCGAAGACCACGTCTCAAGTAGGCCCAATGCCTCTCTCCGCATGCGGCTGCACCTCCATCGCGAGCTCCTGCTCTGTCCGGTCATCCTTAGCCACCGCTCTCCTATTTCCTTTGCTTTTCCCAACACCAGAGGAGATCCCCGCCTCACAGGTCGCCTACAAGGGAAGGTCAACATCATTGGAACACCGAATCACTTCGTGGTGGCAAACATTGTAGTATTTCCGAAACGGTAGGGGCAAAATCGTCTAAAAAAGGCTGGTTGACAGAAGCATTACTTCCTTTATTATTAGGTATAGAATGCATTTTTATTTAAAATAGCAAAATGGTTAATAGTTCGAATAGTTAGAACAGTTATTTTAGAAAACAAAAAATAGTTCTGGATTAGTTATTCAAATTCAAACACTTTTCATGTTGAAAGTTTCCTCAAATTCATATTTAAACCATTTCAAATTCAATCCATTTCAGAAATTTCAAATTTAAACCATTTCAATTTTAATAGTTTGAATAGTTAGAATAATTATTTTAGAAAATAGAAAGTTTTTTCAAATTCAAACCATTTCAAATTTAAACATCTAAATAAGAAATAAGGCGGGAACATTTTAAAAAAAGGACTTTTAGTCCCGGTTTATGCAAACAACCGGGACTAAAGGTCCTATTCGTGCGCTCCAATCATGACGTATGCTCTAGTCTTTCGTCCCGGTTGGTGCCACCGGGACTAAAGACCTTTTCGTCCCGGTTTCTGGCACCAACCGGGATGAAAGCCCCCCTTTATAACCGTGCGCCATTCCTCTCCTTCCCCAGCTCGCATTCTGCTAAGTCCCCGACGCAGGCGCTTCCGACCCCGACGCCACCAGGCTGCCCGATTTCGGCGATGTGGTCCTTCCCCTCGCACGCCACTGCTCATTCCGCGCAAGCCGGACGGAATGTCGCCTCTTCCCCAGCTCCGGCACCGCCGCTCTCTCCCAGCCCGTAGGCCACCGTGCTCGATCTCCCCCATCGCACAGCGTGCCACCGCTCTCCCCCGTCACACACGGCGCCGCCGCTCTCACTCTGTCACGCGACGCTCCCCCCCTAGGTATTGCTCCGGCGACCGTCCGCCTTGCGCGCGCGCCCTCGAGCCCTTCTCTGTTTATAGTTATAGTTAGTTAGTTAGCTAGGTTAGTTATAGAATTTGGGTTAGTTAGAGAATTAGGGTTTAGTTATTAGTTAGGGTTTAGTTAGAGAATTAGGGTTAGTTAGAGAATTATGTCGTCATAAGATATATTTTCATGTTATATACATTGGGTGTTATAGATGTTTATAGAGAATTATGATCGTTGTAATAATTAGGGATTATTAGCTAGGGTTGTAATGCTTGGTCAGGTGTTGTTTATTATGGTATAAACTTTGCTATATGTACATCGGACCGCCGCCACATCGTTCGTAGCCGCGTCATACCGGACCACGCCGCCTGGCCGCCACACCGGGAGATCGCCGCCGCCATCGTCGCCCGGCAGCCACTACCACCAGGTGCGCCCACCGCCGACGGTAATTAGCTAGGTTAATTAGGGAATTAGGGTTATTAGTTGTTTTTTTTACATATTAATAAATAGGGAATTAGGGGGAATTAGGGCTAGGTAATTATTCGTTATTATTTATTTTTAGGTTTATTTGGATTATATATATGTGTAGATATTTTAGGTATACATTTGGATTAGGGTCGGGTTAGGGCTAGGGCTATATGTACAAATAATCTATGTACAAATTGTCAAGCATTTATTAGGGTTACTATATGTACAAATTGTAATAAAGGATTATTATTGTGTATGTGTATATATTTTATTATGTAGTGTATGTATACATTTGGATTATTATGTGAAATGTGAGCACAAATCCAATCCCTTCGTATTTGTTCGGGGGAGTAATGTCTTCGGGTCGGGTGCGGCAACACACGCCATATAGGGACAATGGACGGGTACGGCAACGCGTGCCATATGGAAATGTTGGACGGGTGGGGCAACACGCGCCATATATTAGGGTTCCTTTGAATTACCGTTTATATCCCTCGGGCCCTATTTTAAATTTTCAAGCATCGTCGTCAAACCACGGCACCCTAGGCCCTCAAATCCCGCCTACCTAACCTCCTCGCTTAGCCGCTCCGACTCATCTGCTTTTCCCCTTTTGCAGAAATTATGTAACCACATGATAGAAACGAAGAAAAGGAAATGGTGCTCCAGGATATGATCAACGAGGGAGAACATATCGATAACGATGTCACCTTGTTGTATCTGAACAACTTTAGTGAGGGAGATCTAGATTTCGACCGAAGAGACGACTCCGGTGAGGGAGAAGCCGACGATGGAGAAGCCGATCAAAGAGACGGCTCTGGTGGAATATTAAATAATACAAACTCCGGCGAGGTGCATATATATATTAATTAAGCCTATGTTGTCTGTATACATATATTAACGCTCTTTTTTCTTTTAGCTCTCCGGATCGAGCAAATCTTCTGCAAAGAAGAAACGAGGCCCAGCCAGAAAGTTAGGAGACCATGAAAGGTACAGGATTGAAGAAGTCGCTCTAGATGGCGACCAAAGGCTCCCATTGATGCTGCAAATAAATTTGTAAAGCAATGCGTAGTTATTGTTAGAAACTACATCCCGATCACTGTTAGAGAATGAAATAAGCCAAAGGAGATGGAAGTTCAATATGTCAGTGACTTAGCCAAAGATATGTTTTGGAAAAATCTCATGGTTAATTTCACCCTACCGACGCTAGAGGTGGATCCAAATCAGGTGGATCAAAATGAGGACATTCCAAATGAGGAGGATCTAAAGAAACTCGTGGAGCAAAAAGTCAAGGAGCGGGCTCTTAAGAAGATGCCCCAGCAATTCAACAAGTGGAAGAAAAGGTTGCATCTTGACTATGTCGTGCAAGATAAGACTCCAGAATTCACTAGAGCGTATGAGAAGCTAAAAGACTACAGGGCTGAATTTGTGGCGTACAAGACATCAGAGCCAGCTAAGAAAAGGTCTGAAACGAATAAGAAAATGGCTGCTAAAAAGCAGTATCACCATACCTAGGGCAAGGTGGCTACAAGGCTAGCATGCCTAAGTGGGAGAAAGTTGAGGCCGACTTGCTTGATAAAGGGATCACTCTAGAGGCATACAATTGGATCGAACAGGTAAGGAATTGGTTTTACGGGCATGGGGGCATGTTGGACTCAGAAGGGAAGTGCATATATAACATAAGACATAAAGAAACTCCCATACCTATTGAAGACATTAGTAATGCAGTAAAGGTTGTTGAAGAGGGGATGTTCATTCCTGATAGAGAGAATGACGAGCTCGCACTCACCCTTGGGAACCCAGAATACAAGGGACGAACACGAGGCACAAAAGGCTCCAAACCATGGAAACTTGGGTTTCCTGTCGATAGGAAGAAAATCCCGATAGAAGCCGTCAGAGGAGAAAGGAAAGGGAGAAAATTGAAGTAATGAAGCAGGCACACCGGATGTGCAACATAGAAGAACAATTAAAGTGGCAGAAGGATCAACTTGACGCACTTATCTAGCAAGGTACTACCAGTTCATCTCAGCGGCACATAGTAGACGAAGCTGCCTTCGATGTTACCGGCCCATCCACTAATCGAAAAAGCAACGTGGCTTCCACAGAGCTCCCAGGTGATGATGTTGATGAAGCACCGGGAATGGCTCCTCTTTGCTACCTAGTGGATGATATCATGGAGATGACACATTATGAGCTAAATGTGAAAGTTGTTAACATAACCATGAAGGTGGCACTCGGCTATGCCTTACCATTAGTTGTACCGGTACCAACTTACCATTGTTGTCCGGTTCCACAGGGATACGCTATTGCCGGGGTGGATGAAGTTATGAACAGATTCGTGCATCTCAAGCTTGACTACCCTGCAGGTGAAGGGGATGTGATTGAACTGGGAGAAGCAAAAAACATCACCATGAAGGGAATATGCCCGAGAGCCAATAATGAAGTGGTTATTATCTTATTCCATGTTTATGATAAATGTTTATTTTGCATGCTATAATTGTATTAATTGGAAACGTTAATACATGTGTGTTTAATAAACAAAATACAAAGTTCCTAGTAATGCCTCTCATATAAACTAGCTCATTGATTAACAAGATGATCAAGGTTTCCTGATCATGGACATTGGATGTTGTTAATAACGAGGTCACTACATTGGTGGAATGATGTGATGAACATTCATCCGAAGTATAGCATTACGATCAGAGTCATTATGTTTATATTGCTATAACATCATACGAAGTAATATTAGTCCTTAGACCATGAGATCATGTTAATTGCTAACACCGGAAGAGTATCTTGATAACATCAAACGTCACCTTATGTAGGTGACTATAAAGGTGGGTTCAGTGCTACGAAGGTGTTATGTTGAGGCTCATGGATCAAGAGTGGGATTTGTCCATCCCGATGGATAGATATACTCAGGCCCTCTCGGTGATATCACATTGAAATAGCTTGCAAGCAAGTGATGTGATCACTAGGCTGTTATATCAGGGAGCGAGAAAGAGTGCATGTTAGTAACGAGATCAAACTAGGTATTTGGATGCGATGATCGAATCTCGGACATGTAATATATCATGAGACAAAGGGATTTAATTCTGACGTTAAAGGTTCACACGATCATAAGAGTCATCATTGAATATGTGGGAGTCGATGCGGATCTCGTGTCCTCTTGATTATTGATCGGAGAGGGGTCTCGATCATGTCTGCATTATTCGCGAACCGTAGGGTGACACACTTAAGGGATACCGACACCATTTAGGAGCAAATATGTTTCAGATAAAGATTTAAGAAAGCGCTAGAATTATTTCAATAAACACCAAAACTGTTTCGGGTGAAATTGTAGAAACTGGTTCTGCATGTGATATTGAAATGTTGCAGGAGGTTTTATGTGATTGTTAATTAATGTAATTGACAAAATTATGAATAAAATAAATAACATAGTTTTATTTAATGAGAGCTTGCATTAAATTTGGTGGAAATTTAATGCATGTGAGTGGAGGCATATTTATGTGAGTGGAGCATCCACCACATGAATGATGGAAGAGGTGGGGGCACCACCATGGCTGCCACTCCATGGCCCTTGGTTTCCCCCCTCTTACCTATAAAAGGCCCCCCTCTCCTCCTCACAAAACACACCTCCTCGTGAAGGATCTCTCTCCCCCTCTAGTTATTCCCCATGGTCTCGGATTAATGAGATACATGTTCCCGGTGGCTTTATCTGGAAAGGAGTTGTTGTTCCGCTACTTTGCTGGAGCGAGGTACGGAGGTTGTCGGGGTACCGGACGTGTGTGCGATCACGGATGCACCACTGCTTTGTGGTGCTAGACTTGGTGGTGCTGGACTTGCTGGAGCTGGATCTGATGGATGTGCTAGAGCCGGACCTGCTGGACTTCATCATCCACGAGTTCCATCTTGTTAACAAAGCTTTGTTGTCTTCGAGGGTAAGTTCTCTATGGATGTATATCCACCCATTGATTGTATCTAGTAGATAGATCTTGGCGTATAGTTCCCATCGTAGGAATTTTTTTGTTTTCTATGTTGTGAACCTAACAGTGGTATCAGAGCCTGATCTATGCGTAGGTGCTTTGCACGGGTAGTACACATATGTTTATATGTGGGCTATGATGATCATGTTATTTCATCTTCTATGTATTTTGGATATTGGTGGCATAGTGGGATGAAGCAGCCTAGACCAACCTTACATGTCATCGCACATGAGACCGGTTCCACGACTGACATGCAACTAGTTTTGCATAAGTGGCTGGCGGGTGTCTGTCTCTCCTACTATAGTCAATATCTGATTTACAACGAGTTGCTAATAACTTGGTTATCCTCGTTGTGATTCCATGTTCGTAGGTAAGACCGGTTCTATCTCTGAATGCCCTAAGCCACGTAAAACTTGCAATGGATAAATTAGAGGCGTCTAGTTTAGATTGTTGTTGGGCTAGTGTCATGATATGGTAATGTTGTAAGTAGATGTATGATAGATGCTCTTACAACACACCTAACGTGTAAGTTCCATTGACCTTGGCCTTACACACAAAGTAATGATAGAGATCATACCATGATGCATATGATGGTGATCAAATGCATGGACCATATCATCCCACTTTACACATTAGATGTTTGCATCTTGTATTGCTAGTTTGGCGCTTTTAGTAGCATTGTAAGATGATCCCTCATTTAAATATCAAGATAAAATGTGTTCTTCCTTAAGTATGCACCGTTCTATGGATCGTGTTTCGATACATCACGTGATGATCGGGTGTACTCGACTCTACGCTTTTATACAACGGGTGTAAGACAGTTTTACACACGCGAATACTAAGGTTCTTACTTGGCGATCCTAGCATGTATAGACATGGCCTCGGAACATGGAACGAAAGGTTAAGCATGAGTCATATAGTTGATGTGATGCCCATATTGATGCTCGCCTTTGAAGCTACACCGACTCACGTGATGATCGGACTTGGTGTAGTGGATTTGGTTCATGTAATCACCAAAAAGGCACGAGGGATGTCTTTTTTGAGTGGGAGTTCATTTCTAATTTGGATTAGTCGAACTCAATTTGTCATAAACTAAATCAAAGTGAATTTTCATAATTTGTTGCAGTCATTGGCATCTGTTCACTACCTTATGCTTAATTTTAATTGAGATAATAGAACTATAGAATTCTGGATATTTACTCTACGAACTGGTGTCGTATTGTTTTGAATGTCAATTTAAAGTTTAGAAGTCCTATTGCAAACTTTCAGCAAACTCTATTTACTCCATGAAGTTTAATAAGTAGTATTAAATCAAGATTAAGAATTCCAATGTTAGTATCTAAAGTATCATTTTTGCCTTCATGATTATTGATATTCAAAAGTTGTTTTCATATCAAGATTATCTAGGAGCTGAAAAATTGTTTCAGAAACCATCATGTGTGGAAGATATTGTGATATTTGAAACAATGTTTATGGTTGCATTATGATAGAGTATAATTTAGCAAAATACATGTTCTCATATTGTATGAGAATTTGTGAAGGATGGAGATGCTAGGCATCCAGATCTCCCAAAAGGTTTTGAGAACTAACATTATACTCGCGATTCTTCCTTATAGGCTATAGTAGCTTGATCATGAAAGTTTTCATGATAAGGATGAATAGAAGATGTAAGTAAAATGTTTACTACACTAATAGATTACTAAAGAATGGATTTTTGAAAGAACACCAAAGATTTGATGATGGTGATCCACTTCAAAGTGCAAGTCCAAAGGCATTAGTATTTGACTATATACACTTTGTACTATGTGTCATGTTAATGACACCACTATTGATGTTGATGGATTCTTCTAAAAGAAAAGGAATTGTTGAAAGAGAATCTATAAAATATTTGGCAGAATAGAAAAGGTTGGAGATGTCCAACTTAGGTATATAGAAGATATACATGTTATAGTTGTATTCCTTGCTTGTTAAACAATGTGGTTCTAAGGTATTGGATACCGGTATTGGATACCGAATTGGTTGGTGTGAAGTGTCATACAGAACAACACAATTCATGAACTGCAACAGCCTAAATGGCAGCAAGAGAATAAGTGATGATGTTCATCAAAAACAAATAAAGTGCTATTGTGTTTTCGTTGTCGTCAAACCTAGCCTTCAAGATTTGTTTTAATAATTGTTATTTTGTTCCGGTATTACGAGAACAATGGTTGTTCAAATAATTACCGTATTCCATAAAGGATGGATGAACTTTTACAAGTCTAGTTGGAGAAATCACATCCATAAACATTATTGCTAAAATGTCGTAAGACAAATGATTGGAAGATCACTTATGAAGTGACATCGCTGTTATGAATTATATTGAAAAGTAAACATGAAGAAACACCATGTTGATGGATTTTTGGAGTCTTTTGATTTTGATCAATTGACGCTTGTGAAACTTTCCTCGAGATAATTGAAACTCCGTCCATAGGCCAAAGAGGAACGGATGACTAACTTATTGGATATTATGCATGTTGATGTATATAGTCCATTATGTGTAGCCATATGCGATGGATCTTTTTGCTTCATATGCTTTCTCCAGAAATTTGAGTGAATATATCTATATATTTACTTAATAAGGAAGAAGTATGAAACATTTGAAAATTGTTCAAAGACTTTCAAGATGAAGTGAAAAATCATTGTAATAAGAAAATAAAAGAGTTTATGATTTGATCATAAAGGAAGATATTTGAGTTACAGGTTTAGCAAAACACCTAAGATTTCAGGAATTGTTCCATGAATTTGCATTTCCCGATAAACCACAAGAGTATGGTATGTTCGAGAGATCAAATCAAACCTTGTTTGACATGGTAAGATCAAAGGTGTCATTTATAAAACTGCCATTATGTTTTAAGGATTAAAGCTTTAGAGACTACCGCTTTTACACTGAAAAGAGCACCATCGTGATCCGTTGAAATGACACCATATGAGTTATGGTTTGGGATAAAACCCGAATTGTCTTTTCTTAAATTTTGGTATGTTATGCATAAGTAAAATGTTTACAACCAAAGTCGGATAAGCACGTGTTTGTAGGTTATCCCAAAGAATTTTTTGGGAATTCCTCCATAACACCGAGGACAAAAGAGTTTGTCACTTAGAACGTCAAGTTTCTTGAGAAGGAATTTTTCATGAAAAGTTAAGTGGGAGGACAATAGAACTTTGATAAGGTTTTTGAACCTTGGCTATATGTCCTAAGTAGCGCAGCACCGGAAAGTGTCCCGGTGGCGGCCACAATGCTCATGGCTCCCGTGATTACAAAGGGTGTGATCTTGGACATTAGAGTTCCTATTAAACCATGTGGGTCCGTAAGAATCAAATAGTAAGATTTGAAACAGAAGTCGTTATTATTTTGACAATGATGAACCGACTGCATGCAAAGAAGCGATGATGGGCCCTGACTCCATAAAATGACTAGAAGTCATAGAATCCGTGATAGTATCCATACACGAGAAATCAAGTTTCTAAACTTGGAAGACCCTCCGGAAAGGCATGAAGCCTATCGGTCGTGTTTGGATCTATAAAGAAATAGACATGGATGTTTAACATCTATGAAATAGTTGACATCTCAGAAAGAAGTTTACGGTAATGTTCAAGGAGTTGACTATGACAAGATTTGATCTTTCATAGCGATATTTAGTCTTGACGGATTAATGTAGCAACCACTAGATATAATTTGGTATATGGTAGTTGAATAAACAAAACAAGGTTCTTCTAATATAATGGTTACCTAGGACGTGTACATGACATGGTCTGAAGGGTTTTGTTAATTCAAAGGGTGCTAAAAAGGCATGCAAACTTCAATAGTTGAAGTGAGCATAGCAGAGTTGGAATCTTCACCATGATGAAAATGTTAAAGGAGTTTAAATTCATCGGAGACGATGAAGATGCTTGCATTTGCAAGAAATTAAGTGGGAGCGCTAAGACATATTTCTAATACATTATGTAGAGGACGTGGTATTGATTGGAAATGATGTATCTTGTATTGACACAAGTTAAGAATTTCATTAAAATAGGATTTCGATGAAAGATTTGGGCAAAACCGGAATATTTGGCATTAATATCTATATGGATAGATTGATGCGCTAATATGGTTATGCCAGACATACATATATGAGATATTGAAAGGGTTCAATATGGAAACAACAAGAAAGGTTCTTGCTACATGGAAATGATTGTATCAAGATTCAAGTGCTTCAACACTTGGTGAGTAAAACCACATAAATATCTTGATCGATTATACCATGATATGTATATATCCAGATATGTCCTATGCTCTAAATGTTATGAGCACATACCAGAATGATTCATAAGATGATCATTGGATGATAGTAAAGATATTATTATGAGCTTTGGAAGAACTGAAAATATATCATGTATAAGTGACAAATAGTTAAAGGTAGTTCATTGTAAAGTGTTACATTGATACTAGTTTTGTCACAAGATACAAATTAAATTTATCTCAATTTAGACTATGGGTGGTACAATATAATGGAAAAGATGTCCCATGATGGATTTGGATGAGTTCCAAAGTTGAGGCATTGTGACAGATACTACAACAAAAGGCTAAGTATATGACTGCTATAGTAGCAGCAAAGGAGGGCATTTGTGTTAAGTAGTTTGTCATCAAACTAGGTGTGGTTCGAAGTGGGCTAATACTATGAGGATATATTGTATGACAATAATATCAACATATTTTAACCTGAACGAACTAAAGGTCTCACCAAAGGACCAAATTTATACAATGCCATCTCATTTGAGAATGAGTGATGCGTAGAGATGCAAAGACATGCAAATACACACGGACCTGAAAGTGCCAGATCCGGAGATTATGTTAACCACTAGCAAACGCGTATATTCAACACCTAGGTGTTGTATATACAAGTTTACAAACTAGATTATTGACTCTAGTGCAAGTGGGAGACTGAAGGGAATATGTCCGAGAGGCAATAATAAAGTGGTTATTATCGTATTCCATGTTTATGATAAATGTTTATTTTGCATGCTATAATTGTATTAATTGGAAACGTTAATACATGTGTGTTTAATAAACAAAATACAAAGTTACTAGTAATGCCTCTCATATAAACTAGCTCGTTGATTAACAAGATGATCAAGGTTTCCTAATCATGGACATTGGATGTTGTTAATAACGAGGTCACAACATTGGTGGAATGATGTGATGAACATTCATCCGAAGTATAGCATTATGATCAGAGTCATTATGTTTATATTGCTATAACATCATATGAAGTAATCTTAGTCCTTAGACAATGAGATCATTTTAATTACTAACACCGGAAGAGTATCTTGATAACATCAAACATCACACCGTAACAGGGTGACTATAAAGGTGGGTTCAGTGCTACGAAGGTGTTATGTAGAGGCTCATAGATCAAGAGTGGGATTTGTCCATCCCGATGACGGATAGATATACTCTGGACCCTCTCGATGATATCACATTGAAATAGCTTGCAAGCAAGTGATGTGATCACTAGAATGTTATATCACGGGAACGAGAAAAGAGTGCATGTCGGTAACGAGATCAAACTAGGTATTTGGATGCCGATGATCGAATCTCGGACATGTAATATATCACGAGACAAAGGGATTTAGTTACGATGTTAAAGGTTCACACGATCATAAGAGTCATCGTTGAATATGTGGGAGTCAGTACGGATCTCTAGGTCCCGCTGCTGATTATTGATCGAAGAGGGGTCTCGATCATGTCTGCATTATTCGCGAACCGTAGGGTGACACACTTAAGGGATATCGACACCATTTAGGAGCAAATATGTTTCAGATAAAGATTTAAGAAATCGCTGGAATTATTTCAATATACACCGAAACTGTTTTGGGTGAAATTGTAGAAACTGGTTCTGCATGTGATATTGAAATGTTGCAGGGGGTTTTATGTGAATGTTTGTTAATTAATGTAATTGACAAAATTCTGAATAAAATAAATAAAATAGTTTTATTTAATGAGAGCTTGCATTAAATTTGGTGGAAATTTAATGCATGTGAGTGGAAGTGTGTGTGGAGGCATATTTATGTGAGTGGAGCATCCACCACATGAATGATGGAAGAGGTGGGGGCACCACCATGGCTGCCACGCCATGGCCCTTGGTTTCCCCTCTTCCCTATAAAAGGCACCCCTCTCCTCCTCACAAAACACACCTCCTCGTGAAGGATCTCTCTCCCCCTCTAGTTATTCCCCATGGTCTCGGATTAGCGAGATACATGTTCCCGGTGGCTTTATCTGGAAAGAAGATGCTGCTTTCGCTGCTTTGCTGGAGCGAGGGACGGAGGTTGTCGGGGTACCGGACATGTGTGTGATCACGGATGCACCGCTGCTTTGCGGTGCTAGAATTGGTGGTGCTGGACTTGCTGGAGCTGGATCTGATGGACGTGCTGGAGCCGGACCTGCTGGACTTCATCACGATCTTGAGATCGGCAAGTGTACGACTACATCATCCACGAGTTCCATCTTGTTAACAAAGCTTTGTTGTCTTCGAGAGTTAGTTCTCTATGGATGTATATCCACCCGTTGCTTGTATCTAGTAGATAGATCTTGGCGTATAGTTCCCACCGTAGGAAATTTTTTGTTTTCTATGCTACAAACCCAACACACCATTCTATGGAGAAAGGAACACATCGTGCTTCCAAATCGGACGCCAGGGCTATTGACTCCTCAGAGCACTCCATCTTCATCGTAGCCTCACCCTTCTCCAGCGCATCAGTCATATTTGTCGTCCCCTTGTCAGGCGCCATCTCTGCCACAATAGGCCCTTTCTCCAGCGTAGCCGTCTTTGCCGCCGCGTCAGCCATCTCAGCCCACTAAGGCTCAGGGCCAAAAGCGTAAGAGTAACCGATCACCAAAACATCGACTAGAGCCCCTCCCAAAAGTACCAAAGGTTCCTCCCATGAGACCTTACAACTATACTAAAGAAGAGAATATGGTGATCGCAAAGTTCCAAATGCAATAGTGGTTTGATAACCATAAGTGGCCGAAAGAGCCAGAGTTCCCCAACACCAAAGAAGAAAAAGCCAAAGTGCAAAAAATGTTGAAGACCCTTCATCAACCCGAGCCAAGGCTGTCATTAGACTATGACCGCTCTATTCTCAAGTCACATCAGTAAATGGTGTGGTCGAAGAGTAGTAGTGCAAGCGGGAATTCAGTTCCCCGGCTCGGTTTACAGAAAAACCAATCATGCCCCCCGCTCAAGGTGATTTTCGATACCAGGGTGGAGTCGAGCAAAGGTGCGGACGAGCAGTATGATCTAGAAATTTTTGCACTATACGGAGAAGCGACCGCTGCTCATGGCTTGACTACTGCTGATTATGTAGCCCAGTTAGAGTTCCCCGTGGCTGAGGAAGCATACAAATACTAGTACAGGAAACCTCTCGTCAAACCTGAGAACATCAACTATCTACCAACAAAAATGCGAAGATTGCATAATTGTATATAAAAGCCACAAAGGAAGAGGCAAACTGGATAGTGTTGGAAGTTCGAAACGAGCATTACGGGTATAGAGATGCCTAGATACTGACTGAATTTTCTGAACTACATTAGTTTTACAATCAAGACACCCTCGACAAATCAATCATCAGTGCCTATTTTCTGTAAGTATTATTTATGTAATTAAGTATCTAGTTAGCTCACCTTGTTTATCGCATGTATAATCATACTCACTATATTATGCAGACTCAAGATTCTCGAATGCAGAAAAGGATAGATCTATGACATTGGGCTCATTGACCCATATTGGGTTCATGAACATACTCTGAAACTTAATCCCAAGGAAACGGAGGATAAAATTGTAATGGCGTTAAGGTTTCAAGAAACCAAAAGAGAAATACTATTTCCTTACAACTTCGAGTGAGTGTTATTGTCTTGTACACATTCTATTTCGTTTACTCAATATTAAGTGTATAATTGATGAGTTATGCATGTGCAACTTTTATTTTATTATTCTAATCATTCAACCTGACAATAGAGTAGTATAAGTCACGGACTCGAAACGTAAACCCCTTGCGAGTTGGGTGAACATGCAGGAAATGCTCTAGCGGTAATTTCAGTCATTATGACACTATATCGGCAACTTTCATTCATTTACTGATATCAAGTAATTAGTAACTCATTTTATTCATTTACTTTGCTAGGCAGCACTTGGAAATGGTTCACCAACAAGGCAGAGGGTGCCTGGAAAGAGGATCTTACATTTAAACCACAAACTATAAGTACTACTAGCTAGATCCGCGTATCTCTTTGATTCTAGTTTCCATACTATTATCATGCTTACTTATTATTATTTTGATTGAACTCTGTTCTCGTAAAGTGTCTAAGGCAGGCAGACAGAAATAATTTATGTGGATACTATGTTTGTGAGTTCATTCGTCAGACGACTTATGAGAAGGGTAGAAATTTAGAACAACTTCGAATACGTAAATAATATTCAGAATTTTGTTTTATTACCATCGTTTGATTCATATATGTTGACTCCTTTTTTAAATTAGATCAAACGGTTGTGGCACGATCTTCTGCCAAAGGATCGCGTACAAGCAATCCAAGAGGAAATTGCGGGATTCTTAGATGCAGAGATCTTAGATCCAAAAGGAGAATACTATCGAAAGATGATGATAATGTAATAGGGATCGTAAAAGACTTTTATATTGTGTATATGCATGAAACTCGTGTACAGTATGTAATATGTTCGATACTTGTTGTGTAATATAATCAGGAGATGTTGTGTAATATAATGGTTCCTTCATTACTAAGTGCAAAACAAAAAATAAAAAGTAAACAGATAACGGGAAATAAAATAAATGAAAATATACAAAATAAAATCTCTGTCGTGGCACAAAAAGTGCCAAAAATGCTGTCGCGATAGAAATACATAGATCCCGGTTTGTAATACGATACGAACCGGGATGAATGTCCTTCCCCCCTCGCCCCAGCCAGCGGCCACTTGGATTTCCCTTCCGTCCTGGTTCGCAACCTAACCGGGACTAATGGGTTGGGGCTTTAGTCCCGATTGCCCCGTCCCGGTTGGGCAACCGGGACTAAAACCCCTTACAAACCGGGACAAAAGGCCACGTTTTCAATAGCGCATGTTGGTTTATGGCGAGCCCCATGACCGCGAGAAGTCGCGTTAAGTGTGAGCCCACATCACCATATCGGCTAACGGTGGGTCCCGCCACCTAGCATGTGTGGAGGCATGTCGCACCTAAAACGCCTTCAACCATGCTAAACACTACCCACATACGCTTACGGCGGGCTCATGGCGTGCGGGAAGTCCGTTGTCCCGCGACATGGGGTACGACGGCGAGCGCCACACCCGTCTATAATAGGGAATCTTCCGTCTGACCTGCAGCGGGGCCCGCCTCCCAGAAGAGCAGGGCTCAGTTGTGACGTTGGCGTGTGTCTTTTTATTTGTCTATCCCACAACCGAAAATAATTAGGACGCCGTGGATAGCAGTTTGGGCCAAAACATTCTAGCACTATTATTTACTTTGATTATGTCACATATATTACGTGTAGGAAGGTATTTAGACTTGC
The DNA here is from genome assembly GCA_023614405.1 of Avena insularis. NCBI lineage: Eukaryota > Viridiplantae > Streptophyta > Magnoliopsida > Poales > Poaceae > Avena > Avena insularis. The sequence goes on along the minus strand of CM042688.1, from coordinate 236,379,971 downwards.
TATTTACAATCTATCTATTAGATTGCATTTTAGATTTTGTTCCTATATTTTTAGTCATATTTTATTTACTATTTTTATGGATTAGTTCATATGGTAAATTGCTCATATTTTCAACAGCTATAGCTCTACTATCGCATGGATTTGTGCCCAAACTGAAACTCGGTCCAAAAGAACTTATGCCTTGTTTTCTAGACCATCATATTTTTTGATCACCACTACCAACTTCCAAAAAAGTCAGGGGCCTTGGTTCATCACCTTTTTCCAATCTCCCAAACAAAAGAGTTTAAAAGTAAACAAATTGCCATCTACCTCACGGAGCTCAGGTTCTTGCGCTACATCCCAAACATACTTTAGGGTTTGCAAAAAAGCATCCAATATAAAGCTCTTCCTTGTGTTAACCCACACTACCATGATCCATATCACATGTTTCTTCATGGCCGCCATATCGCTTTCTCTGATGAAGACATCGTCGAGTTCCCCTTCCCCAAATTCTAGCTTCTGCAATGCCCTCGCGAGGGCCTCATCACCATGATCCTTCCCCGCGACTGATCCTTCACGAGAAGTCGACATGGTCCACTTCTAAAAAGCATGACGATCAGACCAAAAACCCATGTCACTGAGAAACAATGTCAAGGCCGGGTACGCAATCAAGAGCGGTGAAAAGAGCCACACATATCGATTATCTAACAGATATCACACCGAAGATAGGGTTGTCGGTGGAGTACTTGCCTAGGGTAGTTTCTCGCGCATCAACTAACCCCCTAGGGTATTTTATTTAACAATTAATATATTTTTAGAACTATTTTACAACTTTTTTTGAGGGAATAAGCACTTTATTATAGCAAACAAGCCGCCTCATTAAAAACCTTCCAGTCTCCTTCGGTACCCTGGTGAGGAAAAGAGTGCGTCAGAAACTTGCTGCTCCGAGTTCATAGAATCATTACATCGTCTCCTAGGGATACAAATAATGTCTGGTGTTCCTAACAACCAAGATGACGACCAACACTAAGCGAAGTCGGGCTTTGAGCCAAACGGTGAGCTTCTTGGTTTGAAACTCGCTTCTCGTGGACAAAAGACATGGCCACGAAATCTCCCTTGTTTGCCTTGATCTCCAGCAAAATTGTGCTGAATCTTCCTAGATTAGCATCTTGTAGGCTGTTGACCACCTCCAGGCAATCCGATGCCACCAAGACTCTCTCTAATGAAAGGTCCTACCCCAAGGCAATGGCTTCACGGCACGCCAACGCTTCAAGGGTCCCCAGGTCTATGATTCCCTAGATTACTACCGCCGATGCACCAAGAAAAACACCTTCATGTGTTCGACAGACCGCTGCGATAACCCCACTGTTACCTTGCTTTCGAACTGCAGCGTCGACGTTAATATTTGTCGAACCCTCCGGAGGAGCGATCCACCGAGGCTAGGGCGCCACTTGATGTTGGCCTTCCTTCCTTGCAACCTGAACCGAGGGGAGGTCGAGGTCCCGCAGCATCGATTCCACGAATAGATGGGTCGACATAGGGTTCTGAAATTCTCCTTCGTGTATCGCCTTCCCTCGAGCAAACCAAACTTCCCATAGCATAATGAAGCACCGAGTGAGCTCCTCGTGCTTGAGGGTCTGCATCAACGTAAACAACCACTGATTTGGTTCAAGCTCCGTAGTTCGATCCATATGTTCTGCTACAAGTTTCGATGCGAGCTCCTAGATCGAGCGGCTCATCGGGCACTCTAGCAGTGAGTGCCTCCATGAATACCGCCTACCACAAAGCGAACAAGGATCATATGTTTCCATGTGTCTATGATGGTGCACATCCCCCGTGGGAATAGAGTGTTTCGTGAGGCGCCATAAAAAACCTTGATCTTCAACGGCACCTTGACCTTCCACATCGAGGCCTAGGCGCTCTCCTCCCTCTGTTGGTCCGAGCTCGACACCGACTCATCCAGCCACGCCTCCCATCTCTACTTGGAGTTAACCAACATACGGTGTGTAGATTTCACCGAGAAGATGCCGCTGCGCTCAAACTGCCACGCCCAGAAGTCATCTACTCGCCGAGTGGATAGAGGAATTGCAAGGATCTGCTCCACATCCATGGCTAAAAAATACTCTCGCAGTTTTGGTAAGTCCCATGTAGCTTGTGTAGCATCAATCAAGTTCCCAACACGTAGCGACGGTTCATGCTTCTTGCATGCAATTGGTCTCATCGATATATCACGTGGAATCCAATTATCATTCAAGCATGTGTGTAGCCCTATACCAATTCTCCGAATGAGCCCTTGTTTCAAGACTTCTTTCCCTTCCATAATAGATCGCCATAGTTGTGATGCATGAGAGCCCACCTGTGCCTCCAGGAAGTCATCGTTAGGGAAATAAACTTCTTTCAAACCATTGAACTAAGGGTCTCGGGGTTCTGTAGTATCCTCCATGCCTGTCTTGCAAGGAGAGACAAGTTAAAGAGCTAAATATCCCTAAACTCCAAACCGCCAGCATACTTGGGCATGCACATATCCTCCCAAGATACCCAACATACTTTCCGCTTGCCATCCTTGCATCCTCACCAGAAATTACAGATCAAACTGTTGATGTGATGACAGAGGCCTCGCGGAAGTTTGAAGCACGACATAAAGAAGATGGGTATAGCTTGTGCCACCGACTTGATAAGAATTTCTTTCCCACCCACTAACAATAGAATTTCCATCCATCCTTGTACATGCTCCCAAATTCTATCTTTCAAATATTGGAAAGCCCCACTACCAGACCGCCCAACATCAGTGGGCATTCTGAGATACTTGTCGCTCAACAACTCATTATGAACATTTAGTCTATCCTTCATCATCTGTTGCAGGTCCTCAGGACAACCCTTGCTGAAGTACACAGAGGATTTACCAAGATTTATTCTTTGACCTGACGCCTGACAATACACCTCTAGGATGTCGGAAACTTTGTCTGCCCCTGCACACTTGCTTTCACGAACAACAGGCTATCATCAGCAAATAGTAAGTGGTTTACTGCAGGAGCAGAATTTGCCACCGTTAGTCCTTGGAGGTTCGATGTTGGTACAACACTTTTTGATTTTAAGAGGCACGAGAGGCCCTCTGCTGCAAGTGGAAACAAATATGGAGCAATAGGGTCTCCCTGGCGGATTCCACGTCTTGGCTTGAAAGACTCCGTCGGAGAGCCATTGAACAGAGCTGAGAAAGTCACTGATGTAACCATCCTCATCACCAATTTTACCCATCCAGAGTTGAAGCCGAGATTAATCATTATAGCCTCCAGATATGCCCACTCGACTCTGTCATAAGCCTTTCTCATATCCTGCTTTAGAGCGCAGTGTCTATGCTTCTTTGCCTTGTTTCTCTTCATAAAATGTAGACACTCGTAAGCTGTTATGATGTTATCTGTGATCAAACTCACTGGGACAAAGGTCGACTGTTCCTGCGAGATCACCTCTGGTAGTATCTTTTTTAAGCGATTAGCAAGCACCCTAGAAACAATTTTATATATAAAGTTGCAAAACTTATTGGCCTGAACTAACCAAGCTCTGAAGGTCTTGTTACCTTTGGGATCAACACTATGTACGTATCATTTATCACCTATGGACTGTCTTGATCATGCAAAATGCATAGAACCACCAAAGTCACTTCCTTCCCGCAAATACTCCAATTATGCTGGTAAAAATGCGCCGGAAAGCCGTCCGGCCCTGGTGCCTTTGTTGGGAACATCTGGTAAATCATGCACTTCACCTTCTCCTCAGTATATGGGGCTGTAAGATCATCATTCATCAGTACTGTACTTTACACTGGACCGTATGAAGCACTCCCTCCATATTCTGAGTACCCCTGTCTAATATAGGCCTTGGAAAAAACTGCTCGCTAAGTTAGCAAGCTCCGCTAGATCCTCGGTTAGCTCCCCATCAGGCCACTTGAGACTAGTAATCTTATTCTTCTTCTTTCGCCTGCTCGCTCGTTGGTGAAAAAACGAGTGTTTTTGTCCCCCTCTACTAGCCATTGCACTCACGGCCCCTGGCGCCACACTATTTCTTCTCTTTGCTGTAATTCCACTAGTTGGTCGAGCACCCGTATCTCCTCCTGTGAAGGGATGACACGGTCAGGAGCAGCACATAGCCGCTTGAGCTTCTCCAATAGTTGTAGTTCCTTCCTAACACAGCCAAAAGTGTCCCTATTCCAATGTTTTAGCTCTTACGATGTACCCCGGAGTTTCACTTTTACTTCATCCATACAGTTGCCAATGTCACCTTCCTCCCAAATTTTCTTCTGGAACAGATTAAACTCTTCATGCATCTCCCACATAACCTCGTACCGAAACGGACGGTCTCTTCTATGCTCCTCCCTCGGTGCACACGGAAGCAAGATAGGCGAATGATCCGAGGTGGAGGTAGTCATGTGCTTCAGCTCTGCCATTGGGTACCTCTGGTTCCAACTCGCACTAGTGAAAAAAGGCCTTCGGTTCATCACTGAACCAGGCACCAGTCCCGGTTTGTTATGGGCCAGGACTAGTGCCAGCACTACTCCCGGTTCGTAACGTATCCAATGGCTAATAGCGCGGGGAAGCACTAGTCCCGGGCTGTCCCGGGTCTCTAGTCCCGGTCCGTAACACCGCTCGAGACAAGAGACCTCGAGCCGGGCCGCTGCACTTTACGGGGACAATTAGTCCTGCCCCGTATCATGGACCGAGACTAAAAGGTCCCCCTATATAATACAGCTTCGTCCATGCCCTAGCCATGGCCATTTTCCCTCCCAAGCAACCGAGTTCATGCCCTTTTTTGTCAAGATTTGGTTGCAACCCCTAAATCCAAGGTTTTAAAAGGTTAGGAACTTCATCCTTTCATATCTTATTGTTACTTTAGCTCAATTCGATAGAAGTATAGATGGATTTGCATGCTCTAGAAGTAGAGGATTTTTAGATGTGTAATTTTAGGCAAATTTTGATTAGGCACAAAGTTACAGAAAATTGAAATGTGTAATTTTAGAGTTTCAGAGCTCAAAATGGAATGAGGATTTCACTGCTAGAACAATAATTAAATGGTAATTGTTTTATCCAATTCAAAACTTGGTGCATGTAAATTTTTCAAAATTCAAATTTAATGCTCTAGAAGCTCACATTATGACCAGTATTAAATTGATCATTAATCTGTATTCATGATGTTGTGTAATGGTTTTTGATATACTTTTACAATAATACAGATGGTCCAGGAATGGACGTACGGTACTGACCAATGCTCTGGCGAGTTCATTAATGGCGTGCATGAATTCATCTATGTGGCCGATTCGAACAAGCGGAATGGTTTTGTATTCTGTCCATGTAGTGGATGTAGGAATTAGAAGGATTACTCTGACTCAAAAACCCTCCACAACTACCTATTAAAGTCCTTTTTAATGCTCAGTTATAATTCTTGGACCAAGCACAGAGAGAGAGGGGTTATAATGGAAGACAATTAAGAAGAGGAGGATGATGACAACTATCATGGTTTTCCTGAGTGCGGTGATACTTCCATGGGGGAGCTGAATGGAAGGATGAAGAAGAGGCACATGATGATGAGCCCACTGATGATATTGCTCAGACCATTGCCGATGCACAGAGAGACTGCGAAACTGAAAAAGAGAGGGAGAAGTTCAATCACATGTTAGAGGATCACAAAAAGTTGTTGTACCCAAATTGTGGAAATGGTCTGAAAAAGCTGGGTAGCACACTAGAATTGTTGTGATGGAAGGCAGAGTGTGGTATACCTGACTCCTCATTTGAAAAGTTGCTAAAAAGGATGAAGAATATGCTTCCAAAGGATAATGTATTGCGTGCTAGTACGTATGAAGCAAAGAAGGTTGTCTGCCCTCTAGGTTTAGAGGTTCAGAAGATACATGCATGCCCTAATCACTGCATCCTCTACTGCGGTGAGGAGTACGATAATTTGGATGCATGCCCGGTATGCACTACATTGCGGTATAATATCAGACGACATGACCCTGGTGATGTTGAGGGCGAGCCCCCCGAAAGAGGGTTCCTGCCAAAGTGATATGGTATGCTCCTATAATACCACGGTTTAAATGTTTGTTCAGAAACAAAGAGCACGCCAAGTTGTTGCGATGGAACAAAGAGGAACATAAGTCAGACAAGATGTTGAGACACCCCACTGATGGGTCACAGTGGAGAAAAATCGATAGAAAGTACCCGGACTTTGCAGATGACCCAAGGAGTTTATGGTTTGATCTAAGTACCGATGGCATGAATCCTTTTGGGGAGCAGAGGTGTAGTCACAACACCTGGCCCGTGACTCTATGTATCTATAACCTTCCTTCTTGGTTGTGCATGAAGCGGAGGTTCATTATGATGCCAGTGCTGATCCAAGGCCTGAAACAACTCGGCAATGACATTGATGTGTACCTAAAGCCATTAGTTGAAGAACTTTTATAGTTGTGGAACAAACCCAGCATACGTGTGTGGGATGAGCACAAGAAGGAAGAATTTGACCTCCGAGCGTTGCTTTTCATAACAATCAATGACTGGCCTGCTCTTAGTAACCTTTTAGGACAGACAAACAAGGGATACAATGCATGCACGCACTGTTTAGATGAGACTGAAAGTATATATTTGCAACATTGTAAGAAGAATGTTTTTACATGGGGCTTCGTCGATTTCTTTTGCCCAATCATCCCTTAAGAAATAGTGGCAAGCATTTCAATGGTCGGGCATGTGACCAGCCGAAGCCTAAGGAACGTACTGGTGCTGATGTATTTGATATGGTCAAGGATTTGGATCAAATAGTAATCTTTGGAAAGGGTCAGGGCGGACAATATGTTTCAAAGGAAGCTGATGGACATGCACCCATGTGGAAGAAAAAATATTGGGAGCTACCCCATTGGAAATTCCTAGAGGTCCGCTCTGTAATCGACATGATGCATGTGACGAAGAATCTTTGCGTGAACCTTCTAGGCTTCTTGGGCGTGTATAGGAAGACAAAAGATACACCGGAAGCACGTAAGGACCAGCAACATATGAAAGACTAAAAAGGCCTGCATCCAGAATGGTTTCTAGGTCATGCTAGCTACACTCTTACCAAACAAGAGAAGGAAATATTTTTTGAATTCCAGAGCAGTATCAAGGTCCCGTCTGGCTTCTCGTCGAATATAAAGGGAATGATAAATATGGCAGAGAAAAAGTTCCAAAACCTAAAGTCTCATGACTGCCACGTGATTATGACGCAATTGCTTCTGATTGCATTGAGGGGGCTTCTACTAGATTATGTTCGAGTACCCATTGTGAAGCTATGTGCATTTCTCAATGCAATCTCTCAAAAGATAATCAATCCCGAAGATCTACCACGATTAAAAAATGATGTGGTCCAATGTCTTATCATTTTCGAGTTGGTGTTCCCACCATCCTTATTCAATATTATGATGCACCTCCTGGTTCACCTAGTTGAAGAGATTTCCATTCTCCGTCCTGTATTTCTACACAATATGTTCCCCTTTGAGAGGTTCATAGGAGTCTTAAAGAAATATGTTCATAACCGTGCTAGGACTAAAGGAAGCATCTCCAAGGGCTATGGAACAGAGGAGGTCATTGAGTTTTGTGTTGACTTTGTTCCTGACCTTAAGGCGATTGGTCTTCCTCAATCGCGGCATGAGGGAAGACTGAGTGGAAAAGGCACTCTAGAAGGAAAAGAATAATATGTAGGGACGGGCATTCTTACACTAAAGCACATTACACGGTTCTACAGAATTCTATCTTGACGGCTTCGTATATCGAGGAACACAAGCAAATTTTACGCTCCAACAACCCTGGGAAGCATGACGACTGGATTAGAGATGAACACATGAAATGGGGGTTGGTTGCAACATCTCATAAAAGATAACACTCTTGGAGATGAGTTCTACTTGTTGTCCAGGTCACCATCTTCGACTATATCGACTTTCCACGGGTATTAGATGAATGGAAATACATTTTACATGATCGCCCAAGATAAAAAGTGAAGGGAATATGCCCGAGAGGCAATAATAAAGTGGTTATTATCTTATTCCATGTTTATGATAAATGTTTATTTTGCATGCTATAATTGTATTAATTGGAAACGTTAATACATGTGTGTTTAATAAACAAAATACAAAGTTCCTAGTAATGCCTCTCATATAAACTAGCTCGTTGATTAACAAGATGATCAAGGTTTCCTAATCATGGACATTGGATGTTCTTAATAACGAGGTCACAACATTGGTGGAATGATGTGATGAACATTCATCCGAAGTATAGCATTACGATCAAAGTCATTATTTTTATATTGCTATAACATCATAGGAAGTAATCTTAGTCCTTAGACCATGAGATCATGTTAATCACTAACACTGGAAGAGTATCTTGATAACATCAAACGTCACACCATAACAGGGTGACTATAAAGGTGGGTTCAGTGCTACGAAGGTGTTATGTTGAGGCTCATGGATAAAGAGTGGGATTTGTCCATCCCGATGAAGGATAGATATACTCTGGGCCCTCTCGGTGATATCACATTGAAATAGCTTGCAAGCAAGTGATGTGATCACTAGAATGTTATATCACGGGAATAAGAAAAGAGTGCATGTCGGTAACGAGATCAAACTAGGTATTTGGATGCCGATGATCGAATCTCGGGCATGTAATATATCGCGAGACAAAGGGATTTAGTTATGACGTTAAAGGTTCACACGATCACAAGAGTCATCGTTGAATATGTGGGAGTCAGTACGGATCTCCAGGTCCCGCTGCTGATTATTGATCGAAGAGGGGTCTCGATCATGTCTGCATTATTCATGAACCGTAGTGTGACACACTTAAGGGATACCAACACCATTTAGGAGCAAATATGTTTCAGATAAAGATTAAGAAAGCGCTAGAATCAGTTCGATGGAAACCGAAATTGTTTCCGGTGAAATTGCAGAAACTGGTTCTGCATTTGATATTGAAATGTTGCAGGGGGTTTTATGTGAATGTTTGTTAATTAATGTAATTGAAAAATTCTGAATAAAATAAATAAAATAGGTTTATTTAATGAGAGCTTGCATTACATTTGGTGGAAATTTAATGCATGTGAGTGGAGGCATATTTATGTGAGTGGAGCATCCACCACATGAATGATGGAAGAGGTGGGGGCACCACCATGGCTGCCATGCCATGGCCCTTGGTTGCCCCCTCTTCCCTATAAAAGGCCCCCCTCTCCTCCTCACAACACACACCTCCACGTGAAGGATCTCTCTCCCCCTCTAGTTATTCCCCATGGTCTCGGATTAGCGATATACATGTTCCTGATGGCTTTATTCTGAAAGGAGTTGTTGCTTTTGCTGCTTTGCTGGAGCGAGGGATGGAGGTTGTCGGGGTACCGGACGTGTGTGCGATCACAGATGCACCGCTGCTTTGCGGTGCTAGACTTGGTGGTGTTGGACTTGCTGGAGCTAGATCTGATGGACGTGCTGGAGACGGACCTGTTGGACTTCATCACGATCTTGAGATCGGCAAGTGTACGACTACATCATCCACGAGTTCCATCTTGTTAACAAAGCTTTGTTGTCTTTGATGGTAAGTTCTCCATGGATGTATATCCACCCGTTGCTTGTATCTAGTAGATAGATCTTGGCGTATAGTTCCCATCATAGGAAATTTTTTGTTTTCTATGCTACGAACCCAACAAAAAGCACCAACCAAAACAGTGGTGTCTGGTTTGATGCAACGAACGACAATGGGTCCAAGACCACATATTATGGTTACATACAGGAGATATGGGAACTTGACTATGGACCTACTTTTAAGGTCCCCTTGTTTCAGTGTAAATGGGTAAAGCTGACAGGAGGCTGGGTAAAGGTAGACGAGCAGTATGGAATGACAATAGTGGATCTCAACAATCTTGCGTACTTAGACGAACCATTTGTCCTAGCCAATGATGTGGCTCGGGTTTTCTATGTGAAGGACATGTCTACCAAATCTAGAAAAAGAAAAAATAAGCAACATAATACATCAGACGATGAGCCAAAGCGCCACATAGTTCTTTCAGGAAAAAGAAACATCGTGGGAGTGGAGGACAAGACAGAACTGTTAGAAGACTGTGATAAGTTTCATGAAATTCCGCCCTTCGCAGTGAACTCTGATCCAACAACCCTATTAATTAAAGGAAATGCTCCATGGTTGCGGCGTAATCAGAAAGGGGAACACACGAAGAAATGATGTGTAATATAATGTATTAAACATTTTATGTAACTGTGTTCTGAAAACTCAGAAGAAAACATTTATGTAATGTATTGTTCTCAAGCATTCTGACCTACCGCCAGCTTTCGAACTATGGCTAGCTTTAGGTAGATGCCGGAGGATCCAGTCCTCAGGCATCTCTCTGAATCTGGCCATAGAGGCACTCTCTAATATGTGAAAAATTAGTTAAAATAGAAAAAAATCTTCACATATAGTTCGGGAAAGTTGTAGAGAGACCAACTTTAGTAGGAAATGATATATTAGTCCCGGTTTCCTAACTAGGACTACGGAATCAGGACTAAAGGCCCACATTTAGTCCCGCCGGTCCAGCCACAAACTAGGACTAACACTCAAGACATTTATTATTATTAAAAAATTGGGACTAAGGAATCGGGTCTAAAGGCCCCCTTTAGTCATACTCATATATAGCCCGATAGTACATAGCTTCAGGGTCGTCTTCGTCTTCGTCATCATCATCGTCATCGTCGTCGCTAGGCACACGCGGCTGGATCCTAAGCCCAGCCATGGCATATTCTAGGGGTACCTGCCACTCTAGCCTCGGATTCACGACGCACGAGGGAGGGGGACCCTGGGTGACGATGCCGCGTAGCCCGCGACCTTCACCATCCCTACCCTTCTTGTGGCTCTATGGAGGGTCAAAGTGCGGGCACCGCAGGCGAGGATGATCTTCCTCGGCGATGTAGCGCATCACGCCGACAATAGTCCGGTTCTCCCACCATAGGCGGCGGCCGGCTTCATTGTGGTTCACCGGGGGTGGGCCGTCTCCCTCATACCTGGCGAGTTCCCTTTCCCGTCGGTTAGCGAAGAAGGCATTCCAGGTGTTGTAGCTATCGGGATCCCAATGGGGATCCATCCGCTGCTCCGTCATGAGCTCGAGGTAGAAGTGGTTCGTGATGGCTGCCTGGCGTGCGGAACCTTGAGGCACAGGAGGGACATGAACTCCTCCAACGCTCAGCATCCAGTTAGCAGGCACCCGGTAGCCCAGTGAGCATGGGTAGCTAGAGGCGCACAGCGCCTTGGTCTCTTCGAGTATGAGACTGGCCCAGTATGCGATGTCCAACGTTGAGAGAGGAAGGTGTGGATTTGTGGATAGCCATGGCGCAGTCGGCCTAGATATAGAGGGAAAAGGCGGGAAAACATAGCAGGAAGCAATGGGAAATGGCGGGAAATATCTTTAGTCCCGGTTAGTGGCTCCAACTGGGACTCAAAGATCCGATTAGAGGAAAAGGGCAGGAAAGCATAGCGAAAAGCAGTGGGAAATGGCGGAAAATATCTTTAGTCCCGGTTAGTGGCTCCAACTAGGACTAAAAGGCCCGGTTAAAGGAAAAGGGCGGGAAAGCATAGCGGAAAGTGGTGGGAAATGGCTGGAAATATCTTTAGTCCCAGTTAGTGGCTCCAACCGGGACTATCGACAAGAGTGTCAACATTATGTCGTGAGTGTGGACACTATGTTGTGCCGCTTAATCTATAAATAGGCATCCTTGTGAAGCTATAGGGTAGACGATTCGGGGCCTCCGGTCTAGGGTTTCGCCGGAGGAAGACCACTGGAGCATCAGAATCGTATGAAAACTTGCATGCATGTGTCCCTACCATATGTGTGTAAGTGTGGTGCATGTTTGGTAGGTGGAATACGTATGTTTGTCAAATTCAAACACTTTTCATGTTGAAAGTTTTGTCAAATTCAAAAATATGAAAAAATAGGTGTTATGAATTTAAGAAGGTATAAATGTTTTTGAATTTAAGAAGTTACAAAAAAATAGTGAATGCACTTTGAAATGAGATTGGCACAATTTAATGCTGATATAAAGAGATATGTGGATGATATATTAAGATTCCTTATATTTTTCTAATAATAATAGACATATTATTTGTATTATTTGGATTTATTAAATAGGGGCTATGAATTTCCAAAGTTATAATTTTTTTTAATCTAAAAACATACAAAACACAATCTAGTCCCGGGTGTAAATAAGAACCGGGACTAAAGGTCTAGCAATGTGCGAAAAACAGCGGAGGCCGAAAAATAGCCTCTAGTCCCGGGGCGTGGCATGACCCGGGACTAGAGGGGGGGGGGCTTTAGTCCCGGGTCATGCCACGACCCGAAACTAAAGGGTCTTTAGTCCCGGTTCGTGGCATGATCCGGGACTAAAGGCCTACGGCATATAAACCACCGCGGTCTCCTTCTTTCCCAATCCATTCTCTCATTCTCTCTACACGCAGGAGGCGCCCACAAAGACCCGACGCCGGCAGGCTGCCCGAATCTCACACGCGCGCCATCGTCCATCGTCCGTCGTCCGCCTCGAGCTGCGTCGCGCCGACCTGAGTCAGCTTACCAAGCCTTGCCTCATCCGCTCTTGACCGCCTCCCCTAGTCCCCTATTAATTAGTGTAGTTATATATATAATTAGTTAGTAGTATTAATTAGTGTAGTTATATAATTAGTAGTATATAATTAGTTATTAGTAGTAATATAATTAGTAGTATATTAGCTAGTAGTAGTGATATAATTAGTAGTATATATTACATATAGTAGTATTATTAGGGTGTTTAGTAGTAGGTATTTTGGGGGGTTTAGTAGTAGTGGTAGTAATAGGGCATGGGAGGTCATTGACAAGGGGGTGGAGAAGGAGCCCCTCTCGAGAAGCCTGAAGAAGAAGCTGCTGGAGAATATCTGCAACAATGTTAAAGAGGAAGGGGGATAAAGGATCGCCCTGGCGGAGACCCTGACGACACTGGATCCAGCGACCCGGGACCCTATTTAGAAGGACAGTGGTTTGGCTGGACATATTAATCATTTTTATCCATTGCCTCCAAAGATTGGGGAAACCCTTTGCCTCCAGGATGCGGTCAAGGGCTTTCCAACTGATAGAGTCAAAAGCTTTGTGGAAGTCAAGCTTAAAGACAGCAGCAGGGGTGGAGCACTTATGACAGGATTGAACGATGCCGGCCGCGTACACAAAGTTTTCTACAATAGAGCGACCGGCGATGAACCCAGTCTGGTCCTGATGGACAAGGAAGGGAATAAGCTCCCTAAGGAGAAAGATGAGGCATTTAGTAGTGAATTTGAGGCAACTGTTTTGGAGTGAGATAGGGTGAAAGTTGTTAGGACGATTGGCTCTAGTTTTTTTGGAAAGAAGAACGATGAAGGATTTATTTATGGGGTGAAGATCCGGGAATAAGGAGTGAAAGTCGTTAAGAGAGTCCATCAAGTCATTCTTAACAAGAGCCGGATATATATGTCTAGTTTAGGGTGTTTAGTAGTAGTAGTAGTAATATATAGGGTTCAGTACTAGGAGGAATTAGTAGTAGTAGTAGTAGTAGTAGTATTTTTTTGGGGTTTAGTAGTATTTTAGGGTTTATTGTAGAAATTTTAGGGTTTTATGATTTATGTCTATTTTAGGGTTTAGTGTAAATATGTCTATTGTAGAAATAAATTTGTGGTAGAGTAATATGTTTATTTTAGGGTAGAGTAATATATTTGGTAGAGTAATACATTAATATGTCTATTTTTTCTAACTTGTTTTACCTTTCTTTCTGGAATAGTTAAGTGATGGATCGTCACACCGACGACAAACTTCTTGAGGGCATGATAAGAGGTGAAATTTTTCTTATTACTAGAGGTGAAGATGTTGTAGACGAGGGCATAATAATAGGTGAATTTTGTAAACAAGGACAAGATATCGTTATTTCTAAATCAATCCGGTGATGGACATCAGCTAGAACTCATGGATGAAGAGAAAACAAACCACAATGATGGCCCCTCGACAACAAGCAGCGAGGTACATATATATTAAGCCTCTTGTGACTAGATGCATTAATTGATCTGGATATATATATATATATTAATCACTCTCTTCTTCTTTTAGCCCTCCGGATCGACCAAATCGACAGTTAAAACGAAACGAGGCCCGACCAAAAAATTGGATGGTAATCAAAGGTTTACCATTGACGTAATAGATGATACTGGAGAACCGATTGATCCAGAAAAGCATGCCAAGATATTTGTAAATCAATGCGGGGTGATTGTTAGGGACAACCTCTCGATCACCATTCAAAACTGGAATAAGTCAAAGAAATAAGGTGAAGAATTCATCAGTTATGTCAGCGATGATGCCAAAGATGACCTTTGGCAGAAGCTCATAGCACATTTTATACTACCTCCAGAGTATGAAGAATTCGAGGAAGATGGTACTACCCCAAAGCCGGGTGGGCTTGAAAGAATAGCAAAAGTCAAGGAGTGGGCTCTATCGAAGATGGGCGAACTATATCGAAACCACAAGAAAATTTTATACGTGAAGTTTGTCACGAAAATGAAAACTCGAGACTTCAAAGGAGAATACGAGAAGTTGAGAGAACAGTGGCCTGATTTTGTAATGTACAAGCTATCTTCTGTAGCCCAAGAAAAGTCGGAAAAGAATGCGATAAATGCTGCTAAAAAGAAATACCACCATAAAATGGGGACAGGTGGCTACAAGGGTGTCGTGCCTAAGTGGGAAAATATGGAGGCCGACATGAGGACTAGAGGGATCATTCGATGCGGATGGATGGCAGGAGGTCAAAGCTGGTGAAATGCGAGCACGAGGGAAAGTTGAACCCAAAAACAGGGGCGACAATTTTTCAAGAAAAAATTCTAACACCCTCCAATGCACTCGTTCAAGCAATGGCCGATGCTCAAGCGGGATTGTTTCAGCCCGACAGAGAGAACGACGAGCTGACACAAGCCCTCGGGAATCCTGAAAAAGGTGGACGAACACAAGGCAAAGGTGTCAGTGTTACTTGGAAGAAAGGGTTTCCCGAGTACGATGATAGTTACAGAAGTCGTAAGAGAAAGAAGGACCGGGAGGCAGACCAGATCAGGAAGATAGAAGAGGACCTAGATGGAAGCTGGTGGAAGCAATTAGCCAAAAGACATCTCAGCCGCATGATGATGGTCCTGCAATGGATCATAGCCAGCGGCGAAGAAGTGTGGCTTCCACGGAGGTCCAGGCTGATGATCAAACACTACTGGATGATGCACCGGCACCTCGCTACCCCGTGGATGATGTAAGAGAGATGACACAATGTGAGTTGCATCGGCCAATGAACAACCTGTCCTTCAAGGTGGCGATCGACACCTCTTTACCTTGTCTACCTGGAGCACTCCACCATTCACTTCTGATTCCACCTGGCTATGCCTGTGTCTCGGTGGATGACCTAGTGGAGGATTTGGCGGACCTAGAGATTAACATCGCTACACCTGAAGGACTTAGGAAACTGGGAGATGTCAGGCGCCACATCATTCTATAGAAGAAGAAGTACATCAAGTTTTCAGGCTCAGTGCCAAGGCTACTGACTCTGAGGAATCCAAATACACCATCCCTCGACGAGAGGGATGTAGATCACTTCAAAGAGTACTCGATACAGGTTCAAATGACCGAACTGTTTCAGTTATACAATCAGCGCGCCCTCGACAAATCTATCCTCGGTTTCTATTGTCTGTAAGTGATTTATTTCTGTTATTAAGTCTTTAGATCAGCTAGTTCATTCCATGTAATATATCATCCTGACTATATATCCTTTTGTATGGTATTATATTCTACAGAATGAAGATGCTTGAATGCAAAAGAGAAAGAGTATATGACGTTGGATTTATTGACCCATATATCGTTAATGAATATACATTACACAATCACCCCGATGACGTGGAGGATGACCTGTACAATTTTTTAATCGAGCAAAATTTCATCAAGCACATATTATTTCCTTACAACTTCAAGTGAGTGTTTCTGCCTTGTACACATTCTTTTTTAAGTGTAATTGATGAGTTATGCATGTATGCTTATGTAAATGTCTGCAGGTTTCACTGGATCTTGCTAAACATCCAAGTTGACAAGTCCCTAGTTGAAGTCCACGACTCATTAAGTTGGGACCAAAAGCAGTGGCGCGACATGAAAGCAATGGTCCATAAGTAATTTCAAGCATTATCGCATTATATCAGCCTCTTTCGTTCATTTCCTAATATCAAGTAACTAATAACTCTTTTGTTCATTTTCTTTGCCGAGCAGGTGTTGGACACGGTTCAGATAGAAAATAGATGGTTCATTCAAAGATGAGCTAACTTATAAAATGGTGAAGAGCTTGCAGCAGACTGGGGACTCACTTATGTGGATTCTACATTCGCGAGTGAACCAATGAGCGGAATATTGATTCACATTATATTCACGGTTTGCGGGAGAATCTAGAGCCAGAACTACGCGCACGAGCAATTTAAGAGGAACTGGCGGGATTTCTGATGAAGGAGGTCATTGATATAAATGGAGAACATTACGCGGATGACGAGGAACTCTATATGCCTTAGTGATCTCCATGTAGTTGATATGATATATCATTAATGATCATGTAATTTCAAACATTTCCTTCCTTTTGATATGATCGAATATTGTATATATGCATGTATGCTCGCACGAGATCGAATATTACTTATATATGCATCAAGGTGTACTGTGTATGTAGTAGCGTAGAATAAGTGTACGAAACATTTTTGTAATTATAGTGAAACACAAATCAAAAAAAGAACGAAATGAAAAAAAAATGAAAATACAGAATCTCTGCCGCGGCAGAGAAACACACGAATCTCTGTCGCGGCAGGAACCAGTATAGTCCCGGCTGGTGTTACGACCCGGGACTAGAGGCGTTCCGCCCCCAGCCACGCAGAACTGCCACGTGGTGGACTCTAGTCCCGGGCCGTAGCAAACCGGGACTAGAGATAGGGGCCTCTAGTCCCGATCTGGCAGTCCCGGGTCAAAAACCAATACTAGAGCTAGTTCCGGACCGGGACTAGAGGCCCTTTTTCCACCAGTGTCGTCAAGGCAAGCGCTCGATCCAATCTGGTGCGACGGTAGGTGCCACCAACAATTTTTTTCTCAAACGTCCACGGTACACCCTGGTACCCTAGATCCATCAAACCACGGGTATCTACAGCATCGCGAAAGGCCGCAATCTGAGCGGCTGCACCTCTCGCTTACTCCATCATGTTCATGCATGTGTAACACTTCATTAAAGTCACCTATACAGAGGCACGGGAGATCCGTGGATGATCTGATGAACTTCGACATGTCCCACATCCTATGACGCTCGCGGACTTTGGCTTCCCCGTACACACATGTCAGCCGCCACTTCTCCATACTAGCAGATGACACTACGACGTTAATATGGTACTGAGAATAAGGGAGAATCTCGACTATTATTTCATTGTTCCAAAAGATTGCAAGTCCACCTTTACGGCCAGAGCTACTGACCGCAGAACCCTATCATAACCTAGCAAACGAGCTAGTCCTTCCACTCTAGTTTTATGTAACTGAGTCTCAACTACACAAAGAACAGTGAGGGTGTGGAGCCGTGCTAAATCACGGAGCTCACAAACTGTCACAGCCACACCCAGCCCACAACAATTCCAAAGAAAAGTACTCATTTATCTTGGCGGACCTCCTCTCGGGAGCCCGCCTTAACTGGACTTCCCTCTATACTTGTGCCATCCGACATCACCTGCTTCGCAACTCCATTCTTCTTGTTCATCTTCCTCTATTCGCTCGGTGACAAATATTGTGGAGGGGGCGGAGGCACCAACGCTGGTGCCACCCCATCCAAATTAAGCTCTCGACATACAGTTGTTGTCCCTTCCGTACTCTCCTCTTCTGCTTGCTTTGAAATTTTCTTCAGAGGGCTGGCTGCAGTGTCATCAAAGTCCCCTGCATCTGCCTTCTCCATCCCCGCCTCCTAGGACGATCGTTTCTTGGACGTGTTAGCTGCAGCAGTCTCCCTTGTTTTCTACTTATGCACAGTCGTTCCCCCAGTATGTCCAACCATGCCTCCACCACGACCACCTCTAACACCACGATCATCATCAGCTCTGAACTCACGAGGTGGATTACGGACACGTACTCCGGGCGTCCCCGGTTTCCAATACATCTCTTCAGAAACCATCCAAGTGCCAAACTGAAGATCAGCCTCTACGTGCTCACTCGTGCCACACTCTAGGAAGATGTGACCCATATAGCCACAGTGTACACAATATTTTGGCAGCTTCTCATATTTCATTTGCAAAAACATACGCTCATGGCCCTCAAGTGCTAATGGAACAAAATGAGTCAGGGGCTGTGTCAAGCTAAGCTTCACCCGAGCCCTATGAAAATCGCCCATCCTTATCTGCACATGCATAAGATCAACCTAAATCACCTCTCTCACCTTACTTGCTAGCTTTGTTATAACCTCTTTATTGCGAAAAGGGGCGGGATCTTATGGATTTGCACCCAAGCCTGGACTTTGCTAGGAATAATCGTGGGAACCATTGTTGCACCATCGAACGGTTCCATCATGAGAGCACACCCACGAAAAATCCACGGTCCATCCTCCATAATCCTTTTCCAATCACCAAGACATGCCGCCTGCATCACAAATAGATTTGTTCCGACGGCATGGAAAGTGACATCCCTTGCCGGCGTCCATGCCGAATACATCGTCTTTTTCAGGGACTCTATACTGAACGATTTCCCCATCAGTACCCTTGCCGCCGCCAACCACTTAACCTCCGACCAACTTCTGACGTCCTCCTTGCCCAGAACAACATCATCGAGTTCAGCCTCGTGCAGATTCAGGTTCTTCAGCAACTCCTGAACATCAAACTCCTTCGCCTGACCATCCTTCGTTGTGGAACTCTCGGCCTCCATAGCGATCTGGATTCCCGTCCTCATGCACCCAAACCCTACCCACCAAACCGATCTACCAAGGCCGGGTAGCTAGACAGAGCCAGCCCCTTGTTCAGCCCGAGTCGACGGAGATGGTAGGGATCGAAGTGATCTGGACACGGTGGAAAACCTCCGGTGGTGAAGATCGCCCCTAGAGTCACTTACCCTAGACGTACAGCCACCGTAGGTAGGTAGGAGTCACGCCCTAGACAAAATTTTAGAGAAATTTTACAACTAATCGTGCACTGGGGAAACGAAGCAGGAGAAACTGTTGAGCCTAGCTGCTTCCCGCATCGGGCCCATGAATACGAAACCCTCGTCTGATCCGGTCGACTATCTTTACTATTAAAAGCAAACTTGCGGTGGTGTGTGGTGTCACACATCAGTATAATTACAGGAAAACTGTCACCACAAACATCAATACATCCAACGCACAGAAGAAAAAAAGCCCATTACATGCGGAGGGACTAACCATGCATGGGTGAGGAGCAGAAAAAAATATCCCATGCCATGCGGAGGAAGTGCCCATTACATGTCGAGGGATTAACCACGCACGGGTGAGGGGCAAAAGAAATCCCATGCCATGCGGAGGGTCTAACCAGTTGACTAACAGCAATTCAAATCTCCTAGGAAAACGTGCCTGTCCACGGCTCATCTACCTTCTCGTCACCAAATTTCCCCTCGCATATTCTGGCAAAGGAGTTGCTACCAGAATCATGCGAGCATCTGGTCAGGTCACTAATCACCAAGCACCAGGTACGTACAGTTAATTCACCCAGCTATTCCCCTCCGGCGGCCTTACACAGCGGCAGCTTCCTCATGGCGCTGTTCAGCACGTATTGAATAAGAGCTTCTCAAAATCAAAGAAAAACCTTTCTTTAGGTGAGAGAATCAGGATTATAGTCGGAGATCGGAGGATTAGCCATCCAGAATCCAAGCGCGGTTTCTTACAGCCACAGCTCCATGTCTAGAAAATCAGAGAAGATCCAGACGCCAAACGAGGTTTCCTCCGGCCTTGGCTCCATGTCTAGAAAATCAGAGAAGATCGTGAGACGATGTAGGTGCCGATCTGGTTTCAATACAGCTGCCGCCTCCATCGCAGCTTGTCGGCGGCCTGATAAATCAACACTTGACCACATGAATCAACACTTAAACTATATATATAGAAACACCCATATGAGAATACACTTGTTGACAATCAAATAATCACCATAAGCAAGCTTGAGAATACACTTGTTGACAATCAAATAATCACAATAAGCAAGCTTTCACAGAAAGTATGATGAGTATGTTGTCTAACTTGATTAAGCAAGTGTAGGGCAACCTTTTCTTCTTGACTAAGTTCACCTCTAATATGTTCTTAGCTACCAAGTGTTCGCATTAATAAGATCCAACTATGTTGAGTATGTTGTGTAAGTGTCCATGCTGTCCCATTGCAGAAAGAGGTGCCTACCAGGAGCATCTCCATTGACTTGTACATGGGATTAGTTTGTATTAAGATGTCACAAAATATAAGGAAACTTTCTGACAAAGGGGAAAACGGTATGTACAAATTTTGTATACCAGCCTATGTGTGCATATGTTTAAAATAGTTTACAGCATATTCATTCCTAACTTTTTACATTTAAACAGTGATAACTGAAGATGACAGATCAAAGTTATCTACTCCCATTTGTATGAGCCATCCACATACGGGTTTATTCATTCATGAACCAAACAACACCATTAACTACACCCTTATGTCGTCTGACGACGATGATGACATGCATACACCACTGGTTGCAACCTTTGGTACTCAAAGTACCCTCATAACAATAGGTCTTGTAGAAAATGAAGAAAGCTCAAACCGTATGCCCTTGACCCGGCTTATTGAATAATCTATCTGTGTTCCTCTTTTACCAACATAAGTTGCAACATACATGTGCAACTTTCGATTTAATAGTAAAAATATATGTTACAGGTCTACAAGCTCAAAGGCAACACGCATCACGTGATCGTCAAATATCTCACCGTGAAAATTTGACTGCCGAACAGAGGGAGGAGCTCAACGCCCATCGAAGAGAGAGTCCGCGCAATTTGTCAAGCGGTATGAACCTGACTCGGAATCTAGCTGTATCGTAACTTTTACCAATTAATAAGATTGCCATCTGTGTATTTTGCTAACTACATTTGTTCTTCATAGAATTACAAGCTCAAAGACAACAGACATCACATGATCGTGAAAGAGCTCATCGTCAAAATTTAACCCTCCAACAGAGGGCAAAGCTTAATGCCCGTCGAAGAGAGAGCAGGCGCAATTTACCATCTGATCAATCACAAGCTATCAATGCAGGTCGAAGAACACGTACACAGGTAATGCCCGAAGAAGAGAGGCATGCGCGGAGAACTCAACGCAATGCAAACAACAAAGCTAGATGGAACACCCCATGCCCCAAATCCATCGCAATGTCGCGCCCATATGCATCTTATTTGCCAATGACCAACCCCGTGTTGAGCCCACATTCACCAGACTCCGGATCTAAGTCATCGTCTGCCTCCGCTTCAACAAGCATGCCATCATACACCATCGGAACTGATGGTAATTCTCCCATCTTATACTCCACTTATTATGTCCATCCTAGGCAAAACATTGTTTATATCGATTGGCAATGTTGCAGAAGACTTAGATGCATTCCTTAGCGGAATCATCGACGAGAACACCGTCCCCGATGAACTCATGGATGATGAGTACTACATGTTTCCGGTGAAGGTATGTTTGACAGCCTTTCCGTCGGCATGTCTATTACCCATTAAAAAATATTAACATCCTTTGTGACACACTATGCATGTAGGTTCTGAGGGTGATGATGTGGAACTAGATGAGCCAGCTGAATTGTATGGTGTGGGATCTCATGATCCTTTTGACTTTGTGTACTCGAACCTCCTAGAAACACACATCTTGGAGCAAGTCCCAGATTGCAAAGAGTGCAAGGCCAAGAGGTTTGAGCGTGAGCCCCTGGTTTCTGTTGTCGCGGTGGAGACATCAGGTTGAAGGAACAAGAACCTATCCAAGATTTGATGAGGTTATGGTCGAGCACGGAAGCAGACTGTCGGCATTTCCGCGAGAGCATCCGATTCTTCAATGGCCACTTCTCCTTCACAACGCTTGGCGTCAACCTCAACAACAGCTACACGAATATGAGGTTTGGGGTTTACACATTCAAGGCGAGCGGCTCGTTGTACCAAAATGTGCAATCCTTCGGGCCAGGTTCTCGTCCGTATCATTTGCAATTGTACTTCTATGATGATGATCCGAACCTGACCCATCGCAAGGAATCCACCAAGCAACTAGACCAGGAGGTCATCCAGTAATTGACGAACATTATGAGAGGAAACCCCTACTCCCAACAACTAAGGAGATTGGGAGCCCATAGGGTCAACCTCCAGGATTACCGGATAGAACTAAACACGGACCAAAAGCTAGACCAACAGACACACAATCTACCTATCTCGTCTGAGGTGGCTGCCATTTGGGTCGAGGGCAGCAACCTGGTGAATATGTGGAAACGCAACATTACCCTCTATGGAAACAGCAACGAGAAGTACAGCATACAAGCCACGCAAGGGTGCTATGACCCACTCTCGTATCCCCTCTTCTTCCCCAAGGGGGAGCTCGGTTGGCATCCGAATCTCCCCAAAAAAGATGTGGAGTGGCGTGTTACACATGAGCAGACCGTGATGACAATGGAGGTTTGCCAATTTCACATGCTTGTGCATTATTTTAGATAAACATATTCATGTTTCTTGACCTTCATTTTTTGTTCATTCGCGCAGAGGGGGCGGCAATTTGTGCATCTCCATCAGGGACTACTACTGCTATAGGTTACAAACACGTCTTGGAATATTCAACCCCATACTGCATGGAGGGTGCCTATTCCAATAGTGGGATGTTGACATGTATATAAAGATCGAGGATTGCAGATTAAAATGGATTCGAGACCACCAGCCAGAGATAAGAGCCAACTTGTATAAAGGCATTGTCGAGAGCATCGAGGGTTGGCATAAGGACTATTCTCCCATAGACGTTTAAGGGGGGCTATCGAGACATGAAGCAGAGGCACATGGACGCCATGGCATTGGTGCAGACGTATGGCAAGCCTGACATCTTTCTAATGATGACCTGCAACCCAAATTGGCAAGAGATACAGGATGAGTTGTTTCCCGGCCAAACTACGCAGGACCGTCCTGATCTTGTCGCCTGAGTGTTTAGAGCCAAGCTAGAGACAATGAAAGAGATGCTGACCAAGAAGCATATCCTAGGCATTGTGAAGGCGTATGTCTATGTGTAGAGTTCTAGAAGAGGGGCCTACTGCATGCCCATTTCCTGTTGATCATGGATTCGAGATATAAGCTTGTTGTGCCAGAGCAGTATGACCACACTACAAGAATCTGGGCGGTTCATGACCATCTGATATCATCGTGGATGAGGGCCAAAACGTCATAGATGGCCATCCGTGACGAATTCTATGACAAAAAAATAGGTCACGAACCTCACGTCATAAATCAATCTGTGACGTTTTCTCTGTCTAAAAACGTCACAGCACGTCCGTGACGTTCCTCCAATTTGGTCGCGGCAAATTGGACTGGCCCAGCCTAGGCCTAGTCTGTCATGACATTTTTACTTCGTCATGAACGATGCCACGAGGCGGACGGCACTACGAACTGCCGTCAGCAACGTTTGCTGACGTCAGTGTTGCCGTCTGTGATGTCATCCCTATCAGGACGTTTATTTTTCGTCATGACTTAATTCTGTAACCGCCTCTTCCTTACGTCATCATGTTGTTATGACGTCATGCCAGCCCTGACGAATTTCGTTTCGTCGCTACTGGCCACCAACAGGTCGACACATGATCCATTCAAATTATAACACGTGGGTCAATTGCAGGACAAGACGAGGACCAATCAGTGCCAGACACGTATCATCTAGAAGAAATGATGATGATGTTATCAGTCTCGTGACGTTACTAACAATGACGAAAATATTTCGTAAAGAAATATTAAGGACGTTTATAGGATTACAATACATAATTTGATAGAAAATTCCAGGACAAATGTTTCACTCTCGAGAAATAAATACCAGACTCAGAAGGTTCAACTCATGCCAGACACATTTCCATAGATTCACCGTATTGCCTGTTGTTATTCAGACAGGTGAGCTAACACTTGTTGTATTAATGCATTTGCCTCTTCTTGTTTCTTCCTCAGGTCTTCTTGTTTCTTCGGCAATACTTGTAGGTCTTCCAAATCCTTCAGCCTCTCTGCCTCGCCGGATTCATTCACCTGCTACAACTCCTCAATGGCACAGCACAGTTTCACATTACCTACTTTATGAGCCTCGAGTTGAGTTTCTAGCTGAGACTTGGTTGGTTTCGAAGTACTTGCACATATGTTGATGTTCTTCAGGACAGTTGGCTTTCTTTTGTTCTGAGAAAGCACAAAGTGCATAGCGTCAGTGGAAGGAATTGCTCTTCATCCTCTGTGCCATCTTCTAGAGGATATGACACCAACTTGCATTCCACGACTACCTACAAGTTTTAGGAATAGAATAGAATATGAGAAACCTAGCGAGCAAATAATAAGCGCATCGTATATGTGAGGGAAGAAAAGGGCATTGAATTTGACGAAGATGGAAAGTATTATGGAGGACTTACTGTTGCTTCTTGCATATTGTCAGTCAAGCCATTTTCGAGCAGTTCAATGGAGCCTTCTGATACATTGCAAATGTATCTATAATTTTTGATGTTCCATGCTTGGTTTTATCCACTTTCTTGTGTTTGGTTTCAACTTTGGAGTACTTTTCATATGATTTCTTGGACTAACCTATTAACAAGAGCCACAGTGCTACCATTTGCACATTTTCTCTTGTTTTGGTTCTAGGAAAGTCAGAATATCATGATTCTCGGAATTGGACGGGACAAAAGCCAAAGTGCCTATTTTTCCGAAAGGGATCAAGTGCCAGAATACGAGACGGAGAGGGGCCAGGGGACGGCCACACCACCTGGCCGCGCGGCCAGGCCTGGCCTATGCCAGGGGGTGGTCTGGCCGACCCCTGCACCCCCTCGGCATCTCCTTCCGCCTATAAGTTTCCCTCGGGACGAAAACCCTAGGTATACGATCAAAAAATCCACGAAAGAGTCTGTAGCCGCCGTCATCTCCATCCCTAGATCGGGAGGGATCTGAAGCTCTTCCCGGCACCTGGGAGAGGAATTCACCACAGAGGCCTTCTTCATCACCATGCAAGCCTCCGGTGTGATGCGTGAGTAGTTCATCCTTGGACTACGGATCCATGTAGTAACTAGATGGCTGGTTTCTCCTCCTTTGTGCTTTCATGTTTAGATCTTTTGAGCTCCGTTCATGATCAAGATCATCTATTTGTAATCCATACATGTTGTGTTTGCGGGGATCCGATGGATATTGAGATGCTATTTCAGATTGATTATTGATTCTATCATGTCTTTGTTATTTGAGATCTTGCATGTTTTCCGTTGTTAGTAGCTATCTTGGCCAAGTAGATGCTAGCAACTCCAAGAGTTAGTATTTATGCTCGATAGTGGGTTCATGCCTCCGTGTAATCTGGGGAAGTGAGAAATCTCTAAGGTACTAGATGTCTTGCTACTAGGAAGAAAACAAGTTGTTCATAGAACAATTGTATTGTTTACCTTACGCAGATTAAGTAAAGCAATAATCTGTTGCTTGCAACTTAATCTTGGAGGGGTTGGATGATAACTGAAGGTGGATTATTAGTCATAGATGCAGTTGGATGGCGATTACATGTATTATGTTGTATTGCCCAATCAAGTCTCAAAGAGTCAAGATGATTAGTATATGCATGTATTGCTTTCTCGGTGTTTGTCAATTGCCCGCTGTAATTTGTTCACCCATGTTATTTATCTAAGGAGAGCCACCTCTAGTGAACTATGGATCCCGGTCCTTTTCTTTACATACAATATACAATCCTTCTTGCTTTGTGTTTACTTTACGCAAACTTTTACTTCTTTCCATTCGATCGTTTAATCCTTTGTTTTACGCAAAACACGGTGAGATTGACAACCTCATCGCAAGTTGGGGACAAAGTTACGTGGTTGTGTTGTGCGGTCTCCACGTTGCTACTACCGGTATGCGCCCTGCCAAAGCTCAGCTAGTAACACCTTTGGGGTGTTTCCTTGCTCCTACTGGTTCGATTAAACCTTGGTTTCATAACTGAGGGAAAAATTTCTGTTGTACTCATCATACCTTCCTCTTGGGGTTCCCAACGAGCTCTACGTTGATCGTCGAGTGCATCACCTTCCTCCATGTCGCACAAAACCTCGTAGCTACAAGCACCAATGGCATGAGGGTACTTGACGAGCTATCTACTGATCTTGTTTTTTTAGACAGAGCCTAAACAAATAGGGAGCATACAGTTAAGTCCATCTTAAAGAATTCAAACAGGAGAAGTTTAGTAAACAAGACATGACCTTGTTTCTGGGGTCGGACCAAAAAACGACAAGCCTGCACCACTCCTCATTGCTCATGTGTTCCACAGAAGATATCCTTGTAACTTCATTCGCTGGGAAATTGTCAAAAAACTGTTTCTTCAGAGTATGCCGTTGATTTCTTGCGTCTCTCATTAATTGCTTGTTGCAAGCGAACTACACATCAGGTAGAGAGGGGTCCATGACAAACTTTTGCTAAAATAAAACAAAGATTATCAGATTTCGCATTAATAGCAAAAGGAAGAAAGGGACAGCTGAGTGTTACGGAACATACACAAACTTTGCCATAGAAGTCTGCCCTGACATCCGGACTCTCCCTGTACTCTTTCCACTGGGGGAAGATAGGCATCTGAGTCCTGACTGTTACTGCACACTCAGTGGCAAACTTGGCTGCAATCACTGGTGAAACTGGTCTAGTTCTTCCTGGAGGAATGACAAGTTGAAGTCTTTAATTGGGCATGTTGTCAACCACCAACAGAGGATCATCATGCGTAACAGTGTCTCCAGAATGATTATGCCCAAATTCATCTACAAGAATATAATGGTTATGAGTTAGTGTTCTACAATAGTAAATGCAATGAGTATGATTCAAACAATATAATGTTAATCGGTTGCAGTAGAGTAAGCAATTTGTTCAACATGATACCTTCTTGATCCCAGTCAAAACAGTCAAATAACCATCCATCACGTTTCACACCAGGCCCCTCGCCTTTGGTAGCTGAACCCTCAGATGCACAGTCCCTTTGGAGAGGTGCGATCGCATGGAGGCGCCGTGCATGGTAAGGGCACATTGCTTGCCCTGGGCGTGAGCGATCGCTTTGGAGGCGCCGTGCATGGCAGGCGGGCTCTTCTTGCCTTGGGGAGGTGTCTAACACCCTCGAATCGGCCCTATGCAAGTTTCAGCGTTTCCCGCCAAACCCGCATAGAAACGATTCAAGGACGCCCACCAGGCACTTTCGTGCAGGTTGAAAACAAAGTAATACCATTACACAACTGTCCTCGATGGGACCCACAGAACATATATATACAAAAACGACTCCATGAGTCAAGAATACAGATATACTATACAAAGATCCAAATCACCTTGAAAATGATAGAGCGTCCGATTGCGGACAAGATGCAAAGGGGCTAAGAGCCCTGAAGAATAACCAATGGCGTCCATAACCCTGCCCAGGCCAAGCCAAAAGGGTAACCCTGCTAACGACGTCGATCTCAAACCTGCTAAAACAAAAGGGGTGCCGACAACGGGCAAAGGAAAAAGAGGAGCGTCGATCTGACGAGGCGATGCTGGCGAGGCTAGAATTCGGCGGCTCTCGCCTACATAGGTATGGTGGACTGAAGCGGTAGCGCAGCATGCACTAAACAACCTATAGAGACTCGATTCAACTGTCGGCTATTAGAGAGGGATAATAAAGACCTATTCGAGACCAAACGAGGAAGTCAAACCAAGGAACTCACATAGTTGGCAGTTTTATTCATTCCATTATAGTTTCAGCACTTACTAGTCAGATATAGATAGCATGAGTCATCCTGATAGCATAAGTAGTGGGCAGTTTTAATCACCATTCCGTTGTAGTTGGAACATTTACTAGTCAGATGTAATTTTCCTAAGGAATCCCAAAACCCAGCAATTGTTGGCACTTTTATCACATTCCATTGGAGTTGCAATACTTACTAGGCAGGTACAGCATGTCACAAAACAACCCTAGATCCATCAGTTGTTGGCAATTTAATATCCATTTTGTGATAGTTGAATCTGATTACTAGTCATATATTAAGTCAAGTTTATAGCACTACTTTAGTTATTCTTGTCTATGATCGAGATACTATGCTCCAAGTCGTCCATAACCGCGGACACGGCTTTTAAAAAGATTTACCCTACAGGGGTGCACAAATAGCAACACACACACGATCAACCTCAGAAAAACCAACTCAAAACCCAACGAGTCTTTCACGACAAAGCAATCACAGGATTCATAAATTATTTCAGGGGGCACCCTATTAAGCTACCCGCAACAAAGTTGGCCGGCTCCGAGACGGACCCAAGGTTTGTGTGGACGGCTGTAAACGACTGGGAACCCGAAAGTGTGATTGGGCTTGTCGATACAGCGAAAACGTGTCACGAACCTAAGATACAGTGCTCCACGCTGTCGTAAATAAAGAAGTAAAGCATGGCATAAGTACAGGATAGTAATAAAGCCCCAAACTAGTTTGTGGCCCCAAGAAATAAGAAATGAATCAAGCTCTGGCTAAGGGGGATTCATAGACTCTCCCGTATGTGGATAGTGCGAATAGTCAAGGAATAGGTATCAAGTACTCGGGGTCCTACGGGACACAAGTGAGCGTGGAAGAACCAAATAACATCTATTTCCCACCGATGCCTCTGCATTAGTTATATCTAGCAATTTAATAGTTGTATTTAAAGTCATGATCCTCTCCACCATAAACATCTGCCAGCATTCCAACAACTGTGGTACTTGACAACACGAGATCGCACCTGAGCAAGCAAATACGACTCGCAAGGCCGACTATTTATCAAACAGCAGGCAATAGGATATGTCCAAGGCAATATAGAGGTTGCACGGGATATAACTGGTGCAAGGAAACTAAAGCATCGCGACACAGATAGCAATAGATCAACAGGAGAAAATAAAGACTATAAATGCAAAATAGGTAGAAGGGGGAGAGATGCTCGCCTGGGAAACATTGCCGAAGATTCATATCCGGAGAACTTGTTGATACTCGCATCAACTCATCAGCCTAATCCGCGAAGAAGCAAACACTAGAAGGAACATCGGATGCAATATTTAATACTACGGCAGAAGATCCGGCATGCTTATGATATGATGCATGGCATGGCACAGATGCGGTGCAATTAGGCAATATTAAGCGGAACCGGGGTCCTAATACTTAATTACACGGTTCAAGTTATTTAGAACCCCCGCAATTTAAATGTTGTATTAACAGGGTGAAACATGGCGTCGGTTCGCTATACCAATTTAAATGGAGTCCGGAATAAGACTAGAATAGCCCGCATATAGACTCCATATTTAATTTAGGTGAATCGACTATTTAACCCAACCCACCAGATGACATGTATGCAAGCATGATGATTTAATGATGCGACAGGTATATGTCATATTATAAAAATAGAGGCTTAGGGTCACACATCTGGGTTCGGAAGATCTTGGGTTCCGGGGGTTCGGGTCTGGGTCTCAGGGTTCGACGGGAACGACGGGGATTGGCGAGGTTCGGACTCGCGACGGAGAACTTGTCGTGTCGTGGTTCGGTCTTGACGTTCCATGAAGAAGACCTTGTCGATCCATGGGGGTTGCTCTTGCCGTCACTGACGAACTTGAATGGCTCGGGTACTGGTAGTCTTCGGGTCCGTGTAGACGGTCATGGCGTCCGAGATGAAGAACTTGGCGTTCCGTGTCGGCGAACTTGGCGTCCGGGTTCTCGGGCATCGCATCCGGGAAGGAGTACTTGTCGCATCTGTGGTCTTCGGGTCCGGGGGAAGAACTTGGCGTTCCATGCGGTAGATCTTGGTGTTCCGAGGTGAAGTGCTTGTCGTTCCGGTGGCGATCTTGGCGGTCATCGGGTCAGGGTCTCGGTGGGATCGGTCTTCGGTCTCCATGAAGGAGACTTGGCGTCCCATGGTGGCGGTCTTGAGGTCTCGTGGCTTCGGTTGAAGGGAGGATTTCAGGAAGCATGCTCTTCGGTTGTACTCAGGCGACCTCAACACCACACCATCTCTCATCTACACCAACTCACATCCATCGCCAAAATGCCACCACTTCACACAATTGTCGTTGCAGCCACAGCACACTCCATCTCCCGTCAGTACCAAAACACACCATATAGAGCAACAGATAACACGACAGACAACGAGTCCACCAGCAGGAGAAGCAGAGCTGTGAGGCATCTGATCAATGGCAACCATGCGCAGCTCGGCAGCAGCAGACATGGGTAGAAAAGAGGCGCCAGTGGAGGTTGGAGGATGAGCACGGGTGAAGCCTAGCAGTTGTACTAGAAGGCGGGATCATGGCAGTGGTGGCCCGAAGCGGAAGAGGACGGGCCTAGGCGGCCGGCGGCTGGTGGCGACGCGGCCTGGGACGAGGGAGCAGGGCGAGGCCGGGTCGGTGACGAGCTTGGAGGCAGAGCAGGGGCTCTGGTGGCGGAGGAGGGACGAGGCAAGCTTGGGGAGGAAGAGGTCGGGCCAGCGATGGCGCTGAGAGAGGGGCGTGCTCAAGCCGGATGAAGGTGGGCGGTGGAGGCCGACGCGGCTCGAGGCGGCCGAGGAAGGCAGGGCGGTGGCGAGGCCTGGAGGAGATCGAAGCGGGGCAGAGGGCGTGGGAGGGGATCACGCGGTCGAGTAGAGAGCGATGCTGGGCGACAGGGCTCGGTTCCGGGATCGCATGCAGGAGCGGTGGATGGCGACGAGCGAGGTGGGGCCAGGAAGAACGTGCGGGGTTGGTGGACCAGACGAGACGAGGGTCTGGGTGCGGGAGCGTGTCGGGCGGGTGTGTGCGTTGCGGTGCACCGTGCGGTGCGTGCACGTCGCACCCGCTGTGTGGTGGGGGGTGGACCTGGTGGGTGGCGGCGGCAGGGTGGAGGGAGTATGTGGAGGCTGGGGTGTCGGGTGGATGCATGGTGGCTGGCGACCAGGTGGAGTGGGGAGGCGTGCAGGGTGTGGGGCCGGCTGGCTGAGCGGCAGGTGGTAGGCGGGCACTGTGTGTGTGCGTGTTGTGTGCCCCTGTGGGTTGGCGGCGGGGACAGGGGATGAGGGATGGGGTAGGTGGGTGGTTAGGGTTTAGACTAGGAAGGAGGTTGTCGGCTGGGCTTTGGGCCTGGCTGGCTGCCTCAAAAAAACAACTTAAACTTTTATTTTTATTTTGAAATAGGCCTTTGTAAATAATTTTAGACAAATAAAACTATCTGGAAAAGACCAGAGTTTTGATTTGAAATAAAGAGGGGCGTTTAGAAAACAAAACCAGACTTTTCGAAAATAGTTTTGAGATAAACCATGCAAGATGATGACGATGCTCAAATGCAATGTGGAATGATGGCATGAGCATGCGGTCATGATGATGCAATGCACAAAAAAACATAGCGATTTTCTAGTAGTGGTTTTAGCGGGATGCCACAAAGATTTGGATCTGTCTCCTTTCGGTGAGGGGATAAAGAAGGGTTTCCACTAGATTACGTAAATGACCTCAGCGCCAACGCATTGGTTACTCTTTGCGGATGGGCTGAACCGTAATATCAGCGCATGATAGTTTTAGCGCGAGAGAATTTGGGTGCCCGAAATTTTGGATCGGCGGGAGGATCGAACCCGAAATTTTGGATTGGCAGGATGACGGAACCACAGATTATTGGCCGTTGGATAAGTGGTGTGTGGCTGATATAAATCAACATTAGGTTTCAAACATTAGGGTTCGTAAGCTAGGTGATCGGCCTTGACAATCTCTTACTGGATCTCTAACCGTCTTTTGACACTCCATAACACGGATGCATTGATCTGTAGGGACTCCATTTGTGTCAAACAACCATGGTGGTCAGAAATCCCAGAGAGCCCCTAGAATATGCAACTGCCACATGGAGATGGGTGAACCTGCAGTGTGACAGAAGCAGTTGCATCACCACACCCAACTGGAGTGTGTGTGGGTCATCAAGGTGTGGCTTTTGAGACTCCATAACACGGATGCATTGATCTGTAGGGACTCCATTTGTGTCAAACAACCATGGTGGTCAAAAATCCCAAAGAGCCCCTAGAATATGCAACTGCCACATGGAGATGGGTGAACCTGCAGTGGGACAGAAGCAGTTGCATCACCACACCCAACTGGAGTGTGTGTGGGTCATCAAGGTGTTGCTTTTGAGACTCCATAACACGGATGCACTGATCTGTAGGGACTCCATTTGTGTCAAACAACCATGGTGGTTAGAAAGCCCAGAGAGCCCCTAGAATATGCAACTGCCACACATGGAGATGGTGAACCTGCAATGTGACAGAAGGAGTTGCATCACCACACCCAACTGGAGTGTGTGTGGGTCATCAAGGTGTTGCTTTTGAGACTACATAACACAGATGCATTGATCTGTAGGGACTCCATTTTTGTCAAACGACCATGGTGGTCAGAGAACCCAAAGAGCCCCTAGAATATGCAACTGCCACATGGAGATGGGTGAACCAGTGTGATAGAAGCAGTTGCGTCACCACACCCAACTGGAGTGTGTGTGGGTCATCAAGGTGTGGCTTTTGAGACTACATAACATAGATGCATTGATCTATAGGGACTCGATTTGTGTCAAACAACCATGCATGGTGGTCAGAGAGCCTAGAGAGCCCCTAGAATATGCAACTGCCACAAATGGAGATGGTGAACCTACAGTGTGACAGAAACAGTTGCATCACCACACCCAACTAGACTGTGTGTGGGTCATCAAGGTGTGGCTTTTGAGACTCCATAACACAGATGCATTGATCTGTAGGGACTCCATTTTTTTCAAACAACCATGGTGGTCAGAGAGCCCAGAGAGCCCCTAGAATATGCAACTGCCACATGGAGATGGATGAACCAATGTGACAGAAGCAGTTGCATCACCACACCCAACTGGAGTGTGTGTGGGTCATCAAGGTGTGGCTTTTGCGACTACATAACACTGATGCATTGATCTATAGGGACTCCATTTGTGTCAAACAACCATGTTGGTCAAAAAGCCCAGAGAGCCCCTAGAATATGCAACTGCCACATGGAGATGGTGAACCTGCAGTGTGACAAAAGCAGTTGCCTCACCACACCCAACTTGAGTGTGTGTGGGTCATCAAGGTGTGGCTTTTGAGACTACGTAACACAAATGCATTGATCTATAATAAAACTGAAAAATCCACTGTGGCAAATAATAAAATCCCCTGTGTGGGACCCACTCGTTATGCTACGGCTCGCTTAACCCTCCCTAATCCCCACCACTTCGCATACATTCGCTCTGCCCGGCAACCACCAAATCCCCTCCGTCCTGGGCGACCACCAAATCCCCTCCCTCCTGGGCGACCACCAAATCCCCCTCCCTCCCTTCCTGGTGACGGCGGCGGCAACGGCGGTTGTAGGCTCATGGGTAAGGCTCCTCGAACTATGTCCACGCATCTCTACTACTGCGTGTCTGTGTTCGATCTAGGTCACTGCGTCTGTGCTCTAGGTCACCGGCGACAGGTCTAGGCCCCAGGTAAACACTCGATCTTGGTCTAGGCCCTAGGTAAGCACTCGATCTAGGTCTAGGCCCCAGGTAAACAGACGATCTTGGTCTAGGCCCCAGGTAGGATGAACTATGAGGATTGGAGGTTATGCGGCATTAAGGCTAGGGAGATACATGCGCAGGTTCTAAAATTGTTCCTACTAGCACTAACTGTACACATCGCATCCTCGTTCTATCATAGAAATAGTCGTCCTCAGACTTCTTAATGATCTTCAGATGGACCACAAGGTGCTGAACCCCGAAAATTTGGAAGTTATTGCGCAAAACATCATGGCGACAGCACCGAGAAATTGCATGCGCCGACACAATGTTCCATCTCATGATGAGGTGAAGCAACCTATAGCCAATAAAGCTGAGAAACCGAGGGACCTTACTAGAGGTTAGAGTCATTGACATTGGCTTAAAGTTACAGTCATTCTTATGCCGCTACAGATTACTTTCTAATATATTCTTTCTAGGTCCATCGATGAAGGGCGGGGAGGACTTCGACGATTACTGCGTGTTTGGAAACGACATGGAATTGACTTCAAACCAAGCTGTGTATCTCAGAGCAATTTTAGGACACAAGCCATCTATACCGCACTATGTGTGCAAGATGAAAAAGTCAAATGTCATCCCTCGGAAGGCCAAGATGGTAAACTTCTGAGATTTGACTCTTTAAGGGCGTGTTTGTTTCAAAGGAATAAATCCTACTGAATTCCTATGCATAACTTTCCTACACTACAATCCTATAGGATTTTCAAACAAGAGGTGAGACCTCTTGGAAAGATTCCTACGTGTTTATCACAACTATGACATATACCTAAACCCTATAAAATTACCTGTGTTTTTCCTACCGTGCATTTTTCAAACAGCTTATCTTACTGTTTCCTGCATTTTTCATTCTTGTAGGATGCTTACTGTAAAGTCATTCTATTCCTGCACTTTTCCTATCCCAGGGTTTTACAAATCCTTTGAACCAAAAGAGCCCTAAATCTACTTATGCACATTGAACTATACTTCAGCAACTAACTTTATTCTTCACATCCAGTACTTTTCAGCTAGGTACAACAATGCCCACCTCAACAGGTATATATCGTTGGAGATTCCTGTCATAGTCACAGATCAAGTAGGGCGTAAGCATGTTCAGTTCATCCAAGGCAGGAATGATGTTGCCCAAATGGCAAGCAACTGGTCGAAGGTTGTCGAGGCTGCTCAAATCAAAAAAGAGGATTTTATCGTCTTCACCTTCTTTAAGGAGCTCATGTCTGGCTTCATGTGTCATGTAGGTCGCGTGAAATGAGGGCACATAGTACCTGGTTATGCGGGTTGGCTTCATGTGAACTCTTAGTTGGTTTGGAACTGAATGTGAACCTACGGGTCGTGTACTTGGTTTGGAACTCTTTGTGATTCTGGTTCTGTAGTTGGTTTGGAACTATATGTCAACAATGTTCTCTATATATTTATAAGATTGTGTTCTATCGCCATGTTGCTATGTGTTGTGTTCATTGTTGTTGTATTTTCCTGTACTTCCACATTTTGCTTCTTCGTGTGATCGACAACATGTGTATAAGAAATATGAAGTAGTGTTATGTTTGAAACGTAGTTGTCTTGTCCAGCTATTCCGGCTTTTAGTCAAAACATCAGTTTAATTATTGAAGGACTACTAATTTAAGACATTATTATAAGAATGGCAAAGTAGTAGATCTGGCGGAATAGAGTCTGTTGGTCCAGTGGTTACGAACACTCGACCAATGAGTGTGCTCGCGAGTTCAAACCCTGGTCGGGGTACTCTGTTTTTATGCCATCTTTAATTTATACCAGATGGACCAACAGCTGGGCCCGGCTAACACTTTGAGAACAGCCCGTTAAACCCTGCCATTCAAACCGAGCTGACAGGTGGGGTGCAGGCACGGATGGTCCGGTCATCGAAAAAACAAACAGTCAGCCAAAGGCCCTTGACGAATGTCGTGATGATTTTATACGGGATGAAATGCCGAACTAGGCTTCAGGGCCTCAGACGAAATCCGCGACGAATTTTTATCAACGAAATCCTCGAACGTCATGGATACCCGGGCTAGAGGCCCTTCGAGTGCGTCGCAACGAATTGGCCCAGAACGTCGGGCATCTATGACGGTTTTACAGCGTGTCATGAATAAAACGTCATGAATCATCCAGATTCTTGTAGTGCCATGTCATATCCGCCGAGCTCCCAGACAAGCATAAGTACCCAAAGCTCTATGCCATGGTCGTGAAGCATATGATACACGGCCCATGCGGTGTCCTGAATCCCAACAATGTGTGCATGCAATATGGGTCATGCAAGTGCAGGTACCCTCGAGAGTTCAATGAGACCACTGTATAGGGAAAGGACTCATACCCCGTTTATCAGAGACGGAAGGACAGTCGTTCAGCGAAGGTCCACCGACAGATGTTGGACAATAGATGGGTTGTGCCTTACAACCCTTACCTCCTACAGATGTTCAATTGCCACATCAATGTGGAGGTGTGCTCTAGCATAAACGCCATCAAGTACCTACACAAGTACATATACAAGGGCCACGATAAGACTCCGTTCAACATTGACAAGCCCGACGCCAAAGGTAACATAGACAAGATAAAGAGGTTTGTTGACGCGAGGTGGGTTACTCCTCCGGAAGCAATGTGGAGGATTTTTGGGTTAAAACCACCCATCTGTCCTAAAGCTACAGCTACATCTACCAAACATGCACATAGTCACATTTAAGTCTGGAGATAATCTAAACGATGTTCTTGCCTGTGATAACGCATTTAAGTCTATGCTCACGGAGTATTTTAAGGCTAACAAGGAGCACACCTGGGCTCGAGATATTTTGTACAAGGATTTTCCCGGATGGTTCGCATGGAAAAAAATCAGAGTTCTGGCAATAAAGGAAAAATAGTTGTTTCCAACTAGGCCGAATCGTGTCAGCCAATCCTGCCGAGGGTGAGTGGTACTTTTTGAGAGTGCTTCTAAACCATGTACCTGGCTCAACATCCTTCGAAGACCTGAAAATCGTGGACGGCATGCTATGTGATACCTTCAGGGAGGCTGCCGAGAGGAGGGGTCTCATCGAGGCCTACAACACACTCGATGATTGTCTTACTGAGTCAGCACAATGGGCCATGCCAGTCTCGCTCAGGAGGCTCTTCACAACAATTTTGGTATTCTGTGAACCTGGTGACGTACGCGGTCTATGGGATAGGCACCTTGATGCGATGTTTGACGACTTCAGACGACGTCTCTCATGCCCTATCGCGGTTGAGCAAGAGGTGTTGCTTGACATCAAGGGCATGCTACAGTCTATTGGCAAATACATAAAGTCATTCCCTCTACCGGACATCGATGAGGCTTATGAAAACACAGAAGGCGAGGCAAGGGAGGTCATCAAGTAAACCACTATCAAGGTTGACGATGCCGACAAGTCTCTAGCTGATTCACTAAACCCCGAGCAGAGAGTCGAACAGATAATGGAGGCAGTCGATGGCAAAGATGGAGGCGTATTCTTCGTCGATGGACCGGGAGGCACTAGTAAAACCTTCCTATACAGGGTGTTTCTCGCTAGGGTTATAGGCGAGGGAAAGATAGCGGTGGACACAACAACATCGGGTGTTGCCGCTTCCATCATGCCCAGAGGCAGAACCACACACTCTAGATTCAAGATCCCACTGAACATTGAAGAAGGGTCATCATACAACTTCACCAAGCAAAGTGGGATAGCCAAGCTTCTAAGGATGGCTTCGCTCATCCTATGGGACGAGGCAACAATGATGAAGCGGCAGGCGGTTGAGGCACTGGACAGGAGCATGCGCGACATCATGGGCCAACTGGACAAACCTTTCGGTGGAAAGACTATCGTGTTCGGTGGGTATTTTGGCAGGTGCTTCCGGTAGTCAGAAAAGGCTCACGAGGTCAGATAGTCGACACAACCTTGCGGAGTTCATACCTCTAGGAGGGCATGCGCCCGCTAAGGCTCATCAAGAACATGAGGGCGCATAATGACTCGTCATTCGCGGAGTACCTATTGAGGATAGGCAATGAAACTGAGGAAACTGACGAGGAAGGCAACATCCGGCTCCCCGAAGACATCTGCATGCCTTCGACAGACGAGGCAGACGACATAGAGAAGTTAATTGACCATGTGTTTCCTGCTTGGGACCACAACATGACCGATCCTGGTTACATGACGTCTCGAGCAATCCTGTCCACCAAGAACGAGAACATGGACAACATAAACTTGTGCGTGATAGAGCGTTTCCAGGGAGAGGAGAAGATCTATCATAGCTTTGATAGTGCGGAGGACGATCCACATGGTCACTATGCTCCTGAATTCTTGAACGACCTGACTCCGAATGGGCTTCCCCCACACGCACTTAAACTGAAGATAAACTGCACCGTTATACTACTAAGAAACATCGACTCAGCTAACGGGTTGTGTAATGGCACAAGGCTTGTTGTCCGTGGGTTCCAGAGGAACGCAATCGATGCGGAGATCGTGGTGGGACAACACGTTGGGCATAGGGTGTTTCTTCCTCGGATACCCCTCTTCCCCTCTAACGATGACATATTCCCATTTAAATTTAAGAGGAAGCAGTTCCCTATCAGGCTCAGCTTTGCCATGACGATGAACAAGGCGCAAGGGCAAACCATCCCGATTGTCGGCGTGTACCTGCCGGAGCCGGTATTCTCTCATGGTCAGCTCTACGTGGCATTGTCTAGAGCAACCGCAAAGAGAAACATTAAGATCCTTGCCATCAAGGATGATCGAAAGGACAAGACCAAGAAACAAAAGAAGCGTAAAAGATCCTTAGTAACGACCACGCTGAACATAGTCTACAAGAAAGTATTTAGTGGTTGATCATATTGCTATGCCAAATTTGAGAACCCTTTATGAGTATCAAAATGTAATGGTTGAAAATAGACTTGATACATGTGCATCTGAAAGTGGCAGTAATCAATATGTTATTATCTTTCTAGCTGCTCCTCCTCTTTATACAATTCTAAATGGTGCATTCAAAAGAACAATGATGCACGTATACACCTAAGTTAATGATTTGTGTATTTTTTCCGCTATATGACAGTGCACGTTGCAAAAATGTTGTGCCTCGTTAGTGCACGTTGCAAAAATGTTGTGCCTTGTTACTGTAGCTGTTGTCTTTCCTGTGTATCTGCAGTGCAGGTACATAACGTCGTGATGATCAAGCAATCAAGCGCCAGATCGTTGTCTAGATTTTTTTTCGGTTATTTTTATACGTTCCTTTTTTTGTGGATACGTTCTTTTTTACATGTGACCGTAGTGTATAAAGGGGGTGTAATTGCCAACATGTAAATCGTTAGATGTTTAGTGTAGCTGTTGTCTGGTCTGTATATGTGCCGTGCAGGTTAGGTTGCGTCGTGATGACCATGTCCAGATTTTTTGTTATATTATTTTGTTACGTTCTTTTCTTTTGCGGGTCCAAACAGGCAAGCGCCAAGTCGATGCCTATATTTTTTGTCACGTTAGTTTATATAACAGGCAAGCGCCAAGTCGTTGCCTAGATTTTTTGTCACGTCAGTTTATATATATATTGATTTTTTTATGCGAGTACGTTTCTTTGTTTTTATAAAAAAACATGCAGACAAGTCCAGATTATTCTAGGATTAGTTCACGTGGTCTTGTCTCGCTGCTGCAACGGATAAGTGCAACGGATAAGGTATACGAATTGTGTTAGTTAGAGATGCATGACAAATATAGCTTTTTAGTTAGCTAGATAACGTGGTGTTAGTTAGCTAACTGGCAGCCCCTACAATATCTCCTAGACCCTAGCTAGAGAACATTAGATAGCTAGATAAGATTTGTTATAGAGGAGCTAACAACCGAAGCGCACGAGTGCAATCTCAGTATTTCAAAAACATTCACTTCCCGCCTAAGCCAAAGTTTAGCGCTATATATAGCATCCCAATTCATTTAGTCCTTCCACCTTGAAAATATAGCCCCTGTTCCATTCTCTCTTTTTCTGAGCTAACACTTGATGGTGATACCATACAACATGATCTCAAAAAGGGTGATGGCGCCATCACCACCTCCGGCCATTCCTGCTCCTCTCACTCAGGCTCCTATCGCCTTTGAGCTTGAAAGGTAGGATCTCCAACTACACTCTGTTTACTGTAATAGCTATTTTTTTACTCAGAGTGTGATGGGAGATGCTATGGTTGCTACAATAGTTGTTGTTTCAAATGATTATGTCATTTCGCAGGAATTTGAAGTTTAATGATGTGCGGATGGAACACATCTACCAAGACATGTGGAATATCCGTGCTATGGTGCAATGGAAGAGCCAGGTTAAAGCAAACGCACTTGGTCACTGTTACCTTCGGTGCATTCCACTACAAGGAATGTGCTAACTTGTGATCCCAAATATTGGTCAGAGAAAGGTCATAGTAATCTATCTATGACATTTCTGTGACAAAAACAGTAGGTCACATAGCGAGGGTCACTATAGACTTGGTCATAGACAAAGGTCATAGTAATCCATCTATGATCTTTCTGTGACCAAAAACAGTAGGTCACATAGCGAGGGTCACTATAGACAGACAACGACCATTTTTTTGAATTGGTCATGGATAGATATGACTAAAATAGATGGTCATGGACTATCTGGCCAGTCCACGTCAAATCCTAGGTGGCCAATCCTACGTGGCATATCTGTGACCAATCCAAATGGTTGTAGATCAAAATTGGCCCAGCCTAATGCAGTCCTTTACGTGGGCCAAGCCCAGCAATTCTATCATTTTGGTTTGTAAAATTTCTCGTTTACTATACATATATTTCATGGGCCAAGCCCAAAGTTTCAGCCCAGATATTCTCAATCGCTGGCATTTTCTTTGGCCCAACATTTTTATTTTTTCTATTTTAATTTACAATAGGTCCCACATGTCAGAAGGGCCCTACTAGTCAGTAGCATTTTCTTACTGGTCCCACAAGTCAGGTAGAAAGTTCCACACAAGTCTCGCTAGTCAATATCCACAGGTACACTATCAGGTTTAGTTTTAAATCGTACTAAATAACAATTATTTCCAATAAAAATGGAAACATTGGAACATTTCAAATAACAACAAAATAATATCTATTACATTTGACCCGTAGCTATCAGCTGCACCTCCGGGAATCCACCCACCAGCCCCAAGCAGCAGCTTGTCGGCCGCCAGTAAGTCGCTGGCATCCATGCACACCTAGCACCGACCCATAGCTAGCACCTCCAGTATCCGGGCTAGGGTACCTCTAGGATTCTCCCCACCGATCCGGCTCAGCTCACCGGCAACATCACCTCCTCGCCGGCAGCAGCATCTCATCTCCTCGGCAACATCACCTTCTCGCCAGTGGCTCTTTCCCAATTCGGCAATGGTACTTTCAGATCTTAATTCAAGTCCACCTGTAGAACAAGATGAAGAAGAGTTGATAATCCACCTGAAGGTCAAAACCACTACTCCATGACAAGCAGATTGAAAATTTTCCCTACTCTTCGTACTCCAAGATAATAATGAATGTAGACAATGCAAGAAATGCTTGTGCAGATTAACAATATTCATCGAAATAACTGATGTACAGATAGACAATGCAAAAAATAACTGATGTGCTCGAGAAAAAGCATGTCCGTTGCATGGACTCTAATCTCACATGACACGTATTAGCATTTTGTATCATCTATCACTTCTACAATATATCTTCAAATAAACAAGGAACTTTATACAGATCATAATCTCTTAGAACTCCAGTTTTATTCTGTTAAACAAGCAAATCCTTTAAGGGCAAGGACAACAATTTTGCATGTGCACTAAACATCATCAGTTTTATAAGAGTCACTGCTCCCTGATACTTTGCGACAGGAGAGAATGGGAGGGCTAGAGAGGATTACGTGGAAACAGACGCCTGATCCTCCTTATGGTTGGCGTGATGAGCTACACTCAGTCGGATCCGGCAGCGTTGAGGCACGGGGCTGCCAGATCCGAGGGACACGAGGTAGGGACACATCCTCATACAATGCGGCAGCTAGCCTGAAGTGGAACAGCTTCAATGCAAACCAAGTTAATAACCTCATGAAAGTAGCAAAGGCATCAGGAAAACAAACATGCATTCATCCTCATAGATGAACTAAATATAGTAAGACTCAATGTTTCATCACGTTTAATTCTCAACTTAAAGTACAAGTAGGCAGTTTAGTAGTTACTTAGATATATATGATAATTCTTATACATGATAGACAAAAAATTGAAGACATAAGGAATAGAATATCACAATTTATATCAACATCAAAACCACAGCCAGGCTATCTCATAGCAGTGGACGCTAAATGTACTATGGGCAAAAAGAACAGGTTCACAACAGCCCAATATACTGACTACTACACATGATCTATTGATTGTAAAACTGACATGGGTAATCATACACCCAATAAACTACATGCCACATAATCAGCACATCTGCGAACATCCAATAAATCTGATAGTACCAACAAGACCTGCAAAAAAAAGATAATCATCATACAAATGAAAAATGCATGCCATATATAGATAAATGTAGTAGACAGGATTTTGAACACCCAGAGTTGTATCACTATAGCTACACAAACTATAGCTGCTAACCATATAATTCTCTGGGCATAGCACATAATTCTTCAGGCTAAGCAAGCAGCAGAACAACATAATTCACTGGCATAACACAACATAATTCACAAGCCCCTAACCAAAGTTGTATCACTGCGGCAATTGACAAAGTTATATCACTATAGAAAGCTTCAAATGGTCTAATTCAAGAAGCTTTGTCTGTAAGACGAGTCGCATTTAGTATAATATCAAAGGAAAATAGATACTACCAAATGTCGCCCTTTCTTTTTCTACATCTACAATAGTACTTAATATATATGCACC
This sequence comes from Avena insularis, assembly GCA_023614405.1. Taxonomy (NCBI): domain Eukaryota; kingdom Viridiplantae; phylum Streptophyta; class Magnoliopsida; order Poales; family Poaceae; genus Avena; species Avena insularis. The sequence continues at coordinate 236,337,329 of CM042688.1, read as the reverse complement.
TGATTTTTTAATATAATTATTTCTTTGCAAGCAACATGAACCCGTTCTTCCAATAGTTTCAGTGTACGAGACACAAATACATGGTGTGCATTTTGCCAGGTTGTACCTTCTCTGAAAGCATTTTCAACCTGTAAACAAAAATAATATTGTAGAATTAGCTCAATAATTCAGAATAGAGCGTATGTCTGACTTTTATACAGAGGTAACAAATAGAGAAGATGAAGGTCATCGCACATACAATACAGAACTAGAAACTGAAGAGAAAAACACTAAACTGAAAATCGACATCTGAGATGATATGTTGACAATATCATGTAGAGGTTGGAAGTTACGGGTGCTGATGCAAATATTAGTTGATAATTCAGAACTTGGAAGATAGATTCCGGAGCAAACTAACTAACTAAAAACTAGATGTATGCGATTACTAATCCTAACAACCTGCAACTTTTTTTCCGTGAGACCTAACAATCTAGCAAACTTTTAGAATAAGGATAACAGAATACCTTAGCAATTCACTAGCATCAAGATATCCCCTCTCGACCAGCATCAAGCACCACGCCTGCACCGCACATGATCGAATTGGCGACATCAGAGAGATACGTGGCAGCGGCGGTAGGAAGGAGAGGGCCACAGGGATCCTCCAAGATTCTAGCAATCATCTACCAGCATCAAGATATTCCCTCTCCCCTCTCCACCGGCATCGAGTGCATACGCGCTTCCACAATCAAGTCGGCAACACCGGCAACGGGAAAAAGATGTGCAGCATTAGCGATAGGAAAGAGAGGGCCGCCGGGATGCGCAATTTTGAGCCGATCAAGGTTGGGGCGGCCACCCTGCCCGCGGCGTCGAGCAGCACCATCATAGCCATGGATCCATGTCCCCTCCATGGCCCAGTCGCCGCGACCGCGCCGTAGCTCCGGCTTGATGGGGGAGCGTGAGAATTGGTGGAGGGGCACGGCGTTGGTTTTCGGGGTGGCTCAGCGTTGGAGTGCAGGCCGTGGTCGTGGAAGAGCAGCGTCTAGCCAAGGAGGGGAGGCGGCGGATAGGAGCGGCTGGCCGAGGAGGGGATGCCGTGAGAAATCAGCTCTTTGGAGCAAACGCCGATGCCCTCCATGGACCAACCGCCGGCGTCGCGCCAGCGGCGCGGACAGGATTTAGCGCCGGCTTGATGGAGGCGCTGACCGAGGATGGCTTGCCGAGGACGGGTCTGTGACCAACGGTGTAGAGAAGAAGGTCAGGATTTTTTTTGAGGAGTGACATACCATCGATTTTTTTCTTTACTTTTCTTTGACCAAAGGCAGCTATAAACGAACGTGGACTGGGTAGGCTCACTGGAGCTGGTTGATGCGTGCGTGTTGCCTCACCCACGATACCCGTCACAGAGCAAGTCTGGGTATAAACCTCAGTGTACCACTTTTGTTCTAATAAGCGACAGCACGTAGACATACAAAATTGTCTCGATAATCAATTATGGTTTGATTGTTCTAAGCTTGAAAATATTCATCTCTTTACTTTTATTTTAAATGTAAATTTATTTTTTAAAACATACTCACGTATAAAAAAATAGACCTTGACAGGATGATTTCGGAAGGGCACAAGCGTTCTACACAATCAAAAGAGGTGCACTAGACAGTTGCTTTTTTTTCCTTATGTCCATATTCTATATTACTATATTCAAGTTTTATTCAATAAATATTTTATATTTATAGATCATGAAAGGGACGAAATCAGATATTGTGGATTCTCCAAAAGAATCCATCGATACAGGATCCGACACGATGCTGGTGGAAGAGACAACTAACTCATTGAGTTCTACACAATCAACAGAGGTGCTTCTTTTTAAGAATGTTCCCATATGATAATATTTATAATTTATTTTTACAACTTTTGTGTTTTTGCAAGTTACGGAGAATATAGAAATGGATGTCGATATTCCAAAAGAGACCACCACAATAGACCCCAACCCTATGTTGATTGAAGGGACACTAAACTCAACTTATAGAAATATAGAGGAGAAGCATAACGGGACAATCAATTCGCAACATAATAAACCAAAGAAGGCAAACACGAAGGTTGTCACGAAAGGTAATTAGTTCTGCTCCAGTTATCATTCTTTTATTTGCGCTGGATTATTTATTAGCTAACTAATCATACACATTTATATACCATGATAGACTATATTTGCACTGCTGAAGATATTGTTGCCGTCGAATCAATCATGTCAGTACCTGGAAATTCGAAGTTTGTGAGACATCATTGATGCATTACTATCTAATGACGATTTAAGATGTCTTAATAGTGATGACGGATTCTTGCATGACGACGTAAGTCAACATCAGACCACTATATGCACATTATTGTCTAAAATTGTCTTAAATTTGAATGTATTTTATCTTTTTGTATTTTTTTACAATTATAGGTGATAAATGCGGACATATATTTTATGCGTGCATGTGATCATCTGCTTGACCGAGCGGGTCGTAAGGTATATATAGACAAAACATTCATCTCTGGTAAACTAAAAAGATCTAAAAGTACATCGTCACATCATAGAGCAGTCATATATTTATCTAAAGCATGATATGATCAATATTAACTCTTACATATGCATATCATTCATTATATTTTGAACATGTCCATTCATACGTATTATGAAAAAATATTTTAGGTCTTCCTCCCAATAAATATCAGTAAAACTTCATGGTATTTGGCGGTCATTAATGCGAAGAAACGCTTGATACAAGTATTGGACACAATCGGTGCTGGAATGAGTAGAAGTGACCTCACTAATATGGTAAGCAAGTTGATTGTGATTTCCTCTAGATATTGTGTTTTCCACAAAAATTGTTATATTTTCTCGTATAACAGCTGCGAGGGCTTAGAAGCACCTAAAGATTGCATCCAAGAGGAAGGGATTTGACAAAAGTGAAAAGTGGCAGGATCTTGATGTCACAACATGGGCAATAGAAGAGCATATACAAAAACAGATGCAGGCTGATGGGTATGTTGAACACATATCAACACTTCAAATTTTATCTTGATCCAAAATGTAGTGATTTAATAGCCAACAAACCGTTCTGCATTTTGACTAGATGATGCTTTGATATATATATATATATATATATATATATATATATATATATATATATATATACGATGAACCTTAATGATTTTTTGGATAGTTTCTTTACATTGATTTGGCTAGATGGATTCCCACTATAACATTTTGTAATCTTGTAACGCATCGTGCAGATTGTTCATGTTAAACTTTATGAAATATTGGACAAGTGATATGATTTCTGACTACATCATTCAGGTAATATTTTTGTTTGGACACAATTAGTATTATCTTGCATTTTTAAATATGATTTTACAAGTATAATTTCATGGAATACTTTATAGGAGGACATGAAAGCATTCCGAAGAAAATTAGTTGTAATATTGCATGATTCGGAACTGAATAAGATAAGAGGTTGTCTGATATATGATCAATCTAAAGATGATGAAAATGGACATGCCTCTGATACTATGGTTTTGCCGAGTCCAGAGGAAAAACACCCACGAAGTGTAGCCAAACAAAAAAAAAACCTTCCCGTTTGCATCGCTCCCACAAAACCACATGAGTTAGTTGATGAGGTCTGCAAATACATCAGGTCTATCGACGATGCAAAATGTTTGGAGTAAGCCTCATGTTAAGATAATCATCAAGTGTCAATACATATTATTATGATATCATTATTATTATCATCTGTTTCACAGGAAAGAATGAGTACAAAGCACCAAACCTTATCCACTTAGATTAACTCTAAAGCAAATTCATGGCATACTCAGGATGGACCAACCTATGGACAAGGATTATTTCAACATGGTTGTTCGTATAGTGGCATGCGATGAGATACAGTTGTTCATAGAGCCTCCTATTCACAACATGGATTTAATATGTTGTGTAAGTTCTTATAATCACACATAGTTATTATAATTGTGATTGTTTTAAAACTTTTTTCTTCTTAGTCGGCGTTGATCGATGGTACACCACATCCAAAATGGCGTAAAAAGCCAGATATTAAGGCGTTGGCAACCTTGTTTCGTAGGTGGCCTGGGATAGACCATGATAACTCATCGTGCAACATGGTAAGTTAGGTCCCTTGTCTATTCTTGACATGATTTATGTGTTTTAATGATCACCACTTGCAGATTTTGTTGTCACATGCATCCCTTGGTGACTTCATCCTGTTCACCATCGACAAACATGAACATTGTGTATCTATTTTAGACCACTTCACTGAACCTCTATCAGAAGAGAGGTATCAATTAAAATTACAGAGGTGCTCATTCTATCTAAATGAAGCTCTTGAAATTGCAAAACCTGGCTGGAATTCTGATATATATTTTTGGTCACGTAAATATCCTTATAGTATTTCAATCACAGACAGGTGATTTTATTTGGTTATCATTACAAGCAAATTATTTTATTATTATGGTCCCAATGACCAACATAACAATAATCTATTTATTTTCAGGAATTTGTCGGGTTACTTAGTTTTTAGTTTTATGCTCTCATACGATGGTAAAAGATTTGTTCATCCAGATTGCATAGTGAGTATTCTATGTTCACGGTTATTATATTTTTATAAAAAAACTCCATGTTAATTTGGTTATCATTACAAGAAAATTATTTTATTATTATGGTCCTAATGACCAACATAACAATAATCTATTTATTTTCAGGAATTTGTCGGGTTACTTAGTTTTTAGTTTTATGCTCTCATGGGATGGTAAAAGATTTATTCATCCAGTTTGCACTGTGAGTATTCTATGTTCAGCTCTTCCAGGACAACGTCGACGCTCGCGCCACCAGTCTCCACACCGAGCTTCGGAACACGGTGCAAGGTGATGCACCCGTCGGCGTCTACTGCCAACTCCTTAAGGCGATCGCGGATGAACTCCACGAACTCGGTGATCCGATCGACGATCGGCAGCTCATCAACGTCCTCCTCGTCGGCCTCAGCGAGCGGTTCGAAAAACAGGCCTCCTTCATCCCTATGATGCGTCCGCGTCCCTCCTTCGCTGAGGTTCGCTCGATGCTGCAATGGGCCGATCGTGCCCAAACCAACAAGGACTCCCGTCCTTAGATTTTCACTGCTGCTCCTCGACCGCCTGCACCACCGCCGCCACCGCCACCTCATCCAATGGATCCTCCTCAACCATCGGGCTGGCATCCAAGTCCCAACTACAGGGGTTGAAACCCTAAACCACCGCAGTTTCGTACGGCGCCTGCTCCTCCTCCGCCCTCGGCTCCGGCTCCACCGACCGCATCACCGCCGCCCCCGGCTGGCGTCCTTCTCCTGATCCGTGGATCGGGCTAGTCTAGGCGTAGCCTATGCCTTGGTCTGCCCCGACGCCCTATGGTGCCCCGCCTGCCTACACTAGTGGTTGGCAGCCCGGTGCCCGCCCTCACACCGGCGCTCCCGTACTCGCGCCGTGACAGCCGACGGCTGCGTACCACGCCGCCCCCGCCTACGCGCCAACAATCTACAACGTTGCTCCTTATGCTTCATATGGCGCTACAACCTCACCCAACATGCCGCAGTACAATATGTCGCAGAACAATGATGGTGGCTCTATCTATACGCCGATGTCGGCCCTACTGCCGACGCCACCACACCCGCCAGCTCCCATGTCTACACCGACCTCTACTTCGACTCCGAGCTGGGACCAAGCTGCTTTTCTACAAGCCATGAACAACTTTGCTGCACAAGGAAACTCAGGTACGGATTGGATTTTCGATTTTGGTACTTCTAGTTATATGTCTGCATCAAGTAATTTGATGTCTTCTTGCACATCGTCGCCTTTTCCATCTATTACTCTCGGTGATGGATCATCTATTCCTATTTACTGTGTCGGTCAAGCCCAAATCTAAACCCCAATCAAACCTTTGCTTCTTCGCGATGTTCTTGTAGCTCCTGCACTAATTAAAAATCTGATTTATGTTCGCCAATTCACCAATGACAATCACGTTTCTGTCGAATTTGACCCCTTTGCTTTGTCTATGAAGGATTACTGGACCAAGGCCGAGATCGCTCGGTTCAATAGCTCCGATGATTTGTATTCTCTCCATGGTGTTCCGGCCGCTGCCCCTTCATCGTCTATGGTGACCTCTGTTGATCTGTGGCACGAACGTCTCGGCCATCCCAATAATAATTTGTTATCTACTCTTCTTAGTGAATTTCCAATACCTTATAGTAGAGATTATCATAATTCTTCTATTTGTCAGTCGTGTCAATTAGGCAAACATGTTCGTCTCCCCTTTAGCTCCTCTCTATCCTCTAGTACTTTTCCTTTTGAGTTACTTCATTGTGATCTATGGACATCATCAATAGAAAGTGTTTCTGGTTTTAAGTATTATCTTATTATTCTTGATGATTTTACACACTATGTTTGGACCTTTCCCTCACGCAACAAATCCGACGTTCACAATATTTTTATTAATTTTCAGCGCTATGTCTCGGTCCACTTTTTCCTTCATATAAGATTTATTCAATACGATAATGGTCGCGAATTTGACAATTTAAAAACCAAAATTTCTTTCTCCAATATGAAATTCTTCTGCATTTTTCCTGTCCCTATACCTCTCCTCAAAATGGCAAGGCCGAGCGTTCTCTTCGTACTCTTAATGACATTACTCGCACCCTTCTTATTCAATCTTCTATGCCTCCGAAGTTCTGGGCTGAAGCTCTCCATACGGCCACATATCTACTTAACATTCGACCATCTAAAGTTAATCCTCAAACCACACCCTACTTCTCTTTATTTCTTTCTCCCCCAAACTACTCCGATGTTCGTGTCTTTGGCTATCTTTGTTTTCCTAACTCCTAGTCTACTTCTCCTAACAAACTTTCACCCTGTTCTATCTCGTGCGTCCATCTAGGTTTTTTCGATGAACACAAAGGCTATCGTTGTCTAGATCTTGTTAGTGTTCGCGTCCATGTGTCTCATCATGTAACTTTTGCTGAAAATATTTTTCCCTTTTCTAAGCATCAATCTCTCGATCCTAAAACATCCGCACCATCTACTAGTCCCCCTCGTCCAAATAATTTTCCCTTCTTTCATCAGCCACCTCCTGCCGTCGCTCCTGCCACGGCAGCAAAAATACCCAAATTCTCTGTCGCGGCAGCTGATCCTGTCGCGCCTTCTCCTGCCGCCACCTCTGCCGCGGCTGCCGAAACCGCCGAAAACTCTGCCGCGGCAGACTTCCTGCCGCCGCCGTCTCCACCACCGACTCCCGCGTCCGCTTCTTCCGCTGCGCTGGGCGCGTCTTCCACATCATCATCCGTCCCTCCTCCTCATGCTATTATCGTCCCAGCTCCCACTAATTATCATACCATGCGCACACGTGGCAAATCCGGTTTTTGTTTACCCGCTAAAGATCGTCTAAATCTCAATTCATCTATGTCTTCTTCCTCTATTCCCAAATCTTACAAATCACCTCTCCTAGATCCTAATTGGGCCGCAACCATTAAAGATAAATATGATGCTCTCATTCAAAATAATGCATGGCATTTAGTTCCTCATCCATCAAACACTAATATAGTTTCTGGCAAATGGGTTTTTTGACACAAATTTAATTCCGATGGAAGTCTTGCACGTTATAAAGCTCGATGGGTACGCCATGGTTACTCTCAGCAACACAACATCGATTATAATGAGACTTTCTCTCTAGTTGTCAAACCCAACTCTATTCATACTGTTCTTAGCATCATCGTTTCTTCTTTTTGGCCCATCCATCAACTCGATGTCAAAAATGCTTTTTTCCATGGCTCTCTTCAAGAAACAGTTTATTGTCAACAACCTCTTGGCTTTAAAAATTCCTCTTATCCTAATCATGTTTGTCTTCTTCAAAAATCTCTCTATGGTCTAAAACAAGCACCACATGCTTGGTTTCAACATTTTTCTACTTATGCTCAAACAATTGGCTTTACTCCTTCTCGTTCTGACACTTATGTCTTCACATTTCATCATAATACCGACACCGCTTATCTACTTCTCTATGTTGATGATATTATTCTCATAGTTTCCTCACAACACTTTTTAGATCATATTATCTCTCTTCTTCGCAAAGACCTTTTTATGTCTGATCTAGGTCTTCTTCATCACTTCTTAGGTATTGCTATCATCCGTGACTCATCTGGTCTTTTCTTATCTCAGCGTCAGTACACCCTAGATCTTCTTCTCGTGCTGGTATGCTTGATTGTGAACCATCTCGTACTCCTGCTAATACAGGTTCAAAACTTTCTGCCAAGGCTGATCCCTTTTCTGATCCTTCTCTTTATCGTAGTATTACTTACTCTTACTCGTCCTGAATTTTTTTTGTCCAACAAGCTTGTCTTTACATGCATGATCCTCGTGTTCCTCACTTCAACCATGTCAAATGTATTCTTCGGTATCTCAAAGGTACATTAGATTTAGGTCTTCATATAAACAAATCCTCTCCTACCTCGTTGATAGCTTACTCTGATTGGGCTGGTTGCCCTGATACTCGACGGTCCATATCCAGATTTTGTGTTTTTGTTGGTAACAATTTGGTTACTTGGTCTTCAAAAAGGCAGGTTACGGTTTCTCGCTCGCCAGCTAAAGCTGAGTATCGCGTTGTGGCTCATGCGATTCTTGTCTGGTTTGGGCCCGATTCTTTGTCGAGCTGCATCGTCCTATTGAGCAAGCTGCTATTTTTACTTTGATAATATTTCAGTTGTTTACATGTCAGGGAATCTGGTTCAACACCGTCGTACCAAGCATATCGAGATCGACATTTATTTTGTTCGAGAGAAGGTGGCTCTCGGTCAAGTTCGTGTTCTACATGTGCCTACTTTAGCTCAGTTCGCTGATATCTTTACTAAAGGCCTGGCGACTACTCCGTTTCAAGACATTCGTTTCAGTCTCAATATCGTCGAGCCTACCGTTGACACCGTGGGGATATGGGAATACAACTCTTGTTAGGTTTAAGAGTACTAGTCGGTTAGTTATAGGGCTAGGCCGATGCACCTATACCCTCATATATACCTCTTGTAATTGGCATAATATTGTCATCGATTATTATTCTATACAATTCTACACAGTCGTACGGCGAGGAAAATGATCTTGGTTCCATGTTCTGGAAGGAGGTCGATCCGATCGAGTGCGTGGAGTCGCACGTGACGAAGGTATCGCTAGATCAGTTCAGCTGGGGTGTCAACGAGCTTAGATTCCTCGAGTTTGTTTTCGGGAAAGCAGAGATGCTGGAGAGCGCGGTGCTTGTGCTGTACAATGGGAAGAGTTCTATGGAGGTGACCCAGTCCACGCGCAAACTAGCGCGGATGCGGTCTGCTTCCGTGAAGTTTGCCAGTGACAAGTGCGAGTTGAAGATGTTTGGGCCTCCAACAGGTGGTTGGAGCTATGGGAGAGCGTCTGATCTTTCACTGAGTGACCCGATTCCGTAAGGCAGAGCGAGTAGCCAGAGTATCAACCATTTTTAGCCTTTCTTTTTCTTTGAAGAACTTAAAGAGACACTAGTAGAAAACGGACCTTTGGTCCAGGGGCATTAGTCCCGGTTCTGCTACAAACCGGGACTAATGCCCCGGTCCCAACGGCTCTATCTGGCCGCAGGGGGCAGCAGACACTAGTCCCGGTTCGAACGAACCCTTTAGTCTCAGTTCGTGTAACAAATCGGGACTCAAGGGCGTCAGGCAGGCTGGGTCTGGCGCCAGACCCTTTAGTCCCGGTTTGTTACACGAACCGGGACTAAAGGTGGACTTAACAAACCAGGACTAAAGGTGGACCTTTAGTCCCTGTTCTAGAAACAAACCGGGACTAAAGGCCTGGCTATATCTTCTTCCCAACCTGCCCGAGCCACCATTTCAAGCTGGTGGCTCCTCTCTCTTTCTTGCTTCAACAAGCTCGAGTTCATGCCCAATTTTCTCTCAAGATTTGTCTATATTTTGTGGTGCCCCATCTATCCAAGGGTACTAAAAGGTGAGAAACTTCATCCTTTGAACTCTCATTGCTATATTAGCTCATTTCATGCTCTATCTTGTAGATGGATTTGTGGATTTAGTTTGGTAGTAATTTTTGTAATGATAACATGAGATGGATGTTTAGATTCTATCTATCTTGTATTAATGTAAGTAACTCCAAGATAAATATCACAATATGTGGATTCTATCTACATATCTTGTTTTGGCACATAGTCTCGAAATTTGATTTTAGAAGCACACACATGCGTGAGTTCATCATTCTAACTAGCTGGGAAAAATACCCTTCTTCGTCTTCTACTTGCCTTCAGCAAACTAAAAAATTGTAACAAATATAGAGTTAATTCATGAAAGCTTGATAAGAAGACATCACAATATATCTTCAAGAAGCTACTCTATGGCGAGCTCCTCGAAGATGTCTGAGGATAGGATCGTAAGACATCTTCGACAAGCTCCGTCATAGTGGTGTCTGATACGTTGCAGACGTATCTATAATTTTTGATGTTCCATGCTTGTTTTATATCTACTTTCTTATGTTTTGTCCACACTTTGGAGTATTTCTATACACTTTCTTGGACTAACCTATTAACAAGATGCCACAAAGGTTACTTGTTGTTTTCTTACATTTTGGTTCGGAAAAGTCAGAAAATGAAAATTCTCGGAATCGGACTAGACAAAAGCCAAAGTCGATATTTTACCGGAAGACTCACGGAGCCAGAAGACGAGACGGAGAGGGGCCACAGGGTGGCCACACCCTCCTTGGCGCGGGCAACCCTAGGCCGTGCCAGGGCATGGTGTGGGCCCCCTGGCTGCCCACCGACCTTGCCTCTTCACCTATAAGATGCCTCCCGATGCAAAAAAACCCTAAATCATCCAGCCTCCAGCCACGAAAAGTTACACAGCGCCGCCGCCACCGAAGGGGAGATTGGGGGGACATAAAGTCTCTGATCCGGCACCCTGTCGAGATGGGGAAGTGCCCCGGATCCATCTCCATCTTTATCCACCACCATCTCCATTGTCATTGCTAATTCCAATGATGAGGACGGAGTAGTTCTCTCTCGAGGCTAAGGGTTCTACCGGTAGCTATGTGTTCATCTCTCTCGCTATGCATGATCTTATTGAGATCATGAGCTTGTAATCTATAGATCTACCTTGCTACTCAAGTGCTTTAATAGATCTCTGCTCTCCCCATGTGTGTGAAGTTGACAGTGTGCACACCATGGTGGCACTTAGGCTAGAGATTTCAAATACTTGTTATGAGTTATATTTGGAGTTGGATGTTTCTATGAAATTATGGTGTTTGTTTGAACCATCTAGTGCTCAAGGTGATAGTGTGGGGTTATCTAGATGGGAAAGACTTACTTTGAGGTGTGCTGTTATAGCCCTACCATGGATAAGAGTGTCCAACCGGAGAGTAGTTTAGCATAGCATCGTAAAGAAGAATATATTTATATGAGAGTGTTCACTAGTGTAAGTATGATCCCTAGGCCTTGTTTCTAAGCACTGAAACACTGTTTGCTATTAGATCTATTACATGTTTGCTTGCTTCTATCTTTATTTCAGTTTTACTTTAGTCTTTTCCACGCCATCAAGCTATTTTCTATCACCGTTACCACTTATAATTATCTATACCACTTGTATTTCACTATCTCTTCGCCGAACTAGTGCACCTATACACCTGACAAGTGTATTGGGTGTGTTGGGGACACAAGAGACTTCTTGTATCTTGATTGCAGGGTTGATTGAGAGGGAATACCTTTGACCACTTCCTCCCTGAGTTCGATAAACCTTGGGTGATCCACTTAAGGGAAAACTTGTTGCTGTTCTACAAACCTCTGCACTTGGAGGCCCAACAACTGTCTATAAGAATAGAAGTGCGTAGACATCAAGCTATTTTCTGGCGTCGTTGCCGGGGAGGTAAGGTAAAAGGTACTCACATCTTCTGGCTACTAAGCTATCTTCTAGTGCGGTTGCTGGTGTGTGAGTGCTCGAAGTTATTTCCTTTAGATCCTGCAATCATATCTTTTTGTTTCTTGTTTTTATTTTCACTAGTTAGGCTTAATGGAAAACAACAACAAAAAATAGAGAGCTTTATAGTATTTATCTTGAGTTAGGACATGAAGTGTTTGAAGATAAAATTAAAAAACATATGGAACTTTATTTGCATGCTAATAGCAATGTTATTAGTATGAATTCTTTGAACATCATTATTGCTAATGCTATGGAAAAGTCTAAGCTTGGGGAAGCTAGTTTTTATGAAAATGATCTTTTTAGTTCCCCAGCCTTGGAAGATAGCTATTCTATTGCTTATGATGACACCAAACCTCCAATATATGTTGATTACAATGATGAATATGATATTTTCAGTCCACCTACTATTGAGGATAAAAGTAATGATTACAATATGCCTCCTATATTTGATGCTTATGGTGATGAGAATAATAATGATAGCTATTTTGTCGAATTTGCTCCCACTACGATTAATAAGAATGACTATGCTTATAGGGAGAGTAATAATTGTTTTATGCATGTGGCTCATGATAAGAATGTTTTATGTGATAGTTATATTGTTAATTTTATTCATGATGCTACTGAAAGTTATTATGATAGAGGGAAACATGGTTTTATGTATCTCAACAATATTAAGTTTCCCCTCTTTATGTTGAAATTTTTGAAGTTGCACTTGTTTTGCTTTCCTATGCTTGTTGCTTTGTGCTTTCATGATTTGTTTCTTTATAAGATTCCTATGCATAGGAAGTGGGTTAGACTTAAATGTGTTTTGATGCTCTCTTTTACTTCAATTCATATTTCTTATGTGAGCATCTTTTCAAACTATCATGCCTAACTTAAAGGCGTTAAAGAAAAGTAATTATTGGGAGATAACCCAAAAGTTTTAGATGAGTCTTGGAAGTTATTACTTCAGTAATATCTCCTCCTTATCCTTTTTATTTGCTTTTTGTACCAAGAGTAACCTCTAATGAGAGAGAAGTAATGATTGGGAAAGTTGCTGTCCGGAAACAGATTTCTATGCTTCACCGTAAAAATTCGTGTAAATTCTCTGTACGTCGTTTTGAGGCGTGATTTTTTGTGATTCTTCCCCAGGTTGTTATCTAACTTTCTTTAGCTCAACACTTTTCTATTTGAGCAATAGAAGGTCTTCGAAAAAATTTGTCTTTACCTGCTGGTCTGTTCTGACAGATTTCTGCCATTATTTTTATTCGCTTCTTGTTGGTTCCTTTTTGAGTTCTTTTGGGGAATTGAGCTTTTTGAGGGAAGTGCTACACTAGCTTGTGTTTTAATGGAAGTTTTATTTGTGTTGGAACTGAACCTAAAGACTTATTATCTTGAGTGCACTAATGTTGCTAATGAAGATTGTGTGAAGTTTTGTATGAAGGAAAAATTTCAGGTGTATGGAAGGAATGAGCAGTGAGATGAAGGATGGACTAAAGCTCAAGCTTGGGGATGACACGCATGTCACCCCAAGAAATATCCAACAAGTACAAGCGTCAAAGCTTGTGGATGCCCAAGGCATCCCCTTCTTCATCAATAAAAATCCCAGGTTTCTTCCAAACGCTTCATTTTTATTGTTTCATGCACAGTTGTGTTGTTCTTGGAGCGTCTTCTTTTTCATTTTTGTTTTGGTTTTTCGTTTGCTTTGTTTTCTTAGTTTGCTGAATAAATTGGTTGTAACCCCTCTTTCATACATTGGTTTTCAAATAGTTTGGTTTGGATTGGAAAAGAGTAGGAAAGTTCATGCTTAAGTGGTAAAGAGAGCTTGTCTTTGACTGTGGCCCATGCTTTGTCATGTCATTCTTGATATTGTTTTGGCTTTATGCTTAGTATTCTTTGTTGTATCATGACTTGTTATAAACAATTGAGATTGCTTAATGTGCCTTGGAAGAATCATGCGTTGTTTTAGCATATTAAAGCATAGTATTGTGGTATTCTCCTTTGATGCTTTATTTGGGTTGACTTGGCGCATGCTCACACCATGTTATGACTATCCCAAGTCACCATAAGCCTTTATGATCCTTTAGTTTTCAACTTGTAGTATCACTTTATTCTTTGATCAATGATGTTTTGTCTCTCTGCATGATTATGGCCATTATTGCTCTCTTAGTTGGTCGCTCCCAGTCTTTTGCTAGCCTCCATAACCAAGTATGAGTTCCACTCATGCATCCAACTCCTAAAACCAAGTTATTCCAAAAAGTCCACCATACCTACCTATTAGCATATTCTATTCCAAGTATATTCATGTTTTTGTCTACCTTCCGAATTAAACTTGTTATGAGAAAACTAGTGATTAAAGCGCTCATGAACTTGATGGCACACTTTACTTTCTTGCACTTAATAAACTTGAACCATTGCGTCCATCTTTGTTGCATATATGCTTGCGCTTTATAAGTTGAAGTTAGCAGAACCATGTATCATGGGGAACGCTTTCAACATTGCACCTGTACTTTGTACCTCGTTGATATCATGTTCTTTTGCTTATGGATCCCGGCGGTGTGAAATAAAAGGGGAACTTGTAAGATCATGGAGTTTGTATTTGTGTTAGAGAAACGCCTGGGCCGCTAGCCTAAGCCATGCCTAATCATGGTGGAAACTTGCAGCATAACCATAATGAGCACTCTATGAAGCATCCTCAATAAAAACCTATGCAAATAGCAAATAAAAAGATCGCTAAGATGCTCATTGTCTGCTTGCCTTGTCATTTTGATTATGGGATAGCTCATGTATCATGTGCAAGGGGTACCCCGTTGGCAGTTCTCTATGATACATATGTACTTACAATGACAAGAGCTTACTTGTTACTAAAGTTGAGTAGTGATGACCCAAAAGTATAGGGGTGTATCGCAGTATTTTCGAGGGAAGTGAAACCCAATTTATTGATTCGACACAAGGGGAGACAAAGAATATTTATAAGCCTTAACAACTGAGTTGTCAATTCATCTACACCTGGAAACAATCTTGCTCACAACAGTTTATCAGTAGCAACAGTTTTGTAGTAGGAATAGTAAAGTAACAGCAGTAGTAAAGCAAAGACAGTAGTAACAAAAGCGAAAGCAATTAGGATTCGAGTGCGGTAGGCATAGGGATGGATGGACGGGCGTTGCATGGACAAGAAAATTCACATAACAATCAGAACATAGGGCAATTGCAGATAAATAAGATAAAGCATCCAAGTACTAGACAATCCTAGGCATGTGTTCCATATATAGTCATACGTGCTCGCAATGAGAAGTTGCACAACATCTTTTGTCCTGCAAGCCCGTTTGCAGCGGGGCCTCTAGGGAACTACTGACAATTAAGGTCCTCCTTTTAATAGAGCACCAGAGCAAAGCATTCACACTCCGTGAACACATGTGATCCACACATCAAAGCCATTCCCTTCCGGTTATCCCGATTTCTGTCACTTCAGGGCCATAGGTTCCGGACAACAACGTGTGTATACAACTTGCAGATAAGACCAAAAACAATACTATCATAATGAATCAATAACATGTTCAGATCTGAAATTATGGCACTCGGGCCCTAGTGACAAGCATTAAGCACAACAAGTCGCAACAAAGTCATAAAGCACTAATAAAAGAACTAGGCACCATGCCCTAACAATCTGATGCCATTACATGAACGATCTCATCCAATCCCTACCATCCCCATAGCCTACAGCGGGGGATTACTCACTCATAGATGGGGGAAACATGGATGGTCGATGGAGAAGCGATGGTGATGATGATGGCGATGATCTCCTCCAATTCCCCATCCCGGCAGGGTGCCAAAATGGAGTTTCTGGTGTTGTTTCGTGGAATCTGGTGGTGGCGGCGGAGCAGAACTCCTTCTGGAAAAACGTCGAACCCCCAAGAGTTTTTAGGTCAGAAGGCTTCTTATAGGCGAAGAGGGAGACCGAGGGGGTGCCTAGGGCCACCATGCCTCTGGCGGCCAGCCCAGCCTGGGGGTGTGGCCAGCCTCGGCCCTCCTCCTCGTCTCGTATTCAGCTCTGGAGTCTTACGGAAAATAGGCACTTTGGCTTTTGTCCCGTCAATTCGAGAATATTCATTTTTGACTTTCTGAACCAAAAACAGCAGAAAAGCAGTAATGCACTGTGGCTCTTGTTAATAGGTTAGTCCAAGAAATCATATGAAAAGTACTCCAAAGTGTGGACAAAACACAAGAAAGTGGATAAAACCAAGCATGGAGCATCAAAAATTATAGATACATTTGCAATGTATCAACATCCCCAAGCTTAACTCCTGCTCGTCCTCGAGTAGGTAAGTGATAAAAAGAAAGAATAATTTTTGAGGTGACATGCACCATCAAAGACTTGATCAAAATATCTGTAAAACATTCAAAGCTGGGATCATAGTACTTCAATCATAACATGAAAGACAAAGTTCTAGCAATAAGACAAAGAGACTATGATGCAACATGAAAAGGCACAAACAAAAGATTCATGAATAACAATGCCTTGCAAGACATTTGTTTGTTTCACATAAAGAAAACATAGCATAGTGGCATTCAGCTTGTCCCTCATAGAGTAGCAAACATAAATGCAAAGGACACCTTCAAAGTTTACAAGAATGACTAGATACAAATAGTTTAAAACAAGCAATATCAAGGTATGCATCAATCAACAAGTCTTGGGACAATGCACATAGAACTAAGAATGGCCACTATGCTCTCAATAAAGTGCTCATAGAATGTGTGAAGACTCAACAAGGGAATGAACAGGTTTTGAAAAGTTTCAAAGGCTTCCAAATGCTGAAAGTATGGTACTCATTAGCTTTGAGCTCCCATTGCCCCTATCATAAGCATCTTTAAATGGTTAAGGTTAAACTGAGGTGCAATCTGAGTTATATGCTTGACAGACTATAAACTGAAAATCCCAAGTCCCTTGAGTACGAGGGCCGCTCCTCATGCTACTCAACTTTAGTTACTGGTAAGTTCTTATCATCGTAAGTATGTGCGTATCATAGAGAACCGCCAACGGAGTACCCCTTGCCCGATGATACGGAAGAATCCCCATATCAAAATGACAAGGCAAGCAGATAATGAGTATCTCAGCAATCTTCTTATTTACCATGGGAAAATGGTGCTTTTTTCTCTCTTTCCTCTTTTCATAAATCTCTTTTTTTTTCTTTTTCTCAATAGCCATCTCTCTTTTTTATAAGAAGAATGCTTCATAGATATCATTATGGTTCGCTGCAGGTTTCCACCATGTCAGCATGGATTAGACCAGCGGACCAGGCGTTTCTCTAACACACATACATAACTCCATGGACTTACAAGCTCCCCTTTTATTTCACACCGACGACATCCGCAAACAAAAGAGCAAGGTATCAACTGGGTATATATTTACAAGTGTTGAAAGCGTTCCCCGTGATAGCACGGTTCTGCTAATCCCCAGCCTATAATTTGCAAGCATATAACTTTCATGGAGAATCACAATGGTTCAGGTTTATTAAGTGCAGGAAATAAAGTGTGCCATCAAGTTCGTGAGAGCTTTACTAACTAACTTTCTCATAACAAGCAAACATTTTATTCATAAGAAAACAAGGCATATTGAATATGCACGGAAGTAGCAAATGATGCTAATAGGTAGGTATGGTGGACACTTTGGCAATAATTGGTTTAAGGGAGTTGGAAACTTGAGTAAAACATACTCAGTGTAAGTGAAGGCTAGCAATAGTAAGGGAGCGACAAACGAGAGAGCAATAATGGCCATAATCATGCAGAGCGACAAAACATCATTGATCAAAGCATAAAGTGATACTACAAGTTGAAAACTAAAGGATCATAAAGGCTTAAGGTGACTTGAGATAGTCATAACATAGTGTGAGCATGCGCCAAGTCAACCCAAATGAAGCATCAAAGGAGAATACCACTATACTTATGCTTTAATATGCTAAAACAACGCATGATTCATCCAAGGCACATTAAGCAATCTCAATTGTTTATAAAAAGTCATGCTACATCAAAGAATACTAAGCATAAAGCCAAAACAATATCAAGCATGACATGACAAATCATAGGCCACAATCAAAAACAAGCTCTCTTTACCACTGAAGCATGAGCTTTCCTACTCTTTTCCAAAGCAAACCAAACTATTTGCAAACCAATGTATGAAAGAGGGGGTCCAACTAATTTATTCAGAAAACTAAGCAAACCAAGCAAATGAAAAACCAAAATGAAAACGAAAAATAAAACGCTCCAAGAACAAAACAACTGTGCATGAAACAATAAAAATGAAGCGTTTGGAAGAAACCTGGATTTTTTATTGATGAAGAAGGGGATGCCTTGGGCATCCCCAAGCTTTGACGCTTGTACTTCTTGGATATTTCTTGGGGTTACACGCATGGCATCCATAAGCTTGAGCTTTAGTCCATCCTTCATCTCATTACTCATTCCTTCCATACACCTGAAAATTTTCCTTCATACAAAACTTCACACAATCTTTATTAGCAACATTAGTGCACTCAAGATAAATAAGTCTTAAGGTTCAATTATAACACCAAATAAACTTCCATTAGAACACTAGCTACTGCAGCACTTCCCTCAAAAAGCTCAATTCCCCAAAAGAACTCAAAAAGGAACCAACAAGAAGCAAATGCAGAAAATGGCAGAAATCTGTCAAAACAGACCAGCAAGTAAAGACGAATTTTTTCGAAGACCTTCTATTGCTCAAATCAAAAAGTGTTGAACTAACGAAAGTTAGATAACAACCTGGGGCAGAAGCACAAAATATTATAGCTCAATCCACATACAGAGCTCTCTCACGAATTTTTTACGGTGAAGCACAGAAATCTGTTTCGGGACAACAACTTTCCCAATCATTACTTCTCTCTCATTAGAGGTTACTCTTGGCACAAAAAGCAAATAAAAAGGATAAGGAGCGGTTATTACTAAAGTAATAACTTCCAAGACTCATCTAAAACTTTTGGGTTATCTCCCAATAAGTACTTTTCTTTAACGCCTTTAAGTTAGGCATAAGCAAAAACTAAAAATGGATAGAATAGAAGTAAGCGCAGATAATCATGGTGAAAACATTGTTTTGTTCAATAAAATCCTTTTGTTAACAAGGTTGATCAGGTCTTGTTACCAAAACAATTTCATATGAGACAAAACTTTGTATTCCACTAATGATTATGTTACCTCAACCTTGATAGCAATGGTCCCAATCATAATAGTTTCAAAATTTTCTCTTGGTATGGGACAATATATCTCTCCAACTTGAATGCCCTCAACATGTTCTAATTCAAACCATAAGTCCTTTCAATCTTCTTGGGGAAATAGATAGTATGTTCCTTGTCACTGACATTGAAGGTCACCTTCCCTTGATTACAATTAATAATAGCTCCTGCAGTATTTAAGAAATAGGTCTCCCAAGAATAATAGACATATTATCATCTTCAGGCATAATAGTTTGAGAGGATGCTCTCATAAGAAATAAGAGTTGAAGTAAAAGAGAGCATCAAGAAGCAAATTCAAAACACATTTAAGTCTAACCCACTTCCTATGCATAGGAATCGTGTATGCAAATAAATTCGCAAAGAACAAAGTGACAGGCATAGGAAGATAAAACAAGAGTAACTTCAAAACTTTCAGCACATAGAGAGGTGTTTCAATACCATGAAAACTTCTACAACCATATTTTCCTCTCTCATAATAATTTTCAGTAGCCTCATGAATAAACTCAACAATATAACTATCACATAAAGCATGCTATTCATGATCTACAAGCACTAGAGCTTTATCATAAACATTTTCAAAAGAATCCTCAGGAACATAACATTCATCTCCTTTAGTAAGCATGGAGGACAATCAAATAATGTAAGGGATAAAGAGTTACTCTCATTAGAAGGTAGGCATGGGTAGCTAATCCATTCTTCCTCCTTTTGTTCATCACGCTCCTCCTCTTTTTCATCTAATGAGATTTCAGGTTCATCAATTTCTTCTTCCATAGGATCCTGCAAGGCATTAGTCTCTTCCATTTGTGGAAAGCATCTAAAATATTCAAGAATATAGCCATTTTCATCCTTGTAATTATCAAAGCAAAATTTAAGTATACCATAAACCTCATATTTGTAAGGTGAATCATCAATATTTTCAAGCAAACTAGCAAGTTCAAAAGCACCCTTCCAAGCAATAAATTCTTCAATTTGTTCCGCATCATAAAAGTCATAAATTCCTTTAGCATAGGAAGATATGGTATCATTATCATTATACTCACATTGAAAAGGGAGGTGTTTATACCTCTTTCTGCAATGAGATTCATCACAGCAATAAGTAACATTATAAGTAGAGCACATGTTTCTAGCAATGGTATACAATCTATCAATTTGTTCTCATAAGTGTTTCCCTTTTTGTGACAAGCGGTGTTCCTTATAATAATATTTTTGATCTTCCGTGAACCCACCTTGCCAATAAGCTTCAGTTCCAAAGAAACCAACCATTGACAACAAGCATGATAAGGCAAGACAAAAACAGACCAACGAAAATAACAACTAGAGTAGGAACTACTTTTTTTGTATTTTTGATAAAGAAACAAGCAAACAAGGAGAAAATAAACTTAGCTTGAACAATAGTGAATCCAAGTGAACTTGATAAATAAAGCTATGCTCCCTGGCAATGGCGCCAGAAAATAGTCTTGATGACCCACAAGTATAGGGGGTGTATCACAGTATTTTTGAGGGAAGTGAAACCCAATTTATTGATTCGACACAAGGGGAGCCAAAGAATATTTATAAGCCTTCACAACTGAGTTGTCAATTCAGCTGCACCTGGAAACAATCTTGCTCACAACAGTTTATCAGTAGCAACAGTTTTGTAGTAGGAATAGTAAAGTAACAGCAGTAGTAAAGCAAAGACAGTAGTAACAAAAGCGATAAATTGGGATTCGAAAAGCGGTAGGCATAGGGATGGATGGACGGGCGTTGCATGGACAAGACAATTCACATAACAATCAGAACATAGGGAAATTGCAGATAAATAAGATAAAGCATCCAAGTACTAGACAATCCAAGGCATGTGTTCCATATATAGTCATACGTGCTTGCAATGAGAACTTGCACAACATCTTTTGTCCTGCAAGCCCGTTTGCAGCGGGGCCTCTAGGGAACTACTGGCAATTAAGGTGCTCCTTTTAATAGAGCACCGGAGCAAAGAATTAACACTCCGTGAACACATATGACCCTCACATCAAAGCCATTCCATTCCGGTTATCCCGATTTCTGTCACTTCGGGGCCATAGGTTCTAGACAACAACGTGTGTATACAACTTGCAGATAAGACCAAAAACAATACTATCATAATGAATCAATAACATGTTCAGATCTGAAATCATGGCACTAATAAAAGATACTAGGCACTAATAAAAGATACTAGGCACCATGCCCTAACAATCTGATGCCATTACATGAACGATATCATCCAATCCCTACCATCCCTATAGCCTACAGCAGGGGATTACTCACTCATAGATGGGGGAAACATGGATGGTCGATGGAGAAGCGATGGTGATGATGATGGCGATGATCTCCTCCAATTCCCCATCCCGGCAGGGTGCCAGAACAGAGTTTCTGGTGCTGTTTCGTGAAATCTGGTGGTGGTGGTGGAGCAGAACTCCTTCTAGAAAAACTACGAACCCCCCGGAGTTTTTAGGTCAGAAGGCTTCTTATAGGCGAAGAGGGAGACCGAGGGGGTGCCTGGGGTCACCACACCATGCCCTGGCGCGGCCAGGCCCAGCCCGCGCCTAGGGGGGTGTGGCCAGCCCCTGGCCCTCCTCCGTCTCGTATTTTGGCTCCTGGAGTCTTCTAGAAAAATAGGCACTTTGGCTTTTGTCTCATCCAATTCCGAGAATATTCATTTTCTGACTTTCCTGGAACCAAAAACAGCAGAAAACAAGCAGCTGGCACTGTGGCTCTTGTTAATAGGTTAGTCCAAGAAATCATATGAAAAGTACTCCAAAGTGTGGACAAAACACAAGAAAGTGGATAAAACCAAGCATGGAGCATCAAAAATTATAGATACATTTGCAATGTATCAAGTAGCATGAGGTTCGGTCTTCGTAAGTAAGGGGCATGAGATTTTGACTTATTAATTGTCAAGCATATCCTCTTAGTTGTGTCAATTTAACCTTAATCAACTTCAAGATGCTTATGATAGGGGCAATGAGAGCTGAAAGCTAATAAGTACCATAATTTTTGGAAGCTCTTTATGAGACTTGAATCCCTACTTCCTTCTATGAAGGCCTTGTAGGGTTTCGTAGCATGGAAAACAAAAATTTTCTACCGCATACAAACAAACAAGCCAAGATCTATCTACTAGATTGTAGCAACGAGTCGATGGAGGAACTCACCCTCGAAGATTCCAAAGCGGTTAACGAGCAGATTCTCGTGGGTGATGTAGTCGCATTCTTTCCGATCTCAAGATCGCGTAGAAGCGATCCTTCCGTGCCGGCGTTCCCATAGCGCTCCATTGGTCACACGTTCGGTACTCGACGAAGACCTTCCTCTTCCTTGTTCCAGAAAATGAGGTTGTAGCACTCTCCTCGCGATTCCAAAGACAACGGCGTGGTACCGAAAGTAGAGGGAGATCATGCAGGCTTCGCCTTAAGCCAAGCAGTATGGTGGAGCTTATGAGAGAGGCTATTAGTGGTCTAGTAATTAGACACACCAATTAGAAGGCTCTAAATCAATTAGAAGGCTCTAAACCGCTGGCTAAAGCAATTAGAAGCTCTAAACCAAGCGGCTCTAAACCGGAGATTAGAGGTGGAACTTGTGTGCTAGGAGGGAGCCCTGCCTCCTTATATAGGTGGGAGGGCTGGCCAAGGGAGGAGAGTCCTCCCCAAGTCGGCTTGGTGGGCGCGCCAAGGAGGAACCTCCTCCAATTGGCCTCCACCAATCCTCCTCTCTTCCCACTTCCCAAAATTGCCGTTTGACTTTCAAACTAGCCGTTTGACTTTTCAAACTAGGATTTGAATAAACCCTTTATTTCGGACAGCGAATACACTTAGTACATGATGCAATCATTCCAACATGCAATGACACATTCATGTACCCCTTCCCCTCCGGAGTGGACATTCGAACATTCTAGAACATTCGATGAAAACACCTAACCATTCCCCAACTCCAAACGGGACTTTCCTTATATGAATCTTATTCTCGGACCATTCCGGATCTCCTCGTGATATCCGAATCCCATTCGAGACTCAACAACATTCGGTCTCTTTCTCATAATACCATAACTACTCAAACAACGTCGAATCCTTAAGTGTGTCTCCCTACGGTTCGTGAATTATGCGACATGATCGAGACACTTCTCAACAATAACCAATAGAGGAATCTGGAAATTCATATGGCTCTACATATTTCTACGATTACTTTATGATCGAATGAACCACTTACATATGATACCAATTTCCCTTTGTCTCACGATAGTTTACTTATCCGAGGTTATGATCGTCGGTATCTCCGCATACCTAGTTCAACCTCGCATCGATAAGTACTCTTTTCTCGTTCCGTGATATGTGATCCCTTGTGAGCCAGTCACATGCTTGCAAGCTAATTGGATGACATTTCACCGAGCGGGCCCAGGGTATATCTATCCGTCATATGGATGGACAAATCCCACTCTTGATCCATGTGTTTCAACCAATACTTTCCGAACACTCAATGCCACCTTTATAGCCACCCTGTTACGGTGTGGTGTTTGATGACATCAAAGCATCCATCCGGTAAAGGTGATATGCATGATCTCATGGTCTAAGGAATTAGATAACTATGTATCAGAAAGCATATAGCAATTGAACTATTGAAATGACTTGATCTTTATGCTACGCTTATCTATAGGAGTATGTCCATCACATCATTCTCCTAATGATATGACCCTGTTGTTAATAACATCTCTATGTTCATGATCAGGAAACCATGATCATATATTAACCAACAAGCTAGTTTAACAAGAGGCTTTACTAGGGACTCTTTTATGTTTACAAATCACACAAGTATTAATGTTTCCTGTTAATACAATTATAGCATGGTATGTAAACATTTATCATAAATATGAAGATATGATAATAACCACTTTATTATTGCCTCTTGGGCATATCTCCAACAGTCTCCCACTTGCACTAGAGTCAATAATCTAGTTTCAAACCTTTGTGTATTCAACACCTATGGCTTTCCGGTGTTGTATGTACACGATTGCTAGTGGTCAACTGATCTCCGGATCTGACACTTCCAGGTCCGTGTGTAATTGCATATCTTTGCGTCTCTACGCATCACTCATTCTCTAATGAGATGGCTTTGTATAATTTGGTCTTTCGGTGTGACCTTTAGCTCTTTGGGGTTAAAACATGTTGATAATATTGTCGCACAATATATCTTCATAGTATTATCCCACTGTGAACTACACCTAGTTTGATAACAAACTACTTGACACAAATGCCCTCTTTTGCTGCTATAATAGCAGTCATATACTTAGCCTTTTGTTGAAGTATCTGTCACAATGTCTTAACTTTGGAACTCATCCAAATCCATTATGGAACTCACTTTCCATTATATTGTGCCACCTTTAGTTTTAGATTGAGATAAACTTAATTTGTATTTTGTGACAAAGCTAGTATCAATGTAGTACTTTTACAATGAACTAACCATCTATTCGTCACTTCTACAAATATTATACTCTTAGTTCTTCCAAAAGATCATAAGAATATCCTTGCTATTGTCCAATGATCATCTTATGAATCATTCTGGTATATGCTCACAACATTTAGAGCATAGGACATATCTGGATTTGTACATATCACAGTATGATTGATATAAATATTCTTTGTGATTTCATACATCAAGTATCAATCTATACTTGATTATTTGTTTCACTTTACCAAATGTCAATACACTTGAATATATCATCAACATTGAACTCATTCAATCCCTTCTGTGCGACAAGAAACTTTCTTGTAGTTTCTATATTGAACTCATTCAATATATCATCTATGTACTTTGGCACAACCACATTAGCGGCTATTGATGCCAAATATTTGGTTTTGCCTAAGTCTTTCATCGGGATGAAATTCTTAATATGTGTTAATAAAAGATACATTATTTCCAATCAACAATATGTCTTCCACATAATGTATTAGAAACATGTCTTAGCGCTCCCACTTAATTTCTTGCAAATGCAAGCATCTTCATCGTCTCTAATGAACTTTTAAACTCCTTTAACAGTTTCATCACAATGAAGATTCCAACTCCGCGATGCTCACTTTAACCATTGAAGTTTGCATATGCTTTTAGTATCCTTTGAATTAACAAAACCCTATGGACCGTGTTATGCACATGTCCTAGGTAACGATTCTATTAGAAGAACTTGTTTTGTTTATTCAACTACCATATAACAAATTTATATGTAGTGGTTGCTACATTAATCCGTCTAGACTAAATATCACTATGAAAGATCAAATCTTGTCATAGTCAACCTTTGAACATTGCTGTGAACTTTTTCCCAACATGTCGACTATTTCATAGATGTGAAACATCCATGTCTACTTCTTTATAGATCCAAACACAACTGTAAGGTCTTACACCTTTCTCGAGGGTCCTTCAAGTTCAAAACTTGATTTCTCGTGTATGGAACTATCACGGATTTTATGGCTTCAAGCCATTTGACGGAGTCAGGGCCCATCATCGCTTCTTTGCATTTAGTCGGATCATTATTGTCAAATAATGATTTAACTCTCAAATCTTGGTATTTGATTGTTCATCCGACCTACTTGTTTCAATAGGAACTTAGATCTCCGTGACCACAACCTTTGAGGCACGTGAGCCATGAGCACTTTTGCTGCCTTCGGAACACTTTTCGGCGCTGCGCAACTCTGCACATATAGCTAAGGTTCCTTTAACCTTATCAAAGTTCTATTGTCCTCCCACTTAACTTTTCACGAAAAATTCCTTCTCAAAGAAACTTGACGTTCTAAGCGACAAACACTTTTGTCTCCGGTGTTTATGGAGGATTACTTAACATTTATACAAAGACAGGTTTATCCGACTTTGGTTGCACACATCTTTCTTATGCATAGCATACCAATGTTTTAAGAAAAGACTACTTGGGTTTTATCCCAAACCATAACTTTATATGGTTTCATTTCAGCGGATTATGATGGAGCTCTTTTCAGTGGAAAACGGTAGTCTCTAAAGCTTTTAATCTTTAAAATATAATGGCAGATCTATGAATTACACCTTTGATCTTACCATGTCAAACAAGGTTTTAATTACATATCTCGAACGCTCCATACTCTTATGGTGTTTCGGGAAATGTAAATCCACAGAACGATTCCTTAAATCTTAGGTATTATGCTAAACTTGTAATTCAAATATCTTCCTTTATGACCTTATCATAAACTATTCATATTCTTGTTACAATGATTTTGCACTTCATCTTGAAAGTCTTTTGAACTTTTCAAATATTTCATACTTCATCCTTATTAAGTAAATATTCATATATTCACTCAAATTTTCGGAGAAAGCATATGAAGTTGAAATCCATCGCTCTTGACTACACATAATGGAGTTCGTACAACAATATGCACAAGTTCCAATAAGCTAGTCTTTCGTTCCCTTTTGGCCTATGAACGAAGTTTTAATTATCTCTAGGAAAGTTTCACAAACGTCATTTGATCAAAAATCTAAAGACTCCAAAATTCCATCCACATGGAGTTTCTTCATGTTTTCTTTCCAATATAATTTAAACGGCGATGTCACTTCCTAATTGATCTTTCAATCAATTTGTCTTTCGACATTTTTAGCACTAGTTTTATGGATGTGATGTCTCCAATGAAATTTGCGAATCATCCATCTTCTATGGATTACGGCAATTATTTGAACAACCCTTCTGTTCTCATAATACCTGATAAAACAAATCTTGAAGGCAAGCGTTGATGTTTAACGAGCAACAAAATAACCCTTTATTTGTTCTCGATGAACATCATCACCTATTCTTTTGCTAGTTACTTAGGCCATTGTAGTTCATGAATTGTGTTGTTTCGTATGACGATTCACACCAACAAATTCAGTATCAAATACTTAAGAACCACATTGTTTAATAAGCAAAGAATATAGCCATAACACATATATCATCTATATACTTAAACTGAACAATTCTAGTCTTTTCTTTTCTGCCATATACTTATGAGATTCTCTTTCAGTATTTCCTTTTCTGTTTGAAAGAATCTATCAACATCAATAGTGGAGTCATACTTATGACACATAGTCCAAAGCGTGTATAGTTAAATACCAATGTCTTTGAACTTGCACTTTGAAGTAGATCACCATTATCAAATATTTGGTGTTCTTTCAAATTCCTTTCTTTAGTAATCTCTTGGTGTAGTAAACATTTTACCTACATCAAATATTCACTTTATCATGGAATCGTCCATGATCAAGCTACTTTTAGCTTATAACGATGAATTATGAGTATAATGTTGCTATCCAAAACCTTTTGGAGGATTAGGACAACTAGTGTCTCCAACCTTTTGCAAATTCTCATCAAAATATGAGAACATGAACTTTGCCATATTATACTCTATCATGTTGTAACCAAAACTTTGTTTCAAATATCACAATATCTTCCACACATCATGGTTTCTGAAACAACTCTTTCAGATCCTAGATAACCTTGATATTAAGACAATCTTTGAATATCAAGAATCATGGAGACAAACATGATACTTATATACTAACATTTGGAATTGTTACTCTTGATTTAACACTAATTATTAAACTTCATGGAGTAACCGGAACTTACTGAAAGTTTGCAATAGGACTTTTAAACTTTTAGATTAACACTTCAATACAATACGATACCAGTTCGTAAAGTAACTAACCAGAATTCTATAGTTCTATCATCTCAATTAAAACTAAGCGCAAGGTGGTAAACGGATGCCAATGACTACAACAACTATGCAAATTCACTTTGATTTAGTTTATGATAAATTGAGTTCTAATTAATAATTAAATTAATCTAGGTGAACTCCCACTCAAAACAATATCCCTCACATTGTTTTAGTGATCACACGAACCAAATCCACCACATCAAAACCGATCATCACGAGAGTTGATATAGCTTCAATGGCGAACAATCAACATGTTCATCATATCTACTATATGACTCATGCTCTACCTTTCGGTAATCCGTGTTCCTGAGGCCATGTGCATACATGCTAGGCTCGTCAAGATCAAACCTTAGCTACCGCATAAGCAAATCTGGCTTGCTTACGTTGTATTCACCCGGAATCAAAGACACCCGATCATCACGTGGTGCTTGAGCACAAGCTTTGGCAACGGTGCATACTAAGGGTGAACACTTTAGAACTTGAAATTTATGTGCATGAGGGATCATCTTATAATGCTACCGTCGTCTACTAAGCAATACAAGATGCATAAAGGATTAACATCACATGCAATTCATAATATGTGATATGATATGGCCTTTCTCTTTGTGCTTCCGATCTCCATCTTCAAGCACGAACATGATCTCCATCATCACTGGCATAGCATCAAGGTCAATGACGCTTCTTCATGGTTGTCGTCCACCAGCTTCAACTATTACAACTATTTTGAATAGACACGCATGTCTTAACAGAAATTAAAGACAACCATATGGCTCCTGCCGGTTGCCAACTTACAATAAGGAACATTGCATACATCAAATATAATCACAATCATGGCCATATCACATCACTGCACACCCTTGCAAAACAAAGTTAGACGCTTCTACTTTCTTTGCATATTTTACGTGGTTTGGGGCTTTCAATAAGTGTCGTTCTAACTTACGAACAAGAACCACAACATTGATACTAGCATTGTTGATTACCCGTTGTAAATTGGATCTTTACTATGCTAGGAGAAACAGGCACCCGCAAAGCCACTTATGCAATACTAGTTGCATGTCAAGCGTGGAGCAAGTCTCATGAACGATGTCATGTAAGGTTAGCCCGGGCCGCTTCATCCCAACATACCGCAAGATGCAAAGTACACAAAAAGCAATCTACAATAAAAGCATCAACGCCCACAATGACCATTGTGTTCTACTCGTCTGTGAGATCTACATATAGACACGGCTCGATACTAATTGTAGGGTTTCGTAGCATGGAAAACAAAATTTTTCTACCGCATACAAACAAACAAGCCAAGATCTATCTACTAGATTGTAGCAACGAGTCGATGGAGGAACTCACCCTCGAAGATTCCAAAGCGGTTAACGAGAGCAGATTCTCGTGGGTGATGTAGTCGTACTCTTTCCGATCTCAAGATCGCGTGAGCGATCCTTCCGCCAGCGTTCATGCAGCGCTCATGATCGGTCACACGTTCGGTACTCGATGAAGACCTTCCTCTTCCTTGTTCCAGGCAGCGGAGGTTGTAGCACTCTCCTCGCGATTCGGCTGACTGTGGCGTGGTACCGAAGTAGAGGGGAGATCCCAGAGGGCTTCGCTTGTAAGCAGTAGTATGGTGGAGCTTATGAGAGAGGCTATTAGTGGTCTAGTAATTAGACACACCAATTAGAAGGCTCTAAATCAATTAGAAGGCTCTAAACCGCTGGCTAAAGCAATTAGAAGCTCTAAACCAAAACGGCTCTAAACCGGAGATTAGAGGTGGAACTTGTGTGTGCTAGGAGGGAGCCCTGCCCCTCCTTATATAGGTGGGAGGGCTGGCCAAGGGAGAGAGTCCTCCCAAGTCGGCTTGGTGGGCGCCGCCAAGGGAGGAACCCTCCTCCAATTCGGCCTCCACCAATCCTCCTCTCTTCCCACTTCCCAAAATTGCCGTTTGACTTTCAAACTAGCCGTTTGACTTTTCAAACTAGGATTTGAATAAACCCTTTATTTCGGACAGCGAATACACTTAGTACATGATGCAATCATTCCAACATGCAATGACACATTCATGTACCCCTTCCCCTCCGGAGTGCCGGACATTCCGGAACATTCTAGAACATTCCCGATGAAAACACCGGAACCATTCCCCAACTCCGAAACGGGACTTTCCTTATATGAATCTTATTCTCCGGACCATTCCGGATCTCCTCGTGATATCCCGAATCCCATTCGAGACTCCGAACAACATTCGGTCTCTTTCTCATAATACCATAACTACTCAAACAACGTCGAATCCTTAAGTGTGTCTCCCTACGGTTCGTGAATTATGCGGACATGATCGAGACACTTCTCCGAACAATAACCAATAGAGGAATCTGGAAATTCATATGGCTCCCACATATTTCTACGATTACTTTGCGATCGAATGAACCACTTACATATGATACCAATTTCCCTTTGTCTCACGATAGTTTACTTATCCGAGGTTATGATCGTCGGTATCTCTGCATACCTAGTTCAACCTCGTTACTGATAAGTACTCTTTTCTCGTTCCGTGATATGTGATCCCTTGTGAGCCAGTCACATGCTTGCAAGCTAATTGGATGACATTTCACCGAGAGGGCCCAGAGTATATCTATCCGTCATATGGATGGACAAATCCCACTCTTGATCCATGTGTTTCAACCAATACTTTCCGAACACTCAATGCCACCTTTATAGCCACCCTGTTACGGTGTGGTGTTTGATGACATCAAAGCATCCATCTGGTAAAGGTGATATGCATGATCTCATGGTCTAAGGAATTAGATAACTATGTATCAGAAAGCATATAGCAATTGAACTATTGAAATGACTTGATCTTTATGCTACGCTTATCTATAGGAGTATGTCCATCACATCATTCTCCTAATGATATGACCCTGTTGTTAATAACATCTCTATGTTCATGATCAGGAAACCATGATCATATATTAACCAACAAGCTAGTTTAACAAGAGGCTTTACTAGGGACTCTTTTATGTTTACAAATCACACAAGTATTAATGTTTCCTGTTAATACAATTATAGCATGGTATGTAAACATTTATCATAAATATGAAGATATGATAATAACCACTTTATTATTGCCTCTTGGGCATATCTCCAACAGGCCTTTCTTTTAATTTTATGTTGAGTCTCCACCTTCTATCTTTATGCACCTACTTTGAGAGCATAGTGGCCATTCTTAGTTCTATGTGCATTGTCCCAAGACTTGTTGATTGATGCATAGCTTTGATATTGCTTGTTTTAAACTATTTATATTTAGTCACTCTTATGAACTTTGAAGGTGTCCTATGCATTTATGTTTGCTACTCTATGAAGGACAAGCTGAATGCCACTATGCTATGTTTTCTTTATGTGAAACAAACAAATGTCTTGCAAAGCATTGTTATTCATGAATCTTTTGTTTGTGCCTTTTCATGTTGCAACATAGTTGCTTTGTCTTATTGTTAGAACTATATCTTTCATGTTATGATTGAAGTACTATGATCCCAGCTATCAATGTTTTACAAATACTTTGATCAAGTTTATGATGGTGCATGTCACCTCAAAAATTATTCTTTCTTTTTATCACTTACCTACTCGAGGACGAGCAGGAGTTAAGCTTGGGGATGTTGATACGTTGCAAACATATCTATAATTTTTTATGTTCCATGCTTGTTTTATATCTACTTTCTTATGTTTTGTCAACACTTTGGAGTATTTCTATACACTTTCTTGGACTAACCTATTAACAAGATGCCACAGTGCTAGTTGCCTGTTTTCTTCTGTTTTTGGTTCCAGAAAAGTCAGAAAATGAATATTCTTGGAATTGGACCGGACAAAAGCCAAAGTCAATATTTTACCGGAAGACTCACGGAGCCAGAAGTCAAGACGGAGAGGGGCCACAGGGTGGCCACACCCCCATTGGCGCGGACAACCCTACGCCACGAGAGGGCATGGTGTGGGCCCCCTGGCTGCCCATCGACCTTGCCTCTCCGCCTATAAGATGCCTCCCGATGCAAAAACCCTAAATCATCCAGCCTCCGGCCATGAAAAGTTCCACAGCGCCGCCGCCACCGAAGGGGAGATTCGGGGGACGGAAAGTCTCTGTTTCGGCACCGTGCCGGGACGGGGAAGTGCCCCCGGAGCCATCTCCATCGATCTCCACCACCATCTCCATCGCCGTTACTGATTCCCATGATGAGGAGGGAGTAGTTCTCTCTCGAGGATAAGGGTTCTACCGGTAGCTATGTGTTCATCTCTCTCTATGCATGATCTTATTGAGATCATGAGCTTGTAATCTATAGATCTACCTTGCTACTCAAGTGCTTTAATAGATCTCTGCTCTCCCCATGTGTGTGAAGTTGACAGTGTGCACACCATGGTGGCACTTAGGCTACAGATTTCAAATACTTGTTATGCGTTATATTTGGAGTTGGATGTTTCTATGAAATTGTGGTGTTTGTTTGAACCATCTAGTGCTCAAGGTGACAGTGTGGGGTTATCTAGATGGGAAAAGCTTACTTTGAGGTGTGTTGTTACAGCCCTACCATGGATTAGAGTGTCCAACCGGAGAGTAGTTCAGCATAGTATCATAAAGAAGAATATATTTATATGAGAGTGTTCACTAGTGAAAGTATAATCCCTAGGCTTTGTTTCTAAGCACTGAAACACCGTTTGCTATTAGATCTATTACATGTTCGCTTGCTTCTATCTTTATTTCAGTTTTACTTTAGTCTTTTCCATGCCATCAAGCTATTTTCTATCACCGTTACCACTTATAATTATCTATACCACCTGTATTTCACTATCTCTTCGCCGAACTAGTGCACCTATACACCTGACAAGTGTATTGGGTGTTGGGGACACAAGAGACTTCTTGTATCTTGATTGCAGGGTTGCTTGAGAGGGAATACCTTTGACCACTTCCTCCCTAAGTTCGATAAATCTTGGTTGATCCACTTAAGGGAAAACTTGCTGCTGTTCTACAAACCTCTACACTTGGAGGCCCAACAACTGTCGACAAGAATAGAAGTGCGTAGACATCAGTGTCCCTCTCGCATCATCTTGGAGTTAATAACTTCTCTAGCTATAGATTAATACGCACAATTCACATATTAGGGAGTGCCTCTATGGAGAGCTCCTCGAAGATGTCTAAGGACGGGATCCTAAGACATCTTCGAGAAGCTCTGCCGTAGTGGTGTCCCTGCTCTCTCACACCATCTTTCAGTTTATATCTTCTCTAGCTAGATCAGTATGCTGGTGGAGCTAACTAATTTCACATATTAGGGAGTGCCTCTACGGAGAGCTCCTCAAAGATGACTGAGGACGAGGTCCTAAGGCATCTTCGAGAAGCTCCGCCATAGTGGTGTCCCTGGTCTCGCACACCATCTTGCAATTCTTCACAAGAATGCATTCCTATTTATAGATTAAGCAGCACAACATAGTGTCGGGCACTAAAGACATAATGTCGACACACTCACCCCTGGCATAGTGCTGCCACCCACCCAAAATAGTGTCGTCATTTACTAGCTTAGTGTTACCCATTGAGAACATAGTGTCGACATGTTGTCGCCACATCCACATTTAGTCCCGGTTGGTGCCTCCAACCGGGACTAAAGGTTCATCATATCTTTAGTCCTGGTTGTTGGCTTTAATTTTGTTTTTTAGACCAGTACTAATTTTATCATCATGATTCTGTTTGATGTACTTAATTATGTAATGCATATGAGCCGACAATGGATGTACGTTGGCCGACTCTCTAGTGAGTTCATTAAAGGCATGCATTCTTTTCTCCTTGTGGCCGAGGCAAACAAGCGGAATGGTTTTATTTCTTGTCCATGTGGTGTCTGTCGGAATCATAAGGAATACTCTTCCTCAAGAGTCCTTCATAGCCACCTGTTTCAGTCCGGTTTCATGATCGGCTATAATTGTTGGACCAAGCACGGAGAAAGAGGGGTTATGATGGAAGACAACAAAGAAGAAGAGAATGATAACAACTACCCTACTATGTCCCCTGAATACGATGGTACTACAATGGAAGACAATGATGAAGAAGAAGATGAAGAACGGCCATCAGATCTGCCCGATGATGATCTTAGTCAGGCCATTGCTGATGCCCAGGAAGAATGCGTAACTAAAAGGGAGAGGTTGAAGTTCAAGCAGATGTTAGAGGATCACAACAAATTGTTGTACCCAAATTGTGAAGATGGGCACAAAAACTGGTTAGCACACTGGAATTGCTGCAATGGAAGGCAGAGAATGGTGTGACTGACAAAGGATTTTAAAAGTTGTTGAAAATAATGAAGAAGTTGCTTCCAAAGGATAACGAACTGCCTGCCAGTACCTACGAAGAAAAGAAGGTTGTCTACCCTCTAGGATTAGAGGTGTAGAAGATACATGCATGCATTAATGACTGCATCCTCTACCGCAGCGAGGAGTACGAGAATTTGGATGCATGCCTAGTATGCACTGCATTGCGGTATAAGATAAGACGAGATGACCCTGGTGATGTTGAGGGCGAGCGCCGCATGAAGAGGGTTCCTGCCAAGGTGATGTGGTATGCTCCTATAATACCACAGTTGAAACGTTTGTTTAGGAACAAAAGCATGCCAAGTTGTTGTGATGGCACACAGAAGACCGTAAGAAATACGAGATGTTGAGACACCCCGCTGATGGGTTACAGTGGAGAAAATCGAGAGAAAGTTCCCAGACTTTGCAGATGACGCGAGAAACTTATGGTTTGGTCTAAGTACAGATGGCATGAATCCTTTTGGGGAGCAGAGCTGCAGTCATAGCACCTGGCCTGTGACTCTGTGTATCTATAACCTTTCTCCTTGGTTGTGCATGAATCGGAAGTTCATTATGATGCCAGTGCTCATCCAAGGCCCGAAGCAACCCGGCAACGACATTGATGCGTACCTAAGGCCATTAGTTGAAGAACTCTTACAGTTGTGGCACTGATAAGGTGTACGTGTGTGGGATGAGAACAAGCAGGAGGAATTTGATCTACGAGCGTTGTTGTTCATAACAATCAATGATTGGTCTGCTCTTAGTAACATTTCAGGACAGACAAACAAGGGATACAATGCATGCACACACTGTTTAAATGAGACTAAAAGTATATATTTGGATAAATGTAAGAAGAATGTGTACCCGGGGAATCGTTGTTTTCTTCCGCCCACACACACCCTAAGAAAGAAAGGTAAGCATTTAAATGGTGAGGCAGACAACCGGTGTAAGCCTATTCGCCGTACTGGTGATGATGTATTTGATATGGTGAAGGATTTAAAAGTAATCTTTGGAAAGGGTCCTGGTAGACAATCTGTTCTGAAGGACGATGTCAGACACGCACCCATGTGGAAAAATAAAACTATATTTTGGGAGCTACCCTATTGGAAAGTCCTAGAGGTCCGCTCTGCAATTGACGTGATGCACCTGACGAAGAATCTTTGCGTGACGCTACTGGCTTCTTGGGCGTGTATGGGAAGAATAAAGATACACCGGAAGCACGGCAGGACCAACAACGTATGAAAGACCGAGACGGCATGCATCCAGAGCTGTTTGAAGGTACCGCCAACTATGCTCTTACCAAAGAAGAGAAGGAAATCTTTTTTGAAGTCCTTTACAGTATCAAGGTCCCGTCTGGTTTGTCATCGAACATAAAGGGAATAATAAATATGGCAGAGAAAAAAATTCAAAACCTAAAGTCTCATGACTGCGACGTGCTTATGACACAGCTGCTTCCGGTTGCATTGAGGGGACTCCTGCCAGAAATTGTTCGAGTACCCATTGTGAAGCTATGTGCGTTTCTCAATGCAATTTCTCAGAAGATAATTAGTCTAGATAGTCTACCAAGGTTACAGAAAGATGTGGTCCAATGTCTTGTCAGCTTCGAGTTGGTGTTCCCACCATCCTTCTTCAATATTATGATGCACCTCTTAGTTCACCTAGTCGAAGAGATTAACATTCTCGGTCCTGTATTTCTACACAATATGTTCCCCTTTGAGAGGTTCATGGGAGTCTTAAAGAAATATGTTCATAACCATGCTAGGCCAGAAGGAAGCATCTCAAAGGGATATGGAACAGAGGAGGTCATTGAGTTTTGTGTTGACTTTATTCCTGACCTTAAGCCCATCGGTGTTCCTGAATCACGGCATGAGGGTAGACTGAGTGGAAAAGGCATGCTAGGAAAGAAAGCAAGGATATGCATGGACGGACATTCTCTCACTAAAGAACACTACACAGTTTTGCAAAGTTCCATCTTGGTGGCTCCGTATCTCGAGGAACACAAGAATATTGTACACTCCAACAACCCGGGGAAGCCTGGCTCCTAGATTGGAGATGAACACATGAGGACTTTTGGCGGTTGGTTGCAGACACATCTCATGAATGACATCAATGTTGGAGAGCAGTTGTACTTGTTGGCCATGTCACCATCTTCGACTATATTGACTTTCCAAGGGTACGAGATAAATGGGAATACATTTTACACGATCGCCCAAGATAAAAAGAGCACCAACCAAAATAGTGGTATCCGATTTGATGCAACTAACGAGAATGGGCAAAAGGATACATATTATGGTTACATAGAGGAGATATGGGAACTTGACTATGGACCTTATTTTAAGGTCCCTTTGTTTCGGTGCAAATGGGTCAACCTAACAGGAGGTAGGGTTGAGGTAGACAAGAAATACGGAATGACAATAGTGGATCTCAACAACCTTGCGTATAGAGATGAACCATTTGTCCTAGCCAATGATGTGGCTCAGGTTTTTTATGTGAAGGACATGTCTACCAAACTGAGAAAAAGGAAAGATAAGCAAAAGAATACAACATACGATGAGCCAAAGCGCCACATAGTTCTTTCAGGAAAAAGAAACATCATGGGATTGGAGGATAAGACAAACACGTCAGAAGATTATGATAAGTTTCATGAAATTCCGCCCTTCGCTGTGAAGGATGACCCAAGCATCCCGTTAAGTAAGGAAGATGCTCCATGGTTACGGATTAGAAGAAAACCCTAACAATAGAGATGTGTGGATGTTGGTGATTTTTAATGATGTACATATATATATATATGGATATGAATTGTCTTGATCTCAATAGGTAGTATTGCAACTTGCTATGACCAACAACTTAACAAAGACATTTAATAATATTAAAACATAAAAATTAGTCATAATCATATCTAGCCCTGTATTACACAGCTTCAGTGTCATCTTCGGAATCGTCATTGTCATCGTCGTTGCTCGTAGCACACAGCTGGATCCTCATCCCTTCCCCGGCTTGTGCACGGGGGAACGAGGGAGGGGGCACCTGCCACTCCGGCCTCGGATTCATGACGCGCCGGGGAGGGGGCTCCTAGATGACGACCCCGGTACTCCCTCGGCCTTCACCACCACCACCATTCTTGTGGCTATGCGGCTGGTGAAAGTGCAGGTACCTCAGGCGAGGATGGTCTCCCATGGCGATGTAGCGCATCACGCTGGCGATAGTCCGGTTCGCCCACCATAGGCGGCGACCAGCCTCGTTGTGGTTCACTGGGGGCGGGTCATCACCCTCGTACCTGGCGAGCTCCCTTTCTTGCCGATTTGTGAAGAAGGCATTCTAGGTGTCGAAGTTGTCGGGATCCCAATGGGGATCCATCTGCTGCTCCGGCGTGAGGTCGAGGTAGAAGTGGTTCGTGATGGCCACCTAGCGGGCCAAACCTTGAGGCACAGGAGGAACAGGAACCCCTCCAGCTCGACATCCAGGCGTGAGCGGTACCGATGGGCATGGGTAGCTAGGCGCCTGGCGCCTCGGCGTCGAAAAGGCCCGATGGCGGTGTCCATTGTTGTGAGAGAGAAGGTGTGGATATGTGGATGGACATGGCGGTTGGCCTAGATATAGAGTGAAATGGCGGGAAGCGGGGGGGGTGGTGGGAAAACATGGCGGGAAGCGGGGGAAATGGCGGGAAAACATGGAGGGAAGCGGGGGGAAATGGCGGAAAAACATGGCGGAAAGCGGGGGAAATGGCGGGAAATATCTTGTCCCGGTTAGTGGCTCCAACCGGGACTAAAGGCTCTCGAAATATCTTTTAGTCCCAGTTACTAGTTTTAGTATTAAATATTATATTTCTAATGAGTATATTATTTTTTGTGAATATTTTGGTATATTACATGTATTTTTCTTTTTTTTAAATAATAAACTATATTTTTCCAACTTTTGTACTAAATATAATACTTGTTAAACAATAGATAATTTTATTTAAGTTGTATAATAGAGTATGATAATATATTTAAATAATAGATCTTCTTTTTCTAAAAAAATTGATATATAATACATAATTTTCTGAAAACTATAAACCATTTTTCTTTTTGGCGCGAACCCCCCCCCTTAGCCCCGGTTTGTAATACAAACCAGGACTAAAGGGGCAAACCGGGACTAAAGGGGGACCTTTAGTCTCGGTTTGTATTAAAAATCGGGGCTAAAGGGGTATGCCGCACGGGAATAGCGGCGGGCCGAAAACACCTTTAACCCCGGTTTGTAATACAACCCGGGTAGCCCCAGTTTGTAATACACCTTTAACCCCGGTTTGTATTACAAACCAGGGCTAAAAGGGGGTATAAATACCCCTACCCCCACCCCTGATCGAGCCACGACCCGGAGAGCCTGATACACGTTCTTCTTCCTAGAGATGAACCGCGTGACGCCGTTGCCACCCGCCACGCCCGTGGAGAGGCTCGTCGCCGCCGCCGTTGATGCCCGCCATGCCCGTGGAGAGCTCGTTGCCGCCGTCCTTGCCGTCCGCCACGAGTTCGCGCCGCCGCCGTACGTCTTCCCACCGCGCTGTCGTTGCCACCAGGGCTAGTGGAAACTTCACGCCCACGCCCGTCCTCATGACCTGAGTGAGGTCAATTTCTAGTTAGTATATAGGTTAATTAGCTAGTTTAGGTTAGTATTAGTTAGTATAGGTTAGTTTAGGTTAGGTTAGTATTAGTTAGTATTAGGGTTAACTGTTAGTATTAGTTAAGTTATAATTAGTATTAGATAAGTTAGAATTAGAATTAGTATTAGTATTAGGTTAATCTAGTTATTAGTATTAGGGTTGATTGTTAGTATTAGTTAAGTTAGAATTAGAATTAGTATTAGGGTTAATTGTTAGTATTAGTTAAGTTAGAATTAGAATTAGTATTAGTATTAGTTGTTAGTATTAGTATTAGTTAAGTTAGAATTAGAATTACTATTAGTATTAGTTGTTAGTATTAGTATTAGTTAGGTAAATACCCCCACCTCCACCCCAGGTCTAGCCACGACCCGGAGAGTCCGATCCGTCCCGGGAGTACAACTAACCCTAAATAGCTGTTTATAGTAGTTAGTGTTAGGTTTAGGGTTAGTGTTATTAGGGAAATAATTAGTGATTTAGTTACTGTTTATGTTTTATGATTGTTTATTGCTATTATTTAGTTATACCGCGTCCTCCTCGTCCGAGCGTACTGGACTCCGTCGGTTCCGGGGATGTCCGAGCCTGGGCTCCGCCGGGTTGGCACTGGGAGGTGCTACCTGTCGAGACTCGTACCTTGGTGATGAATCCAGGTATCATTGTCAACCCGGAGCTTCTTTGGTGGAGTCCACGAGGTCCAGGAGCGGTGCAGATGGAGCCGGGCCCCGAGAAGGTGGTACGTCGTCGTATCAGGGAGGAGGACGAGCACGCACGGTGATATATGTATCTTTTGGAGACCAGGTTCTCCAATATCTGGCAGGTTTACGGATCTCACCCGAGATATTCTCCGGTGATGGTTCCTATTCTCTGGGTGCAGAGCTGCCGTGGCACAGAACGCGGCAGCCGAGTTCGCTAGTTTGATTATTATTGTACTTTATCTTATGAGTGAGATATGAGCGAGATGTATTATTGTACTTTATCTTATATTATTGTACTTTATCTTAATGCAAAAATGTTTCATTATTAGTACGTAATCTTTTTTCTGTATCCGAGTTGTTGCAATTGTAATATTCTTTTACTTAATGTAAAATTGTTTTATCTTTTTCTGTATTAGTTAAGATATGGACGGTAAACAGAATGAAGAGGAGATTCTCAATATGATAGATGAGGATACTGGGGGTTCTTATTACGATGATGGCTCCCAGTATCTTAATTTGTCCGGAGGAGACGAGGGTGGTGACGGTAGTGGAGACGATGGTGCTGACCATGGTGGAGACCATGGTGAAGACACCTTAATAACAAAGTCCGGCGAGGTATATAAAGCCTCTACCGATCGATCACTAGTATAGATGCACTAATTGATTCGTATATATGTATTGACGAATGTTTCTTCTCTTAGACCTCCGCATCGGGCCAATCTTCTACAAGGAAAAGAGGCTCGGCACAAAAGTTGCCCGCTGATGTCCTTTTCAGCATTGACTTAGTCTCTGTGCTGGGTCAACCGTTGGAGCCCAAACAATCTGTGAATGCATTTGTACATCAATACGGAGTGATTGTTAGAGACACCGTCCCGATCACCACGCGAGAGTGGAATAAGCCAGGAAAGAAAAGGGGTCCAGATGGGGCTAGTTTTGTAGATGATAGAGCGAGAGATGCGATGTGGAATTCTCTCATGACACATTTCACCCTACCAATCTTGGAGACCGATGAGCTCACACAGCAAATAACAAGAAAAGTCAAGGAGTGGGCTCTTAAGAAGATGGGCGAACTATTCAAGGAGTGGAAGAAAAGATTGTACCACAACTATGTACTGAAGAAAAAACTCCTCCATTCACCAGGCCCGACTTTGAGGTATGGCCACCTTGGCGACGGCCAGGGGCCCAGGCCTGGTGGGGGCCAGGGTTGAATCCTTCCCCTGCCTATAAGGCTCAGCTGGCCAGACCATTGGCAAAAAATTGCTAACTGGATGGGGAGAAGCAGGGCTAGCAATGCCAACTGGGAGACTGGGAGAAGCAAGCACGCAATCACCCTAAAAAAAGCACGAAATCTAAGTCCATCAGGACGAAAGTTCGGGAGTCGCATAGATGACTTCGTGCCTCGTCTCCTGTCTGGTCGTCTAGGCCTCAGCCTCACTTGATCGCCTCGCCTCGTCCATGCGGCGCTGCTCCGGCTCGGCTACTCCATCACCGTCATGCCGACGCGACCCTACCCTCCGTATGACTTAATCCCTCGTCTAATCATCCATTTAATTCATGATTTAATCCCTCAATTGAGGTTTTAGATTTTAAGGTTATAATTTTCTTAAACGCCTTCACCATTGAGACAGATTGAATTGGCTTCGCCACATGTTGTATTGAGAAGAATATATTGGACTATATTGATCTTGATATTTTTATCGATGATTTTGCATTAAAAAAATGTGAAAAGAAGCTTTTTTGAAGCACAGGAGCATAATTGTCGATAAATGACTCATTCAAAATTTTGTTTTATTTGAGATAATCAAACTAGCAGGAAATGTTTGTTATATTTTGCTACCATTTTTATTCCTTTTATCTTAATATGGCACTATTTTAATGCTTAACAATTATTTGTAGACATCTTAGACTATGAATGTGGGATTAGATGTTAACCTTTTTGTGTTTTGCAAGTGAAAATAGACCCATATATATGTATATATCTAGTTATTTCGTATATATATATCTATATATATATTGGCCTCAGGGCCCACTTGTCAATTTTGCCCTAGGGCCCTGAAAAATATAAAGCCGGCCCTGCCGTTCACTAGGCCCACTAGAGATGCAGCAGGATAACTGGGCCGCATTTGTAGAATACAAGACCTCGACAGCAGCTGTGGCAATGTCAGAAAAGAATAAGCTAAATGCAGCCAAAAAGAAATATCACCATCATATGGGCACAGGTGGCTACAAGACTACCATGCCTAAGTGGGATAAAGCCGAGTCCTACCTGGCGGCTAAAGGGGTCACTCCAACTATGTCTGGTTG
Source organism: Avena insularis (assembly GCA_023614405.1). Taxonomy (NCBI): domain Eukaryota; kingdom Viridiplantae; phylum Streptophyta; class Magnoliopsida; order Poales; family Poaceae; genus Avena; species Avena insularis. The sequence continues at coordinate 236,295,503 of CM042688.1, read as the reverse complement.
GCCCTTGAGGTCAAGAAATTGGTTACTCGGGCATGGGGCATCGTATGACCCAGAAATAGGCGAGATTGTTGCAACCAAAGAAGGTGCTACACCCAAGGATGAACTCATTAAAGTGATAAAAGAGGTTGAAGAGGGAAAGTTTGTTCCCGACAGAGAGAACGATGAGCTGACAAAGGCCCTTGGGAATCCTGAAAAGGCTGGACGAACAAGAGGGTTTGTACCTTCTTGTCCATGGGCTATCGGGTTTCCCGAGGACCTTGACACGTACAGAAGCCAATCGAGAAAAACAAAGCGGCAAAAAGAGGAGGATGCGGAGCGGTTCGCGAGGTTTGAAGCCATGCTGCAGGAGCATCGGCAGGAGCTTAATGAACTTAAAGGACTCCGATATCAAGATCCTACACCAGACAGTACGGTTGGCCCATCGCAACGGAAAAGCAGCGTGGCTTCCATGGAGGGCCACAGTAATGATGCAATGATGGATGTGTACCCCGTGGATACAATTGAGGAGAAGACTAGTTGTGAGCTGCATGTTGAACTAAAGAACATATCCATGAAGGTGGCGGTCGGCTTTGCTTTAGCTTCTGCAACAGGAGCGACCTACCATTGCAATCCAATTCCAGTTGGCTATGCTCGTGTCGGTGTGGATGAAGTTCAACCGCTGTGTCAGTCACTACTGCTTGACTTCCCTGCATGTGAAGGGGAGACGACACTAGGAGAAGTCACGAGTGGCTTCATTCTTTGGAAAAAGGAATACATCAAGTTTCTAGGCTCGGCACCAAGGCCACCTTCTCCACCGAGAAACAATCCATCACCTCCAAGGCCACCGTCTCCTCCCAGTAAAAGTCCACCTCCAAGGGCACCGTCTCCTCCCAGTAAAAGTCCACCACCTCCAAGTACAATCCATGACCTCAACACGAGTCCATCTCAATCTACGTAGCCGCCTCCACCCACTAAGGGCCAAAAGCGGAAGAATAGCACCTCTCTGTCGAGCGATAACCGACGCCAAAGCGACAGTTGTCGCCCCTCCCAAGAGTACCGCCAGCTCCTCCCAAGAGGTCTTACGACCTGAACGATGAGGAGACTGATGCGGTTGTACGAGCCGAAGTGGATGCTTATTTTAAAAAGAAACAATCTAAGCCAGAGGTCCAAATAAAACAGGAAACCAAGGAGCACTTTACGAAATTACTGACACAGCCATCTCGAGCTTAGTTAAATGCTAGATGACTATACACGATGTCTTCAGAAGACACTGAAACAGAAGAGATCAAGTGGTAGAGGAAGCATCAAAAAGACGTTCCCCAGCAGGGGAACAAGCAAAACAATCAAGTGGTAGCGGAAGCATCAGAACGGACGTTCCCCAGCTAGGGAAACAAGCAAAACAATCGAGTGGTACCGAAGAACCAAAATAGACGTTCCCCAGCTGGGGAAACAAGCAAATCAATCGCTCCTCCCGCTCCAGGTGTACATACCCGAACCTCAACTATATGAGGGAGAACCTTTGCATATGGAAACGGCTAAGATATTGGCCGAGCAATGTAACATGTCTATTCATGACATTATTCACGGCGCTCATATGCCCAAGGCTGAGGTAGCACCCAAAATTTTTCACGGGGAGCCTCTGATCAGTTCTGAGAGGCTTCGGGATATGCCAACAAAAATGCAACGATGGCATGAATGGTACATGAAAGTATCAAAAGAAGAGTGATATTGGCTCATAATGAAATTTTGAAAAGAGCATTACTTCACTGAAGACCAGGTCCCTATTGAATTTACAGAATTCTTTCAGTTATTCAATCTAAAGGAACTCGACAAATCTATCCTCAGTTGCTATTGTCTGTAAGTGATTACTTTATTTATGTAATTAAGTCTCTAGCTCAGCTTGTTCAACTCATTGCCGGTAAGTATACTCACTATATTCTTTTGTACGCTATATATAATGATGCAGATTGAATATTCTCGAATGTAAAAGAAAGGCTATCAATGGATTTGGGTTCATTGACCCACATCGAGTTAATAGAGCTGTGCTAAAGGATAAGCCACTGGAGACCAAGCAAAACTTGCTCCGGTTTCTCATGAACCAGTATTTCTGTAATGAAATACTATTTCCTTACCACTTCGGGTGAGTGTGTTATTGTCTTGTACACATTAACTTTTGCTTACTCGATGTTCAGTGTAACTGATGAGTTACTAACATATGTAAACCTTGCATCGCTACCACTGGATTCTTCTAAGCATTTCAGTTGACTTGGGAAGAGTTCACATCATGGACTCACTAAATGTAACACCCTCGAATCGGCCCTATGCAAGTTTTAGCGCTTCCCGCCAAACCCGCATAGAAACGATTCAAGGACGCCCACCAGGCACTTTCATGCGGGTGGAAAACGAAGTAATATCATTACACAATAGTCCACGATAGAACCCACAGAAGAGATATATATACAGCAATGACTCACTGAGACAAGAATACAGATATACAGTACAAAGATCCAAATCACCTTGAAAACGATACAGCATCCGAGTACGGATAAGAAGCAAATTGAGCTAAGAGCCTTGAAGAATAACCAATGGCATCCATAACCCTGCCTAGGCCAAGCCGGAAGGGTAACCCTGCTAACGACGTCGATCTCATACCTACTAAAACAAAAAGGGTGCTGACAAAGAGGAAAGGAAAAAGGGAGCGGTCAGTACTGGGGCTAGTACACGGCGAGGCTAGAATTTGGCGACTCTCACCTACATAGGTATGGTGGACTGAAGCGGCAGCACAACATGCACTAAACAATCTATAGAGACTCGATTCCACTGTCGGCAATTAGAGGGGGATAAGAAAGACCTATTCGGATCCAACCTGATAGTAACACCAAAACATACCCATCCTAGTATTTCCTCCTCGAGACCACACGAGGAAATCAAACCGAGGAACTCACACAGTTGGTAGTTTTATTCATTCCATTATAGATGAAGCACTTACTAGTCAGATATAGATAGCATGAGTCATCCTGATAGCATAAGTAGTGGCCAGTTTTAGTTAACCATTCAGTTGTAGTTGAAGTACTTACTAGTTAGATACAATTAGCATGTAACATCCCAAACCCAGCAGTTGTTGGCACTTTTATTTCATTCCATGAGAGTTGCGATACTTACTAGACAGGTATAACATGACACGATACACCCCAGTTCCAGCAGTTGTTGGCACTTTTATTATCCGTTCCATTGTAGTGAAGCTGATTACTAGTCACATATTAAGTCAAATTTATAGCACTACTTTAGTTATGCTTGTCTATGATCGAGATACTGTGCTCCAAGTCGTCCATAACCGCAGACATGGCTTTCAGAAAGATTTACCCTGCAGGGGTGCACAAATAGCAATAGACACACGATCAACCTCGGAAAAAACAAATCGAAACCCAACGAGGCTTTCATGACAAAGCAATCATAGGATTCATAAAATATTTCAGGGGGCCACTCCATTAAGCTACCTGCAACGAAGTTATCCAGCTCCGAGACGAACCCAAGGTTTGCGCCAATGGCTGTAAACGACTGGGAACCCGAAAGTGTGACTGGGCTTGTCGATACCACGAAAACACTCCGCATTTCCTAAACAGTACAGGTACTCCACGCACAATCGTAAATAAAGCAGTAAAGCATGGCATAAGTACAGGATAGTAATAAAGCCCCAAACTAGTTTGTGCCCCCAAGAAATAAGAAATGAATCAAGCTCTGGCTAAGGGTTTTCATGGTCCCACATGCGGATAGTGTGATAGTCAAGGAACAGGTATCAAGTACTCGGGGTCCTACGGGACACAAGTGGGCGGTTAAAAACCAAATAACATCTATTGCCCACCGGTGCCTCTGCATTAGTTATAACTCTTCTCAGCATTTTAATTTCAAGTTGTATTTAAAGTCATGATCATCTCCACCATTAAGCATGTGCCAACTTCCAACAACGGTGGAACAACAATGACGTGAAGCAACACCTGAGCAAGCAACTGCGACTCGCAAGGCCAACTGACTATCAATCAACAGGCAATAGGATGTGTCCAAGGCAATATAGAGGCTGCAAGGATTATAAATGGTGCACGGAAACTAAAGCATCGCAATACGGGTAGCAATAGATCAACAGGAGGAAGTAAAGGCTATAAATGCAAAATAGGTAGAAAAGGGGAGATTGCTCGCCTGGGAAACACTGTCGAAGATACATTATCCGAAGAACTTGTCGATACTCGCATCCACTCAACGGCCTAATTCGCGAAGAGCCAAAGCACTAAAAGAAACATCGGTGCACTATTTAATACTACGGCAGAAGATCGAGCATAATGCATATATGATGTATGACATGGCAAATGTGCGATGCAATTAGGCAATATTAAGCGGAACCGGGATCCCGACAATTAATAGAAGGTTCAAGTTATTTAGGTACCCCGCAATTTAAATGTTGACTTAACAAGGAAAAACATGGCATCGGTGTGCTACACAAATTTAAATGGAGGCGGTATAAGAAAAGAATAGCCCGCAGATGCGCTCCATATTTAATTATAAGGTGAATCGATAAAATAGCCACAAACCGCAATATGTATGCAATAATGTTCAATTCATATGCAACAAGTATATGTCATATATTATAAAATATAGGGGTCACACATCGGATCGACGATCTTGGTGTTCACCGGGGGTTCGGGTTCGCCGGGGTCGGTCTTCCGATCCGGGTAGGAGCACTTGACGTTCCAGGATGAAGATCTTGGCATTCCACCACTTGATAATTATGTTGGTGTTTCGCCGAATGTCACTGGATTCAGAAGGGGTCTCTAGTTGGCTCTTGAGCAGTCCAGACACCACTCCAACACACCAACACTTCACTTGTATCAGCATAGGAACAACCTAAACAACATCACAGCCTTGGGAATCCAGAAACAAAAAATAATGCAGCGAACAGATACATGTGCCTCGTGCGGGGATAAACTTGCAGATGGTTTCCCCCTATCCAATAGCCAGGAGGACCGCAGCAGAGGTGGGCGCCCGGAGTCGAGGAAGGTGGCACAGGTCACCCGCGTCGAGGAGGACACGGCCAGAGGAGAAGCTTGAGGTGGAAGGCGGCTCGCGGGCGGATGCGAGGAAGACGGCACCGCGAGACGGCGAGGATGCGGTGGTGGTGCTCTATGAGGGGTGGAGATCGATGGGGAAGGGCGCGCAGATGGGCAGGAGCAGGGACGACGCCACTCGCTGTGGAGGGCAGGGCGACCGGGGCGGAAGTAGGCGCGCCACGGGCAGCGCTCACGAGGGAACTCACTGCGGCGGCCTGGAGGAGATGGCATCGATGGCGGTGGCTTTGGGAAGGGCTCGAGGCGGCGGCTGGCTCAGTACCTAGCGGAGGAACGCTGACGAGGTCACGAGCGAGGAGTCGGGCTTCGGGGCTCTGCTCGGGGAAACGTCTCTGGCGGCACTGGACGGCGAGCTCGCGCGAGCGGAGCTCCTATGACGGCAGGGCGGACCTTGGCAGTGTCGATGTGCGTGTCGGGCTTCGACGGAGGGCCCGCATGGGCCACGGGGAGGAGGGGTCTACGGGCTCCGCGGCGCGCGGCCGAGGGTCAAGGGCGGCGGCGGCGCTGCGAGACGAGGTGGAGAGGAGGCATCGGGACGGGTGGCTCGGTCAGGATTGGGGATAGAGGCAAGAGGGAGGGGGTGCGGGGCAGGAGGCGTGCGAGGCAAAGAGAAGGTGGGCCCCGCGTGTAGTTGATGGTTGTTCGGTGGGGTGTGACTAGAGCGTGTGTGCACCGCGTGCTTGTGTGGCTTGGGTGTTTCGATCAAGGTGTGGTGTTGCCAGCTGCGGCGGCGGGGTGGGGATTAGGTAGGGGCTGGGTTCGGGGTAGGCTAGGGTTTAGTTGGAGGTGGCCGGCTAGGCTTTTGGGCCTGGCTGGCTGCCTCCCAAAAATAATATAAGTTTTAATTCTTCATTTAGAACACTATTATAATTAGTTTTTAGACAAATAAAATATCCAGAAAGACCTGGTTTATAATTTGAAATAAAGACAAGGGATATATATAAAACAAAGATAGCCTTTTAGAAAATAGTTTTAGGCAAACAAATTCATGATGTCATGATGATGCATAAACACAAGCGATTTTCTAGAAGTGGTTTTACCGGGGTGCTACAATTCGACACCACTAACAATGGATCTCGCCCTCGAGATCCGCCTCATGGCTCAGGAAAGAAGGCCGATGATCTGAGTCTTCTCGCTTCATGTAGATCCTCGTGACACCACTAACAAAGATTCTTGCTCTATCTTGAAATCGACGACACCACCAACAAGGGGTCGTTGCTCACGTTCGTCAACGGAACACTCCGGAGAAACAAAGTTGAAGATAAAGGTCTCAAAAGATAAAGCCACCTCTAACTTCAATGGAAGGAGTAAGATTACATTGATCCACCATTCAACGTACAAAAGCGTATGATAAGAGTAGTGGTATGGTCATTACTCCATCCCGTACTCAAAGCATTACTCTGTACACGAATAGAGAAATCATGCAACCACCTTTGGAATTCAGACTGAAGATCTTCACAAGCAATGTTCAGAAACAAAGGATCGATGCAGGATATTCATTGGATCTGACGTAGATGATGTCGTCATGTTGGAAAACTCCGGAGGGTACAAATAAAATCGTATGAAAAGATACAATGATTAGGTTCCACGATGATTCCATTGGCATGAACAACACATGCTCAAGGTATACTCCAACTTCACCAATGCTCACCCTTCTCATATGCTTCTCAATGATACAGATATCCGTCAAGGTGCAGATATAGATAAAGAGTCCAAGGACAAAAAGATAGGATGAAGGTATAACAAACGAGATGCAGATTCCATGATTATAGCACCACCGTTATAAAAGAGAGGAAGCGAAACCCTGAAGGTACGACGCAAACCCAACCACGAGAAATCCTGGACGCAAAGAAAAGATAAGAGAATAGATTCAAAACACGCAGAGGTAAGAGGAGAATAGCATATGGGTAAGGAGTAAAAATAGACCTAATCAGATCTATCCAACCGTTTTTGCAAAATAGTTTTGACACTCTACATCGGGCGTTAGCTAGGTTATCCTACAGGCTGGACCAATGGGGTATCGCAACTGCTGATCTTTGATACCACTTTGTAACACCCTCGAATCGGCCCTATGCAAGTTTTAGCGCTTCCCGCCAAACCCGCATAGAAACGATTCAAGGACGCCCACCAGGCACTTTCATGCGGGTGGAAAACGAAGTAATATCATTACACAATAGTCCACGATGGAACCCATAGAACAGATATATATATACAGCAACGGCTCACTGAGTCAAGAATACAGATATACAGTATAAAGATCCAAATCACCTTGAAAACGATACAGCATCCGAGTACGGATAAGAAGCAAATTGAGCTAAGAGCCCTAAAGAATAACCAATGGCGTCCATAACCCTGCCTAGGCCAAGTCGGAAGGGTAACCCTGCTAAAGACGTCAATCTCATACCTGCTAAAACAAAAAGGGTGCCGAAAAAGGGCAAAGGAAAAAGGGAGCAGTACAGCATGCACTAAACAATCTATAGAGACTTGATTCAACTGTCGGCTATTAGAGAGGGGTAAGAAAGACCTATTCGGATCCAACCTGATAGTAACACCAAAACATACCCATCCTGGTATTTCCCCCTCGAGACCACACGAGGAAGTCAAACCGAGGAACTCACACAGTTGGCAGTTTTATTCATTCCATTATAGTTGAAGCACTTACTAGTCAGATATAGATAGCATGAGTCATCCTGATAGCATAAGTAGTGGCCAGTTTTAGTTAACCATTCAGTTGTAGTTGCAGTACTTACTAGTTAGATACAATTAGCATGTAACATCCCAAACCCAGTAGTTGTTGGCACTTTTATTTCATTCCATTGGAGTTGCGATACTTACTAGACAGGTATAACATGACACGATACACCCCAGTTCCACCAGTTGTTGGCACTTTTATTATCCATTCCATTGTAGTGAAGCTGATTACTAGTCACATATTAAGTCAAATTTATAGCACTACTTTAGTTATGCTTGTCTATGATCGAGATACTATGCTCCAAGTCATCCATACCGCGGACACGATTTTCAGAAAGATTTACCCTACAGGGGTGCACAAATAGCAACACACACACGATCAACCTCGGAAAAACCAAATCGAAACCCAATGAGGCTTTCATGACAAAGCAATCACAGGATTCATAAAATATTTCAGGGGGCCACCCCATTAAGCTACCCGCAACGAAGTTGGCTAGCTCCGAGATGGACCCAAGGTTTGTGCCAATGGCTATAAACGACTAGGAACCTGAAAGTGTGACTGGGCTTGTCAATATCGTGAAAACACTCCGCATTTCCTAAACAGTACAGGTGCTCCATGCACAATCTTAAATAAAGCAGTAAAGCATGGCATAAGTACAGGATAGTAATAAAGCCCCAAACTAGTTTGTGGCCCGAAGAAATAAGAAACGAATCAAGCTCTGGCTAAGGGGATTCATGGTCCCATATGCGGATAGTGCGATAGTCAAGGAACAAGTATCAAGTACTCGGGATCCTATGGGACACAAGTGGGCGGTTAAAAACCAAATAACATCTATTGCCCACCGGTGCCTCTGCATTAGTTATAACTCTTCTCAGCATTTTAATATCAAGTTGTATTTAAAGTCATGATCATCTCCACCATTAAGCATGTGCCAACCTTCCAACAACGGTGGAGCAACAACGACACGAAGCAACACCTGAGCAAGCAACTGCGACTCGCAAGGCCAACTGACTATCAATCAACAGGCAATAGGATGTGTCCAAGGCAATATAGAGGCTGCAAGGATTATAAATGTGCACGGAAACTAAAGCATCGCAATACGGGTATCAATAGATCAACAAGAGGAAGTAAAGACTATAAATGCAAAATAGGTAGAAAAGGGGAGATTGCTCGCCTGGGAAACACTGCCGAAGATATATTATCCGAAGAACTTGTCGATACTCGCATCCACTCAACGGCCTAATTCGCGAAGAACCAAAGCACTAAAAGAAACACCGGTGCACTATTTAATACTACGGCAGAATATCGGGCATGATGCATATATGATGTATGACATGGGAAATGTGCGATGCAATTAGGCAATATTAAGCGGAACCGGGGTCCCGACAATTAATAGAAGGTTCAAGTTATTTAGGTACCTCGGAATTTAAATGTTGACATAACAAGGCAAAACATGACACCGGTTCGCTACACAAATTTAAATGGAGGCGGTATAAGACAAGAATAGCCCGCATATGCGCTCTATATTTAATTATAAGGTGAATCGATAAAATAGCCGCAAACCGCAATATGTATGCAAGCATGTTCAATTCATATGCAACAAGTATATGTCATATATTATAAAATATAGGGGTCACACATCGGATCGATGATCTTGGTGTTCACCGGGGGTTCGGGTTCGCCGGGATCGGTTTTCCGATCCGGGTAGGAGCACTTGACATTCCAGGATGAAGATCTTGGCATTCCACCACTTGGCAATTATGTCGGTGTTTCGCCGAATGTCACTGGATTCGTAAGGGGTCTCTAGTTGGCTCTTGAGCAGTCCAGACACCACACCAACACACCAACACTTCACTTGTATCAGCATAGGAACAACCTAAACAACATCACAGCCTCGGAATCCAGAAACAAAAAATAATGCAGCGAGCAGATACACGTGGCTCGTGCGGGGATAAACTTGTAGATGGTTTCCCCTTGTCCAATAGCCAGGAGGACCGCGGAAGAGGTGGGCGCCCGGAGTCGAGGAAGGTGGCAGAGGTCACCCGCGTCGAGGAGGACACGGCCGGAGGAGAAGCTTGAGGTGGAAGGCGGCTCACGGGCGGATGCGAGGAAGACCGCACCGCGAGACGGCGAGGATGCGGTGGCGGTGCTCTGCGAGGGGTGGAGGTCGATGGGGAAGGGTGCACAGATGGGCAGGAGCAGGGACGACGCCACTCGCTATGGAGGGCAGGGCGACCGGGGCGAAAGCAGACGCGCCGCAGGCAGCACTCACGAGGGAACTCACTGTGGCGGCCCAAGGAGATGGAGTCGATGGCGGTGGCTTTGGGAAGGGCTCGAGGCGGCGGCTGTCTCGGTACCTAGCGGAGGAACGCCGACGAGGTCGCGAGGGGGGATTCAGGCTTCGGGGCTCTGCTCGGGGCAGCGTCCCTGGCGGCACTGGACGGCGAGCTCGCGCGAGCGGAGCTCCTATGACGGCGGGGCAGACCTTGGCAGCGTCAATGTGCGTGTTGGGCTTCGACGGAGGGCCAGCGGGCCATGAGGAAGGAGTCTCTGGGCTCCAGCCATCGAGGGTCAAGGGCGGGTTGTGAGACGAGGTGGAGAGGAGGCAACGGGGACGGGTGGCTCGGTCGGGATTGGGGATCGAGGCAAGAGGGAGGGGGTGCGGGGCAGGAGGCCTGCGAGGCAGAGAGAAGGTGGGTGGGCCCCGCATGCAATTGATGGCGATGGCGTGTACGCGTGCTGTGTTGTTCGGTGGGATGTGACTAGAGCGTGTGTGCACCGCGTGCTTGTGTGGCTTGGGTGTTTCGATCAAGGTGTGGCGTTGCCAGCTGCGGCGGCGGGGTGGGGATTAGGTAGGGGCTGGGTTCGGGGTAGGCTAGGGTTTAGTTGGAGGTGGCCGGCTAGGCTTTTGGGCCTGGCTGGCTGCCTCCCAAAAATAATATAAGTTTTAATTATTCATTTAGAACACTATTGTAATTAGTTTTTAGACAAATAAAATATCCAGAAAGACCCGGTTTATAATTTGAAATAAAGACAAGGGATATATATAAAACAAAGATAGCCTTTTAGAAAATAGTTTTAGGCAAACAAATGCATGATGTCATGATGATGCATAAACAAAAGCGATTTTCTAGAAGTGGTTTTACCGGGGTGCTACACTAAACAAAGACATGAAAGAGTACCGCAGCATTATCGATATGCTTCAGAGGTAATTTCAACCATTATCGCACTATATCAGTTTCTTTCGTTCATTTTCTGGGATATCAAGTAGTTATTAACTCATACATTCATTTTCTTTGTCGGGTAGTGTTTGGACATGGTTCAAGAACAAGGTCTGCGGTCAATGGCGTGAGGAGCTATTTTTTAAATCGGTCTCGGTAAGTAGTACGAGCTAGGTCCACGCATCTATTTAATTCTAGTTTATATACATTTATCATGCTAGAGTTATTATTTGATTGAATTCTATTCTTGTAAATTGCGCGTGGCAGACACGGGGGACTAATCTATGTGGATTCTACGTGTGCGAGTTCATTCGCATCACTACTGAGAAGCCCTTGGAAACTGCTCGAGTAAGTAAACAACATATTCATCCTTTATTTTTATCACAAAAAGTTGTGTTGAGTCTAATTCATATGATCTTCTTCTTTATAGTTGGATGCGATGAGGGACAAGCTCCTACCACAGGACCGCCTACTAGCAATCCAAGAGAAATTGGTTGGATTTCTTGTCGACGAGGTCATAGACCCATACGGATAATACTCTATAGATAGACCCTAAAACATCCATATAATGATCTTCATGTAATCAAATAGACAGGTTCTGGATCTGGTTGGAACTCCATCTAATGATCGACCTTCATGCATGTATGTTTGTAAGAGAAATTATATTATATATGCATCAACGTGTACAAGTACTGTGTAGTAGCTTTGTGTATGTATACGAAAACTTGTTTGTAATGAAAACACAAAATGATAAACAATTGAACACAAAACACAAAATGAAAAGAAAAACACAAAACCCTAAAACCACATCTCCAGCCGCGGCAGCCAAATGGGCCAAAACGCTGCCGCGGCAAGGCGGCAGGATACCTTTACGAACCGGGACTAAATGTCCTCCAGCCTAGCACGACTCACGGGGCCACGTGGTGGATCTCTATCCTGGTTCGTAATAGAACCGGGCATAAAAGCCGGACCTTTAGTCCCGCTTTAGCAGAACCGGTTTGCAATCCAAGACTAAAAGTCTTTACGAACCGGGGCTAATGGCCTGGTTTCTACTAGTGAGACGGCTGAAGTAGCAGCAGCTATGCGAAAAAAAGCTCTTGCATGACTTTTGTAAGATTGTTTTCCTTTTTTGGGCGTGACTCAATTGCACATGCTGTCATATCTAGCTCTGGCCCGACTTGCTTCGATCGTAAGCAACTAACAGTTCGATATCTATGTTTGCTTGTTTTTTTGACTGGAATATCTTTGCTGCTTGATGCTGCTACGGAATTTTTAGGGGCTGGGGCGTTTTACAGTATTGCTAGAGATACCTAGAGACAACACTTAGCTAGCGTCATGGATTGATGCTGCCAAGGAGTAAAACACGCTGGTACTAACTAGAGACACCTGCGTAAATTTTCCTTTCGGAACTACTCTGCGTACGATTTTTTGATAAAGGATATATTAATATCAAGTAGAATATCAAGTAGATATTCCTTTTGGAAGTAGTGTGCTTACGATGGTTGCATGTACGTTTCCTTTGATTTGGCCTGGTACATGGAGGGCTCATATGTATGGTCCTAACAGTCTTTGTCGTGTGCATAGCAGTACTCTTCTTTTTGGTTACCATCTTTTCCAATTTGCATGTAGTGAAAGTAGTGAATATTAGAGATGTTCCCGTATCCCGCTGGATCAAGTCTGTTTCCTTGTATAGAGATATTGCCGGACTCTAACCATATTTGTAAATCTTGTTGTACACGTTGATTGATCAATAAAGAGGAGAGCCGTCCGTGAGGGCTAACCACGGCAAACAAATCACTTTGACTTGGTATCAGAGCCTTCCGCTCTAGGGTTTCTCTTCCACCGCCATGGCACTCACCACCTCTTCCGCCCAGACCTCCTCCTCCGCTGCCTCTCTCCCAAAGAGTAACAGCCCCATCACCACTACCGTTCGCTTAGATCGGAACAACTTCCTCCTATGGAAGACTCGGGTCATCCCCAACCTCTCTGGCTTTGGTCACCTAGGCTTCGTTGATGGAAGCTTTCCCCCGCCGCCCATGACGATCACCACATGTTGGGGATATCCTTTCCGGGTATCCTCACTGTGCCTCACTGACCAGGGTGGCTCATTGGGTTAGAGCTTTGCTTCACAGGCGGCCTAGTCAGGGAGAATACACGGAGTCTAGTCCGGCTACGGGAAGGCCTAGAAGACTTACCGACATAGGCCTATAGTGTTACTTGTAGTTCAAGATGTACTCTATAACCGACTTTTAGTCGTAGTTGGATAGGTCTCTCCTATAAACCCTAGGCCAGATATCTATATAAGCCGTCCTAGGGACCAGTCTTTAGGGCACCCCACATAGTCTTCAATCTCAACTCGCATAGGAGAAACCCTTGTAACTCATATCCGGCTCTGCCGTATTACTGGATTGCTAGCAGGAGTAGGATCCGTCCAAAGCCGGCGGATTTGAACCTGGGTAAACTTGTGTGCTCACCGTCCCGGAACACCGTACGTCTCACATCCCTCTCTTCCGCACGCCTCGAGGACCCCCTCATGGCGTACTTCTCATCAATCTGACGATAGTTGGCGCCCACCATGGGGAAAGTGAGCTTCGGATCTGCGTTCCGAGCGGAATCTGCAAGAATCGGAATCGGCGAGACAATCACCGTCGGTCGCGTCCTCTACGCCAGCGACGTCCCTCTCATCGTTCTCAACGAGACCTGGATTCCGGGTAGGGAGGTCGTGACTTCCTACACCATCATGTCTTTTGGTGAGATCGATGTTTACATCGGTTTCGCTGAACCTGCCCCACCCACCCTAGCGGTGATGATAGAGGCAGAAGAAGTTTCTGGATCCACTTTTTCCGCGGAGGCGACAGAGTTCCGAATCCCAGAAAAGCCTAATCCCACCCAGCCCGCACCTATCACGGAGATAGTGGAGAAAGCTGAGCGTAAAGCAGATCTTGCGATGCAACTCGAATATGGAGTGGATCTCCCCAGGGAGGCCAAATCCCAGATCGATCTACCCGTCGAGGTCGAAATCCAGGAGGAGCAAGACAACAACTCTGATTCCGGCTCTGCCAATGCCGGAACAAATCAACCTCTCCTGAGGTACACGTTGAGGCGTATGATGCTACAAGACGCCATCGTGGATGAGATTCTCGAGACCATCAGGCGGTTCGAGGAAGCCCATGATGAAAGCCACAACTACCTCAAGACGCATGCGTCGCACTTTGTTTGATATGTTGGATCCGGATTCGGCTCTGCCGATGCTGGAGACAATGAAGACTCGGTGATGGAGGCGATCGGAACAAACACCGACTTACCGGCATCTTCGGATGATTCAATGACATCGGCGGATTTCCAAAAGTTCTCCACGGAATATGAAGAGGAGTACAACACCAAAGCTGCAGAAGAAGGAGAAGCCATGGACGAAGGATCTGGAGAAAACTCTCCTAAAGCGCAGGATGACACGGATCTCGGAGATAATCCCGATGTCTAGATGTCGGAAAGTACCGATCAGAGCTTGACTCCGGGAAACGGACCCAAATCCGTCTTTGCTACCGACGCTGCCAAGAAGGCAAAGAAGAGGAAAAAGAAGAAAAATCTGGCAAAAAACCCTCCTACTGAGGAAGTAGTTGCGGAAGAATATGAAGAAGACTCGGATGGAGCCCAAATCCTAGACGAGCCAAAGGAAACTCCGGTGGATGGATACGTGGTTACCGCTGGTGCCGTAAACTCATCGATGATGCGTTAACTATGCCAATCCTACAGCTGTAGAGCTTACACCTGCAGAATTGGAAGAATAGGCCCAAGCCCTAGAAGCGTGTCGTCAAGTACTCCTCGATGAGGCTAACAACCTTATGGAAGAGAAGAAGAGCATTGCATCTACAGGGCAATTCAACTCCCTGTAGCATCAGAAGACCCGGAGCAGCCCGTGTGGGCTAACAAAAACCTGGAAGTCCACAAGACCCTCTGTGAGGGAGATGACATCGTCAAAGGAGAACCTTGGCTGGACAACAAGGGAGATCCCGGTGTATGGAACGCCAGTGGAAAACACTGCTACAACTAGAGACATCCTGGCGAATAATCCAAACCCAGATCAAGTTCGGTTGGGCGTAAAGCTACTTACCATGGGTCTAGAGTAACAGAAGGCCATGAAATCCAGAAGCGGAAAACTGGTCTCAAAATCCGACCAATGTCGCACGAATCCGGCTTGGGATGACATTAGGCCCCGATGGAACCCGCACATCATCACCGTCCCGACCGTCAGGAAGACAACTACTCAAGAACCGGATCTTCAAGGCAACAGCACAGAGCCGCACGTGACTAGAGTAACGTTGCTCCAGCCACAGAGCGAGACGCGGTTGCGGCACTGGTTCCAAGACACCATCCCCGGTGAGAGTCGAACAATCACAGGGAAGACGAAAAAGAGCAACGTCAGGAGGAGAACTGACAAAGGATGCCACCTCCTAGACATACAAGCCGTCCGGCTGAACCTCACCACAATGGGGGAAATGACGGACGAAGGAATGGCGGACACCATGCCGAGTCAAGTCGGCAGGGGGATCATCGTAATCAAGACCCTCCCTAGAGCTGGAATAATGATGCTCTGGACGGAGGCCGGCTCTCAGCCGGAAACAATCCACCTGCACCACCCTCTCTGCCAAGCAGCCATCATACCGACTCTCGAGGAGGCCAAGGAGGGCGTCATGGCAGAGGAGGCGATGGCAGAAGCAGAAGTCCGTCTCCAAGGCACCGCCGCCACAGCAAACAACCAATACGGCGTTCTCTGTCACCAAGTGACGCGACACACCGGATCAACTCTAACATAGAGGCGCGGTGCTATGAGACCGATGATATATATGATGGTCCAAAATGCTTCGGACCGCGCATTTGACAAACACACTTCCCGGAAGGATTTTCTATCTCAAGACACATCCAAGCCTATGACGATGTGGCTAGACCAGATACTTGGCTTCAGGATTTTTCCAGGCTTTCTCCATCACCAAAGGCGGAAATATCTTGGTCGCGGCCCGGTATCTCCCACTTATGATGCGGAAGACGGCATGATCCTACTTGGATGAACTTCCGGAAAACACAATACATAACTGTTATGTCATGCAAAGCGCATTCTTTCAGATTTCGAAGGCACATATCGGTGGCCCTGTATGGTAGGAGACCTACAGCGTTGCACCCAGAAAGCTAGAGAAACTTGCCAAGATTACCTCGGACGATGGATCGACACCAAGAACTCCTGTGAAGGAGTAAATGATCAAACTACGATTGAAGCTTTCATTGCAGGACTCCCAATTGGTTTACTACGTCACCACTTGAAGTGCGACAAGGTCACTGATCTAGGAGAGATGATAGAGACGGCGAGCAAATATGCAGTCGCCGATGATAACGCAGAGGAACTACTAAACTTGATGGTTGTACCACAGTCGGCAAAGCAGCCGAAGCAACAAGCTCAGAAGCGCAAGAACACCTCGGAAGAAAAGCTAACACGGAAACAGCAGTTGTCATTGCTACTTTTGGGTCTGGCGGACGAGGAGGGTGCAGAGGCGTCCATGGACGCGGTCGTGGGACATCAAGGTTCCAAGGTAGAGGAGACCAACAACCTGGCAAAACCTACACTTGGGCCGACATTGCCAACAATCCATGTGTGCATCACTTAGATGCCAACGGGGGCTCGTCCCACGCAAACGCCGAGTGTCGTTTCAATGACGACATCAAGAAAGAAGAATATGCTGGCTATAGGGCCAAGCGAAAGAAGGGAAAGAAGAATCCCGAAAAAGAAAAGGAGACCAAGAAAGATTCCGACATGGAGGAAGGAGAGCCTTCAAATCCCAAGCCGGATGGAAAGAAGAACTTCCCAATGAAGAAAGACACTTACGTCACTTTCCTTGGGTCTCAACCAGCTAAGGTCAAGAAGGAAGTTTTGCATGAACTCAACGCAACTGTTCCGCCTGTCCCTCAATTCTTGGACTGGTTGAAAGTGACAATCACCTTTAACCGCGCTGATCATCTGCCTAAGTTGCATAGGCGAGGAAAGTACGCGTTAGTCATTAATGTACTTATTGACGACTATGGATTCTCCAAGACTCTCATGTACGGCGGCAGCAGCATCAACATCCTCTACATCGAAACGCTGCGTCGGATGAGGATCTCGGAAACTTAGCTAAATCATAGCTCCGTGATCTTCCACGGAGTTGTCCCAGGAAGACAAGCAAATTCCCTGGGAGAGATCACTTTGGATGTTACTTTTGGAACTCCAAAGAACTACCGGACGGAAGCACTTTCCTTCGAAGTGGTCCTGTTCAAGAGCGCATACCACGCTATAGTCGGACGGCCGGCTTATTGGGCTTTCATGGCTCGTCCGTGTTACATTTATAACATGATGAAAATTCCAGGTCCCAAGGGCGTGATCACCATAAGGGGAGACCCGAAGAAAGCACGAGAGTACGAGGACGGAAATGCTGCCTTTTCTGAAGCCGTACTACATGCCCAGGAATACCAGGAGATCAAGAAGACCATTGACCCGTCCAAGATGCCCGCGACGAAGAAGGAGGTTACAAAGCCAACTCCGGAGTTCAAGGCATCAGAAGAGACGAAGACGATGTTGTTGAAGGACGATGAACCCTCCAAGGTGACCTAGATATGTGTAGGTTTAGATACTGCATAGGAAAGCACGCTCGTCAAGTTCCTCCAAGCAAATCAAGATATCTTTGCATGGCAGCCATCTGACATGACCGGAGTACCTAGGGAACTTGTCGAGCACTCTCTAAATGTACACCGAAATGCTAAACCCGTTATGTTTTGGCGATAAAAAGCGAAAAGCAATAGCTAAGGAACTAGCCCGGCTCAAGTTAGCCGGATTCATAGAAGAGGTCATCCACACTGAGTGGTCGGTCAATCCTGTAATGGTTCCTAAAAAGGACACCACTGAATTAAGGATGTGTGTTGATTATACAACCTTGATCAAGGCTTGTCCCAAAGATCTGTTCGCTCTGCCTACAATTGATCAAGTTATCGACTCGGTAGGCTCGAAACTCCTATGTTTTCTCGACGCATATTCCGGTTATCATCAAATCCAGATGAAGGAATCAGACAAAGTCAAAACTTTATTCATAACCCCCTTTAAAACCTTCTGTTTCGGTATGATACCCTTTGGGCTCAAGAACGCAAGAGCTACGTACCAGCGCACTATGCAGCGTTGCCTCACTACAAGAAAACCCCCCATACAGTTATACATATTATGCAACGAATTAAATATGTGTTGTAGTTTTTTTGATAGATACGCGTAGATGTGTTGCTGCCCCATCTATTCTCCACTATAATTACAGTTTTATGTTTACCAGCGAGGCTATCTCATTGTTTTCGGTTCGCACCAGTTTCTCGCTTCGGTTTTTCCATTTCCCTCCATACTTCCGCTCCAATTTTTTATTTCCCTCCACTCTTTCCTACAAATACTCCATAATCTGAGCAACTTTTTTTTACCCCCGCTAATTGTACATGACCCCACCTTCCATAGGAAGCTAGCAAAGGAACCATCGTGAGTAAATCTGCTACCTTTCCTCAAAATCAGCTACCTCCACCCCCATATGAGCATGGTGGTTCCTTCTTCACGAAATTGCATTGGTCTCATCGCACGCGCGGCCGGCCAGTGGCGGGCCTGTCGGTAGCATTACGAGTTCATCAGGTCAGATCCCTCTCTCCCGATTCCCTCTGTTCTGTTGATTCCTCTACACCAGATCCACTTCTCTAACTCAATTCTCATGGATCTCATCCTAGGCACAACAATCCAGTGTCGGCAGCACCCCAACGAGTTCATCGGATCAACACCCTGCAAGTTCATCAGGTTAGAGGCCCCCTTCCCGATTCCCCCTCTTCCCCTGTCCCTCAACCCCCAATCCACTTCTCTAACTCAATTAAGATATGTCTCATCCTAGGCACAGCACATCAGTCCGGTTTCGGCAGCACCCCCAACAACTTCATCAGGTCAGCGCCCTCCTCTCCCAATCCCTCTCCTTCACATGGTACAGCTAATTCAGTTTGCATCAGTCGCTGCAGTAACAATTGGACGTTGGTGGTGCCCTCCTCTACGATCCCTGTCCCACAACATTGCCACGACCCCTTTTTCTTCGTGCGAACAGTTTATTAGTTCATATATGAGTTCTGCGAGAGGGAGGTGTGAACGTGGTCAGTTCTGTTTTCTTATTCTTTTTGTCATCCAATTTGATATCGTAGTACATGTGATTCCTATAAGAGGCGATTACCTTATACTCCCTCTGTCTGAAAATAGATGTTGTAGATTTATCAAAATTTAGATAAATTTAGACACTATTTAGTATATAGATACGTCTAAGTTTTGACAAATTTCCGACATCTATTTTAAGACGGAGAGAGTAGTAAAAATGGCGAAGCAGCCTAACATTATTTATATGAAAAATCTCCTTGGTTGATATTGCAGAAAGCTCTACACTGGGTATGGATTTAATATGCGGTGGGTGTTGTATCATGTTAGGATCTGCACTTTAAACTTCAGAAGTGTGATTTAGCAGTGGGATCATAACTGTGCAACAGATGTTTGTAAGTCAAGACTATAGGTACAGTCAAAACACTAAACTTAGTGCAATCGATAAAATCTTTTATTTAATCATTATCCTCTCAATATTTGGTTATACATTTTCATGCTATCTCACAGTACCTATTTAGGAACGGTGATAGCATTTTTCCACTGACCTCCTTTCTAATAGGCTGTCTTGATCTTATATATCTTCGATACATTTTTCTATATAACATTTTTCTATTAGGATTGATATCAATGAAAGCGTTCTAGCCTTATCTGTCCCATCAGCCATTGCACCTGACATATACATGGCTACCTTACAGTAAGTGACACTTTGTACATGCCCTGTTTCTTATCGTTTGACTCGATGATTTTATAAATAATTTCATCACAGATTTTTCACACATCAATGCTAGATATCAGAACATTTAAACAGTATAGAGCCTAGTATCTAGAACTCTCCAGAAAGTTCGCACCGGGCGTATTTTCATCTACCTAACTCTACCAAACTGCAGCACTGTAGACTTAATTTGGATGACCTAGGCGTTAACAAGCAAGCCCATAACTTTCTGAGTCCTTTGTGAATTTGACATATTGTTGGTTCACTGTACCTATTGACAAAGTCTTTATGATGTGTGTTCTTACACTGAACTAATCACTGTGATTACTGGTAGTAAGAACTATATGATAGATTTTCGTTCACTTAACAATCTGCAGAACTATATGCTGCTTAATTTCCTGTTCTTATGGTGCAGCAGATATGATATAAAATGATCGTTGTCGAATCCAATGAAAAATATGTGGTGGAGGAACAGGGCGACCAACATAATTGGATTGAACAAGTTACATAATCCATTTATGTTAGCTTCAACTAGCAGTAAGACTGCTCAACTACATTGCCTACATGATTACTTGGAAATAAATTTTGTTATATCAACTACGTGTTCATGTTTATCCCTTTATGTTAGCTTCATTTGATGTGAACGATACTGTTTTGGTGGTAGTTTAAGTCTCACTTTTTCTTAAAACAGATATATTTTTCTTTAGTTTTGTTTCTGAATAATGGGCACGAGCCAACCAATCTTAACTTTTTGTTTGTCTAACAGGTAGGCACTAAAGAGTTCTTGAAGTGCTCATCAAACGGAAACAAGGATGGTACTGTTGTGACAATTGTAAGTGGAAAGAAGAACACTGCTCTTGCTTCAATTGCTGAAGATTTGGTCAAAAATGAATAATTGCATGATTCTTTGTAATGCAGAAGGAACGAGAATTTCATGGCCTTAAACCTGTGCATATCCCTATTTAATTGTCTCGGTACTTGCATAATGTGATGCTTTCCTTTCAAATGTTGTGTTAATCGCTTTCTTTTTGTTGTAGATTTGAAAGATATAGGGATGATGATATGTATGGCATGTTAAATGCAAGGAGGACAATGTTGTAGAAGCTGGATAGTCGACTTCACTTATGTGCATCTTTAGTTATATTTTAGAGCAGTGATGTTGTAAGAAAAATATTCATGTAATGTATCGTGTGATGGTGTTCCTCCTGTAATGCAATAATTTTTATCCAATATATCATATGTTTCTTGTGTGTCTATAGTGATATTGATTTTATCACTTCACATATATCTTAAACTACCACGTGGACCTAATTATAGTTATTTGCAATGGAAAATAATATTGTGCATGGCACATGTCCACCAACAAATTTCAGCTAG
Source organism: Avena insularis (assembly GCA_023614405.1). NCBI lineage: Eukaryota > Viridiplantae > Streptophyta > Magnoliopsida > Poales > Poaceae > Avena > Avena insularis. The sequence continues at coordinate 236,274,226 of CM042688.1, read as the reverse complement.
CAAACATTTAATTATATTTTCCCATAACAATATATACTTAATAAGGCAGTCTAAGGACCAACACATATCAGTGTTGCAAAGATCTAGCTCTATATGTTGCTGCCTAGCAACGCCCTTCTTACAAACGGATATATATGCGTTGCATTGTACCCTAGCAACGCCCAAAAACGCAACCCATCTTAATCTGTTGGTAAATACGCTTGCAACGCTAGTATAAGCATTTAGATACAGATAAATGTGTTGTTGTAGGAGGGGTCCTCTTGTAGTGCCTCCACGATCAAATCGGATGCAATGTACATGCATATGTGGACGACATAACTGTGATGTCCAAAAAGAAGGAAACCATAATTTCCGATTTGGAGGAAATGTTCGCCAATCTACGCAAATACAACATAATGCTTAACCCAAAGAAATGTTTCTTTGGGATACCAGCTAGAAAATTGTTAGGTTTTATCGTGTCTCAAAGAGGCATAGAGGTGAACCGAGACAAAATTAAGGCTATACTCAATATTTCCAGGCCGACTCGCCTAAAGGACGTTTAAATACTAACTGGTTGCATTTCTACAGTCAGTCGGTTTGTAAGCCGGCTCGGTGAAAGAGCCGCACCACTCTACAAGCTCCTGAAAAAGACCAAAAAGTTCATTTGGACTGATGAAGCTGAAGCTGCACTACAAGACCTAAAAGCAGTACTCTCGTCCGCTCCTATCCTTACAGCACTGGAACCTCGCGAACCGATGTTGCTCTATCTCGCTACGACAAACAAGGTCGCCGGTGTCGTCATGGTGGTGGAAAGAACGGAGGAAAAATAGGAACACCTGGTGCAACGTCCGACGTACTACCTCAGTGAAGTCCTAACTGAGTCAAAGAAGTGTTATCCGCACTATCAAAAGCTGGCTTACGGTGTGTTTATCACATCTTGGAAGTTACGACATTACTTTCAGGAGCATCAAATTACCATGGTGAGCACAGCTCCTATGAGAGATATAATTAACAACAGCGATGCTACATGACGTGTCGCAAAATGGGAAATAGAGATTTCAGCTTTCGACATTGAGTACAATCCTCATACAACAATTAAATCCCAAATCCTCACTGATTGGATAGAGACAACGGAAAATATGATCCTCCCAGAGTCGGAATACTGGACCTTGCATTTTGATGGGTCTAAGGCGCTCGGGGGCTCGAGGGCTGACGTGGTGCTCAAATCACCCCAAGAAGATAAGCTTTTCTATGTATTGCAGATCCACTTCACGGCAAGAAACAACATTGACGAATATGAAGCACTGCTGCATGGAATCCGGATTGCTAAGGATATCGGCATCCGACGACTTATGTGTTATGGAGATTCAGATCTTGTTGCTCAACACGTGTCGGATATCTGTAATGCAAAAAAACACATGGCAGCATATAGGGCTGTCGTGGATGAACTATCTAAATCGTTCGAATGGTTCGAAGTTCAACACATCCCTTAAACAAAAAATGAGGAAGCAGATGCATTATCTCGAATAGGCTCTGCATGGAAAAAGGTCCCGGATGGAGCTTTTTTAGAGCACCTCAAAGTTCCCTCTATAAAAGGAGTAGATGAGGAATATCCGACCAAATCCGACTCACCTTTAGTAGCAGTTCTGGCTGTAATTTCCTGCTAGACTCAACCCTACCTTGATTTCTTCGTAGACAGAAAATTATGCGAAGACGAGGTTCTGAGCCAGCAGATCGTCCGATGAGCAAAAACCTATACAACAATAAATGGTGAGCTCTATAAGCGGAGTGTATCTAGGGTTTTTCAACGCTACGTATTTCCGAAAGAAGGAGTGGAAATATTAAGAGAGATCCAATGAGGCGAATGTGGCCATCATGCTGCAACCAAATCTTTAGTGGCAAAAGCTTTCAGACACGGATTTTTCTGGCTCACAGCCAAGGCAGATGCCGAACAGCTGGTTAAGACGTGCAAAGGCTGCCAAAAGTATGCCAAACAAGATCATGTTCTGGCTGATCAGCTGCGAACAATTCCGATAACATGGCCTTTCGCGGTCTGGGGGCTTGACATGGTAGGACCGTTTAAGAGGGCTCCAAGTGGATTTACTCACCTCTTAGTGATGGTGGATAAGTTCACAAAATGGATTGAAGCTAAACCCATCACAAGTTGTGATGGAGCAATAGCCAGAAGATTTGCCGAGGATGTTATAATCCAATACGGTTATCCTCATAGTATTATCACGGACAACGGGAGAAAATTTTCTATGGGAGAACTTGCCGAATTCTACGACGAACAAAATATCCAATTGACATTGCGTCAGTCGCACATCCACAAGCTAATGGACAAGTTGAAAGGGCAAATGGTTTAATCCTACAAGGCCTCAAACCAAGACTCGAAGCACCGTTTCGTCGTGCTGCGGGGGCTTGGGCAGATGAATTACTGTCTGTTATATGGAGCTTGAGAACAACTCCAAACAGGTCCACTTGATACACACCTTTCTTCTTGGTCTATGGCGCAGAAGCAGTTCTTCCTAGTGATTTAGTTCATACTTCTCCCCGAGTTTCTGCATATATCGAAGAGGATGCCAATTTTTTGACAAAATGATCTCGATTTAATCGAAGAAGTCCACGTCGTTGCTGAGCAGAGATCAACAAACTATCAGCAGAAGTTAAGCAAGTATCATAGCCAGAGAGTCAGAAACTGGTCTTTCAATAAAGGCGATTTGGTTCTCTTGCTTGTGTAGAAAAGAAAGCACAAACTTTCCCAGTATGGGAAGAGCCATTTTTGGTTAGCCGAGTATTGCATAGTGGTTCTTACTATCTAACTGATATGCGGCCAGTCAAAGAAAGACCTTCTACTAAGAAGAGAAAGAGAGCTGGAGGAAGTACAGACCAGAAGAATTAGACAGATCGTGTATATTGCTGAGCTACGTCCCTTTTATTCTTAAAATTTATTTTTTTGTAATCATATATGTGTACATGTTCAATGAGAAATAAAGTGTTGGTTGCCTCAATATTTTCTAAGAAGTTTTATATTATCATCTTATTTCTGAATGATCATGTCACAGTCGAAAGTCCCAGAATACTTGAAAGTACTTTATGCTCATGTTTGTTCTGGTTAGATTTCCGATTCTAAAAAATGCTACCTTCGGGTATAAGTCTAAATTTTCTAGTCTATACTTTGGTTCTTTATCTGATTGCCAGATGCGGGTATTTTCTGAGTAGTGAATTTTTTGTACTGGAAGCCAGCTTTATTTCCGAGTTTAAACTGGTTTAGCAATTGAGCTCCGTTGCTCGGCAAAGTTTCCGTGTTGAAGGTTTACCAGCTCACGAAAGGGATGAGGCGAAAAGCCAGAAAAAGCGATAGGTATAGACAAAAAACAAAAAGTGCTTATGTAAAATTTCAGGCACAATAAAATAAAGCCAAAGTGCTAAAAAGGAGGTCAAAAGCATCAGTTCTTGCAAACTTTAGCACTAGCAAAAATATTACACTACTTATTACAATCTGATTGTTTCAGAATAGCACATTTATTTTTTTGGTACACTACGATGCAGGAGGAGAGGTAGGATTTGCCGGCTCACTGGAAACATCACCTTCTCCTTGATATCTTTCTGAGACAGGCAAATTGGATTCGGTTTTCTCATCGTCGGAAATTTCAGCTGTTTCTTCGGCAGGTGGAGGAGACGTGTCCACTCAGGTGAAGAAAGGAGTCTCGTAGCTGGTCAAATCAGCTACATGACGTCCATAATCGGCGCAGGAGTCCATGATGGCCTTGATGTTCTGCTCCTTTCCATCTTCGTCCACAGTTGAATAACCCCTGATTACTTGCCAGATCTCCATGCTTCCATGGTGGCTCATAACCATGGTGAGGGCATTCTGTGATGCGGTTCACGTGTAGGACATGTTCCAGTCCTAGATGAGCTGAGGCATCTCCTTCGCCTTATCTTGCAGCTCAGAGGCGGACATTTTGTTCATGTCCAAAACTTTAAGAGCTTTGCCAGTATCCTGCAGTGACTGGCGGAAATCGTGAAGCAAGGCGCCAACTTGGTAAGCTGGCTGGTGCGAGACTCGGTGGAGGAGGAATCCAGCAAATTCAGAGGGCCTGCGTATATAAAGCAAAGGTCAAATATATCCAGACTCCTAGAGACGGAAGAATGAAAAGTCAGCGGAAAGGAAAAATACCGAGGATGACATCATCAACTTTGGTTTTCTCCTCCCTAAGACTCTGGAGTTCATCCCGGAGTGCTTGGGTGATCTCCCTCTCCCTGGCCAATTCATCACTGAGCTCCGAGATTTTCTTATCCTGGATTGCGATCTTTCGATCACGCTCTTCGGTGGCCACATTAGACGACTCGAGAATGCTGGCAATGCTACGCTGATGATCTGTTTTAAGTTCATTCAGTTCCCGCAGTAAGTCGGCATTTTCCACCTCCAGGGTCTTAAAATTCTCGGCATATTCAATCATTTTACATGACTGTTTGATCTGTTCTGTAAGCAAAAGATAACAGTTGAATAAGAAATTCGTCTATGAAAGCAAAAAAGAACAAGAATAAGGACTGAAATGGTTACCTTCGGCCTCATCCTTGGGAATCTTCAGTTGACCATTTTCAAGATGGAGAGCTCTGATCTCTCTCCGCTTATTGCAAATATTCTTTAATAATTCCTAGTTACAAGCATTAACTTTCTGTAAGTCAGAATAATACCTAGAGTCAGAAGTCGACTAAAGACTCGGGCTAATATTTTAACTAATATCAGCACGAGCCTTGGGGGCTACACTAGTTTGTTCTTTGGCATCCTATGCAAGCATAAATCAGTATTTGCTATCCAACTTCATGCTTGGGGCTAGAGGATATGATATGAAATAAAGTAAAAGTGTGAGATGGAATTCCGACTTACATATTGTTCATGAGTAAGCCTGCTTAGACTATGTTCACCTTAGTAGTAACTTTCTCGGCGAGAGTCAGCAGGATTATTGGTGCTGGTGGAGCCACGCCGGCCTTCAGCTTATCATCACGAAAACGAACTTGGTCAAGAAGCTTGGAGAACTTGACATCCTTGGCTTCTTGCGCCTCTTCCTCGGCGGTGATGTTCTAGCTCTCCAAGCATTGCTGAGCCAGCCTCTGTATCTCTTCTGCAGTTTTCCGGGTAATGCCAAGTTTGACGATACCTGGATTACTAAGAAGGTTATCGGCGAAAACCTCTGTCGAGGGATCATTACCCTTTGAGGGTTCACCCTTATCAACTGCCGAGTCACCCATGGTGACGTCGGTCTATGAGCCAAGCTTCGCTGGCTCTGAATGTTGAGCCGGATCTTCTACAATACTTGGAGATGGAGTAACCTCCGGTGATGTGGAAGGCTTCACGGTAGGAGTCGGAGGCATTGTGGCAGGAGAAGTCAAATTTAACTTTGACTGACGTAGGGGCTTCAACAAGGCGCCTTTCCCTTTCCCTTGGTGAGCTATTTAGCTTTGAAGAAGTAATATAAGAAAATTGTTACACTTCAGAAATAATAAGAAATAAAATACAAATACCTTGTGAAGAAAGTTACCTCTTCACAACAAACACTTCCTTTGTGCCAATCGAAACAGTCGGAGTCTTACGCTTTTGGGTAAGTGTCTCCAGCAGAGGAACCAGTTCTCCATCATCCTAAGAGATCTCAGGAGGATATCCCTCAAGAGGGGCAAGCTCCAACCCGGGGAGGTCAGCAAGTTGAAAAAAGAAAGATTACCTCAGTATTGCAAAGAGATATAACAAAGTCTGGATGAGCACATATTCGAGTAAACTACTAGAAACTTACTAGTGTCACATGATCATCAACCGTATGCATATCCAAGGAAAGTTCCAGAATCTTCCTCTCGATCCGCTCCCTAATCAACCATTTGATCTGGGACTCATAGTCCTTTTCTGAATAAGGTCTGGAGCAGATCCGGAGAGAGTCCGTCTTACTCTTGGTGATTGAATGCATGATCCGATCACCATGATGTTGGAGAGGCTAGATCTGGCACGCCAGCCAGCAGTGGATCAAGTCGGATCCTTTCAGACCCTTATGCTTCATCAAATATTCGATCCGCCTCTTGGCAAGAAGTAGATCGTCAGTGAGAGCTGGAGCATCTGCGTCCCAGGACTCTTGGGGTGCGACGACGCCGTCAATGAAAAATGGCAAAGCAGTTGCTTTGTCGGGAGCTGGTCTGTCCTTATGGTAAAAGAACATGGATGGCCACTGCTTCACCGACTCGTTAGCTTTAATCCTAGGATAGACTCGCTCTCTCCTAACAGAAAAGCTAAGAGTTCCGGTAATATAAGGATTACCAGCAGTGGTGGAATTTCTCTGGGTATGGAAATAATACCGGAAAAGAATAAGACTCGGCCTAATACCGAGATACCCCTCACACAAAGATGCATAAACACGCATTTCTAAGAGTGAGTTTGGGGGGAGATGGTGGAGTTGCACTCCATAGTGATCTATAACCTTAGAAAAGAAATCTGAGGGAGGAAAACTCAAACCTCTGTCAAGGTGGGTGCCGAAGTGCACTCGCTCATCGGTGTTGGGGGTGGGGATGGTTTGTCCAAAGCCGCTCCGCTAGTCGCCGGCACGGAGGAGGCCTTCCTTCTCCATGACGTGGAGCTTGTCATCGTCAAGGACGCAGAGGATCCAGACCCTATGGAACTTCACTTTCTCTGCCACAGGAGCCGTTGCTGCTGTCGCCGCCGTGGCAGAAGACGAAGCCTCAGCCATTTTTCTGGGCGTTGGTGACCTAGGATGGGTGGCGCTGTGGGATTTGGGGGAGGCAGAAGAGATTTTTCGCAGGAATCGTCGAGAGGAAGGAGAAATCACTATCGCTGGTGAGGAAGAAGGAAGAGATCTTGACACCTTATATCCTTTGCCTGCGCCAAGATTCGTGCAAGATAAATAGTAACCATGCCACGCGTCGTGGAAGGAGTTGGGTAACCTCCTCGCGAGATTACGCCGCCTTGATCTCCACGCACGCATTAAAACGATGCCTCGTTCATAAAAGTGGACCCACTAATCGTCGTCCGACAGGAATGTCTCGATGATGTGACTTGACCTTGACTGATGTCAGGTTACGTCAGAAACCAAGTTCCGGCTTAGTTTGAAATTCAAGCTAGAAACCCGAATAATGTACTCATAGGTCCGACTTATTTTTGAGACCCAGATCCTATCCTTTCTTTTGAAGTTTCAGGAACCCTTCAAGATTCTTCAAGCGGAAGATGGATCAAGCTAGACGATGATGAAATCCGACTCTAGATCTTGGAGGCTTCCGGGGGCTGCTGTTGGGGATATACTTTTCGGGTATCCTCACTGTCCCTCACTGACTAGGGTGTCCCACTTCGGGTTACAACTTTGCTTCACGGGCGGCCCAAAGAGGGAGAAGAGACGGGGTTAACTCCGGCTACAGGAAGGCCCAGAAGACTTACCGACATAGGCCTGTAGTGTTACTTGTAGTTCAAGATGTACTCTGTAACTGACTTTTAGTCATAGCCGGATAGGTCTCTCCTATAAACCCTAGGCTAGATATCTATATAAGCTGTCCTAGGGACCAACCTTTAGGGCACCCCACAATAGTCTTCAATCTCAACTCGCATAGGTGAAACCCTTGTAACTCATATCCGGCTCTGCCGTATTACTGGATTGCTAGCAGCAGTAGGATCCGTCCAAAGCCGGCGGATTCGAACCTGGGTAAACTTGTGTGCTCACTGTCCCGGAACACCGTACATCTCACACCCCTCTCTTCCGCACGCCTCGAGGACCCCCTCATGGCGTACTTCTCATCAATCCGACGACACCAGCAGTGTCGGCGCTGATACCATCACCGTCACCAACCTGGAGTACACCACATGGTGGCGCACCGATCAGCGCATCCCGAGTATGATACTCGGGTCGATGACTGAAGATATACTCTCTCAGATGATCAGGTGAACGACTTCCGCCTCCGTTTGGAGCTGCCTCAACTCCATGTTCTTAGCCCAAGGACGGGCGAGTATCCCCGACTACCGCCACAAGCTGGCGACGACAAAGCGGAATGACATGGGGTGGATGACTACTTCCACCTGATGAACAGATTCACCAATGCCATGGCAACCATCGGTACCCGTTTGCCTGACAAGGAGTTGATCGACTACATCCTCACCGATTTGGCCAACACCTTTGCCCCTCCAGGCGTTGCTCAACGTCTTCTCCAACACCAATCCCAACATCGTCATCCAACTCACAAATTTATACTCGATGATTATTTCACATGAGGTCATGCATGAACTGTCTGTGCACGATATTTACTTCTCCTCATCAACCAATGTTGCTTGCCGAGGCGACTACGGTTGTCAAACTGGTGGCCGCACTGGTGGCGGCCAAGGCAACGCATAGCAAGGGAGTGGCCAATCTGGAGGCGCCAACCACCAAGGACAAGGAAGTGGTGTCGGCTATCAGGGCAGTGGCCACAACAGTAGTGGCTACTACGGCCAAGGTAGGAGCCATCAAGGCGCGCAATGGTGGCCGCACCGACGGTGATCAAGGAGGCGGTGTATCGCAAGAAGGAGTTTCCGCATCTCCTATCCCTTTAACTCGGGAATCTCGGGATGAGATTATTTTAGGGAGGGAAGATCTGTAACACCCCATCCTTTAAACCATGTTTGAACTTGAGTGGATGCCTACAATTTAGGGAGAACAAAAACTTTTAGGGTTTGTTTGCACTTGATTTTTGTGAAGTGTACATACTAGCAAGTGGTTAGTTCTTGTTTGAAAATGTTCCATGCTTGTGTCACAAGTGGTGTGGTAGTGTGTTTGATGAGTTTAAAACGTATAGAATCACTATCTCAAAGAATCTAGGATCACTTTTAATCATCACATAAAGATCTAGAGAAAAATCCTAATTACGGCTAAGTCAAAATCTGTTAAAACGTTCCAACTTTGGAGCCTTGGTTTAAGCTAACCATGATCAATCAAGTCCATGCAAACCTGCCCCTTAGTACCTGGTTATGGGTACTACTAAACCTAACTCTTGCCCTGGCCAAGGCCAAATCCCTAGTGCCTTTTTCTAGAAGGTTTGCAACCCTTGGCAGATTTAAAACTATGGCACCCTTATTTTTGGCCTACTTTGGCAATTAAGTGTTAAGCCTCAAGAGGGTAGTTATGGTGCATGCTCAACATGGGTGTGATCTACTAATACCCCTATACCACCCCAAACCCTAAACCTGGCCATAGAATCCATGAGCCATTCCCCACCATCAAGTTTTGATGGCATCTTGTTAAACTCGAGCTAGATCCCACTAAACTCCCTTTCCTCTCTACCCTATGTGTTGTGGTCGTGATGGGATGTTGTGCACACCTCAGCTATACTCCATGCCCGTATACCACATCCCCAACACTATCTCTAAGCTCCAGACCAATCCAAGAGGAAGAGACTTGCAAGATCGAGCAAATTTCACTCCATCAATGCAAGCTCTCCCTCCGATAAGTCTCCTCCATCCTGGACCCCTCTCTGTGTGACTACAACTTCCCATATGCCACCCCGACCACCCTATCCCTCACCCGCAAGCCCCAGCTACCCCAACCCCTTGTCACCACATCAGCCAAAGCGCGCAACTCACCCCCACCGCCACCTTCCTCTCCGGGGCAAAAAAACTGGCCCTCAAGAGAGAGACACCCCGCCACCCTGTCTAGCCTCTAGATCACAGCCTCGCGCAGCACACACGCCACCCGGAGCCCTAGGATGTGATAGGACATTCTGTCGAGCGCCTGGCGTGTGACCCCACCCTCTCTGCCCCTCACCGTTTCCCAGTGAAGGATTGCGGAAATATAAAATGTATTGATATTGGATGAGGTGATTACATTGAGAGAGCCCTTGGGTTGTTTATATAGTACTAGAAGACTTGGGGACTAAGAATCCTAGTAGATATAGAATCCTAAACTACCAAATATAGTAATCCTTGGTATATTGTAATACAAAACTGTGGTATACTCTAACACCCCTCCCCCCGTAGTTAGATCGATAGTGACGCGAACAGCAGGAGCATCGCGGATAGTCTGACTGGATCATAATCCAAAGTCAAGGACTGGAGAGGATACCTGTGGATGAAGATGTCGATGTAGCCGGGAGTGGGGCACTGTAGTAGTGTTCGTTGGTGATGTAGTCGCCATTGATGAATTGGTTGAGGTTGATGTTGTCAACACCCCGGATTTTTAATCCTAGATGCCTGTTATGCCATACCTCACAATCCTAGGATTACCATTTTTACGAGACATAACAGATTAATATCACAGTACATCATCCATTACAAACCATAATAAAGGTCTTACAAATAAAGGATCTCATGATCCAGTCTTAATACAATCAAAGCAGTAGAAATTAAACGTAGTAGGGGATCCATCGTCAGAGTCACATGCAATGCTGATGATGTGAGATGATCCTAGTTGTCATAGACCTCCTGTTGTCCATCTTCCTGGTAGTCCTCCTCATAGTCTGGCCACCGGAATAGCCAGGGACAAAGCCATGAGTACTCTTTAAGTACTCGCAAACTAGCACTAACAAGTAAGGTAGTTCTAGTAGGAATCTTAAGCTCTTGGTTTATTTGCAAAAAGCCAGGTTTATTTCATACTGAGTTAAGAAGTAAAGAAACTAATTTAATTTTCTACATCACCTAAGTGGGAACTTAGTTTTCATGTTCACAACCCTGTTATGGTCAAGTCAAAGTCATAGTTCAATTCACAAGTCATTTTGAAAACATATGACAATAGAACAGTGTGGCCACACCAACTATCCATGACCGCGGACGCGGCTATTTGAAAAGTTTGACACTCTGCAAAGGTGGTACACTTTCACCACAAAAATCGATACATCTGTCAGGGATAACCCTGAATCATCATACTTAGTATGCGAATAATCAATCCTAACCTTTCAATTACACAATCTAGTATAGGCACCTACCCTATGAGCTTGGCCTCCCAGCCATGGCCATCTTCCATCCTGGGCACTGCATAAGTGGACATTCACATGCACGAGGTAGCCTCAGCTCAACCTCTTTCTGCGAGGGAACCCATACTAAGGCATATAAACTTCCAGTTAAGCCCTACCCAATTCAGGTATTGTGGTTGTACGGTAAATTTAGAATGGTATCGCATCCGAACCCAACCATCAATATTTATAAAGGGCTAAGGCTCATGCCTCAACATTTTCATCATCAAATCCTTTTGTGTCCATAACACATGTCAAAACATTTCAATAGAATGAACCATCATTCCAATGTTTTCATAATCATTTTCACCAAGTATTCCCATCTAAAATGATCAACTTTTATCCTTAGCACTAGCCACTAAAGTTGAGGGTATTCACTAATGATGGGTGCTAATCAAGTGTAACTATCCAACTCTAGTTTTATGTCTTTTGATGACATCTAAGTATAACTACTTAGGCCTAGTTTTATACTCTTTATGGTATCTATACTATTTTCCAAAACCCACAAAGCACTAACTAAAAGTAAAGAACTTTCATATAAGTAAAAGAATAAATCTTGCAAGTAAAACTTGGGATAGGTATAATCAAAGTTGTATAACCAAAGCATGCCTAATGCATCTTGCATAGGTTATCAAGTTTGCAAGTGTTAGCTTGCATAGTTCTATCTTGCATAGTTAATGATGGCTTTCCTTGCATAGTGCAGTGATTGAAGTTCTCTCCTTCTTCTTCTTCTTCTTCGTACTCCTCCTCCTCGTATCCCGGGTCGGTACTATCGTCTATAAATGAATACGAGGTACACAATCACCAAACAATACGTAACTACTTATATGTAGCACACAAAGGCTCACACTAGATGATCTAGCATAATCACAATCATCACATGAAATAAAGACATAATTTTATTTATCTTACTTTAGAAAAGTAATTTCTACTCATTAAAAATACTTAAGATTTAATATTCTCCAATTAAAATATGGGATCATGTTGACACATGTCATCACCACATATTCTAATACTTGGGAATGTGATTTAAAGTGTTGGTCATGTTTTATAAAGTTTAAAATTACCATTTAATACAATTAAAGTGACTAGAAATGCCTATATAGCATTTTTTTTATTATTAGTCCAATGTCACTGCATGTAAACTTAAATATTTTTACATATTCATATAGATCTTGACAAATGTGATTTTTGAGAGTTGGAATCAACTCAAAAGCATTTATGGTTGATTTTTTTTAAAATGTTTGAAAGTGGAAAAGTCTTTGTCTTGTTATTCTTACTATAGGTGATCTATAATTTCAAATGGTTTGAATCCAACGGGCTTGGATAGATAATTTGAATACCTTTCTAACAAAATTGGAATCATGCAATTTGGTTTGGTGAATATTTTTGAATTGATTTTTGAATCTACTGACAGAATCTAGATTTAACTAAAATAGAAAATGTCTATTTGAATCTACGAGCTCTGCGCGGGAAACTAACTGGGCCGGCCCAACTGCACAGCACTAGCGCAGTGGGCTGCTGATAGAACGGTCCCATTGGTCAGTGGATCTATCTAACCGAAAGGGTAAGTTTCAATCTAGGTCGTGCGATTAGACTAGGATCTAACGGCTGACATGCATCGTCTACGACGAATAGCTCCGACGAGATTCTAACCCTAACATGGCGGTGGGGGTACGTGGGGGCTCACCTGGGCTCCAGCTAGGGTCGGCAAATGGGGTTGTCGTCGATGGCGGCTCAAGGCGCGGTCATGGCAGCTCTTGGGATGGCTCCAATCGACGGCTTCCTTCTTCCTCTGCAGCGGTGGACTCCAGCTAAATTCCGGTGGGCTGGTGCTTGCCTTGCTCCGGGGAGAGGTGTGGGAGGTTCTGTGAGGAGTGGAATGGTGTGTCGAATTGAGGCTGGGGTGGCCTCTATTTATACACCGGCGAGAGGGACAGAGCGGGATGGCTCGGGCTCATCGGTGACAGTGATACAGGGGGCTATTGGCATGGCTACGAGTAGGGTTCAGCGTGGTGCTTCAGGGCGGTCGTAGTGCAGGTGATTGTGCGTCAAGGGGTGGTCGAGAACGGTTGGGGACGATTGGTGCTCTAGGCAGAAACAGCGGCGTTCGAGACAGTGCACAGGGGCTACGGGTCGCGCGGCGGTGAACGGGCATGTCTGGGAGGTAGCTAGGGTCACGGCAAGTGCGGGCGCGCGGAGAGGGTGAGGCACGGCGTGTGCGCGCGTGTCGGCTGCAGAGCTCTGGCGCGCACTCGGCACGGCAGATAGGAGGGTGGGCGCAGCTAATGTGTCTGGTCCATGGCTTGCCTACGATCGAGGGGTGGACAGAGGGTGGCGGTGGACGGTCGCCTGTCTCCTGGACATCGTGGTAGAAGGCGGCGCTGGCTGTGGCGAGTTGTCCATGGTCGACCGGCGCGGTGAGCGTCAGGCGGCGCTGCACTGGTGCAACGACAAAGGGGGAGCTGGTCTATTGCACTGCTAGGTGTTGGGGGAGACCAGGGAGAGAAATAGGGACAAAGGGTTGATCAATTACTACTCAAAATAGTAGAAGTTGGGCAAGGTTTAATCTGTGTCTGCCAGGTGCTCGACCAAATGGCCGCATGAAATTAATATTTGAATTTTTGGCTAAATTTTGGTGAGTGTGTTTGTCACATGCTTGAGTCTCTATGGTTGCTTGGGTTTGCCAAGGTGAATTGATTTGAGTGGATTTTGAAAAATGGTGATCTCGGCATATGAACTTGATTAAATTTTGAATTGTCCTTTAAATAGATTTGAAAATTGTTTTTGCTTGTTTGAAGAGTGGGCTTGGGTTCACTTTTACTTGGTCTAGCAAGGGGTGAAAAGAATTGAGAAAGTTTCTAATAAAAATCTTTTACTAGAGACACCCAAAGTGGTCTAGTGGTTAATTTTGGTCAAAATGACCATTTGATCATATGCTTCGTATTTGAATTTGTTTTCTTTTGAATTTGTTTATAATTGGCCTATATGATGTAGTATTCATATTTAAACCATTTCTTATAATTTTTAGCAATCAAACATGGCAATTGCACTCATTCATAGACTAATGCATTTCACACATACACTCATATTAGATTTAATAATAAAAATTTTTGTTAACCCTAAACTTGGGTGATTAGAACTTGATAATCTTGATTAATATTTTTGGGGTGTTACAAACCTTCCCTTCTTAAACAAAATCTCGTCCCGAGATTTAACAAAAACTAGGAACTAAGAGATTTGGAAACTCAATCCTAATGTAATCTTCTCGCTCCCAAGTAGCTTCTTCTTCAGTATCATTGCTCTACTGGATCTTGAGAAACTTGATACTTCGGGTCCTGGTGGTTCTGAAGGCTTCTTCCAAAATACAAATGGGTACTTCATGATAGGTTAGATCCTTGTTGATATCTATGGCTTGGTGATTGATGTTCTCGAAAACTTCGGTCTTCTCTGGAACTTCTAAGCATTTGCGAAGTAACAAGATATGTAACACATTACGTATGGACGACATATCCTCCGACAGTTCCAGTTGATATGATACTTCTCCTCGGTGATTCAAAATCTTGAAGGGTCCAATATATCTGGGGGCTAACTTCCCTTTCAGTTGAAAATGTTGCATTCCTTTCAAGGGTGATACTTTGAGATACACAAAATCTCCGACATTGAAAGTCGGGTCTCGACGTCTCTTGTCAGCATAACTCTTCTGTCTGGATTGGGCAGTCTTGAGGTGCTCACGGACTTTGTGAACCTTCTCTTCGGCTTCTCGTAGGATGTCGGGTCCGAAAATATGACTCTCTCCTACTTGCGACCAATTCAAGGGGGTACGACACTTCCTTCCATACAGAAATTCAAAGGGGGGAATTTGCAAACTAGCTTGATAACAATTGTTGTATGAGAATTCTGCAAAAGGCAGACAATCTTCCCATTTTGATCCATATTCTAGCACACAAGCTCTCAACATATCTTCTAAGATTTGGTTGACTCTTTCAGTTTGCCCATCGGTTTGCGGGTGGTAAGGTGTGCTGAAATTTAGCTTGGTTCCTAATCCTTCTTGGACTTTATACCAAAATCTTGAGGTAAACTAGGTTCCTCGATCCGATACTATGGTCTTAGAGGTTCCATGCAAACTGTCTATTCTAGCAATGTACGGCTCTGCTAGCTTCGAACTCTGGTAGGTGGTCTTGACAGGTATAAAATGGGCGACCTTGGACAGTCTATCCACTATGACCCAAATAGAGTCATTTCCCCTACTAGATGTAGACAAACTGGTGATGAAATCCATTCCGACAGAATCCCATTTCCATTCTGGAATCTGCAATGGTTGCAAAAGTCATGAGGGTCTCTGATGTTCCGCTTTGACTCTCTAATAGATATCACACTTAGCTATGTAGCTTCTGATTTCTCTCTTCATCTTGTGCCACCAAAATTGCTCCTTCAAATCCTGATACATCTTCGTTCCTCCGGGATGGATAGAATAAAGAGTATCATGAGCTTTCATGCATAATGACTTGTTTCAACTTGGAATCTGCTGGTACACAGAAACGTCCTTTGTACCACAAAACTCCTTCTTCATCTTTGGTGAATCCGGGTACCTTCCCTGTACTGATACGACGCTTGATTCCGTCGATACTTGCATTTCCTTTCTAGGCTTTCTTGATCTGACTGATCAAAGTGGGTTGAAGTTCAATGCTAGCTAAAAATCCTTTGCTAACTATCTCCATTCTAAACTGCTCCAACTCTTCATGCAAACTTGGTTGGGCTTCTTTAATCATGGTGTTTAATCTACACGGCAGTCTACTAAGAGCATCTGCTACCACATTGGCTTTGTCGGGGTGATAGTGAATGTCAAGGTCATAGTCCTTGATTAACTCTATACATCTCCTTTGCCTCATATTCAACTCCTTCTGGGTGAAGATATACTTTGGACTCTTGTGATCCGAATAAATCTCACAGCGGTTACCCATCAGGTAATGACGCCATGTCTTCAAAGTTAAATCTACAGCTGCTAGTTCTAAGTCATGGGTAGGGTAGTTCTGCTCATGCTCTTTCAGTTGTCTAGACAGATATGATATAACTTTGCCTTCTTGCATCAACACATATCCGAGACCAATCTTGGATGCATCACAATACACATCAAAAGGCTTCTTGATATCTGGCATAATCAGAATTGGGGCTGAAATCAATCTCTTCTTGAGCTCTTTAAAACTTGCTTCACATTTGTCCGTCCATTCAAACTTCTTATATTTCTTCAACAGTTGGGTCATTGGTCTTGCGATGCTTGAAAATCCTTCTATGAACTTGCGGTAATATCCCGCTAATCCGAGAAATGCATGGACTTGGGTTTGAGTGGTTGGGGCTTTCCATTCTTCAACATCCTTAATCTTGGCGGGATCGACAACAACTCCTCCTGTTGACACGATATGTCATAAGAATCCTACTTCCTTTAACCAGAACTCACATTTGCTAAACTTGGCATACAATTGATGCTTTCTAAAGGTTTCAAGGATGGTTCTCAGGTGTAGCTCATGGTCTTCTTCTAACGAGGGTTTAACTCATCAATGCCCATTGTTATGGACTTGGGTTTTAGAGAAGGAGGGAGCGTTGGAGACATCTATCGGCTAGCAAACAAGCACACAGGGGACTCGAAGATTTACCCAGGTTCAGGCCTCGCAGAGGTCCCTAATCCTGCTTGTCTACTCGTGGAATTATCAAAGGAATCGAGGATTACAATGGTGCGCAGATGCAATCTGGCGAGAGTTGTGGAAACTAGGGTTGCGTGTGTCCTCCTCGCTGCCCCCTCCTAGCCTTTATATAGATAGGCTACGTCTTGGGTAGCAGGTCGAGTCGGTTACAAGTTAGGGTTTTCCCCTTTGAACTTTCTATCTTTAGTTTCTTCTTGTTCTTCAAGCAATCGAGAGTCCATAGGCTACTCGAATTCTTCATTTGGGCCTTGGCAACACCATGGGCCTCTATGTATTCAGGCCGTATATACCAAGCTCGAATACCTGTAGGGTATACCCATGTCATCTTCTGACTTGGAATAGATCAGAATATCGTCGATAAAAACAACGACAAACTTATCCAGGAAGTTCATAAAAATCTTATTCATGAGATTCATGAAATAAGCAGGGTCATTGGTTAATCCAAAAGACATGACAGTATACTCATACAATCTATATCTGGTGGTAAAGGTAGTCTTTGGAATATCTGTTGCACGAATCTTGAGTTGATGATAACCAGTTCTAAGATCAATCTTAGAAAACACTCTGGCACCAGTCAACTGGTCAAACAGATCCTCTATCTTTGGCAGTGGGTACTTGTTCTTGATGGTGACATCATTCAGCTTCCGGTAATCCGTGCACAAATGGTTACCTCCATCTTTCTTATCCAAAAACAAAATAGCGATCTCCATGGCAACGCACTTGGTTGAATCATACCTTTCTCCAGCATAGCATCAAGTTTCTTATTCAGCTCCACTAATTCAGATGGGTTCAAACTATAAGGTCTCTGAGCTATGGGTCCAGTTCCAGGAATTAGTTCAATGATGAACTTGATATCCCGATCTGGCGGCATACCGGGCAATTCATCTGGGAACACGTCGGGGTATTCACAGACTACTCTGACTTGGTCTAGGGTTGGTTGGGCTAGACTCTTGTTGCATTTGAATTGACGGGGCAATGTCTCAGATACATGTTCTACTGATACTCCAGTCCAACTGGTCATGGTTATGGCTTTCTTGGCACAGTCGATTAATCCTTTATGTTTCAACATCCAATGCATTCCTAGTACTACTTCCAAACCTTTGGTTCCAAGTACTATTAGATTAGCATAAAAATCTATTCCATGGATTCTTATAGGTACAGCCTTGCAAATTTTTCTAGCTTTGGTGGTTGAACCAGGTATTTGAATTGTCATAACATGCTTCAATTTTGTTGGTTGATTCTTACTAGTGCATGCAAATTCTTCTGTAACAAACGAGTGCGATGATCCAGAATCAAACAACACTCTTGCAAGTACTGAGTTAATAGAAAACATACCCAACACGACATCTGGTGCTTCTTGGGCTTCTTCAGCATTCATGTGGAACAAATAGCCGTTCCAGTTGAGCGAGTTCCCTAGGGCAAATCTCCTTCCAGGCTGAACACGATGTTGCTGCTGAGCGGGTGCATTCACATTGGTGGCTGCTGCAAGCTTCTTGGGGCACTCGTTGGAGTATCAAACAACACTCTTGACTCGCATTCAAAGCAAGTAATCTGGGACTTGTCTTTTTCTGCGATAGGCACAACATTGCTTCCAGTCCTTGGGACAGTATTGTTGTTGTTGGTGTTGTTGAACTTGGGCGGTACACGGTTGAAGTTACTGGAGTTGCCGAGGTTACTGTTGTGGTTTCCTCCAGACCTTGGGTTTCCTCCTCCACGGTTGGGATAGCTTGGACAAGACATAGGGGGTCTGTTGTTTCTTGGGGCATATCCTGTAGATGGGTTGGGGCGATACTTCTGGGTATTGTGGGATCCAGGCTGGTGTATCATCCTGCGCTTGCAGGTGTCATTGACTTGGTTGATCTTCCCTTCCATCTGGATGGCTAAATCCACTAAAGCTTCAAGATCATCAAAGGGAATGTTGACTAGCACGGTTTGCATCTCATCATGCAGTCCGTTCAGGAATCTCTCTTTATTTTTTGCTTATGTGTCAATCTCATCAAGGGCATCTAGCTAAAGACAAAAATTTGTCACGGTATTCCACCATAGTCATTCTTCGTTGTTTCAAATCTCTGAACTCATCCCTCATCATCTTAATCAGACCCGAGGGCACATGGGTCCCGCTGAACTTGCTTTTGAACTCTTCCCAAGTCATCACCTGACCTCCGTTCATGGTACAGGTGCTATTCCAACAGGCTCTTGCATCACCTGCCAGATAATGGGTGGCAAACGGTACTTTTTCATTAGCCTCAACTCCTGCGACCTCTAAGTTGTTCTCCATGGTTTGCAGCCAGTCATCAGCATCTAAGGGCTCTTCAGACTTACTAAAGATAGGTGGGTTGGTATTCTGAAAGTTCTTGAGCTTGGATCCATGGTTATCCTGGTTTCCATGACCTTGATTATTGTGGGCCATCTGAGCTATCTGTTGAAGAGTGGCTAAGTTGGCTTGACGTTCGGCTCTACTAGCTTCACGGTCAGAAACTAGCATTTGTAGAATCTGCAGCATTGGGTCCTGAGATGAGCTGCTTCCTCCGGGATTTCCACGAGTCATCTGAATATTGAGATAGATAATGAGATAAGAGGGAAATTTCTAAGGTTCATGGTTTTGTTTCAAAAGCTTTAAACTTTGAGTTTGACTTAGGTTTTGCAAACTAACAACTTCCTCTCATTCATTCATTCATTCAAAGCACACAATACAAACACACACCACAACACAAATAGAAAATAGATGGTTTTAAGAACCATTCTGCGAAACTACGATACAGTGGGACCGGATACAACTCATTCCTACGGTAGTGCTCAAGTGCATCTAATCATAATCAATGAAGGCAGAACAATCATCATCAGTGTGGAACTCCATGGCATCACCTTCTAGGTAGTCGTCATCATCACTAAGGTAAGAATAGAGATCTCCACGGATATCTTCACCTTCCTCCTCCTTCGCTTCAAGCTGGATCTCCTATTCATGGATGGTCTTCTCGAGAGTGGCCACCTTCTTGTGAAGACGATCGATGATGCGATCCTTCTTGTCACGCTGACGACGGAGTGATTGGCGCTCCCTGGCGAGGATGGCGAGGGTCTGGTCCTTCTTGACTGCAATGGTATGGTTGTGGTTGGCATACACACGAGCGTTATCCAACTCTTGATGTCTATCATACAACATGAAGTCGAGATTATCCACTTGGTTCTTCAGCTCATGGTGTCCTTGCATCTCCAAGGGCATTCCCATAGAATCACGCCTTGCATAGTGAGCAAAGCGAGTTCCCTGGAGCTGGTTGATGTTTTGCCCACACAGACGGGCAAGAGCTTCTTGCATAGCCCTGGCTAATCCATCTAGCCAGTTGTTCTCCCGAACGCTAAATTGGACCTTCTCCGAAGTGGGTGCTTCCATTTTGCCTCTGAGGTCTGCAATTATCAGCCATGATAGCTCTCCTCCTTGTTGATCATTGAGTTGGGCACCGAAGAATTCCGGGTGCGGGCGCTCAAGATACTCTGTGAGTGCATCTAGATCCCTCTCAAAGATCAGGTGACCTCTGTTGCCCTGCTGGTAGAACTTGCTATACTTTACCTCCATCTATAAGAATTTAGGGTGAGCAAGTTAGTGGAGTGATCAAGTGTGTCAAATTTTATGTAGGATTGCAAGAATTTTTGAGGAACATGAATTTTTTTGAAAGAATCTCAAGGACAAGAGTGGGAATACTTCTTTTGTTTTGAAACTAAGTTTTTGTTTAGACATCCATTCTAACTAGGGTCTCCTATGGTCAGGATGGCTCTTATACCAACTTGTCAACACCCGGATTTTTAATCCCAGATGCCTGTTATGCCATACTTCGCAATCCCAGGATTACCATTTTTGCGAGACATAATAGATTGGTATCACAGTACATCATCCATTACAAACCATAATAAAGGTTTTAAAAATAAAGGATCTCATGATCTAGTCTTAATACAATCAAAGCAATGTAAATTAAACGTAGTAGGGGCTCCATCGGCAGAGTCACAGGCAATGCTGACGATGGGAGATGATCCTAGTTGTCATAGACCTCCTGTTGTCCATCTTCCTGGTAGTCCTCCTCATAGTATGGCCACAGGAATAGCCAGGGACAAAGACATGAGTACTCTTTAAGTACTCGCAAACTAGCACTAACAAGTAAGGTAGTTCTAGTAGGAATCTTAAGCTCTAGGTTTATTTGCAAAAAGGCAGGTTTATTTCATACTGAGTTAAGAAGTAAAGAAACTAATTTAATTTTCTACATCACCTAAGTGGGAACTTAGTTTTCATGTTCACAACCCTGTTATGGTCAAGTCAAAGTCATAGTTCAATTCACAAGTCATTTTGAAAACATCTGACAACGGAACAGTATGGCCACTCCAACTGTCCATGACCGCGGACGCGGCTATTCGAATAGTTTGACACTCTGAAGAGGTGGTACACTTTCACCACAAAATTCGATACATCCTTCAGGGATAACCCTGAATCATCATACTTAGTATGCGGATAATCAATCCTAACCTTTCAATTACACACTCTAGTATAGGCACCTCCCCTGTGAGCTTGGCCTCCCAGCCATGGCCATCTGCTATCCTAGACACTGCATAGGTGGACATTCACATTCACGAGGTAGCCTCAGCTCAACCTCTTTCCGTGAGGGAACCCATACTAAGGCATATAAACTTCCAGTTAAGCCCTACCTAATTCAGGTATTGTGGTTGTACGGTAAAATTGGAATGGTATCGCATCCAAACCCAACCATCAGATTTTATAAAGGGCTAAGGCTCATGCCTCAACTTTTTCATCATCAAATCCTTTTGTGTCCATAACACATGTCAAAACATTTCAATATAATGAGCCATCATTCCAAGGTTTTCATAATCATTTTCACCAAGTATTCCCATCTAAAGTGATCAACTTTTATGCTTAGCACTCGCCACTAAAGTTGAGGGTATTCACGAATGAGGGGTGCTAATCAAGTGTAACTATCCAACTCTATCTTTATGTCCTTTGATGACATCTAAGTATAACTACTTAGGCCTAGGTTTATACTCTTTATGGTCTCTATACTATTTTTCCAAAACCCACAAAGCACTAACTAAAAGTAAAGAACTTTGGTAAAAGTAAAGAATAAAGCTTGCAAGTAAAACTTGGGATTGGTATAATCAAAGTTGTATAACCAAAGAATGCCTAATGCATCTTGCATAGGTTATCAAGTTTGCAAGTGTTAGCTTGCATAGTTAATGATGGCTTGCCTTGCATAGTGCAGTGATTGAAGTTCTCTTCTTCTTCTTCTTCTTCTTCGTAGTACTCCTCCTCCTCGTATCACGGGTCGATACTATCGTCTATAAATGAATACGATGTACACAATCACCAAATAATACTTAACTACTTCTATGTAGCATACAAAGGCTCACACTAGATGATCTAGCATCATCACAATCATCACATGAAATAAAGACCTAATTTTATTTATCTTACTTTAGAAAAGTAATTTATACTCATTGAAAATACTTAAGATTTAATATTCTCCAATTAAAATATGGGATCATGTTGACACATGTCATCACCACATATTCTAATACTTGGGAATGTGATTTAAAGTTTTGTTCGTGTTTTATAAAGTTTAAAATTACCATTTAATACAATTAAAGTGACTAGAAATGCCTATATAGCATTCTTTTATTACTAGTCCAATGTCACTCCATGTAAACTTAAATATTTTTACATATTCAGATAGATCTTGTCAAATGTGATTTTTGAGAGTTGGAATCAACTCAAAAGCATTTATGGTTGATTTTTGAAAAATGTTTGAAAGTGGAAAAGTCTCTGTCTTGTTATTTTTACTATAGGTGATCTATAATTTCAAATGGTTTGAATCCAATGGTATTGGATACATAATTTGAATACCTTTCTAACAAAATTGGAATCATGTAATTTAGATCAGTGAATCTTTTTAATTGATTTTTGAATCTACTGACATAATTTAGATTTAACTAAAATATAAAATGTCTATTTGAATCTATGGGCTCTGCGCGGGAAACTAACTGGGCCGGACCAACTGCATAGTGCTAGCGTAGCGGGCTGCTAACGGAACGGTCCCACTGGTCAGTGGCTCTATCTAATCAAAATGGTAAGTTTCAATCTAGGTCGTGCGATTAGACTAGGATCTAACGGCTGACATGCATCGTCTATGACGAACAGCTCCGGCGAGATTCTAACCCTAACACGGCGGTGGGGTTACGTGGGGGCTCACCTAGGCTCCAGCTAGGGTTGGCGATGGGGGCGAATGGGGTTGTCATTGACGGCGGTTCGAGGCGTGGTCACGGCAGCTCCTGGGATGGCTCCAATTGACAGCTTCCTTCTTCCTCTGCAGTGGTGGACTCCGGCTAAATTCCGGCGGGTTGGTGCTCGCCTTGCTCCGGGGAGAGGTGTGGGAGGTTCTGTAAGGAGTGGGGAGTGGAATGGTGTGTCGAATTGAGGCTAGGTGGCCTCTATTTATACACCGCCGAGAGGGACAGAGCGGGATGGCTCGGGCTCATCGGTGATGGTGATACAGGGGGCTATTGGCACGGCTGTGGGTAGGGTTCGGCGCGGTGCTTTAGGACGGTCATAGTGAGAGTGATGGCACGACAAGCGGCGGTCGAGAATAGTCGGGGACGATCGGTGCTCTGGGCGGAAATGGCGGCGTTCGAGACGGCGCACAGGGGCTATGGGTCGCGCGGCGGCGAACGGGCATGTCTGGGAGGTAGCTAGGGTCACGGCGAGTGCGGGTGCGTGGAGAGGGCGAGGCGCGGCGTGTGCGCGCGTGTCGGCTGTGGCGCTCTAGCGCGCTCTCGGCATGGCAGACAGAGGGGTGGGCGCGGCTGGTCCATGGCTTGCCTACGATCGAGGGGTGGACAGAGGGTGGCGGTGGAAGGTCTTCTGTCTCGTGGACATCGTGGGAGAGGGTGGCGCTGGCTATGGCGAGTTGTCCCTGGTCAACCGGCGCGGTGAGCGTCGAGCGGTGCTGCACTAGCGCAACATCAAAGGGGGAGCTGGTCTGCTGCACTGCTAGGTGTTGGGGGAGACCAGGGCAGAGAAATGGGGACAAAGGGTTGATCAATTACTTCTCAAAACAGTAGAAGTTAGGCAAGGTTTAATATGTGTCTGCTAGGTGCTCGACCAAATTGCTGCATGAAATTGTCACATGCTTGAGTGTCTATGGTTGCTTGGGTTTGCCAAGGTGAATTGATTTAGTGGTTTTGGAAAAATGGTGATCTCGGCATATGAACTTGATTAAATTTAGAATTGTCCTTTAAATAGATTTGGAAATTGTTTCTGCTTGTTTGTAGAGTGGGCTTGGATTCAATTTTACTTGGTGTAGCAAGGGGTGAAAAGAATTGAGAAAGTTTCTAATAGAAATCTTACTAGAGACACCCAAAGTGGTCTAGTGGTTAATTTTGGTCAAAATGACCATTTGATCATATGCTTCATATTTGAATTTATTTTATTTTGAATTTGTTTGTAATTGTCCTAGATGATGTAGTATTCATTTTTAAACAATTTCTTATCATTTGTAGCAATCAAACATGGCAATTGCACTCATCCATACACTAATGCATTTCACACATACACTCATATTAGATTTAATAATAAAAGTTTTTGTTAACCCTAAACTTGGGTGATTAGAAATTGATAATCTTGATTAATATTTTTTTGGGAGTTACAGATGTTGCCTGGTGTTCTGGTCGATGTTGTCATCGAGCCTTGGATAAATTCACCGTAGTAATTGAGATAGACGTAGCTGGAGTTGGAGTAGTCGGGCTAAGCAACACGTCGTGCCGAGCTTGCCAAACTCGGGAGTGCGCTGGAGATGAAGGCACATGTCGATGGTGCCAATACCAGACATGCGAATATAAAGACCATCACGATCCATGTTAGACAATGTCAGAGAGAGTAGTAGAGGAGGCTCCGTGCATGCTCGGTTGCGCGCCATATGCACGGGAGTAGACGAAGTGGTTGTAAGAAGAAAATTGAGCACAACTAGTGCAAATAAAAAAGATTGTGACTCAGGCGGTGAGGTCGTGTGGACGAAGATAGCGAGGTGGTTGTCGATGGCGATCAACCTATAGCGGTAGTAGATGTCAGGGATTGATACCTTCGATCTGGATTCACGGATGTAGTATAATATTCTTTTTCCCTAGTAGACCTAGGTTTAATCGAACCTTGGGAAACAACGCTAAAAGGAATTAAAACTGCAAGACTTTGTTTTTCTATTTTACCTTCATTTACCAGACCAATTTAGTTTACTTTTATTGTGGGTTGATTCAATGGATGGAGATAGGCCAGGGTTGAAGATCCACCTGCAGCTGCACATCATATCGAATAAAAGATAATAGTAAGCATAGTCATGTGTAATATTTTAATAGAGATAATCTCTTGTGGGAAATACATCCTAATATACTAGAGCCCCTATGATCAGCAGGAATAGCAATAGTCTTTTGATCCAACTGAGTGCACCACGTAGCACCAGGCTACAAATAGTTATTAAGTACAAAACACAGATCAAAGCCTTAAGAGGTGATGTTGCTATGATCCCGAATGGGTTGCTAAGCGAAGACTGTACCGCCCTTTCTATTAGTAGGATTCATATGAGATCGCCACTAGCCAAGTATCTCACCTCAAGCCTTTATCGATCTCAGGGATCTTGGGTACCTACAAGTCCAAATATCGAGGCAAGAGACAAAGAAACAAAAGATACAAATCCCTCTTTCAAAACATACACAATACTCCCATATATTAGATGCACATAATTGCTACGAGGTTTCTCCCTAAACCGCAGCCTGTGAGGACTACTCACTCATAACAATAAGATCAAGGATAGAAAACATTGTGCAAAATACTTAGATTGAAATCAAATAGTATTAAAATGGTCACTGAATCACAAGGAGATCTCAAGTACAAAGTAATGGCTATGGGTAATGGAGGGGATTGAAGATGGAAGGGATGAACTATGGTGTGGATCTCCTTTGGTGTTATTGTGATGCAATCTGAGAATTGCGGCCCTTTGCACGGCGACTGAGGCCTCAAAATATATAGGCGTCTTCATGAAAGTTGTACGGTTTGACAAGACGAAGCCGCCACCACATGGTACGGGCGGACGGTACGGGCGGACCCTGCCTGTACCAGTGGTCGTTACGGCTGCAGACGCCTAGCAGATGCTCTAGAATTACTTGGTTGTGTGGACTTCCTCAAAATCTTCATTATGACTCATGATTTCGCATTAAAAAGAGTGATTTTCTGCACAACAAAAATCAAAGCAATGATTTGCATATCTTTGCAATTATTAGTCATCAGTGGAAAGTCTAGAGAGTTTCTTGTCAATTGCTTGACTAAAAACAATGTTTAAATACGGGAAAAGATGGCTATTTTTAGAGCCATCAACCTCCCCAAAGCTCAAACCGTGATCGCCCTCGAGCAAGAAGAAACTATAAGGAATTCAGCATTTAAACTTGAAACAACGAGAATATGAATTAACTTACGGTTGGCAGTCATATGCATCCAGCACTTCATCCATTTGAAAGGCTTATCAAAGTTAGAGAGGTGACAAGAGTACTATAGAAGATTTGGCAAATCAATACAATCAATGTAGAGTTTAATATAAGTATAAATAACTGAAAGTGTAACAATCAATCCAATTCTTCTAGTTAACTCTCAGCTTGCCAAGGAACACTGGGATGGTATAATAGCAAAATTGAGTAAGAGAGTTCTTGTTCTAAGAAGCATAATAGTGAAGTGTCTAATTGACACCCACATTAGTAAATCAAGGCTATGAAAACACTTCTATTCCAATCATTGCCTTTCAAGAAAATTCATAAAGAAGTAATGAGACCATGCCAAGGACTTGTTATGTGGATCTTCACATATATATTTTTTTCTTCCTTCTTTCAAGGATCATTGGGTGATTCTTTTTAACAAATGTTGCACTACCTTTTGAGAGTACCAATAATTTTTCCTATTAAGGTGACATTTACGCCACCCATGTCATGAACTCATAGTCGAAATTAGGGGTTGCACCATAGATCGTTCATAGGCCAGCGGAGTTGTTGGCATCCAAAGGTGTGCATAAGAAACATAGGACTCTTTAAGTAGTACCGCAGTTTGATCCACAATGTTAGCTTTGGCATGCATCACATTTACCGATAGACTTCATTTCAATTAAACAACTCCTTTCAAGAGTGTCGTTAAGTAGATCTATCAAAATGTCTATGGGGTTAAGTACCTTCAAGGGTAAACTCTCAAGATAATCATTCATCAAACAAGTCATAAATTTTAGATTTTTTCTTGTTGTACTTGTTTGGCAATATTATTTCAAAGGCAAGACTTGGTTAGCTAAAAGAACTAGGGCAAAAGCTTCCACGACTAATCATTCATTCAAATTAAAAGCTTTACTCTAACTATTTCAAATTACTCCCACTAGCATGGCCTCCTTAGCAAATCAACCAACTAAAATAAACAACTCAAACTTCAAAAGTGGGAGAATAGGACATACCTCTCATGAGAGACTTCATAATCCTCTTCCTTATAGGGATGTGTTCCTTCAAAACTCAAGTGAAATCACTCCCATAATAAAATAAAAGCAAAGAAGTACATTGCGAATCCACTTTCACGAAAAAATAAAAACGGTTTTTTTTGTATTTTTGAGGATAGGGATTATAGAATAGAAAAGAACTTGCGACCAAGCAAGGAACTAAGAAAAGAAAAACAAAAGCAAATGAAAAATTAAAACAAACAAAAAACAAAAGAAAAGCAAAGTGTCGGAACAAACCAACATGAGTGTTTCAAAGCTCGCAAGGAGCTGGAAGTACAACCTAATTATTACACAAATAAAATTGTCGGGGAACACATCCCCAAGCTTAGGCTTTTGCAAGCCCTTTTATTGCTCATTGTGGTGGTGGTGGATAAGCTCCCACGTTCCATTGGCTATTCCAATCATGGAACTGGGTGGCGAGGTTGGAAGTAGCATCTCGAAAGTTTATGGAGAGGTTGTTCATGTTCTACTTCTTCATCTTCTCCTTATTCTCCCATGGGTACTTCTCGTTGGGGTAGACCTGCCTCAACCTGCGTGTCATAATGAAAATGTCCCTCCTCGATAGAGAATAGACCATTAGGCAAAGGAGTTGGGATCAAGTGATCCGCCTAAGGTATATCAAGGAAGTATCTACCATTGGTTCTAGAAATCATACCACAAGCTCTCAAAGTAGAAAAACCAAGACGGTAGCTTCCTGCCAACGGTTGGATATTACCTAGGTTGACTTGAAGTGCATGTGCAAGAACGGTTATGACTCCTCTCTGCATATGGGACCTCAAGACTGCAGAGCTTGATGCTTAAGGTAAAACAAAAGAAGAGCGCCCAAATTTGGCGTTAAGTTACAGTTAGGAATAACAACTTTAGACAGGATCATCATATCCTCCTAATTGACTCTAGTAAACACACCACGTGCCTGCAAGGTGTTAGCAATAACATAAAACAAGTAATGAATAGCAGGATGATCAATTTGGTTTCCCATGGGTGTGTTTCCATGAATTCTCATTCTATTAAAGTACTCCCAAGGTGTTGGATTTACAACAAAGGTGATGGAGCATATGTCAGTGGTGTTGTTGGTAAACCCAAAGTAGTGAGCCCATTGGTCGAGTGTCAAGGAGTACTCACAGTTCATCATATGAAAGTTGATGCGATCAACTCCGAGCATTTGCTCCTCGGAACAATAGTGAGAGCACACCGAATGTGTCAAGGTGCTGAGAAACTCAAGTGTCAAGCAGCAGTACGTTGTGACATCTTGGTGGACTTGATTTCTCGGAGCTTGAGACGGTTCAGCTAAAACTCCTCGGTAAACTCGATACCAAGTGACTCGGGGGGGTCAACGTTTCAACGAATGGTGTGGCTTGTTCCGCATCCATCACACGTGTACAACTCCCTGTGTTCATCTAAAACAAAATAAATAAAAATGCTAATTAAAAGTTTAGTCCAATAGAAACATAGCATAAACGATCCTCTACACTTGTTATAAAAGAAACTCCTCTAAAAACAAAACTAAGCATGCTCAATATCAAGATTAGCTCAAGAACAAGACCTAAGTCTAGATTGATAATGGTGAAAGATTGAGCAGATTTTTTATACAAATAAGTTGGGGATCCTAGGAAAAACATACCATAGATCAATTGGGTGCGAGGAATTGAAGAAAGATTGAATAAAATTGAAGATCCAATAGAGGTGGTTTGGAGTTTGGAGGTAGAAGAAAGAGAATTTTTTGTGTTTTGGAAATTTAGGGTTACCTCCTCCTGGGATGATATGATGGCCGAGTACATGGTACTGGCGGTCGGTACGACCTGAGCGTGCCCGTACCGAGTGCATACCACAGGGTCGAAGAACTCGTTCCGGCGGTGCACTTGGTATGGGCGCCCAGTACGGTCGCGCGTGCCAGTACTGCTGGTCATTATGCGTACAGTACTTTTGCTTGAAAACTGATGTTTTGCTCGAGGGTACGGTACGGGCGGGCGGTACGACCGCCTCCAGTCATGCCAGTGGTCGTTACGGCCATTGAGTCCTGCGGCAAAAATCAATATCTCTACTTTCTAGAGTCTCGATGTGGTACGGGTGCACGATACGAGGCATCATGGTCATACCAGTGGTTGTTACGCAGCCAGTAAGCTGCAAAACTTATAGAATTTCGTTAGTAGCTTTGTGCGCCTTTACACACCTTAGAAAATGACAAAATAATAGCAAATAAACTTCATAAAAATCAGCAATACCTTTTTAGCCATGTGTTAGTAAATAAAAAATGGAGGATTACCTTATTTTCTTCTCCTCTCTCCAAAGGACTTCTTGAATACTCTTTATTAAAAACAAAACAAAAACAAAACTAAACAAAACAAGGACAAGAGTAAAAACTTTTATTTCACATGGTTTGCCTCCCATGAAGCGCTTCTAAGGTCAATTAGCTTGACCCAGATGGTGATCATTTAGGTTTGGTGAGTGGAACACCCACTCCAAAGTAATTGGCTTTCAGTGTAATTATACCATCATCATCACTATTAGGTTTGGCCTTATTCTTCCTAGGGAAGTGGACTATAAAAGGATCTCTAGATGATAGTCCTATTCTCACATTCCCTTCATGTAGATTGATTAAATGTTTAATAGTTCTTAGGAATGGCCTACATAGAATTATAGGTGTTATGGGATCTTCAGGCATGTCCACTATAACAAGATCAACAAGGGCAGAACTTCCTTTAATTTTAACAACTATGTTTTATTTTATCCCAATAGTTTGTTCAAAAGTTGAATCGGCAAGATGGAGTCTCAATTCAGTGGTTGCAAAAGGCCCTAAGTTTAACTTGTCAAATAGACTTTTGCAAATTGTTGAGACGCTTGCACCAAGATCACAAAGTGCAGATATCTCATTAACACCAATTTTAATTTTAATAGTGGGCTTAAATATATCATCTAGCTTAGCACGAAGCTTTTCAGCTAGTCTTTTATACTCCATTTCTAAATCTCAAACTTTAGATGCTACTTGTTGAATAAATTGTTGGTACATAGCATCATTAACTTGTTCTACACCGGGATTCTTTACGGTGATTATCTTTAATAGATCTTCTATGGTGTATTTAGGTGTTGGCGCGTTGCTATAATCTAGCTCTTTAGGCTTCTCTTTATTCATTTCCACCCTCATCATCTTGAGGTCATCTACCGGATATGGCTCGGGGTTTCCAGCAAACTTTGCTAGTATGAGAGCTTGGCTCTCAGCTACCTTTTCCAATTGAGCCTCCATGGACTTTGTACTTTCCTATAGAGCCTGCAAACATTTCTAATTGCATTGGCTTGGTTAGATAATTTACTTATACTACTCTCATGGTTCTCTGTGATTTTAATAAGCATATTATTTTTCTCGGTTTGAGCTTGCATAAAGGTTCCAACAATATGTTCAAACAAGAGATTGCCATGATTTTCTCCATTATGATTATCATAATTATTGTACGGAGCTCCTGCAGGATTAGAATAATGTTTTTGAACATTAGAAGCAAGATTTTGGTTCTTCCAAGAAGGATTATAAGGAGTGCGAGCTATAAAATTAACATCATTAACATCGGTAGCGATAGCATTAATTTGGGTATCTTCCTTACCCTTACTATGTTTAGTAACTCGTCTATCTTTGAAGTAAGCTCTTCATTATTTACCTCAGTGATTGAATTCAGGATTTTTGAGTTTCTTTCCACATGCCATTGGGCATGGTTTTTTTCATCAAGTAATTTCTTTGCAACACTCACTTCCTTTCCCATGATTGTTCCTCTGGCTGTAGTATCTAGCATAGACTTAGACATTGGGTTAAGACCATTATAAAATAAATGGAATATAAGCCATTCTTCCATCCCATGACTAGGATAGTTCATTATGGCTTCTTTCATCCTTTCCCATGCAAGTGCTAGTGTCTCACGATCTTCTTGTCTAAAACTTGTAATGTTGGATCTTAGTTGCATAGTTTTAGCTAGAGAAAAAAATAGTCATAAAAAGATTAGTGCATTCCTCCCAAGATTTAGTAGTGCCCTTAGGTAGAGCTAACAAACAATACTTAGCCTTTCCACTCAAAGACAAAGGAAACAAACGTAATTTAACAACATTTGGATCTACATCCTTAATATGCATCATGTCACAAATTCTAGTAAAAGTATTTAAGTGCAAACCCGAATCCTCAGAAGATGAGCCCCCAAATTGGTTTTGCAGAACCAAACGTAAAAGGTTAGGCTTAATTTCATATGCTTCCGCATTAATAGCGGGCTGAGTAATAGGTGCACGAATAAAATCATCAGCGGGAGTAGCACACTACCCAAGTCTCTTTTGAGCCACAGCTCTTATATTTTTGGTATTTTTAAAGTAAAGGAAACAAATAACAAGTAACTATTTTTGGGGGTTTTCAAATAGATAACAATAGAGTAAACTAATAACAAGGAATAAACTACAAACAAATAAAAAAATTAAAAATAAGGTCTCTAGTGACCTCACCAGGATAGAGAAATTGCTTCCCAGGTAACGGCGCCAGAAAAAGGGTTGATACCTTCGATACGGATTCACGGATGTAGTATAATAGTCTTTTTCCCTAGTAAACCTAGGGTTAATCGAACCTTGGAAACAACGCTAAAAGGAATTAAAAAGGACATGTCTGCACGACTCTATTTTTTTGTTTTACCTTCATTTACCAGACCAACCTAGTTTACTTTCATCATGGGTTGATTCAATGGATGGCGATAGACCAGGGTTGAAGATCCACCTGCGGCTGCACATCATATGGGATAAAAGATAAAAGTAAGGACACTCATGTGTAATGTTTTAATAAAGATAATATCTTGTGGGCAACACATCCTAATATACTAGAGCCCATGCGAGCAGTAGGCATAGCAATAGTATTTTGATCCAACCGAGTGCACCACGAAGGACCGGGATACAAACAGTTATTAAGTGCAAAACAAAGATCAAAGCCTTAAGAGGTGATTTTGTTGTGATCCCGAGCCTAGTATCTCACCTCATGCCTTTATCGATCTCGGGGATATTGGGTACCTACAAGTCCAAAGGTCGAGGCAAGAGACAAACAAACGAAAGATACAAACTCTGTCAAACAATACACAATACTCCCATAGATTAGATGCACATAATTGTTGCGAGGTTTCTCCCTAATCCGTAGCCCGTGAGGACTACTCACTCATAACAATAAGATCAAGGATAGAAAATATTGTGCAAAATACTTAGATTGAAATCAAATATTCTTACAATGGTCACCGAATCACAAGGAGATCTCAAGTAAAAAGTAATGGCTATGGCTAATGGAGGGGATTAAAGATGGAAGGGATGAACTATGGTGTGGATCTCTTTTGGTGGTGTTGTGATGCAATATAAGAATGGTGGCCCAGTGGATGAGGCCGAAAAATATATAGGCATCTTCACTAAAGTTGTAGGGTTTGACGAGACGAAGCCGCCACCACATGGTACCATCAGACGGTACGGCCGGACCCTGCCCGTACCAGTGGTAGTTACGGGTGCAGACGCCTGGAAATTGCTCCAGAATTACTTGGTCGTGTGGACTTCCTCAAAATCTTCATTATGACTTCTGATTTCGCATTAAAAAGCGTGATTTCCTGCTCAACATAAATCAAAACAATGGTTTGCATATCTTTGCAATTATTAGTCACTAGTGGCGAGGCTAGAGAGTTTCTTCTTAATTGCTTGACTAAAAACAATATTTAAACGCGGGAAAAGATGGATATTTTTAGAGCCATCAGGGATCCAACCAATTTTATCCATCCACATGCAGGAGCTTTTTCGCGTTGTTGAAGGCGAGGTAGTAGATGTTGGGGATCAAACCCGTTTTATTCATCTACATGCTGGAGCGCGGCAATGTAAATCCTGTTGGCATTGACGAAGACCTTGAGCGGTGGTGGCGGCGATGATGTGGTACGTGTGTTGGGGTTGTTGGTGTAGATGGTTGTCGATGATGATGACCACGGATGATAAAGGTCCAACCCTTGTTGATGGCGAGGCGCTTGATGGAAATATGCCCTAGAAACAATAATAAATGTGTTATTATTTATATTTCTATTTCATAATTAAGTTTATCATTCTGTGCTATAGTTGTATTAGTTCTGAATAATGTGTAGTTAGAGGAAAACCCTAATACATGTGTGGGATGATAAACACCATATAAAAGATATCCTAGTCATGCATTTGTGACTAGTATGTATGTCAACGATAGTTTCGATTTCCTAACTATGGGAAAATTCACAATGTGATTGTGGAGTTGCCGGTGACATATGTGATCAGAGTTGTTGGAGAAAAAGGATGATGGATAGACCCAAACATGAGATATCGTGAAATACGTCATCAATAAATTGATCAGTTTAATCTCATAAGACTTTGTATTTCCTTTACTAGAAATCGTTTGACCACGATACAAATGTGAACTTGGGAACAATATGGACGTGGCAAGATTCTCCAAACATTGCTCTTAACAGAGTAACTATAAAGTTGATGCTTGTTCATACCGGATGGTTCGCCGATCATTCACATGATGTGCTTATGGGAATTGATACTCCCAGCGATGGATCGATACACTTTGGGCCCGCTCATATACTATGATGTTCGTCATCGTCTGGCCGGACACGTGATCAAGTTGTTGAACACAGGAAAATTGATAGTACGATATGAGTAAAGATTACATGCCGGGCAATGTTAAGTTTCTTCGAATCAATAGGATATGTATCGGACTCAATACTACTGTTCACATGATAAAGAACTTTGTGTTATTTGCGGGGGGGAGGGGCTACTTGTATCAAGAGACTGATAGTAATCATTGTCATCGGAATGAGTTCCGGACATGTCTGGAAATATCCGAATCTACCGGGTCACACACTTAAGACGTCTACGACATTTAGTTGGATGAAGTAATTCCAAAAGTATGTTTTGGAGCATCTCGGAATAATCTAGAGGAGTCCGGGATATCACAAAGAATGGACGGAATCGCTCCAAACATTAAAAGAGGACGCTAGGAATATTTTAGGAAGGTTTTGAATTAATCCGGAGGTGTCCGGACGTTAATTCAGAAAGTTTAGAATAAATATTTATATTAATAATAAATAACAAATTATTATTTATTAATATCCCAGTGGGTCCCATGGGCCGAAGGGCCGCATGGGCCCACTGGGACCACAAGCGCGTGTGGAGGGAGGGAACCCTGGCCGAATCAGGCAGGGCCTCCCCTATGGCCATTGGGTGGAGGAGGTGGGGAGGGGTGAGGCCATGTGTGCGGGGGGGAGGAGTCCTCTCCGGTCTCAAACTTCCCCCCCAAGTTGGTTTTGGGAACGACTCCATAATGGATACAGATTTCCTCTCTCTCTCATTGGTGGAATAAAGGAAAAGGAGTACTTGTAGGATATGAATCCTAGTCCTACTCTCCTCTATGGAGGAGGGAATCTACCTATATATTGAGGGGAGAGGGCCAAGGGCAAGACACACTAATACATGCCCTAGCCCAAGCTACCTCCACTGCCGTCGTCGTTCACTGTTGCTACCGCCTCGTCCCGGTCCTCTTCCTCTTCCTCGCGTTGCCATCTTCATCACGTGGAGGAAATCTTCACCAATGCCTGCAACAGATCCTTCTTCTACCCTGTCTAGATCTAATCTTGATGGACGATGGAGTGTTGCTAGATCTTCATAGACACATTCTCGCTTCGTCCACGAGTTCTTGATCTCACCTCGATGCGGTATCGCCCCAGTTTGCCAATCCCGTCCCGCCCTTCTCTCCTTCCACCATACTTGAGCATGGTGTACCCGTGGCGCCCTCACGAGGTTAAAGCCCCATGGACCGTGTTGCCCTTGCCAAACCCTATGATTTCACTTCTCCCACCCCACTAGCTCACCCCGGGAGCGGAGGCTCAGCCTCCTTCTCTCTACAAGCTGAGAGAGCCGCCATACTACCGCAGCTCTGTCGGGAAGAAGTGGAGGTTGTCGTTGCCTCCCTCCCTCTCTCACTCGCTCTCTATTGCAGCCATGCATGCCTAGCTCCCCCGCATCTGACCTGCCCTCTGTTTTTCCTAGGATACACCAGTATCGATGACACCATGAACACCCGTGCAGCATGCTGCGGTCGTCACGTTCGAGTCACTTGCTGAAGGAGAAGGAGCCGCTTCCGCCCATTGTTGAGTTCACTATCGAGAAGGTGCGCAAAATCACTTATCAGGTAGAGATTAGCAACTGATGCTTACACAGAAGGTGGAGTTGCTAGAAGGAAGGACACCCTTAAGAAGATGGCACCGGTTAACAAGGAGTCAGATAGATCGCGCCGGTTTTCAAAAGCCTGTCAATATGGAATGTACCAACAGTTGATAACCAAAGGCAGATAAAGATAACAAATTGGATGGAACAGATAGACAAGGAATTACACACGCACACACACTTTCTATGGTACTACGGAAACCCAGAACACGTGAATCCTAGTTTGAATTTTAAGAAGAAGATTGAAAACGTTACACTTCCTTACCAGAAAAGGGTGGTGGGTGGGTAAGAAGAAAAGTGGAAGCAGTCCTACTCTCGCGTTTTATTTTTCCCTAGTATACATAGCTACCAAAAATATTTGCTAGACAGACAACGACCATTTGGCTGAGACCCTGAAGGGCGGGATGGCTCTGATACCAATTGTAACTACCTCGGTGAATTACGCTCCTAGTTACAAGCCTGGATGAGCAGAAATGGTTGAAATAGTACGGTGGGGCCCAAATGCCACTCACAGGTAGACCTTTCGGCCGTCCCAACCATTTCCAAACATCTGGACAAGAACGGGCGGCGAATCGGCAAAGAAGGGATCAACTACATACACAAATGAGTATGTATGCAAGCCATACAACAGTACATCGAGCCATTCCATCTAAAAAGAAAGGAATATAGCAACGCCATACGGCAAGATCCAAATATCCTAGATAGATATAATAGTTTAGGATATCTCCTCATACATCAAACATCGAGTATCGGTGAAGCGAAGACAAAATCCGAGTACGGATAAGAAGCAAATCGGCATAAGATGCCCCATAAATAAGCACATCCCGCCCACAGATCTCACGGATCCCCGTTCCCGGAATCTCTACACCGAATGATCGTTGCCCACATCGGTCGTCTCTTCCACCCAGTATCCATCTTGCGAATGTACCTGTTCATCTGAACCAATAATTTATCGTGTGAGACCCTAGGGGTACTCAGCAAGTCTTTATGCCTCTAAAGGGGACACAACCTGGGGTGACGCAATTGCAGCAAAAGATAAACCCTAACAATTCTATAGAAACTCGCTAACCATCCGCCTAACCAGAGATAGACGGATGTCCATGAATTAATAACAACAGTTATAATGGTAATCTTAACAGATCCATCCTCCCCCTCGCTTACCGACGAGGAAGCGGACGAACAACCCCCCCCATCTGTTGGCAGTTTTATTAACCATTCCATGAGTGTTGCACTATTTACTAGTCAGTTACTTAGTCAAATTAAAAGCGGTACTTTAGTTATTCTTGTCTATGATCGAGAAACTGTGCTCCAAGTCGTCCATAACCGCGGACACGGCTTTTAGAAAGTTTTACCCTACAGGGGTGAACAAATAGCAACACACACTCGATATGCCTCGGAAAAACCAAATCAAAACCCAACGAGGCAGTCACGACAAAGCAATTACAGGATTCAAAAATATTTCAGGGGGCCACCCCATTAAGCTACCATGCGAAGTTGGCCGACTCCGAGACGGACTCAAGGTTTGCGCCAAGGGCTGTGAACGACTGGGAACCCAAAAATGTGACTGGGCTTGTCGACACCGCGAAAACACTCCGCTTCCCTAACAAAGCAAAGCGTTACCTCGCACAATTTAAATAAAGCAAGAAAGCATGGCATAAGTACAGATAGTAAATAAAACCTCAAACTAGTTTGTGGCCCCAAGAAATAAGAATGAATCAAGCTCGCTGTGGGGTTCATAAGCCTCCCGGATGTGGATAGCGAATATTCAAGGAACAGGAATCAAGTACTCGGGGTCCTACGGGACACAAGTGAGCCTGAAAAACCAAATAGCAAATATGGCTCACCGATGCCACTTTCATTAGTTATCCCATTACTACTCAGGTTAAGTTGTATAGGTACCTCGTTATCCATCAGACACTCACATACCCTACACATGTTTCACGACTCGCATGGCTCAAACAACTCCTGTAGTAATGGCTCATGGGATGGAGGAACAAGCTTCGGTGGGGTTTAAAAGTAAAGGCTATGCAATACTTGGGATTCAGTTTAATGCAATCGCGACTCAATGATGCAAGAATAAGATAGAGGCAATAGGTACTATATGTATGCAAGCATGTGGTAGTGCTTGCCTGGCAGCTCAGTTGAAGCAATGGATGGATCTGGGTAGTGCTCCTGGTTCTCTTGGTATATCCCCTGCTCAGCGTCTATTCGAAGAAGAACCAAACAAACAAGGGCCAACATAAATAAAGGGCACAAGCATATGAGTAAAATGCATCAAGCAAACAATCATGCCATGATGAATGATGCACAATTTGCATGGCATTATAGTAGCATGGCATGGGTGAGGTGTGGAGTACAAGAATAAATCATTTTATGGAGTTTTAATCCCATTTTATACTCATATTAGTTGCTGTACACTTTATATTTATATGATGCATGCTGCCAAACAGATAATGAAATGCATAAACAGAAAGGTCTCGTCGAGCTAATCATTTTAGACATATCATTTGTTAAATTTGGAGTTATAAAACAAAAGTTACTAATTAATTAAGGAAAAAGGGCATTTATTTGTAATTTTAATTAACTTGGAAAATAAAGTGTCCAAAATATATTTTGGATAGCATATTTGAAATCCTCACATTTTTCTGATTTGAAAACATATATTATTTGTATTATTCGGATCTGGGAATTAAAAGTTATTATAAAACAGAAATAAAATTTGAATTTGAATTAAATTTGAAAAGGTTTGAATTAAATGTATATTCGAAAAGCTTTTGTTACACGCACAGAACCTAGCCACAGCCAATGACCAGTGGGGCCATGCTGACTGGGCGTCCACGCGCGCAGAAAAACATTTTACACCGCGGCCTGCTCTAGTCTCAGAGACAGACGGGTGGGGCCAGAGCACACGCGGTCCACTTGACAGCGGCGAGCGGAAAGAAACTGACAGGTGGGGCTGAGCTGGAGCGCGGGTTGCGAACGGGAAACGCCGGGGGGGTTTTCTGCAAAAGCGCGCAGCGGCTGGCAGGTGGGGTCCTAAGGAGCGCGGGTTGCGACGAGCAAAACAGCAGGGGGTTAAGCGAAAAACGACCACGCGATGCACTGTGGTTCTTCTCTTCGCTTCGCGACGTGTTGGTGCTCGGCAGTAGCGAATGCGGCGTGCGGGGCTCAATCTCTGGACCTGGGGCTTGCGCGCGGAAGCGGCTACCGTTGGGCTAGGGATCGGTCGATGTTAGGAGGTCAGGCGCGGTCTAGGTGAGGTGCTGCGCGGAGTGGAAGCGTGCGGACGCCAGCGAACCCGATGCTCCGACGTCGTTCGACGAAAAGCATGGTGGCGCTAGGGCGGGAACGGCCAGAGGGGGTTGTCTAGGAGGTAGGTCAGCTCACCGTGAGTGCGTCGGTGTAGGTGGATCGGCTCGAGGCGCAGCAGGGCGACAATGATGCAGAGGCCGAGCGAACTAGGGTTTCGGGGTCGGTGCAGCGCTGGCGATCGGCGGTGAGGGCTTCCTTTTCCTCGCTGCTGGGTACAGAGGCGACGCCGGGGATCTCCTGTCCTTCCTCGACGACCACACACCACGCCCGCCTCCTCGTACAGCAGGTGGACGCCGAAGCCGACGGTGGCCGGCGATGGTTAGCTGGCGGCGAAGGAGAAGAGAGGGGAGCGGCAGGGCGCCTCGGCTAGATCTGGAGAGGCTAGAGGAGGGCCGAGAGGGGGATAAGCAGAGAGAGGGGAGGGAGGAGCCGTGTGGGAGCAGGTAGGTTAAAAGGTGGCTTGGCCACCTTTTTCCTCCTCTCCTACTCACGTGCTTGGGCAGGGGCAGGAGCAGGGCGAGGTGGTGAAGGGGAGCTGGCAGGTGGGGACGGCAGGGACGGTGGAGGAGGGTCTGGCTCGGGTGCCCCTTGTGGAAGAGAGAAAAGGAGAGGGGCAGGCTCGGTTTAGCTAGGGTAGAGGGATGGGTGGCTCGGGCTAGGCTTGGTACTAGGGTTGGGTAGAGGGGTGTGGGACCAGGGTGACCAGGTGGGCTAGTGGGGCCAGCTAGGTAGAGAGAAGAGAGAGGCCGAGAGAGGGGGAGGTGTGATATGCTAGGGTTAGGGTTTTAGAGATAGGGGGTATGGTTAGATTAGAGGAGATGGAGAGGTAGGTTTAGGGTTAGCTTAGGTGTAAGATGGTGGTAGAGGTGTAGGGTTTGGTTTTGTCAAGATCAAGACAAGCACATGCCAAGCTCCAACAAGATCAAGACAAGAAAGGAGAGGGGTGTGGTGATGTGGTTTAAGCATGATCAAATAAGATCAAGCTAAAAGGAGGGAGAGAGGAAGATGGGAGGTGATCAACCCAAAATCAAATAAAATCCAAAGGACAAGCAAAAAGGTGGTACTTGCATGGCCCATGCAAAATATTTATTGCCATATTGATTCTTGTGAAAACAATATTATTACATGGCATTATTATTATGCATTCCCAAAATTGGAATAAAAGCCAAGCAAAAGAATTAAAAGGATGCCCCATGTGGAGTAGATGGAGATGACCATGTTTGAATAGAAATGGGACTTGCTAGTGTGTATGTGCCACTAGATGCTTAATAGTCCCAAAAATACCCCAACATGAGCATAAATCCATGATAATCCATGTGGAAGCTAGGAAGAAGGGTTCCACTCACAAGGCATGCAAAGGTGGCCATGTGGCTCTCATATATCAATAATGTGAAAACAACATGATGCTAAGATGAGAGCATGTGGAAAAGAATTGGATCCATCCCAACCCACATGAGCTAGAGGTAAACTCAAATAAAGTGCAAAGCTCATATTTAGTTGGATGGTGGAATTATAAGGTGGTGAAAGAAAGGTGGTGGAGTTAATAAAAGATATGCCCCCAACTCAACTTGGGCATTAAACAATATATCAAGAACCAAATACAATATCAAGAGGCAAATACAATTAACCAAATGAAAAAGGGTTTTATATGATGCTCAAATGCAAGGTGGCATGATGACATGAGCATGATATAATGATGATGCCACAATTATATATTTGAAGTAGCCATTATATTACTAGACCAAGTAGCATTACAACATTTAGACAATTGGGATGCTACAACTCTCCCCCACTAAACAGGAATCTCGCCCCGAGATTCTAGGAAAAAGAAAACAACACAAGAATAGGTGGGTGTTCGGAACGAAGGTGACCCTCACGATCCCAAGTTGATGAACATCGGAATGGTGCGACCACTACACCTTGCAAAACTTGCTAGACTTGTTGCGAGTCTTGCGTTTTGCTTGAGAAACAACGGTTAGAAGAGTTGAAGGATTGTCATGAGACAAGAAGGATAGGATGGACATAGCTCCGGTTTCCTCAAGAAACATGATAAGAGAAAAAGAACCACTTGTGAAAGAAAGGATAAGATGATGTATCATGGATAAAGAAGGACACATCATTAAGATTAAAGATTTGCCGGTACTAGCGATGATGAATCTTTGTCTCGCCGGAAGAAAAAGAGCTGGATTGGAGAGGTTTGAACCACTATGACAATAGCATCGTATCCTCTCTCGGATTTGAGAAATGAGGCACGGAAACAATATTGCCTTCAAACAATAGAGTCCCTTGATATCAACAGAAAGATTTAGCTAGACATCGTCGGATTAGATTCTTGTTGCGCCGGTAAGAACCAAAGGATCACGGAATTGAGATGCGCGGATATAACTTCTAGAGACGGATGTGAAGCCAAATCATGGTGGAATCCCGAGAAGCAAAGAATATGGAGGATCTGGAGTTGATTGTAGAGATACTTATTGCTTCTTTATCCTTGAGGCTAACACAATAGATTTGCGGCTGATGGCATCAACCATAATTGGCTTTACCACAGAGAAAAGAATTGATGAAACGAAGAGAGATAGTTTCCTTTCATCTTGTTTATGGATGTCGAGCAACGGTAGAAAGACGAGGACCGAAAGGAGTTTGCGTTTGTTTCCACCAGATGATTGAAGATTTGCTCCCTCTAGAATAGACAGACCACCAACAAGAGATTATTGATTACTTTCTTCGAGAGAGCACTCCGGAAAAACAAAGACGGAAGTAAAAGTATCGAGGGATAAAGGCCACTTCTAACTTCCGTGGAATGAGTGAAATCACATTAATTTACCAATTCGATGTACAAGAGCGAATGATAAGAGTAGTGGTATGGTAGCTACTCCATCCCGCACTCAAAGCATTACTCCGCACATGAATAAGAAAACCATGCAACCCAACTACCGAAACAGACTGAAGGTATTGATAAGAAGAGCTCATGGAACTCCGTAAGAAAACAAAGATTGATGCAACGATTCACCGGATCCAAGATAGATAAGGGTGATGATGTTATCGTCATGTCTGAAGTACCAAGCCACCGGAAAGATATGAAGGAAGATCACGGAGACAACTGCAAGATTCCACAGATAAAGAAAAAGATAGCACCACTTGAACCGAAGGAATACAAGATCTGTAAGGTCTTCATGGCCTCCGGTGGATTGAGCATAGACGATAGAATAGGAGGGTTTCAAGAGATTACTTAACGAGATAGAGGTGAAAAGAACTCCCTGTTGTTCTTGAAAAGATTGGGAGAGATTTAGCAGTCTTGAGGAAGATCTTTAGCGGAACGACGATGATAACTTGCCAACAAGGAAAAACTCCGGATTGGTTGAAGATGGAGATGGAATTAACAATGGACTTGCTGATTCCAGAATTGAAGCGATCTATTTAGCAGAAGGACGTGGCCGAGATAGGTGACTTCAAAAAGTCAGAATTCGCGCTTTTAGAACTTGCACATAGTTCACGAAGCTTGAGAGAAAGAGACACAGATGATCTTCCATGACCTTCCATTTATATAGACTAGGCAAGCTTATTATCAACATATACCACCATGGATTAACAAGATATTCCCAGAATATCAAGTTCAAGCGACGGGAGAAACGAACGAATGCTCGAAACACTTTCTGAGCTCAACGCCCTTAGAAAGATCAATATTAAGAGCACGGGTTCGTGTTGAAGAAGATGCTCTGGAAGAATAGATTATCTGGTCCTTCGGATAATGCCACCTGTTTCACATTGTCGATCGGATCACCGGTTACAAAGATAAAGAGATCTTGGATAAGAACCGATGACAACTCATACCTCAAGCAAAGCTACCAGAAGCGAAAAGATGCAATTCCCTCGTATCCAGGAGAATTGTGCAGATATGGGTTCAAAAAGATGTGCAGCCTGATGAACAGATGATAGACCGCCGTAGTGCTTTGAGAAACTCCGGATTGCCAAAGATGCTTGAATATTCATCGATATGATCACGGTGTACTCAAAATCACAGGAGATAACCTTATCCTCCAGATGGTGACGGTTGATAGCGTTTTTCCATATTCCAATCGACACTTATCATGAGTGGAATATAGCTATGCCGAGAGCCAAATTACAATCATCAGCATCGGATCGACACACGTTATGTAATTAGCCCAAGAGAAAAGGGAATGAAACAAAACTCCAGGATTAAGCGCCGGTGACAAAAGAATGAGTTAGCATGGACATGCTGATACAAGAGAGATAGATAATGTTTCACACACGACTGAAAAGGAGTGCGGAAACACAGATGTATCAAAGAAAAATTTTCCGCATTTTTCGGCATTAAAATACCAATAGATGCGCAAAATCACTTATCAGGTAGAGATTAGCAACTGATGCTTACACAGAAGGTGGAGTTGCTAGAAGGAAGGACACCCTTAAGAAGATGGCACCGGTTAACAAGGAGTCAGATAGATCGCGCCGGTTTTCAAAAGCCTGTCAATATGGAATGTACCAACAGTTGATAACCAAAGGCAGATAAAGATAACAAATTGGATGGAACAGATAGACAAGGAATTACACACGCACACACACTTTCTATGGTACTACGGAAACCCAGAACACGTGAATCCTAGTTTGAATTTTAAGAAGAGGATTGAAAACATTACACTTCCTTACCAGAAAAGGGTGGTGGGTGGGTAAGAAGAAAAGTGGAAGCAGTCCTACTCTCGCGTTTTATTTTCCCTAGTATACATAACTACCAAAAATATTTGCTAGATGACAACGACCATTTGGCTGAGACCTGAAGGCGGGATGGCTCGATACCAATTGTAACTACCTCGGTGAATTACGCCCTAGTTACAAGCCCGGATGAGCAGAAATGGTTGAAATAGTACAGTGGGGCCCAAATGCCACTCACAGTGTAGACCTTTCGGCCGTCCCAACCATTTCCAAACATCGGACAAGA
Organism: Avena insularis; assembly: GCA_023614405.1. Lineage (NCBI taxonomy): Eukaryota > Viridiplantae > Streptophyta > Magnoliopsida > Poales > Poaceae > Avena > Avena insularis. The sequence continues at coordinate 236,230,517 of CM042688.1, read as the reverse complement.
ACGGGCGGCGAATCGAAAGTAAGGGATCAACTACATACACAAATGAGTATGTATGCAAGCCACCATACAACAGTACATCAGAGCCATTCCATCTAAAAAGAAAGGAAATATAGCAACGCCATACGGCAAGATCCAAATATCCTAGATAGATATAATAGTTTAGGATATCTCCTCATACATCAAACATCAGAGTATCAGGCGGAAGCGGAAGACAAAATCCGAGTACGGATAAGAAGCAAATCGGCATAAGATGCCCCATAAATAAGCACATCCCGCCCACAGATCTCACGGATCCTGCTTCAGGAATCTCTACACCGAATGATCGTTGCCCACATCGTCTGTCTCTTCCACCCAAAGATCCATCTTGCGAATGTACCGCTCATCGAACCAATAATTTATCGTGTGAGACCCTAGGGGTACTCAGCAAGTCTTTATGCCTCTAAAGGGGACACAACCTGGGGTGACGCAATTGCAGCAAAAGATAAACCCTAACAATTCTATAGAAACTCGCTAACCATCCGCCTAACCAGAGATAGACGGATGTCCATGAATTAATAACAACAGTTATAATGGTAATCTTAACAGATCCATCCTCCCCCTCGCTTACCGACGAGGAAGCGGACGAACAACCCCCCCATCCGTTGGCAGTTTTATTAACCATTCCATGAGTGTTGCACTATTTACTAGTCAGTTACTTAGTCAAATTAAAAGCGGTACTTTAGTTATTCTTGTCTATGATCGAGAAACTGTGCTCCAAGTCGTCCATAACCGCGGACACGGCTTTCAGAAAGTTTTACCCTGCAGGGGTGCACAAATAGCAACACACACTCGATATGCCTCGGAAAAACCAAATCAAAACCCAACGAGGCAGTCACGACAAAGCAATTACAGGATTCAAAAATATTTCAGGGGGCCACCCCATTAAGCTACCCGCGACGAAGTTGGCCGACTCCGAGACGGACTCAAGGTTTGCGCCAATGGCTGTGAACGACTGGGAACCCGAAAATGTGACTGGGCTTGTCGACACCGCGAAAACACTCCGCTTCCCTAACAAAGACAAAGGCAAGACTGCACAATTTAAATAAAGCAGAAAGCATGGCATAAGTACAGATAGTAAATAAAACCTCAAACTAGTTTGTGGCCCCAAGAAATAAGAATGAATCAAGCTCGCTCAGTGGGGGTTCATAAGCCTCCCGGATGTGGATAGCGCGAATATTCAAGGAACAGGAATCAAGTACTCGGGGTCCTACGGGACACAAGTGAGCCTGAAAAACCAAATAGCAAATATGGCTCACCGATGCCACTTTCATTAGTTATCCCATTACTACTCAGGTTAAGTTGTATAGGTACCTCGTTATCCATCAGACACTCACATACCCTACACATGTTGTTCTACGACTCGCATGGCTCAAACAACTCCTGTAGTAATGGCTCATGGGATGGAGGAACAAGCTTCGGTGGGGTTTAAAAGTAAAGGCTATGCAATACTTGGGATTCAGTTTAATGCAATCACGACTCAATGATGCAAGAATAAGATAGAGGCAATAGGTACTATATGTATGCAAGCATGTGGTAGTGCTTGCCTGGCAGCTCAGTTGAAGCAATGGATGGATCTGGGTAGTGCTCCTGGTTCTCTTGGTATATCCCCCGCCATTTCTATTCGAAGAAGAACCAAACAAACAAGGGCCAACATAAATAAAGGGCACAAGCATATGAGTAAAATGCATCAAGCAAACAATCATGCCATGATGAATGATGCACAATTTGCATGGCATTATAGTAGCATGGCATGGGTGAGGTGTGGAGTACAAGAATAAATCATTTTATGGAGTTTTAATCCCATTTTATACTCATATTAGTTGCTGTACACTTTATATTTATATGATGCATGCTGCCAAACAGATAATGAAATGCATAAACAGAAAGGTCTCGTCGAGCTAATCATTTTAGACATATCATTTGTTAAATTTGGAGTTATAAAACAAAAGTTATTAATTAATTAAGGAAAAAGGGCATTTATTTGTAATTTTAATTAACTTGGAAAATAAAGTGTCCAAAATATATTTTGGATAGCATATTTGAAATCCTCACATTTTTCTGATTTGAAAACATATATTATTTGTATTATTTGGATCTGGGAATTAAAAGTTATTATAAAACAGAAATAAAATTTGAATTTGAATTAAATTTGAAAAGGTTTGAATTAAACAGATATTCAGAAAAGCTTTTGTTACACGCACAGAACCTAGCCACAGCCAATGACCAGTGGGGCCATGCTGACTGGGCGTCCATGTAGAAAACGCTTTTACACCGCTGCTCTAGTCTCGAGATGCAGACGGGTGGGGCGAGACACTGTCCACTTGACAATGACGAGCGAAAAGAAAATGACTGGCTGATGAGCTGGCGGCGAGCAGGGAAAGCCGGGGTTTTCTGCAAAGAGCAGCTGGCAGGTGGGGTCCTAAGGAGCGCGGGTTGCGACGAGCAAAACAGCAGGGGGTTAAGCGAAAAACGACCACGCGATGCACTGTGGTTCTTCTCTGCTTCTCTGTCGACAGGTTGGTGCTCGACAGGGCGCGGGGCGCGGCGCGCGGGGCTCGATCTCTGGACCTGGGGCTCGCGTGCGGAAGCGGCTACCGTTGGGCTAGGGAGCGGTCGATGTTAGGGGTCAGGCGCGTAGGTGAGGTGTCTTGGAGTGGAAGCGTCGACGCCAATGAACCCGATGTTCACGCTCGTTCGACGAAAAGCATGGCGGCGCTAGGGCGGGAACGGACAGATGGGGTTGTCTAGGAGGTAGGTCAGCTCACCGTGAGTGCGTCGGTGTAGGTGGATCGGCTCGAGGCGCGGCAGGGCGACGATGATGCAGAGGCCGAGCGAACTAGGGTTTCGGGGTCGGCGCAGCGCTGGCGATCGGCGGTGAGGGCTTCCTTTTCCTCGCTGCTGGGTACAGAGGCGACGTCGGGGATCTCCTGTCCTTCCTCGACGACCACACACCACGCCCGCCTCGTGACAGGTGGACAAGCCGACGGTGGCAGCGATGGTTAGCTGGCGAGAAGAGAGGGAGAGGGCAGGGCGCTCGGCCATATCTAGAGAGGCCAGAGGAGGCCGAGAGGGGATAAGAGAGAGGGAGGGAGGAGCCGTGGGAGCAGGTAGGTTAAAGGTGGCTCGGCCACCTTTTTCCTCCTCTCCTACTCACGTGCTAAGGTGAGGGCAGGAGCAGGCGAGGTGGTGAAGGGAGGCCAGGTGGGGGACGGTGGAGGAGGGTCTGGCTCGGGTGCCCCTTGTGGCAGAGAGAAAAGGAGAGGGGGAGGCTCGGTTTAGCTAGGGTAGAGGGATGGGTGGCTCGGGCTAGGCTTGGTACTAGGGTTGGGTAGAGGGGTGTGGGACCAGGGTGACCAGGTGGGCTAGTGGGGCCAGCTAGGTAGAGAGAAGAGAGAGGCCGAGAGAGGGGGAGGTGTGATATGCTAGGGTTAGGGTTTTAGAGATAGGGGGTATGGTTAGATTAGAGGAGATGGAGAGGTAGGTTTAGGGTTAGCTTAGGTGTAAGATGGTGGTAGAGGTGTAGGGTTTGGTTTTGTCAAGATCAAGACAAGCACATGCCAAGCTCCAACAAGATCAAGACAAGAAAGGAGAGGGGTGTGGTGATGTGGTTTAAGCATGATCAAATAAGATCAAGCTAAAAGGAGGGAGAGAGGAAGATGGGAGGTGATCAACCCAAAATCAAATAAAATCCAAAGGACAAGCAAAAAGGTGGTACTTGCATGGCCCATGCAAAATATTTATTGCCATATTGATTCTTATGAAAACAATATTATTACATGGCATTATTATTATGCATTCCCAAAATTGGAATAAAAGCCAAGCAAAAGAATTAAAAGGATGCCCCATGTGGAGTAGATGGAGATGACCATGTTTGAATAGAAATGGGACTTGCTAGTGTATATGTGCCACTAGATGCTTAATAGTCCCAAAAATACCCCAACATGAGCATAAATCCATGATAATCCATGTGGAAGCTAGGAAGAAGGGTTCCACTCACAAGGCATGCAAAGGTGGCCATGTGGCTCTCATATATCAATAATGTGAAAACAACATGATGCTAAGATGAGAGCATGTGGAAAAGAATTGGATCCATCCCAACCCACATGAGCTAGAGGTGAACTCAAATAAAGTGCAAAGCTCATATTTAGTTGGATGGTGGAATTATAAGGTGGTGAAAGAAAGGTGGTGGAGTTAATAAAAGATATGCCCCCAACTCAACTTGGGCATTAAACAATATATCAAGAACCCAATACAATATCAAGAGGCAAATACAATTAACAATGCATATGAGAGAAGAACCAAATGAAAAAGGGTTTTATATGATGCTCAAATGCAAGGTGGCATGATGACATGAGCATGATATAATAATGATGCCACAATTATATATTTGAAGTAGCCATTATATTACTAGACCAAGTAGCATTACAATTGTTAGACAATTGGGATGCTACAAACCGCTTCACCTCCGACCCTCCCCGAGCCGTCATCGACCCTAGGTGAGCATCACCGCACCATCTCTATCACCGTTAGGGTTAGTGTCACCGGTGACCTGTCCCACGAGGACGATGCCGTGGAGCCATCGATCTAGACTTGATCTAGGATCTCACAAGCCCCCATACATCTTCGCCCGTCGTTGTCACTGATAGTCGAGACCCAGCCTGGGATCAAAATCCCCAGCCTCCCGCGTGCTGTCGCCAAAGCTCTAGGCTGGCCCAGCACTGTGCTGGCCGGACCCCTGTAGATCTGGCATGTTTAGGTTTTATTCTCTGTTCAATTTTTGTTTTTGGTTTAGTTTAGCTGTAGTAAAAAATCCACCAAATATTCCATTTAGGTCCATTTGAATTGCTTCAAATTTTGACAAACTCTAGATGAAATACCCCACCTAGTGGTACTGGCCCCATAGTCAGTTTAGTTGTGTAGTTTTTCTAAGAGCTTTATCTATGGAAAAGTGTTATTCGCACGAAAAAATGCATGGGAAAAGATTTAGGACTCCAAAAATAGTGAATGCAATTTATGTGTAGTGTAAACCAAAGTTCCTATCCTGGAAAATTGGTTTGAAGGATTTTGTACAAGTAGATCAACTGGGAGGATTTTTACAAGACCCTTGCAGATCTGTTTTTAGAAATTTCTAGAACCTTCTGCGGGCAAAATTTTGAGATGAGACCAACTCTCAGAGTTGGGCCTCTATGAGTTGTATCACCTAAAGTAGTCACAAGATTTATGGTTCGGTGGAGAATTTTTGATAATTTAATTGCTCCTGCTAGGGTAATTTGTAGTAGAAAATCATTAAAAATCAACTACGCATGCTAAAAATGCTGGTTGGGTATTTCCAATACCTATCTAGTGATATAAATTTATGTACTATTTACCCACAGAACTTGGTCGTGACCATAATCCTTGTGTTGAAAGTGTGCTTAGTAATAAATTCACCAAATAAGTTTTATAAAATCTTTTGGAGTGATTCTAGTGGCTATGTCTTAGTATTTGCAGTACCTACTATTGTGTGTTTGCTTTACTCAAGTGGAAATCCTTTGAATCGAACAAAAAGTTCGTAACCTTCTATTTGCTGAAGTGAGCATTTGTATTGTACTGGTAGTATTGTTGGGCTCGTGGTTGATTGTGTGTTTTCCCTTTTCATGCAATGATAGATACAAACGAGGGAGGTTACGAGGAAGAAGAATTTGAGGAGATTGAAGAGGAAGACCAGCGAAAATTTGCTGATCAAGGCAATACACCTTCTTGCTCATAAAACTTCCCCTATTATTTTACTTATGCATTGTTTTTCCTACTTATTAATGTACATGCATTGTTTTACTACTTCTTTATATCTATATCTTGTATTGGCTTGGCTCCTCCAAGCTAGTACACTTGGTACTGCTAAGTACAACTCTTTATGACACCTGTCTATCCCCTAATAGAGTAGTTTGGTGGTTTACACCATGCCCCTTTGGAAACCCTTTTTGGCCAAAGCAAAGTTATTATGTTGGGAAACCCTCGCAATTTTTACAAAAATATTTTGTTGGCAATACCTAGGTCAGGATTGCCTTACCAAGAGGAGATTTGAGAAATAACAAGGTTTTTGTTTTACAAATGGTAATGGGGGAAGAAGAGGAAAAAGGTTTATGAAAACACACCTGGTTCAATGTAGTTTTCTAGAACAACTAAAATGTGCAACCACATTACCCTGGAATGGGATGGGGCCTAGTTCAAAGTTAGTTTGTCCTATCATGGGTTACCTAACAACTACATATAAGGGATCATCTCCCTCGAATGTCAGGAATCCCTTATTAATAGGGTCATATGTCTGGAACAATGATCTGGGGGAGGTTCAGACTGTCCTTGTAGGCAGTCGGATGATACTATGAGCCCCTTATTGAAAGCGCCCACTCTGGAGGAGTGTAAAATGCGCTTGGGTTGGTTTTGGGTACCAGACGACCCAGTTTGGGAGGAAAAACTCGTAGGGTAGGTCCCATGTTGGGATAGGCTTTCGAGGAGTTTCATTCAAATATTTGAACCCCACATACTGAAGTATATGACTGTCCGTGGTTACTCACGACGAATGTATCGAATCTTGTGGGTAAAGTGTACAACCTCTATGGATAAATCTATTCAAATAGCCTTGTCCGTGTTTATGGACGGTTGGAAAGGCTGCTGCTTAGCGGTGTGGTTTTTATTTCTAAACAGGTTTTTGAGAAAGAAAGAGTTTTTTAAACAGGGTGGTCTAGGATGATGACGGAGAATATGGTGTGATCATGGAGAAAGGAGAGGTTGGTTAGTGGATGACTAGGAGATGAAATTGGGTGACCCTAACCTAGTGGTTTTCATTTTCAAAGGCTTTCCAAATGTTTTCAAATGTTTTTCAACAAAGATATGCAGATTCTATATCTCCAAGAGAAACTATTTTAGAAAAGAACCGCTTATGGAGCCCTTCTACTACCATAGTCATATTGCATGTCCTTTTTATTATTGTTCACTTAACATGGGTTGCGAGTACTTTCAAAATTACTCAGTAGCATTGTCCCTGGTTATTTACTTGCTGAAACTATGAGCAAGATGAAGGAGATGATGGAGGTTTCGATAATGACTATGCGAACTAGGGCGTTCTCTGAGTTAGGCACCTATAGGGTTATGGCTTGACTCAGGTCTTCTGCATTTGGTTATTTCGCTGATATTCTAGATGTTATGCCTGATGTGGCATCTATGTAAGACTATTTATGTAAGACTTGTATTCGGTACTGTAATGGATGTTGCACTTTGATACTAAGTCGGTTATGCTCCACGATGCATTGATCTTGGGATCATGGTGGTTTGCATAAGGGTATCTCGGATAGCTATTCTGGGGTCACCACATCGGTGGTCAAGGCGGTGGTGGTCAAAACAGTGGCCACAGCAATAGTGGTGGCGGGTGCTGCCACAACACACGCTGCCAGATCTGCAGCATATGGGGACATGAGGCGTTGACATGTCGTCATCACTTCAATCTAGTATATCAAGCCGATGACTCTCTCTTTTGCAACGCCGCTTTCACCAGCTACAACCACCATGATACTCCACCGCCTATATCATGGACACCGGTGCCACCAACCACTTCACCCGCGACATGGAGAGGCTCCACATTCACGATCCATACCACGGCAAGGATCAAGTTCAAGTCACCAACAGTGCAGGTATGTCTATTTCGCACATCGGTCACTCTCGTTTAGCTGGTCCTATGCATTCTATTGCTCTCAAAAATTTCCTTCACGTTCCTACCATTAGCAAAAAATTCCTTTTCATACATAGGCTCGTAAGTGATAACGATGTCTTCATTGAATTTCATCGTAATTTTTACTGTGTTAAGGACAAGGCAATGAACAAAATCATTCTTCAAGTTAGAAGCAGGGGCATTTATCCAGTTCCGTTTCATCGAGCTCCATCTTCTACTCGCCATGCTGCTTTTAATGTTAAGATCTCTCCTAGGTAATGGCATAAATGGCTTGGTCATCCATCTAATAATGTAGTTAAAAATATTGTCAAGAACAATTATCTTTCATGTTCCTCAAACTTTGACTCATTACTGTGCGATGCATATCAACGTGCTAAAAGTCATCAATTACCTTATACTTAGTCTCATCGTATTTCTACTTCACCACTTGAACTTGTTCATACTGATGTTTGGCGTGCTACCTTGCCCTCTTCTGGTGGGTATAAATATTATGTTTGCTTCGGTGACAACTACGTCCGTCATTGTTGGATTTATCTTATTAAACACAAATTTGATGTTGAGGACATGTTTTATCTCTTTCAGACTGATGTTAAGATTTTTCTTAACACTAAGATTCATGTTGTGCAATCTGATTGTGGTGGTGAGTATCACTACCTAAACGCTTATTTTCATGACATAGACATTCTTCATCGTGCGGCATGCCCCCATACATCCCAACAAAATGGCATAGTAGAGCGCAAACACAGACATCTTGTCGAGACCGGGCTGGCCCTACTCGCTCACTCATCCCCCCATTGCGGTATTGGGATGAAGCTTTTCTCACCGCGTGTTATCTTATTAATCGGATGACATCCCCTGTCCTTAACAATGTCTCACCTATCACTCGGTTATTAAACCAGTCGCCTCATTATGCAGTCCTTCGCACTTTTGGTTGTGCGTGTTGGCCTAGTTTTCGCTAGTACAATTCGCGCAAACTAGAGTTCTGCTCCAAGATGTCTGTCTTTCTTGGCTATAAACCCATGCATAAGGGATATAAGTGTCTTGATCACAGCACTGCTCGTATCTATATTTCTCGCAATGTCATTTTTGATGAAGCAGTGTTTCCTTTTGCCACACCGGGAATTTTTGTTGATGTTTCTGTTTTGCATCATGTGTCTTTTCCTGCACAATAACCAGCTATACAGGGCCCCAATGGGTACATATGACATGTCCTTGTTGCAATTTGATCTGTCTGGCATATATTGTGATTTGCCTCTACAAGAAATCATCCCGGCGACTGGCGCGACCGAGTTCCCAGCACGCACGCACGCCATATATGAGCGGCCCATGCATGCCTCGCCTAGCTTGCCTACATTGCTCTCCACCACTCCTGGTCATGCATCATCACCTGGATCGAGCCTGGATGCTTCTCCCGAGTCGTTTAGCTTAGCTCTAGGGTCTGCTGGGCCATCTCCATGTGGCCCATCGTGCATCGATGAGGCCTCGCTGGTTCTGGCATCAACACCCCACACAACACCCTCACCTGATCGATCGAGTGAGTCCGCGCCTACTGTGGATCCTCCTGCATCATCCGAGGAGCCTCCTCCTACATCACCGTCCGACCATCCAATGGTCACTCGCCATCGCAATAACGTCCACCATCCCAAGCAATACACCGATGGAATAATTCGTTATGACCCATATCATCGTCGAGCTCTTCTAGCGGTTCTTTCCTCTCATCGCACTGCCCTCTCCGAACTTGCCTGGCGCACCACTATGGAAGATGAGTTTTATGCCCTTCAGGGCAATTTGACATGGTGACATGTACTGCGTCCCCCCGGTGTTAATATTGTTGGCATCAAGTGGATTTTCAAAACAAAGTTTCATCCCGATGGTTCCATTGACAAGCACAAGGCACAAGTAGTTGCTCGCGGCTTTAATCAATAGCATGGCATTGACTATCATGATACCTATATCCCTGTGGTTAAACCAGTTACTATTTGGTTGGTTTTGTAACTTGTCGTCTCTTGAGGGTGGTGTCTTCGATAAGTTGGTGTCACTAATGCTTTCCTCCATGGATTTCTTGAGGAAGATGTGTATATGTGGCAGCTCCTTGGTTTTGAGGACTCTCGCTATCCTCAACATGCTTGCAAGCTTCAGCATGCTCTTTATAGTCTGAAGCAGTCTCCCCGTGCATGGTATGCTCGGCTGAGTGACAAACTACATGAGCTCGGTTTTACCTCCAGCAAGGCCGATACATCCCTATTTATATTTACTCATGGTGGAATCACTATCTACATGCTAGTATATGTGGATAACATTGTGATTTTGGGCTCTTCTACAACTGCTGGTGATTAGCTTGTGCACACCTTAGCACAAATGTTCCCTATCAAGGATCTCGGGCGCCTTGGTTCATTATTTCCCATGATCTATTGGCAAAGATGATGTATGATGCAATTTGTTATTTTTCATGATCTATTGTGTCTCCATGTCTATGTTGGAGTAATGAATTGTTTATGGTAATTGTGATATAGTTCGTTGATGGCTGCGTACAAGTATATGTTGTCTTTTATGAGGATCTTATGTACTAATATATGAGTGTACACATATGTTGCGGAATACATAAAGTTTGTCACCGTTGCATTATGATAGAATAAGGCATAGTCGGAGTTTGACAGAAACCAAATCCCAAGTCTTAGATATGCATGTTATATTAATTCGTGGTTAATTAACGAGAGGTATGTACTATGGAGACCTTAAATCTAAATACGGTGGTTGGACTTTATGTCTTAATAATTCCCTTATTTGCGCTTACTTGGCCTTGGTATCAATCATTAGAGGTGTATTTGCTCATGTATATGGCTGCACCTATCTATGGCTTCTCCCTAAAAAACAATAAAAAGACTATCCATGTGCTTCACTAATTGTGACAACCAAACGACTAAAATAGTGATCTGCCTAAACACTTGCTTCCTTGAGAAACTTGCTCCTACTTCACTAGCTCCATTTTAATTGCAATAGTATACCTATATTATTTACTTCCAAAACTTCATTATTTTCTAGTTAGTAGAAAAACAACCACACACACTCTCTAGTTCATAGCATTTCATAGAAGGCCATATAAGTGGGTTATAGGGATTTAGAGAATAGATTGTTTACCTTCAGCTCCTCATGGGTTCGACACTCAAATACTTATCGAATTGTTCTACGATGATCCCCTGCACTTGGGGGTTATCATCCACGACAAACCCTTTACTTGATAAAATTCAGCAATGAATTGCTTTCTAATCTTAAGTGAATTTTGCCTAGGATTTCTCATAATTTTAGTTTACCATCATTTCCTTCGTAGTTCGTAGGTATACCATATTCTGGTAATATGACAAGTGATTCACAAATGTATCCATACAAGATACGGGGTACATTTTTGAATCCTACTTCATGTAGTAAAAACACTAGTGGGAAAAACACAATGATCATTATCATTGATCCTTTCCTTTATGAAGAGAACTCGTTCATAAACGCTTTCCATTGCGCTTCTCAACATTCTGATGCAAGGTTTTGAATCCCTATCGTATTTTGTCACTATCTTCCATAAATTTCACAGTCGAGAACACAAACTTTCTCGAGAAAGCACCAAAATTCAAGCAACACTAGTTTTGCCTTTCTTTTGGTTCTAGCCATGGATTTTGTATTCAAAGTTTCCAATGAATACTCTACATGGACTTGTTCACTATTGTTTTGGTGATATTGAATAACTCCAAAACTTTCACGACAATCCATACAAGATATGGCGCCGATCTCATGAATTTAGATGGTTCACTTTATATTCTAAATGAGTGTTTACTATTTCTAACTGATGATCTTTACATTTACACTACACGATATACTTGGCGCCATATATTCACCCACTTGATAACTAATATCACATTGCGATTCTTTGCATTTCGACGTATCAAATGCATTGCATTTCACAATTTCTTATGGCAATCTTATAATTTCGAATTTCATTACTATTGATCAAATCGTAGTAATTGGATTCTATTTTATCTTTTAATACCCTTGGATGATGAAATACTTTGATCCTATCAAATACTTTCATGCTTATGTTTCCTTTGGTAAACCCTTTTACAAAATTCAAACAATCACAAAATGATAATCACCACTTTGTTGAAATATGATACATCAAATATGTACTTTCTTGCAAGAATTCATCAAACACTTTGCATTCATGCAATGCATGGTGTTTAAGTTATCTTTCCAAAATCGGGCATGATTCATATGTGACAAGAAATCAAATGACTTTCACATATTATCAACATAACTTTGAATTTAAACACTGGTTTCATTCAAAATGAATAGATCATTAAGTTGGGTATTTTCAAGGCATTTTCAATACTTTACAAATGTTCATGCATTATCAATTAGTTTCACAACAAGGATAATTCACACATAATCGAACAACATATGAACGCAAATAGAAATCATTCATAGAAGCAGAAAAATTGTTTGTTACAAACTCATATGAATGATTGTCTCACGAAGTGTGAGACACACTAAAGAAGTTCACAATCCATCGATTACAATAATCATCAAAAATGATAAACTAAGTGATAAACATCAGGTGAGAGTGTCGTTGGCCATCATCATCATGCTCGCCATCAACACGCAACGTCACCTCCTCTCCAACAAGTAGCTCTCATGCAGAAGGACCTGTTTTCTCCAAAACAGAATAAGTATCAAATAATTTAATACTACAATAAGTGTTTGCAAGATTATAACATTTATAAAACTATATATCAAATATACACCTTTGTCATCGATGACCTCTCCGGCGATAGGTTCAACCTTTACGTTCCTGAAACGTAATATGAACTCCTTCATAGCTGGGAAACAGCGATCTAAGCAGTATGCCTATCGCAAATGACTCGGTCATCCAATGGTCCACGAAGTAAACCAGTCTTATGTCTGCACCAAGCATCCGCCCCAAGTGACTTTTCAGACAAGTGTGTTCCCCCATCTTTATGGAAAGGAAATCTCCAAGCAGCTCATGCTTCAACACGCGTACATGGCTTATGAACTCTGCTCTCAGTTGATCCACCATCGAATATGGGTCAAGATCACCCATGAGCGGATGTAGTTCATTCACCATCCTGTAACGCATTATTATTTGACTGAAAGTGGACATCTCTTGATGATAATAGCGTTCTGCCAGCTCTTGTGGGGTTTCATAGTCATCTGGCTCGGTCAAATCCATCATGCAGCGTATATAATCTACCACATTATTCTTAGTAAGGAGATCATTCAGACGCACAAGCCACCCAGGGAAGTTTGATCCATCAAGTCTAAGTTTTTCACCAACTACCCACACATCAACATCAAAGTAAGCGTCACGATGAGTCATCTCTACATTTACAATTGCAAAAAGGAATTTAGAATAAGTTTATAATTTGAGTTAAAACAAGAACTCCACTAAAAAACTCCTATCCCCAAGAAGGGTTTTAGTGATTACACGATCCCTATTCACTACACCGCCCCTGATCGTCACGGCCGGCGATATAGTTGCAAAGGTGGACGCCGAAACATCAATCACATCATTTATGTGACTCGTGCTCGATCATTCGACCATCCGTGTTCTGAGGCCATGTCTACACATGCTAGGCTCGCCAACTCAACCTTAGTGTATTCGCTATGCAACATGGCTTACACCCACCGTATATGTTTGACACCAGATCATCACGGCCTGCCTCATAACGGAGAACTTTCTTAGTGGTGCACACTAAGGGAGAACACTTACATTGGTATTTTGATTAGGGATCATCTTATTAGGCTACCATCGAGTATCTAATACTAGCACACAACAAGATGTACAAACAATAAACATTGAATGTAAGTGTGATGCGGCATGGTCCTTCATGATTAGGGATCATCTTATTAGGCTACCATCGAGTATCTCCATCCCGCACCACCGAATTCTGGCACCAGGGTTCCGGCGCCATAGGCACTACGGTACCGGTGCCTCCGGCGTGGTAGTACATCATCTCCATGATTGTTACTACTATTTAGCAACATAAAGTAAATTACTTTACCTTGGCTACTACCATATCACATCACAACGCCCCCACAAAACAAAGTTAGACGCCTCTACTTTATATTTGAATGTTTTACGTGGCTGATAGGGCTTTTGTACAAGAACCGTTCTTACCTACGAACTTCCACAACAGCGCTGATCAAGTAGTTGTCTATACTACACCCCTTTCGGGAACCTCCATTGCAAATGGCATACCAACTAATGCGAGAGATACAGACACCCCCAAAGCCACTTTATACGGTACAAGCCGTATCTCAAGCTTGGACCAGTCTCGCGAATGAACGCGTAAATTCGAGTGGGGGCTGCTTCAGCAAGCATTACCGCGGTATGCACAAGTACACGTGGGAGGGTAACAACTAAAAGATCAATGCCCACATGCTACAACTCGTGTGTTCTACCTGTACTAGCACTACTACGCATAGATCTAGCTCTGATACCACTGTAGGGGTTCGCGCATGAAAACAATAAATTTTCCCTATGCCAATAACCCTAATGTCAGGACCTATCTATTAGTAATGCAGTAACAGGACGAGCTTTTCGCAAACTTACCCTTGAAGACCAAAAATCATTGTCAATGCTCGGGAGAGCGTGGTTGATGTAGACGAACAGAAGCCGACCTCGAGGTCGTGTTGAAGTCCTGGCGGCTCCTGTGGCTCCAACGACGTCTAGTGCCCCAAGTGTTGCAGCTCTGAGGGAGATACATACGTTCGGTGCCTGGTGATGACTCGCGCTCCTCCAATCTAGCAGCATTTGCGGAAGTAGAGCTTCTGGATCTAAACCCCGCAGCGCGACAGTGCTCCACGGTGAAGAAGACTCCTGCTCGCACGATCCGGACTTGGGACCATGGTTAAGAAAGAGAGAGAGAATCAATTGGAAGTCTTCCCAAAAGTGAGGAAACCTTTTATTGATTATTATATATTTAATTTATCAAAATACCTCTCTTTATATAGGGGAAAACCCCCCACATAGGCAATTGCCTTAGCCATGTGGGACTAAACAAAGGAGAGAGGAGAGGAGAGGGTGGCTTAGCCGGTTGGCCAAGGCCCTAGTAGGCCCCGCGCGGGGTGCCCAAGGTTCAGCCACCACCCCTCCTCCTTCCTCCCTTTGGTCTTCCCCTCATGGGCCCTTTATCCTATGGAGTTTGGCCCAATTAGGTATTTCAACCATTTTAATTATTTTTCTTTTATTGAATAAATATAAATGAATGATTAAATCAATATTCAACATTCACTTACATATAATTCAATACCCATGGCTATGGAACTCCTTCCACCCCTCTCCGAATATTCTCTGGACTTACCAAAACCCTTCCAGTTCTCTCTCTCTCTCTCTCTCTCTCTCTCTCTCTCTCTCTTCTTCGGTGATTCTACTGATACCAAAAAATCTCTGAGCATCGTCAAGCCCTTAACATGATATCCCACGGTTCGGGAACACTCCATACATGGTCGGGACCTTCCCGCACCAATGATCATCAGAAGGACCTGGATGGCTATGTTAACCCCTATGCATTCCATGAATCTTTCCTCGCTAAACCATGAACGTCGTGTCATATTCCTTTTGTCTCTCGGTACTTGCATTTTCCGAGATATGATCAATGATATCACCATGTTATGTTCAATCTTGTTACCAACAAATTTTATTTGACTCGTTCCTACAAGTGATATCCCTGTGATCAAATCACACGTTGCACAATTATTGGATATGATTTCTCTGGGTGGGCCCTCGAGTATCTTTTCTATCACGCGGATGGACAAATCCCGCTCTTGGCGCATAATGTCTCGACTGTTCCTCCAAATACTTGAACACACCTTTATAATCACCGTGTCACCAGATGACGTTTGATGCTATGCGAGTATTCTCGGGTAACAATGATTGATATGGTCTCATGGTCTAAGAAATAGGACACTAGGTCTTTTCTAATCATCGTAACTTGAACTTTATGACATGATCGGGGCACGATGCTTAGGTTGGGTATAGCTCATCATCTCATTCTCGCAATGAGGTGAATCCATTGTCAACTGGAATAAATGCCATATGATCAGGAAACCTTGATCATATGTTGACCAATGAACCAGTGACTAGAGATTCACAGGAAACTCCTGGTTGTTTATATATCACACGTGTATTGACATTTCCTATCAATACAGTTATAGGATGATATAAAACTTAATCATAAACTTTATGAAATATGATAACAATCCATATGAGTGCACACATATGTTGGGGGAATACATAAAGGTTATGATCGTTGCATGATGATAGGATGAGGGATAGCCGGAGTTTAACAGAAATGAAATCCCAAGTCTTAGATATGAATATTATATTAATTGATGGTTAATTAACCAGAGGTATGTACTATGGAGACCTTAAATCTAAATTCGGTGGTTGGACTTGATGTCTTAATAATTCCCTTGTTTTTTCTTAGTTGGCCTTGGGATCAATTAGTAGGGGTATATTTGCTTATGTATATGACTGCACCTCTATGGATCCTCTCTAGAAGAAACAATAAAAATAATATCAATGTTTTTCACTAATTGTGACAACCAAACTGATGAAATAGCGATTTGCCTAAACACTTGCTCCCTAGAGAAACTTGCTCCTAGTTCACTAGCTCCACTTTACTTGTAATAGTATACCTATAGTATTTACTTCCAAAACTTCATTGTTTTCTAGTTAGTAGCAAAAACAACCACACACACACTCTAGTTCATAGCATTGCATAGAAGGCCAGATAAATGGGTTATAGGGATTTAGAGAATAGATATTTTTACCTTCAACTCCTCGTGGGTTCGGCACTCAAATACTTATCGAATTGTACTACGGTGATTCCCTATACTTGGGGGTTATCATCCACCGACAATACTACGGTACCAGAAAGAATCCTCTGTACCCAATGTTGTACCAGTCTCACAAGAAAGACGCTCTATGGTAGCTAGCGCTATCGTAGTGGCTCTACAATTCTCCATACTCACATGGTGAAGAAGATCTAACGCATACTTTCAGTGAGTAAATATCATGCCTCCTGAATTGTAGGATGCTTCTAGATCCAGAAAATACTCAATAGTACCAAGATCCTTGATAGGAAAATTCTCTGAGAGAGATTTTACCAGATGATCATATGCAGCGGGAGTAGATCCAGCAATCACAATATCATCAACATAGACAAGCATGTAAATCAGAATGCCACGCTAAGAGAAAATAAATAGAGACATGTCTTCCTTGGAAGAGAGAAAGCATAGTTGATGAAGACGGGCACTCAAACGAGCATACTGTGTGCAGAGGGACTGCTTGAGACCATAAAGCGCTTTCTGCAGCTTACACACACGAGAGGGAAACCGATCATCCTCAAACCCTGGTTGTTGTTGGATTTAGACATCTCTAATAGAAAACCATGAAGGAATGCATTACCGATATTGACCTATCGCAAACTCCATCCTTGCGAGAAAGCAAGTGAGAGAATCTAATAGACAGTAGTACGCTTCATGACTGGGCTAAAAGTGTCACCATAATCGATGCCTTGTTGCTGAGTGAAACCACGAGCGACCAGCCGGACTTCATATTTACCAACGGAATCATCTGGTCGTTTCTTCCTCCAGACTGTCTGTTTACTACCCACAATGTTGACTCCAGGTGGTCGAGGGATCAGCACCCAGGTGTTAGTGCACTGAAGGGCAGAGGACTCATCAGTTATGGTTACATGGTAGGCCGGCTCATGAAGTGCATCATGATGTGATACTAGCGGCACACAGAAGGCTGGACGCTTGGGATCATACCATATTGTTCCATCAATGTATTCCTTAGAACGTCTGAGTGGCATCCTGAGTATGTGTGACCATCGAATGAGTAGGTGCATGAGCCTGAGGCGGTGGTGACACAGGAAATGTGATGGAAATAGGAGACGTGTCAGCGGCTGATGTAGGCAAAGCCACTGGGGAGGACGACCGGCTGGAGATGGCGGCCCAGCAGGCGAGGCTGACCCATCAGGAGGAGGAGATGCAGTGCCTCTAGTCCTAGCACGGGAGGGCGGCTCCACGACAATGGGATCTGTGCCTCCATGCATGTTGACCGCAGGAGTGATTTCCTGCACAATAAGATCACTCGCATGGCTAGGTGGATTAGTAGACAAATATGTGAGATCATCATTTCGCACAGGGACACTAGTAGCTGGTTCGGCGGACGGAAATGAGATAGCCTCCTCAAGAGTGGACACATCAACCGTGCTAGTGGTAGTAGCGAACGAAATATAGATCCATCCCGTGGAGAGATCCAAACATTTATACCCCTTTTGCATAGGACTGTACCCAAGAAAAAAAACATCTTTGAGCAGAATTCTAGTTTACGTGTGTTGTACTTAAGCAAGTTAGGAAGGCCTGGTCCTGGGATTTTAGGGGTACGAGACGAACATAGAAACCGGGACCCCTCAATGTGCAAAAGTTACATTATAATTGAAATATGTATACCAAATGTATCGATGTAAGTTTTTTCTTGATAAAGATGTATTACTGTACATGTTATCAATAAACACTTTAAACTTCCAAAATTAGTGTTTATTTAGATATTTTATTTGTATATACATATTAATAATCATTATAAAGGTACCAGATCATGCGAGCAAAATGCTTAGGATATTGACAAGTTAGAGCGATATCTTATTGATCTTCTTCTGGTTGTCCCCGTGGACTAGTGGAAGGTCAGAGTGGCGTACTTTCTGGTACTATGGCCGACTCTGACAAAGCGTCCCATGTTCTCAGGTAAGATAAAGACTTTAATTATTGTGAAGTGAAATGGGTTGTTTGTTAATTTTTATCCTACTACTCTCTTTATTTACGAATGTAAGACATTCTAGCTTTTTTAAAAAATATATGTATGTAGATATATTTTAGTGTACAAATTCACTCATTTTGAAGTGTATCTAGTCTACTTTCAAATATCTAAAAGATCTTACATTAGTAAACAAAGTAATTAACTTCACGAACAATACTCAGGCCATCTCTAGTGCTAATATGATATACTTGTTGCTGGGACCAATCATACTGCAAAAATAAATATAGAGAAAATATATTTGAGTGCTTTCTTCTTCCTTGCATCTCTCTCCCTTCTCTGAACTAAACCAAACATTTTATATATCTAATGGAAAATCATGCCTTATCTGATTGCATATCCCTAAAAATGAAATCTATGTGCTATTCGACGTCCATATCACTCATTTTCCCAGTCAATTAAGTCCCATGGTGTTCTAATTCTTACATATGTATATCCCCATTTACTAATACTAGAGGAGATTCTCAAAGAAAACACCACATAGGAGAGAGATCATTTTGTATCGAGAGGAGTAGCAGTACCTTGCGGTGCTAGAGCTAGACACTGTAATATTTGTATCTTCAATTCGATTGGAGCTTGAGGTTCAAACAGTGTCCGCGACTCTAAATCGTCGCCCGAGGAAGAAGAAACTGGGAGGGGTGTTGCTGATATTAGACTTCGAAAAGTCCTATGACAGGGTCAGCTGGAGCTTCCTCTTTGAAGTTCTCCGGCTCAAGGGTTTTGATGCCGGTTATATCCACAGGATCTCTCAGCTAGTCTCCAGGGGACAAACGGCTATCTCCATCAATGGGGAGGTGATACCATACTTCCGTAACAAGCGAGGGGTGCATCAAGGGCACCCCCTCTCGCTGCTGCTGTTTAACTTCGTTGTGGAGGCTCTTTCTGCCATTTTATCCACAACTTGCAGGGCAGGCCACATCCGCGAGGTGGTCCCGCACCTGATTCCAGGGGGAATCACGCACCTGCAATACACAGACGACACGCTTATCATGATCCAGCGGGAGGATAAGGAAATTGCCAGCCTCAAGTTTCTCCTTATGTGCTTCGAGGACATGTCAGACCTCAAAATAAATTACCACAAGAGCGAGGTCGTGGTTATGTGTCAACCACTCGCCCAGCAACATAGTGTTGCCAACATGCTCAATTACAAGCTAGGGGCATTCACTTTCACCTATCTTGGCCTACCTATATCTGATCACAAGTTGACTGTGGAACAATGGTTGTTCTTGATTCAGAAGTTGGGGGCCAGAATCGAACCTTGGCTCAGCCGCTTCCTCTCCTCGGGCGGGAGACTCATTCTGACCAACTCGTGTCTAGACAGCCTCCCCTTGTTTGCTATGGGGATGTTCCTTCTACAAGATAGCATCCACGAGAAATTTGACTTGGTCAGGTCTAAGTTCTTTTGGGAGGGGATGGGCCCCAAGCGTAAATATCACCTGGTGAACTGGCCGGCGGTGTGTCGACCCAAGGAACAAGGTGGACTGGGCCTAATCAACACCAAGAAAATGAATATAGCGCTGCTTTTGAAATGGATCTGGAAGTTGTACCAGGGGGACGATTCAATTTGGGCAACCATTATTCGTGCCAAGTACGGCGACACCGGTGACATCTTTGCGGGTTACGGGCAGGGAGGGTCGCAGTTTTGAAAGAGCCTCCACAAGGTGAAAGACCACTTTAAGGCAGGGGCCAAACACTAGGTGGTTGATGGGGCTCACACGATATTTTGGCTCGACAGGTGGGTCAAGGGAGGCCCATTAGCGAGTGTTACCCTGGGTTGTTTGCCATTTGCAACAATCCCTCGGTTTCGGTGGCGGAAGTTTGCTTGCCCACATCTATAAACTTGTGCTTTCGTCGGGCCCTAGACCAAGGGGGTGTAGTGGCCTGGCTTGTGCTGGTTGAGGAGCTCGAGGTAGTTACCCTCCGCCCAGGACTGGACATGATATTTTGGCACCCTGAACCGTTTGGGGTTTTCTCGGTGAAATCTATGTATAACCTACTGACCCAGGGGGTGTCGGTAGCTCACTTCAAGGACATCTGGGCAGCTAAATTACCTCTTAAGATCAAGATTTTCGCGTGGCAGCTCACCCTTGATCGCCTACCCTCGAAACAGATGATCGCCTCGAGACATGGACCTTCTAATGGCAGTTGCGCACTTTGTGGGAACGGGGAAGATGCCTCCCACATCTTCTTCACTTGCTCACTAGCGAAATTTGCCTGGAGTGCTCCTTGCCAGATTCTTGGGTGCAACTGGGGCCCCACTAGCTTTGGCCATTTTTTCGCTATTCTCTCGGGTTTCTCTGGGCAGTCACGTCATCTTCTTTGGATTTTCTTTGTGGCTCAAGCTTGGGCGCTTTGGATTACACGCAACAAACTGGCGATTGAATCGAAGGTGCCTCGCCACCCAGCGGAGTTACTCTATAAAATGGTGATTTTCTTGCAGCTATGGAAGCTCAACACCAAGACGAAGGACAAGGATGGCCTAACATGGATGGCAAACGAACTAAGCCTCCTTTACCTCAAGATGGCGTCAGGAAGCACTGAAGGTTCGCCCACACCAGGAAGTACTGATGTCTAGTCTTGGTGTCTTGCTTGTCTTCGGTGTGTATTTGGGGAGGCCGACCCCGCTCTCTGTTCGGTCGAGACTCGGTACTCTTGGCTAAGCTGTAGGCCATAGCAAGTTTGTAGCTCGATGACGGTTTGTGACTCTGATGGCTTTATTAATATTAAAGCTAGGAAATCCTTGCCTATTATCTTAAAAAAATCGTCGCCCAGCACCCAGCCGCCATGATCGTTTCTGCTAGATACGATCGCGATATGGAGATCAATCATCGTCTAGAATATTTTCTTACGGCCCTTCCTTTAATGTTGGTCTACCTATCAAACGACAAGGCCCTGCAGTCTCTTATGCATGCTAAAGTGGTTCTTTTGCTGGACACGTATATGACCATGCCCTTCGATAGGCTGACTATCTGGCAAGATCGGTCCCGCAATTTTATGGGCCTGGGTAGTTGCGGTGACCTAGCACCCCACTACATTGTTTAGTGCGCAAATCGTTGATATAACGCTCACTGAACATCATTCCACGAACATTACATCCAATAGAGTAGTATAACAGAAATATCATAGGTTCACGACCTGATCATATTATTTATAGCATAGATCTTCATATAAAATCCTTAGAACTTTCATGACACGGTGAGGTTTGTCATGCAACTTCATGTTCAATTCAAATCCCAGAAAAAGCAATTTATAGTCTAGTCTAGCACTAGATCTACCACTAAGTCTATCTCGATAACTAATGCTTAATTGTTTCTTTATTAGTAATGTCCTAATGGCATGGTGCCTATTGTTGGTATTTCGTTTCCCATCTAGATTTAGCTCTATCTCCACTAGTACTAATTGTAGTATCTCACAATCTGACTCTATTGAACTAACTACAGCATCTCGTATTTGATTTCTCACATCTTCTTGTTCCATGTTTGTAGTTCCGTCATTGACTCCATAACCTAAGCAAGGGTTTGAGAAGATAGATTGAGTACGGGCATACTCATCAAGTTCTACTATGTGGTTGTTTGATGCACTATCTCTACTGCCATGGATCGGAGATCCTAGGCTTATGCTAGTTTTCGAAATCGGGTTTTTAGAAAAGGTAAGTTTTAGTTTATAAAACGATGTCCATCGGCCTTCATGGGTTGTTAGAACTTCATGGATTTCCTTTCCACTGTGCATCGTAATCCTTTCCCGTGATATGGAGTATCATGACACATTTTATACACTCAAGAGGTGCGCTACTTTACACAACCAGGATATGATGGTCTGCATAATCCCATTCAGACTTGACCGAGTCTAAATATTCGTCAATCACTAGCTTTCTCTACCTCGTAATACAGTCATTGCAAAGAACTTAGTTAATGACCTCAGTTCAATTGCATGCCCTTTAAGACACTAGGGTCACCATCATGCTACGCAGAATGGGGATGTTATGGGCTCACATCCGTTGTTATTCCTCGCAAAAAAACACAATATGAACAAGTCATACGAGGATGTAGGGAACAAAGAACATGCCAGCTCACTTACCCATCCCATTCGAGGATGTGTGGTAGGGTTGTCTATATAGAGCCTTGGAATGCTTGACTATAGTTGGTGTTTAATCCTAGATTTTATTTTCCTGTCATTATGATTTCCATTAACCATCATAATAGATTATCCGACCACCCTAGAATGGTAACCCATAATCCATATTCATTGCGAAAATAGTAATTTTCCTTTGAATGCAGGTGATAATATAATACATTTGAAAAGTAGTTTTTATAAATTAATTCAAAGGACATTCAAAATTACACTTACAAAGGGTATGCAAGCTTGGTATTCTAAGATTTATGCAAGAGTGAACTTGGCTCCTGATTACAAGACTATGCAATCAACATTTCTTTTAGTCGTCGAAAGATCCCGATTTTAAGAGTAGCATCAGTGGTCCGGTAAAGACTAATGTTTAAAGAATTTCAATATTTTGTGATGCATAATATATGATATGAAAGCATTCTACTCCCTCTTTATCAATTCCCCGTGGTTGGGTTTAGGTTTTAAGACTTAGGGTTTTGGGTTAGTGATTTATTAAGGATTTGAGTTTGGTTCAAGTTTACTTCACTCCATGGTAATTCAAACCACGGATATTCTCATTCAAGGTTCAATAGCACAACAAGTCATGACATCTTTACTTCTACACTTTACTTGGTTTAAGGTTTTTAAAGAACTTTATCAAAATGATTTTCTTTAATGTAGCAAAAAGAATAAATTGTGAAGAAAAGTATGCTTTAAGTTTCAATGTATTTCTATTTCTAGTTTCACTACTTGGGTTTTAGGTTTCTAAATGGATTTCTCATTAGTACGCATTTTCGTTTACTAAAGGAATAGTTACTTTTAACTATAATTTTACTTCTAACCCAAAATTATTAAAGGAAACGATTATTTCATTTTAGCTCCTATGAGCAAGATAGCCACAATTTCCTTTATTACTTGCCTCTAATTTAGCTAGGTATTTTAGAGTTAGGAGAATATTTCTTCCATAATATTCTCAAGTAGATAATAATACTTCTAAAGTATTTTAACTATTTTCATGAATTTCTCTATTGTTTTTTGTGAATTTACAATCCCAGAGTTACTTAGGCCTTCTTTTATTAAGCTCAATGTTTATTTTCTCCTAAGAATGAAATGGTGTTTATTTTCATTGTTCAAGTCAAAGTTATTTAAGGCAATATTGAAAAATAGGCTTTTATCATTATTGGATTTATTTCATTATTTTAAAATACTATCTAAGTGCGGATTTGATTTCATTTAGGATGATAAAGTTTTATTGGGTTCCTACTTAAAATTTAAGTTTGTTCGTTTTTATTTTCCTTCAAACTTGTATTCAAGAAAGTATATGGGAGGGATTTATTTATTCTTAAATTTTTAATCCACACAAGTGTGTGATATTATAATAGATTTGGATATATATCATTTTTCTAAACATTTTGATATATTACTTGTATTTTTCTAAGTTAATATGAACTAGACAGACAAGCGTACCGCGCAGCCTTCCTAGCGTTCTCGCATGGTGTGTTCCGCGTGGTGGGCCATCAGGCCACAACGTGTTTTGCCTCATCAAACAGAATTTTACTCATAATTATCTACTCGATAATTGGCGTAACAATCTAGGTATGCACCAGTTTTTCACCCAAATCTGCTACCAAGAAATTGCATGTTTAAACTATGTACATCGAAACTTCCATTTGAAGTCAATAACATCAAGAAAATCTTATATAAGAGCACCACATAATATAATACAAATCTCTAACTATAATTCTGCTATGTACTCCATCCGTATCAAAATATAAGATGTTTTAACTTTTATGAAGCGAATATATCTAGACATCTTTTGGTTTGTAGGTTCGGAGTGAATCTACATATAAAAGACGTTTAGATATATTTATTTCACAAAAGGTAAAACATCTTATATTTTGAAACGGAGGGAGTATACAAGAGCAAAGTGCTCAGAGTCTCACACTAATCACAACCAACCCGCTACTAAACTGTCCACCATAGTGCTGGTTGTTCTATTCTGCATGAGTAACCATTACCTACATTGTACTGGGCAGCAATAGACGACACACATTTTATTAGCTAAGAAATATAGGTCAACAAAAAAACAAAAAAATTATGTACTTACTACAGACATCAGGCCAACAAATTGCCTGCCACAGCAGCCTTCTATATTTTTCTTTACTTCTCAACGGCCAAAGATCTCATAAGTCCAAAAACAATAGCAGCAAGAGAAGAATTCTGCAGTAGAGAAAAGAAAGCTTGATAAAAGAGGTCATGTGAACATTAAATCTCTAGTTTACTCTGGAAGTTGGTAATTCTTCAAATATTCAGAGAAGAGAATGTCACTGCTCATTTTTCATTAAAACAAATATTTAGATATTCACAAAGCCAAGTTCAAATGTGACAGACCAGCTCACATTGAGTTTTACACTGCAAGCACATAGTTTAAAAAATTCTAGGTTCCCAATGCATAATAGAAA
The DNA here is from genome assembly GCA_023614405.1 of Avena insularis. Classification (NCBI taxonomy): domain Eukaryota; kingdom Viridiplantae; phylum Streptophyta; class Magnoliopsida; order Poales; family Poaceae; genus Avena; species Avena insularis. Next base: position 236,205,322 of record CM042688.1, on the reverse strand, counting down.
AGCACAATAAACCAAATCATGTTGTACGCTATGCCCCTATGTCCTAATACACATGACTCTATAATTGATTCAACAGGAACAATCCTCTCGTACTGATGTAGATTAATCTATAACTACTTCAATAAGGAGAAACAAAGAGTAAAATAACCTTATTATCCACATAGGCTAGCTCTTTTTGTATTAACTTAACCACATGCTAACATAAAGCCTGAAAATAATCACTTGCATAATGTGACTTTGTATGGCTCTCATATCATCTCATGTACTTAACTATCTCTTACAACATTGTCTATACATGATGCTGCCAAATATGTTACTCATATAGACAACTGTCCATCTTGTCATGGACAAGAATGCAAAAAAAGAAGCAAAAATCACTATAAACCTTCTTGGAGCAAGCAAAGCTAATCAGAACGCCGGCTTAAAAACATATCCCTATAACAAATTAGAACTCACAAAACAAGAATGCGTAAAAAAGAACCAACAGAAAAAATCTCTCTATAGACAGTCCAAAAATCAAGAAACCTGCCTGGATGAGATGAAGCCTGAAAGCATATCTCCCACTTTCACTGAAGTATAAATTTTGCCACAACTCGATGTACACGCTCCAGCATCCTGCAAAGAGTATCGCCGTTGCTGGTTCTAGGCGAGCGGGAGGGCACTAGCTTTTGCTCTGCTGCCATCCCTGCTAGTTTCAGTGGGGTGACCGTAAGGGATCCACCGTATGGGCACGGGAGAGCAAACGGGGCTGGATCCATGGTACAGTGAGGGTCGCGACATCTAGATTTTGTCAAGGGACTGGGAGGACATACCGATAGAGACAGAACCGTCCACAGGGGTGTTAACAGTTATTTATTTTACTATATCCAGATAGTAATTGCTCCCTGTGAAGTGGCCCACGGTTGGGGATGGGTCCTATTCTCGTCACAGAAAAGAAGGTGCTAACAGTAACAAAAATGCTAGTTTATTACCAGCCGCAGTGGATGCTTCACATTACTCCGACTCAATATCCAACAACTACAAACATTCCTGTCAGGTTTGGCCTAAGAAGCCGGGTAGCTATCCCAACATATAGCTTAGAAGAATTATATATGTACCCGCAAATTTCAATAAGATGTTTCTCTAAATCTCCTCTAATGATATGCCATTTCAGATTTTACATCACCAAAAAGTATCTTCATGCGAAATTATCTCCTAAGAGGAAATTAAGACCACTTAACTTAGTTTCAGTTGAAAACCAAAACTCCATTATGACAACAAATTAACCAATGTGATTAGAATACAGTAATCAGTCAAGGATATCAGAGTATTAGCAAATAGTGTTCAAAAATGAGGTACATAACACTAACACACACATAATCAGTTTTACCGAGTTTATGGCACCTTACTGTTTTCTGCTCGCTGCGAAAATGTTATATAGATTCATCCTTGGATATTGCAACCTTTTCTCATTTGGTAGATTAAACACCCCTTAGCCTTAGTTAAACACAGTTAAGCAGAATAATGACTGTGAAAGAGAAGTGTATGTTTGATCAATGCCTAAATGTGCCTGGCCAAAATTTGGCAGCCTATTGTATTTTGGTCCTCACTTGGTTGGTATCCAAAATTTTAGTTGCCTATAAGAAGTTGCCTACCCACCTCACATTCCCTTCACAACTTTTGCCAACTTTTTGGTCAACATGGGGCCAAAAAGTCCCTAACCGATATTTTGTCTAGCCAATGTTAGGAAAAAATTAGTAGGGCACACGATGGCATGAATCACACATACCCTAATTAACCTCATGCTTTCCTAATATAGCCTCAACCTTCATAGCAGTGAGCCTTTATAGTAAAAAACATCATGACGCCAAGAAAAGACCGTACAGAGAAAAATAGAGAAAGAGAAATAGAAGGTACACGATTTACCGGAGAGGAGACCACCAACTGGCCCATGGGGCAGCTCCAGAACATTGGTGAGGATGCAATAGGAGAAGGGAGAGCCTGTGACTCCTTGAGTATCAGCACGTACAACATCGTCATCAACACCCTCCCCGAGTACCACCAAGATCGCATGGCAGAAAAAATATTTAGTATAAACAGCTAACAGAAACACATACAACGGTGTGTAATGCTAGTTATAAATCAGGTTACAGAGACTAAACAGGAAGCCTATATGACCTACCAAACATGTATTTGGAAATCAACATTCTTTCACGTATTAAATCATGCTGAACATAGGAATAGAATGTAATAGAAACTGTGAGTATAGGTATGCAAGGAAGTTCTTTTTTTATGTATGTAAGGAATTTGAATACCTGGATCTATAGTGCCCATGTCTGTTTTTTATGAATGGTCATTTTCATTTATTTTACTCCCAAGGATAGGGAAAAGATAAATTAAGACAATAAGATTATGCCAATGGCTCGCAACCTGAAACTGAATCACCAAAAATACAGCATGGAGCATTTCTTGGATCTCAGAACATTCTTGCAGATTCCAAAATACTACGCATGAAGATTTCCTCTCTCATAATTCAAAAGCCATCGTTGGTTATCTATCTCTCTCTAATACGAACAAACATACATGTTGGTTCACTGCCAAAAATTACCATGAAAGGAAAATGGAATAAGAATCCATGAACATAACAAAAATAAGATTTCTCCCTCTCTAACATGAATATGAAAAATTAACCACCGATGCCAGAACCTGGAAGGGACGTGTTGGTATAACGACCATGACTGCCAACTGCTGTTGCTGCTGCTGCTGTGGAATAGAGATGTGACCAAGGTTTTAAAGGCGTTAAGGTGTCTTAGAGAGATTTGGAGGTGCTCTGACGCCTAAGCAACACCAAGACGGGCATTTTAGACGCCTAGGCGCCTAAAGTAGTCGATTTTTCAAGGCGGAGGGGACGCCTTGATGCCTAGGCGACACCTTTAAAACCATGGGTGTGACATTGGTGTACTCCACAACGACTCAGATCAGTGGTGGGTCAATGAAGGTAGGGACTTAAGGTAGGATATGGAAGGAGCATTTGCCTCCCTTTAACCCAAACACTGGTTTATGTCCCACCATTGGTCTAGTTGATGTCAACCGCCGTCACAGGGAGCAGTGCAGGACACGGGCATCAAAGCAACAGAGTCGATGATAGATGGCTGGACTGCCGGGGAGGAGGGAGGTGGACAACAGGAAAGGAGGAGTGACTGGCGAGAAGATGACTGATGGTAGCAGGAGTTGAGAAGTCAGTGGCTGGAAACCCTAGCGATGCAAAGGGGGGCTCGAAAGGAAAATGAGATAGAAATGAGATCAAGAGGGGTTGCAGGGTTGAGGTAGCAAAACCACACACTCAAACAAACCGACTACCTAGGGCCCACCTTGAAGCTACACCAAACCAGGCAGAGGGCAAGAGAGCCCCTAGCTCTCTCAGTTTATACATCTTAGAAGTTAGAAGTATTATTGACTTCAGTATCACAAGAGCTAGGAAGATAACAAATACACATGTTTTCAGTGAACAATATCTATGCTATGGTGAATGTAACCTGCAAAAGTGAAGCTATAAATTACTTTTTGAGACAAAATCACATATCATTTTCACGTTCTAGTCCTACCACTAGTAGGAAAAGGCTTATCCACAGGGGGCATATCAGTGGCACACATCGAAAGGGTGCCCCACGGGTAGTTATCCGTGGCGCACGGGCAAAGTGGTGCGCCACTGATATGGCCATACCCGTGGCGCACAGCCAATTTGGTGCGCCACGCATATGTGGGCCCCAATGCCGGGGGTCGCCCCCATCCATGGGTGGCATACCGTGGCGCATGGAATTGGCGTGCGCCACTGATAAGTTAGGTATCAGTGGCGCACACTTTTTGGGAAGTTATCTGTGGCGCATCCAAAAATAGTGCGCCACAGATAACATTTCAAAATTATGCTCCCACCCCCACCTTGGATCGCATTTTTAGTTTTGCAAAAAATGACAGAAAATGATAAACACTTCAAAAAATAAAATCCTTTCAGATATAGGTAGGTCATGTGATGTAGTTTCTAGGAAAATTAACAAATATGAATTTCGACATGTTTTGCAAAAAAAAGTCATGGCGCGGTAAAACGGCCATAACTTTTGCATACGACATCGAAAAAAATATAATATATCAAAACGACGAGAACGAAATTTTGTATCCACTCGCAACGTTCAGAGACCGTTTACCGATTTTTTAGATTCTCAAAATTCCAAAATAGTAAAAAGATATGGCAAAAACAAGATATTTTCCTGCAGAAAAAAAACTGAGAGAACCTATTTGTGGCGCATCCTCATAGTGGTGCGCCACGGATAACTAGGGCGGGATTTAAAATTCGAATCGCCACCCCCCCCACCTACCCTTCTCCTTATCTTGGATTCCACCTCCTCCTTTCCCTCCCATTCTGCTCCTCCACCTCTCCTCTTCCTCTTCCTCTTACTCCTTCTCTTCTCCTCCTCCTTCTCTTCTCCTCCTTCTCTCTTCTTCCTCTTCCACCTCCTCCTCTCCTCCTCTCCTCCTCCTACTTCTCTCTTCCTCTTCCTCTTCCTCCTCTCCTCCTCCTTCTCTCTTCTTCCTCTTCCACCTCCTCCTTCCCCTATCCTCCTCCTTCGAATCTTCTCCTCTCATTTCCTCTCCTCCCCTCTTCTCCTTTCCTTTCCTCTCATCTCCTCTCCTCTCCTTTCCTCTCCTCTCCTCTCCTCCAACCGCATCGGCCTCCTCCATCCTCGAGCTCCCCCCAGCGACTAGGCGCGACGACGACGAGGCAACGTGGCGGCAGATCTCTAGATTACACTTTTTTTTTAAAAAAATGAAAAATTTATCAGTGGCGCACCATGCCCACACGTGCCACGGATAATTTTGAGGTATCTCGCCTTTTTTCAAATTTTGAAATCGATAATATCAGTGGCGCACGGCCCGTGCGCCACTTTTGACCTCTTTTTTGGTGCGCCACTGATAGCACTTTTCCTACTAGTGTACAGATAGTAGTACTCCCTCCGATCCATAATGAGTGTCGTTGTTTTAGTATAACTTGTACTAAAACAACGACACTTATTATAGATAGGCGGAAGTAGTACTTTAAAAAAAATAGCTCGATTCTACCAACCACCAAAAGAACAAAGAACATAATTGGACTAAAATGGCAAGGATAAATCCCCGTAAGCTGCACGTTGTGCAACAAATAAAGCATACACTGCAACACAACACATATCTTCCATGGTAGTAAGTACCAAACTAAACTTGAAACTAAGAACAATTGTACTCAGCCATGAGGTAACCATTCAACTTTCACGGGAGCACTTCAAGACTCCAATGACATGCCAAAATGGAGGACTGCAATCTGATAGATATCAGGGCAAATAACACCCCGGCCAACTGCTAAGTTGTTCTAGAGAGCAGAAAAATCCAAGACCCAACTGACAGAGGCACAAAAAATGGCAGGTGTTGTCCTAATAACCTAAATTATTTGCAAGATGGTATGGTACAGATAATGATCTAATTCATATTTGATTAGTGTTATTGCCAACCACTTGAGAAAACAATGAACCAATTTAATAACCAAGAAAGCAAGTAGGATCTGGAAGAACTTGCTACCATGACTGCTACATGTTCGACGGCCTAAAGGGGATAGCTACTGGACACAAAGTTCTCACCTGTAACTCTTTGTCATCTTGAAGTACATTTCTCGGTTAAGCTAGCTGTGCCAGAAAGGGATTGCGACTGATTTCACCAGCTGCAGATAAACAAAACGGGCAGACCTAGATGAAGCGGAACATATATAGGCTATAGTCATACAGATTTGAAATGCACAAAGAAAACATGCACCAACCTGGTGGACACTGCTGCTAGGAAATTGCCACAACAACATGAAACAAACCAACAAACTTCCAAGACGCTGCGCTCCAAGAACCTGCCGCCGCAAAGAAATCCAGCGCACTACCCTCCAAAAAGAAGACAACCTCCTGCCACCACCAAGTAATCCGCGGCAGCTCCTCAAATCAGTAGACGGCACACCCAGCAGCCATAAGAGCTGGAAACTTTCCAAATAAATCTAGGGATTGGAATTAGGTGTCCTCTAGGTCTGTAAATCAAATATCTATTTTACTTTTGTTGAAAAAAATTACCAAAAAATGTGGCATTCAAGAAATTAGGAGCAACCTATAGGCATTATGACAGAAAGGCAACTTGTTGAGTTTATAAATTGAGGTCTAGTTAAATAGGTTCTGCATAGGGAAAGCATGTCTAGGTCAGATCAAACCTTCAAAAAAGTTATTACCAGACACAAGATTTTAAATATAAAATCACAACTGTGATATAAAATTATCTTACCCTTTTAGTTTTCTTTTAGACATATAGATGTAAGCAATAGAAAGCAAACTTACATATTTAACGAATTATAAGCTTTGTCTAAGATTTTTTGAATGGGGCGAGGGATCCTGGATCAGGCACAATGTACATCTGTACAAACTACCTTCCTCTCCACTCAACACATGCATATGAATTACACTGTGGGTAAGGTAAATCTATGAAATGATCAAGGTATTATGGGAAATATAGTATTTCATATATTTAAAAACGGCATGTTATTTTTGGTGTTTAAAATTAATTGCAGTTCCATGCTTAAAATATATGGTTTTCATAATGCATGTCCTAACTGACTGAGAGAGAGACGTAAAGTGAGGCAAAGGCCGCATGCGAACTACCTTTCAATTGGAGAGGTTGTTGGGGGCCATGAAGTGCCACCACCACTGCAGATCCCGTCGATGACCTCACGAAAGATCCCTCTGCCATCATCTGGAGTGTCATAACTGTATCACACTTAGGAATGGGAACACAGAGGAGATTAGCGCTGCCAGACCTGATGGAACGCGACGTAGAGAACATCACCACCCTGCTCCATGCGCAACTGAGATCTGGAAGAACACTGCAAAATAGTTATTTGCAACAGAGAACATATAATACCACCTATGCAGTTTGTCAAAGAAAATAATGTAGCTAATCATCCATGTAAGTTCTTCCTGTATATAAAAACATAAGTTAACCATCCGAAAACATGGGGTTACTCAGCATGTTATGCATAGGAAGAGTGTAGTTCGTAGCATACCTATGTCAAATATTAGTTGAGTTCCAGTTGTGGTTTTCAAGTCCTCAAAGCTTGGAAGCTGAAGTAAAACTATAATTCATTAACATACTCTCTTGAGAAAATTTCATTATTGGGTCGTTACTTCTTTAGTAACAACCTATGCTTGCGTCAGCATGCTTTAGCCTTGAATATTGACATATGCAATATTTCCAAGGAAAGGGTAAAAAAGGCTCAAGTCAGGAACGTACACAACTATTGATTACACACATGTCAAGCCGCTGCAATATTTCCATGTGAAAATTCTTTTGATGAAAGTGAACTTGTTTTACCTTATGAAAATCTAGGAATTTATGTAAGTACCTTGAGCATAGTAACACAATACTTTTGCGTTAGCATAAACTAAATTCTCCCCATATTTATCTGATATGGACCATACACTAAACGCCACAATTTTCGATAAAAGGTCTTAAAAGCATTGATTCAAAGTCTTACCTGCAACAAATCTTGTAATTCTAGTATATGACATTATTACATAATGACTCCCCTGGTTGACCAGTCCTACACCTAATTTCATGGTAACAGCTATATATAGGGCTGCTAAGCAAAGCATAAATATGTAACACCCCCCGGATCAGGGTTAAACAAATCCCAGACCTTAGCCTGACATAAGCTTAACCTAGAGCTCGAGGATATTCAGTGAGAAATCGGTAACACAATAGTAACCCTGCGACACAAAATTTATTACACCAAGCTCATATCTGAGCGAAGAACCAAAATATTACAAGCAGAGGTCACTGACCACAAACATCAAACAACGGAAGGCAAATTATGCTAGTAAGTATAACGATGACGTCCCAGCCCACAGATTCTAGGCCGCCGGCCAGGAACCCCAAGCTACTCGTCGGTGTCGATGTCGTACGGAACTCATCTTCATGGAAACACTTACTCTGAAAGTATCAACAAAGCAAGGGTGAGTACAGGGTGTACTCCGCAAGACTTATGGCTAGTGGGGTTATTTTGCATAAAGCCATATTTGTTTATAAAACAAGAGGGAGAGGAAGCTCGTCTAATCAGAATATTTTGAAAGGGGATAAGAGAGCGACATCTCCGAAGAATTGATCATCATCTTGATATCCACCAAAGTAATCCTCATCTCACAACTAGGATCACCCCCTCGTACCCATGAGGAAGCATCCTTAAGCACACGTTGATCTACCAAGTTTTACTATTAGATTAAAGTTCTCTATGATCTTAGAATTCGGTCACCAAGCGTTCATAACCGTGAACACGGCTTTTCAAAAAGATTTAACCCTGCAGGGGTGTACAACTTTACCCACACGTACCAACCGACTCTTAATGCCACAATGATTAGCCCTCTTCCTCGGAAGGCCGACAGAGGGTGGTTGCACACGACCTTTACCTTGCTTTCGCCGAGACCATGAGTCACGCCCTAAGGAGGGTTCCGCGTAAGGTCAAATCAAGCGGTCCCTAGAGATGTGAGGCGAGGTTGGTTTACCAGGGGCTCCATCCACCCCAAGCAACCCCAGCCACGCTTACCTACCTGTATGAATGCACCTCCTTCACCGCCTTCGAGAACAACCAGAATGCATATGTTGAATGGAACGCCCGAACTATGTGACTCATGGAATCTACTAGGCAAGTTAGTTACTCATGAGGTTTTCCAGGCCCCGTGTGGCTGTACGCTCGTCTCAGTTCCAAAGGCAAGAACTCGGTTCCTAGTAGTGGCGAGCATGGGACTAGAAAAACCACATCCCACCGTGCCCTCCCATACAAGCCTTAGCATGTTTACCCTTTACCACTGATCTTACCTCATCAGTATACCTTGTTCTCCTGTCATACTAGATTCTCTGCATCTGATACATCATCTGGATGAACCAGGACTGACAGCTAAGCATGGCTAAGCAAGACACAGATATAAGCTCTAGTAGTGCACACGGCCAAACCTAGTTATGCTAGGAGCAGTGGATCAGGTAATATAAGCTCAAGGGAGTAATGCAATAGATATGATACTCTATCTATCGATAAAAGACCACAGCGGAATCGTATGCATCATGGCGAGAAGTAAAATACTTTGAAAGCACAGGATTGTATCATGGTGGGGCTATGCTTGCCTTGTTTGTTGATACCCATATATAGATCTTCGGAAGATTTGTGCTTGACTTGATTATAGTTGGTCAAGTATTGTTCATCGATCTTCTATGGTGTTGATCGCGGTCTTCAATCTTGATCTCGATATCGTATTCTACCGGAAAGAACCAAACACCAAAAAGAAAGGGGGAACAACAATCAACACTTGGCATCGATGCAATGCTCAAGCAAAGATGATGATATGACAAGTTAAATAGATCTTAAATGAAACCCTAGGGCATGCTTGATCATTTTAAACAAGGTCCGAAGGGTACAAACCCTAGGACAGGGGAACCCCGGAACACCTGTGAGGGGTTGATTTAGTTCTCTAATTAAACTTGTCATTTAAGTTGCTTAACAATGCATGATTATAGTTTAAACAGATAGATCTCATTTTCTGAACATTTTGATATATTATACATATTTTTCTGACTTATAAATAATTAGTTATTGATTTTCCCAATTTAAATCAATTTCTAAAATTATTAAACACTTACTAAACTTTTACTACGTCAACGTGACACAGGGTTGACGTCACACGAGGCGAGGGTGTCGTTTTTCACCGGGGCAGAGGCTACCCGCAGTGACTAGCGGGTGGGCCATATGCCACATCAACTGCCACGCTGGCCGAGCATGGTCGACGCCACGTCATCTGGCCGTTGACCGGCGGACGGTGATCACCATCGGCGATCTAGGCCGACCTAGGAAGCGCGGAACGGTGCTTCGGAACGAGCGCGACATGGCGGTTCAAAATATGGCGGCGCCGCTGGGTTGTGGTCACCGGAGGCGCATCTGCGGCGGTGTCTGGCGGTGGCGGCCGGCGAGCTACGACTCGGGGACGAACCGAGGGAGAGGGGCAACGAGATGGTCCAGAAAGCTACGACTCGGGGACGAACCGAGGAGGGAGAGGGGCAACGAGATGGTCCAGAAGGACCGCAAACTCACCGGGAGCGTGAAGAAGCGGTCGACGAGGCAGAGCGTGGTCAGGAACGACGACAAGGTCGACGGCGGCGAACGTCGGACTCAGGGAAGACGACCTCGATTCCGGCGATTGAGGGCACGCGCGCTTTCGTGGCTTGGCTAGGAAGGTCCGGGAGGATGAGGCGAACCTGCGGCATAGTCCAGGGCTCGTGCATGCAACAACGGCGGACTGGCAACAATGAGGCGGCTAGGGTTCGGGCTCGAAGGAAATCCGTGGGAGAGAGAGCTTGAGGGGAGGGGATAAGAGCAGAGGAGGAGAAGGAGGGCACGACGCAGCGTTCTTATCCTCGCGGGGCATCGGCGGAGATCGTGGCGTGGCGGCGATCAATGAGTGGCTTAGCCTAGGCGTCGTCGTGAAGACGACGGGCGGAGGGTATGGGCGGGATGGGATTTGGGTCAAGGGCCTGGGCTGCAGGTGGTGGCGAGCCGGAGGGGAGAGGAGAGAATGGGTTGGCCTGCTGCGGCTGCTACTCTATTTTTTTTACTGAAAACTCTTTTTCTTTTGTTTTCTGTTTTCTTTTTGTATTTTCAATTTCAAATCTGTTTTGAATACTTTTAAAATACCAGAGACTTTTGTAAACTATATAAGATATTGCAGGGCCCTTTTATTCAGTTTGGGCTCCACTATTTTGGTGGTTTTCAAAATATTCAAACCCATTTTGAATTGTTTTCAAGAGGGAGAGAAAATAGCTAGGGTTTAGGGTTTTGCTTTAATTTTCTTTGCATGCATTTTAAAAGATGATGCTCATGAATGCACAAACAACCCTAATTAAGGATTAACTATGACTGGGGTGTTACAAAATACCACTTATACAGAGAAATATTTCTGGGAGCAATTATTGATGTATTTTAAACAAAATCATGACAAAGAATACAACTGTCACACTTCAGGCAAAAATTAATTCTGTTGCTACAATTAAATACCACTATCGTAGCATGGATCTTTACTACCTTTCACTACCTAAAGCAGGGGAAAAATCATATACAAGAGATAGAAAAATCCATATGGCCATCAAACAACACAATGTGATTAAATCATATTTTTATTGTTTATCTAAAATAATTTTTAGCTGCTGAATAACACCAGAAGAACATGTGTGCCAAATTTGTTATCTGAAACATAACAGAGAACACACACCTACAATTCTGCAGTCAATCTTATAAGCGTCTACACATTGGCTGGAAATTTCCAATAAGAAATAAGAAAACTACCAGTAACCAATTGTCTCCAAAACACTATAAAACCTTTTATTTTTAATTTGTTGTCTTGGATCTAACCAGGATAACTGGATTGCAAGCGGACTATTTACAATTATTTCTGAATCAAAACATGAGACCAAGATAGTACATGTTAATAATCCCTGCTACAAAGATCAACCTACATGTATTGCTCGTGTGAAGTAAGAATGAAAATGGAGGCAGATCGGGGCTCTCCACCAGAGATCTGCGCTCCACTCCGACGACAACCACTCCACTCCGACAACGCAACCTTCACTCCTACCTTGGACTCACGGGCACAGGTTCTGTCCTCCCCACATCCCCACTCCCAAGCCACGACCCGAGCCACAGCATGGCACCGCGAAAGCCAGTAAGACTCCTTGCCCAAATCCAACAGGGGAGAAACCGAGCTTTCCGTCCGGTGCGCCATGGGAAAGGCCGAGCTCTCCGGCTGGTCCTCATCCGTCGACCCGCAAGTCTCCGTGTAGCGCCGGACTCCTTCCACGTGCACACAACTCTTCCTCGATCTGGGAAGGGGATCATCGGTGGTGTGGTGGATGGGGCACAGTGAGAGGGCGGCGCTGGTGTGATTCTTGGGGAGTTGGGGTGGGGGTGTTGTGCGGTTGGTCGGTTGTAGATAGGTGGAGTGTGTCACGACTCGCGCACGTACGCTAGCTTCCCCGGCCCACAGACAATGACACAGAACAACATAGGCCCACAACCAGCCACAAGATGTGTGTCAAGTGGCCTCAGCGGATCCCCTGGTCACCACGGTTAATTAATACTATATAGGACATATTAATATATACCATCAGAGCCAAATCTACATCATTTAGAGTTCAAAGGGTCACTGAAAGTTCTTGCAGCAGAACATAGGATACTGATAATACATTGTTGAACAATACAAACATACATACATGGATCAAAGAAGGTGAGGAGAATGCTTAAATAGATTGCATTTCTAATGTGATGAACCAAAAACTGCCTTTTAACTGATTTATCTTTGCTTACTATATATTTACGTGCAAAACATATCTCCATGCTATCTTGAACTATCAGTTTATCAAGGAACTGTATTTTGCATATCGATTTATCGAACCCTCATTAAAGAACCTATTTATTTAATCATGCTTTAAATGTTAAACTATGTAAAGTTCTTATTGCTATCTATTTGTTATTTTCGTAACTCATGTGGCATCTAACAAATGAACCGAGAAGGGTAACCAAATTATGAATATAATAATTATTTTAAGATGCACCATGATTGCGGCAACATACTACCTTCGTTCATACTAAATACTGAAGTACGAATCACCTAAAATTGCACAATCATATAGGAAAATTACCTTTCAAAGAAATTACCAGATGATTTCATATGCATTAGTAAAGTTCTTGCATTGGTTCACCTTATAAGAAGTACATAAAAATAAGAAAATATTTGCACTAAAAAGAAGATATCAGTTAACCTTAACAAAACTAAGAAGCCAATTGTGGAACATTTAGTCTCCAGAATACCAGATGCGTATATTCTATATAGGTCGAGGACTCTATAAGGTTTAAAAGAAATTTAAACAAATACGGTAGCCAACTATACCAGCTAGATATTCAAATTCAAATAATTTGGCAGGTAACTATACACTTAAGGATCCGCACAGAAATATTCACAAAAGAGGCCGGCAGCTGAAGGAAGTGGGAATGCATCGAAATTATAAACAACTTTCTAAATAAGCAGTACCTATGCAAAGAGGAAACTATGAAATGAGAACTGATATAAGATAATATACCTATGATCAATTACGTGAGAGAGGATGCTCAGACAACATGAAAAAAGACCCTGTTCTTTTTATTTGTTCAACCAAGCCTGAAATGAAATGGCAAATAGAACAGAAAATGAATCATTTGGATGTAAAATGTATGAAACAGTTTCTTCAAAATGGTCATAAAACACCATTATTCTTGTTTAAAAATACAAACTAAATAGACCAAGTGATAGCACAATAATTCAAGTAAATTCGTAGGATGGCCTGCTTATTAGTAGGTGCAGAATCCTTGCTTTACTCTCCTTTTCACAACAGATCAATTTATGTCTAACGAATTTGATCAGCTGAGAAGTTCTATCTATTTAATCTGCAAAAGAGATGGCGCCTACATCTTACCACAAAGTTAAAAAGTAGAGAAAATAAGAAAGTGAGCATTATGGTTATGAGTAAAGCAAAGTTTGAATGAACGTGTCCCAAAACCTGCAGAAAACTGCAAAATCTGAAGAATAAATTTATTCGCACGGCGGGAGACAACCAAAACAAAGAATCCACGTGTAGTTAGGTCAAAGTCCATAATCCACATATGTAAGAAATATGGACGCAAACCTCTTTCATTAAGGCAGATCTAAAATTGATCTCATCAAATCCTTTATCCTAATTAAATAGTGCAAAAATAAAGTCAAACTTTGGCATTGTCTGAATTACCATCTGACCATGTTAACTGGAACAGTGAACAAAAGCACATCCAATGAGGACACTTACTAATTTAAATTGATTTTGAAATTTCAACTGACACAGGGTATCAAATTTAAGGCATGTTCAGCTTGTAGGGAGTTGACGAAGTATCTAAGAAGAAAAGGTGCGTGCAAACTTACAGCCAAAATAATCAAGGCACCACACTCACGGGTGTACACATTTGCCTCCCAACAACCTTTGCTTGGTAGATTCTCGCCGAGATGATGGATGTTGTAGCAGCACCGCAACTCAAGCAGCGGCTCTGATTTGAAGCTTGATTTCTCGAGCCTTCTCCTGAATAATCTCGCTGCTACGGTGAGCCTTGAAGCTGGTGCTTGGAGCCTCACGGGTACAGGTAAGCGCACGATTGGAATCTGATGGAGAAGGTCAATCCTAGGAGGTGCACTGCTTAGGGAGAGAAGAAATTCAGCCTCTAGACATGACAAAATCCAAGATATTGTTAAAGGATATAAAACCGGTTTGCACCATATTCCCCCCAATGCAGCTGCAAGAAAATTGTGGAATTAATAGCACTTGTGTGCCCGGTCGCTTGACATAGAATGTGATTTCATTTAACTGCTGGCTGATGAATGATCTTTTCATAGTCCCAAATTAACTTTACATACTTCACCCATACAAAAAATAATACTCCATATGTTTTTCTGTTGATTCATATGCACAGCCCGTAAGAGTTTAACTAAACAAAATCACTTGCAATGCTTGGTCCTCAAATCAAGAAGCATCTGCTAGTACTAAGACCAGAAGATCATGATGCATTGTATGAGTATGTAACATATAGTGAAAGGGGAACATACCAGTAAGACTCCTTGCCCGAATCCGGCAGGGGAGAAGCCGAGCTTTCCGGCCGGTACGCCATGCGGAAGGCCGAGATCTCCGGCTAGTCCTCCTCCATCGACCCCCGAGTCTCCGTGTAGCGCCGGACTCCTCCCACGTGCACATAACTCCGCCTCGATCTGGAAAGGGGGCCGTCGGTGGTGTGGTGGATGGGGCGCGGTGACCGGGTTGCGCCAGTGTGATTCTGGGGAGGTGGGGTGGAGGTGAGGTGGGGGGGCAGAGGCAGGCTCGATGCAGCGTGGAGACCTCCGGATCTCGGTGCGGTGGCAGGTCCTCTTGTGCGGCGAGAGGGCGGCGGCGGGTGTGGGCGGTGAGGACGGCGGCTGCAGTCGGTGAACCCGACTTCCGGAGCTGGGTGCGGCAGCAGAGTCGCGCTGAGGGCACCCTGGCCCATAAGTAGCGGCATCGACCAGCATGGGCCCACAAGCCGCGGAAGACGGCCTCAGCTAGGATGGCAAATGGCCTCAGCGCTCGCGAGAACCAAAAATAAGACCCACATCCAGTGACAAGAAATGACACGATGCGCCTCAGGAGCTCCGAGAAAGCTCGTAGCAGCTCAGGCTTAAGCTTTTACAAGCTTTGTCGCATTTACTTCCTATGGGTCCTATTCAATATCACAAAGAGACGTGTTAACTGAATCTAAAACTGACAGCTCACTTTGGCATAGCAGGATTAACTATTGCTATCCATGAGCGGAAAAATCAAAATTCTTGCACACATTGTAGTGGACATCAGACCAAGACAGAAATAATCCAAATCATGAGCTACGTAACTGCTTAAATCCTACACAAGTTTACATGTTGCCCAAACTGATTGATATAACTGGAAATCATCCAATAAGATGGTAAAATAGTTTTTCTGACAAAGTAATACCTTAGGATCCCAAGTAACAAATGCACCACACTATAAACTAAATGATTTCTCAGATCAGATTCCCTTATCAAAGGTTTGGAGCAAGCAAGATAGAGGAAAAAAACAGGAACACACTTAAACTTCAAAACACTAACAAACTCTGCAGACTTAGCCTACCGAATGTTTAACATGCGACCTGCAAAAAAGACAGTAACACGCACAAAGTAAATAAGTGGTAGACAGGGAGGAAAAACACATAGCTTATATAAAGACTCACGTGTAGTGTTGCCTTATTGACAATCACATTCATCTATTTTTTCGCTAAACCATATACATGACCGTGATGCAATATATCTATTAGTTGCTAGTTTATAATTAGGAAACAATAAGAAATAGACGAAGTATACAGGCTAGAACTGACAGCACGTTAACTATCTTGGCAGCAGAAGCTCAACTTGCAATCTTGCAGACTACAAAACAATAGTCATATCATGTATGGCTTCTGTGATCTAAATAAAGCAACTGTAAAATGTTCACTGTCAGCCATGTCTCACCGTGTGAGTATGAAAGATGTCAAGGAAAAGATAAACTAAAGACCGACTCCATGCTAATTAAAGTAGAACATGGTAATGAGTACATAATGAATTCTACCATGGAATCTAAGATAATTAAGTCTCACTATTTCAAAAAGAGAATAGAGATTATTCTACGTGTAAATTCATTTTTTCCACAATGAGTTCTATATAGGATTACTTCCTGCAGAAAATCAAGCTCCAGCATGTAATGTGCAAATATGTCATGCAATATTCTGAAACAGCTTAACATAGATGGGCCTGTCATCCTAATTTAGAAATAATAATACATGGATTATTAGATCTATAAAAATCTAGAGAAAAGGATCAAAAATCATAACATGGTTTCTTTTTGCATGGTTAAAGTCTCAGATTCCATTTTTTTCATCTACAGGAACTTATATCACCTTCAACAACACAGACTGTAGAAAGCCAAAGCTAAACGCATCAATAGGGTGTCATGAAAAACCTCTATTTCTAAACAAAAGACCACATCAGCTTTGGAATACCGAAAGAACAAACCTAATGGAAAACCAATCAACATGACCCTTTTAATTAACACATAAACATCAATCGGTGAATATCATGGGAAAAAATTATAAAATAAGATTGCATTAGCTCATTTGATATATATGAACTCTCAAGGAATGTACAAGCATCGACATGCGCAGTTACACCCGACATCAATCTTCTTACATTGTGACTAAAAAAATATTCAAAATGTATAAGATCCAACCATACAAACCGAGCTTCGGTGTAGCATGTGTCAATCTCTGTATGCTCAGCTAACTAATGAAAATCCTTTACATAATTATGTTCTTACTTCAGGAAAAATAGTACACAAAATTAGATGAAAAATCAGTATACTTGAAGTCATGATCACTTCATCTTCTTTGGCAACTTAGACACCTAATAAACCTGAGCAACATCAACAAACATGAGGCACCATATAGCAGCAACAATAGGAAAAGTGATATTGATCTGCTAACACTTATTAAAAGCATCTGAGCAGATCCTAGTTGTCCAAAATTAGGAAGAACAAACCTACAACACAGTTAGTACAAATTGAGCACAAAATTATAGGCAACACAAAGTAATCCACATGAACTTGGTGGCGAAAACTGGATCATACAATTCGAAATTAATGAACACTGATCTGCTAGTTAATATGACTACCGGTTAATATGTGTACTGCATAAATTGCATTACTGAGAACATAGAACAGATAATAATATCTTCTAGATGGTTAAAATCTGTAGTGAATAAATTAGTGTTGTTGAGAAACACAAAAGGAGAAGACAACTCGGATGTGGGCATAGACCTGCTCTCCCTCTTGGTCATGGATGGCTTATTTTGCTATGTCAACATCCGAATTTTTAATTCCATATGCATGTTATGCCATATATCACAATCCCAGGATTACCATTTTTGCGAGACATAGCAGATTGGGTATCACAGTACATCATCCATTACAAACCATAATAAGGTCTTACACAAATAAAGGATCTCATGATCCAGTCTTAATACAAACAAGCAGCGAAATAATAAGCGTAGTAGCAGGCTCCATCTTCAGTGTCACGGACAATGCTGACGATGGGAGATGATCCTAGTTGTCGTAGCCGTCCTGCTGTCCTTCCTCCTGGTAGTCCTCCTCATAGTCTGGCCACGGGAATAGCTAGGGACAAAGCCATGAGTACTCTTTAAGTACTCGCAAACTATCACTAACAAGTAAGGTAGTTCTAGTAGGAATCCTAAGCTCTAAGTTTATTTGCAAAAATCCAGATTTATCTAAACTGAGTTTAGAGTAAAGAAAACTAAGTAAAAGTTCTAAATCACTTTAAGTTGGGAACCTAGTTTTCCTATTCACAACCTCGTTGTGGTCAAGTCAAGATCATAGTTCACTTCACAAGTCATTTTGAAAACATCTGACGATGGAACAGTATGGCCACTCCAATTGTCCATGACCGCGGACGCAACTATTCGAATAGTTTGACACTGCAGAGGTGGTACACTTTCACCACAAAATTCGATACATCCCTCAGGGATAACCCTGAATCATCATACTTAGTATGTGGATAATCAATCATAACCTTTCCTTTACATAGTCTAGTATAAGCACCTCCCCTATGAGCTTGGCATCCCAGTTGTGGCCATCTGCCATCCTAGGCACTTCATAGGTGGACATTATCAAGAGGTAGCCTCAGCTCAAACCTCTTCTGTGAGTGAACCCATACTAATGCATATAAACTTCTGGCTAAGCCTTACCCAATTCAGGTATTGTGGTTGTACGGTAAAATTGGAATGGTATCGCATCCGAACCCAACCATCAGTTTTTATAAAGGGCTAAGGCTCATGCCTCAACATTTTCATCATCAAATCCATTTGTGTTTCTCAACACATGTCAAAACATTTCAATAGAATGACTCATCATTCCAAGGTTTTCATAATCATTTTCACCAAGTATTCCTATCTAAAGCGATCAAGTTTTATGCTTAGCACTAGCCACTAAGTTAAGTGTGTTCACTAATGAGGGATGCTAATCTCAATATCATGCCATAGAATGACATCTAGTATAGGCCTAGTTTTATACTCTTTATGCTATCTATACTATCTTTCCAAAACATCACAAAGCATTCTAAAAGTAAAGAACATTGGTAAAGTAAAAGAGTAAAGCTTACAAGTAAAACTTGGGATTGGTATAATCAAAAGTATATAACCAAAGCATGCCTAATGCATTTGCTTAAGTTATCAAGGGGGACAAGTGTTAACTTGCTTAGTTCTAGCTTGCCTTGATTGGTGCAGTGATTGAAGTTTTCTTCGTCTTCTTCGGGGTAGAACTCCTCCTCCTCGTATCCTTAGTCAGTACTATCGTCTATAAAGGAATACGGGGTACACAATCACCAAACAATACTTAACTAGTCTATTTAGAACACTAAGGTTCACACTTGATGATCTAGCAGCATCAATATCATCACATGCAATAAAGAACTAGTTTTATTTGGTTTATTTGAGAAAAGTAATTTCTACTCATTAGAATTAATTAAGATTTAATATTCTCCAATTAAAATATGGGATCGTGTGGACACATGTCATCACCACATATTCTAATACATGGGAATGTTATTTAAAGGGTTGGTCATATTTTATAAAGTTTAAGATTATCATTTAAATGATTTAAAGTGACTAGAAATGCTCTAATAGCATTCTTTTGGTACTAGTCCAATGCAAATGCATGCAAACTTAAATATTATTACATATTTAGATAGGTATTATCAAATGTGATTTTTGAGAGTTGGAATCAACTCAAAAGCTATTATGGTTGATTTTTAAAAACTGTTTGAAGTTGCAAAAGTCTCTGTCTTTTTATTTTTGCTAAAGATTATCTCTAACTCAAAATGATTTAAATCCAACGGTCCTGGATAGATAATTTAATTTCCTTTCTAGAAAAATTTCAATCATGCAATTTGGTTAAGTGAATCTCTCTGAATTGATTTTTGAATCTAGGGACAGAAACTAGTTTAAACTAAAAAGGAAAAACATTATTTGAATTTCCAGGCCTGGGCAGGAAAGCTAAACGGGCCGGCCCAACTACAGCCTAGTAGCAGCGTCGGCGAGAGGGTCCTTTGGTGGGTGACTCATCTAACGCGAAGCGGTATCGTTGATTCTAGGCCGTGCGATTAAAAGCAAGATCGACGGCTGAGGGTCGTCGACGACGAACAACTCCGGCAACGAGCTAAACCTAACGCGGCGGTGGGGGTCTCTCGGCGCTCACCTGGGCTCCATCTAGGCATGACAACAGGGGCAAACGACTTGGTAGATGACGGCGAGGCGAGGCGCGGTCATGACAGGGCTCGGGGTGGTCGGAATCTACGGCGCCCTTCTCCTCCAGCAGCGGCGGACTTCGGTGAAATTCCGGCACAGTGGTGCTCGCCTTGCTCCAGGGAGAAGTGGGGAAGGTCAGTGAGGAGTGGGGAGTCGAATGGTGTGAGGAATGGAGGCTGGGGTGGCCTCCTTTTATTGCTCGGCGAGGGGATCGAGCGGTGCGGCGGTGTGCTCGGCGGTGGTGTCGCTACAAGCAGCTAACGGCATGGGCGAGGGCGTAGGTCGGTGCGGTGCTCCCTGGCGGTTCTCACGGACTTAATGGCGTGACGTGGGGCGGCTTGGTTTGGTCTGGCGCGTGCGGCACTCTGAGCGGAGGAAGAGGTGCTTGCGGCAGCGTGGCTACCCAGTTTCCTGTGGCGTGAACGGGGGTCTCTGCCGGGGTGGTGTGATCATGGCGATGCAGCGCGTGCACGGTGAGGGCAAGGCACGAGCTGGCGGGGCTGGTCGGGCACAGCGCACTGGCGCACTCTAGACACGGCGCAGAGAGGCGGTGCGCGACGTGTAGGGGTTCCGCGCATGAAAACAATAAAATTTTACCCTATGCCCCTGAACCCCTGAAGCTGCCAGGACCTATCTATTAGTAATACAGTAATGGGAGGGGCTTTTCGCGAACTTACCCTTGAAGACCGAAAAGCGTTGTCAACGCTCAAGAGAGCGTGGTTGATATAGACGAGCCGAAGCCGACCTCAAGGTCATGATGAAGTCCTTGCGCTCCTTCCGGCTCCAACGACTTGAGTGCCTCAAGTGCAACACCTCGCGGGGAGTTACACACGTCCGGTGCCTAACAATGACTCCCGCTTCCCCGATCCAGCAGCAGTTGCGGAAGTAGAGCTCCCGGATCTGAATCACAGTAGCTGACGGTGCTCATGATAAAGATGTCTCTATCATGAGTCCAGACTTGGGACCACGGTCACGAGAGAGAGAGGGGGAGAGAAAAAATATCAATTAGAGGTCCTCCCAAAAGTGGGGAGACCTTTATTGATTATTGGTGTATTTTTCTAGGCCAAATACCCCATTATATATAGGGGGAGGGGAGGTACTACCTCCCTCAAAGTCCCGGGGTGGGACTAAAGGAGAGGAGGGGGAGGAGGTGGCTGCCGGCCACCTAGTGGGCCCCACGCGAGGGGGGTTAGGCCCAGCCCCCTTGGACCCTCTCCCTCTCTCCTTTCCCTAATGGGCCCTCTCCCTCCGAAAATTGGCCCATTAAGCCTTTTTGACCTTTAATTGATTTTCTCTTTATTAAATAATTATGAATAAATGATTAAATCAATATTTAACATTCATTCACATATTATTCAACCTCTATGGCCATGGAACACCTTCCACCTCCACTCCGGACATCCTCCGGACTTATCGAAACCCTTTCGGTTTTCTTCCTTCTTTTCTTCGGTGATTCTACCGATCCTATAAACACTCTCTAAGCATCATCAAGCCCTTAAGCGTGATACCCTACAGTTCGGGAACACTCCAGACATGGTCGGGACACTCCCGCACCAATGATCGACAAAGGGACCTGGATGTCCATGTGACCCTTGTGCGTTCCACGAAGATCTTTTGTCGTTTGAACCGGGACAGTCGTGTCTTATTCCCTTTGTCACTCGATACTTGCATTGCCCGAGATCTGATCAATGAAATCACCATGTTGTGTTCAATCTCGTTACTGAACAATGCTACTTGACTCATTCCGACAAGTGATATCCCTGTGATCAAATCACATGCTGCGCAGCTATTGGATATAACTTCTCCGAGTGGGCCCTTGAGTATCTTCCCGTCACATGGACGGACAAATCTCGCTCTTGACATATATTGCCTCTACGGTTTCCTCTGAATACCTGAACACACCTTTATAACCACCGTTTTACCAAATGGCGTTTGATGCTATCTAAGCACTCTCGGGAGACAGTGATTGATATAGCCTCACGGTCTAAGGAATGGTCTACGAGGATCCATTTCTAATCATCGTAACTTGAACTTCGTGACATGATCGGGTCACGATGTTTAGCTTGGGTATTGATTCATCATCTCATTCTTAGAATGGGATGACCTCATTTCCAACTGGCATAAATGCCACATGATCAGGAAACTTGATCATCTGTTGACCAATGAACCAGTGACTAGAGTTTCACTAGGAATCCCTGGTTGTTTGTATATCACACGTGTATTGATGTTTCCACTCAATACAGTTATAGCATGATATAAAACTTAATCATAAACTATATGAAATATGATAATAGTCCTTACTACTATTTGTCTCTAGGGCATATTTCCAACAGTCTCCCACTTGCACTAGAGTACAAATACACTAGCTGCATTTGTTCTCAATCATTGGCACCATATATTCGGTACCCTGAACATGCTTGCTCATGGAAGAGGTTGAGTCTTGGGTCTGTACTTTACAGTCCCAAATCCTTTGCAACTTACTAATGTCACCTTGATTGACATTAATACTTTATCATCACATGATAGCATCTGTGTGAATGCATCGTTGCTGTGGCAGCAGAATGAGGCCTGATTCCAGGAGCCTACAGTGACGTTAGATCAACCTCGAGGGCTTTCTCATGGGCACTGTGCCCTGGGACACATCATTCTACGTTAAAAGCGAACTAGCCCCGCCATAACTTTATACAACACTTTAGATGGTACCCTTATCTATTATTATAAATTTATTCATCGAAACACTAGTGCACTCTGTGCAACTTTCGATGTTTTGTTCACCTCGCTTCCTACTTCACTTTAATCGGCATCTACAGGAGTTTCCAACATATTCCCTTATAACATAACCCTTTGTGATTTAAGATATGTCATCCTTTATGGATTTGGAAAACATGTCTACAGTTCTCTATCAGACATTGTGGACAAACTTAGCTCAACGTTCTGTGATTCAAACTTAATTACTTTTAAACGTTCCTTATTTGGATCACATATTATGCTAAGTTATCATCATGGTTTACTAAGATAGAACCTATGTCTCAACATAGTGGATGACGATCATCCTTTTCTTTCTTTCAACCATTGATGTTAAACTTAATGTTATTCCTCATTTGAGTTATTAAGGACCAGTTCCTTAATTAACTTCTACTCTGAAACCCTTTTCAGAATATCTTAAGGAATACTACATAATATCATAATACACCTATTATCAACTCCTACATCTTATAAATCATTATTTATAAGTATTTGTGCTTTCATTCTTAACACACTTAAGAATTACTCCTATAAGCTCCCACTCAAAATATGTTCCTACATATTTGAATTTAAGACTTAAATTGCTCCCACTTAAAATATGTCAATCACATATAGTTTCAGGAAGACTTTCATAGCTCCCACTCAATTTTATGCAAATTGCATATCTCCTTACTATTTTGAATAACTTCAAAATCCTTTGATCAAATATCAAACTTGGAGATTTATTATGAGATACTAGTACTTTACTAGTTTTAAATCCACTAGACATTTAGCACACTTGAATCAAATTCATTTGAATTCATCCAATATTTGACAAATTGTGCTTTTGTCATTCACCCCCTTTTCCACTATGGCTTTGCAGTCATTTGGAAAAATTCCAAGTAACCCCTTTTACTTGTGAGATTCAGCAATGAATTGCTTTCTAATCTTAAGTGAATTTTGCTTCAAGGATTTCTCATAATTTTAGTTTACCATTATTTCCTTAATAATTCGTAGGTATGTCATATTTCAAAAATCATGACAAATGATTCACAAATGTGTCCATACAAGATATGGATTTACATTTTGAATCCTACTTCATGTAGTGAAAAACAATAGTGGGGGAATACACAATGATCAATATTATTGATTCTTTCCTTCTATGAAGAGAATCGTTCAGGAACGTTGTCCGTTGCGCTTCTCAACACTCTGATGCAGGGTTTTTAATTCTCATCGTGTTTTACACTATTTTCTATTTGCTTCATAATCGAGAAACATCACTAAAAGTGAGTTTTCTCAAGAATGCACCAAAATCCAAAATACAAGTTTTGCTTCCTTTTTGGTTTTAGCCATGGACTTTGTATTCAAAGTTTCCAATGAATACTTTATAAGGACTTATTCGCTATTGTTTTGGTTATATCGAATAACCCCAAAACTTTCACGAATTCAAATGGTTTACCAATTCTAATTGAGTGCTAACTATTTCTAACTAATGGTCTCTACATCTACACTACAACAATTTATTTGATGCCTTCTATTCAACCCCTTTGATATCTAATATCATATTGTGATGCTCTGTATTTTGACGTTTCAAAACACTTTGCATTACACAATTTCTTTTATGCCATCCTTATAAATTCGAATTTCATTACTATTGATCAAATCATAGTAATTTGATTCTCTTTTATATTTATACCCTTTGTTGATGAAACACTTTGATCAAATCAAATAGTTTCATATTCATGTTTCCTTTGGTAAACTATTTTACACATTTAAACAATTATTTAATGATAATTACCATTTTCGTTAAAACACAATACATCGGATATGTATTTACTTTTAACAATTCTTTAAACACTTTGTATTCAAGTAATACACGATGTTCAAGTTATTTTGCCGAACTTGGGCATGATTGATATGTGATAAGGAATCGAATGTCTTTCACATATTATCATTATAACTTTGAATTTAAACAATGGTTTTTCATTCACTAATGAACATATCATTAAGTTGGGTATTTTAAGCAAGGCATTTTAATGTTTTACAAATGTTCATGCATTATCAATTAGTTTCAAACAACAAGGATAATTCACCCATAATCAACCAAGATATGAACACGAACAAAAATCATTCATAAAAGCATAACAACTGTTTGTTACAAACTCATATGAATAACCGTCTCACGAAATGTGATACACACTAAAGAAGTTCACAATCTCTTGATTACAATAATCATCCTAAACATGAACTAAATGATAAATGTCGAGGGAGAGTGTCGTCGGCCATCATCATCATGCTCGCCACCAACACGCAATGTCACCTCCTCTCCAGCAAGCACCTCTATGCAGAAGGACCTGTTTTCAGTAAAACAGAACAAGTATCAGATATACTTAACACTGCAAATGTGTTTGCAAGATTATAAAATTTATAAAACTGTATATCAAATATATACCTTTATCGTTGACGACCTGAGCGACATCTGGTTCAACCAACACATTCCTGAGATGTGTCATGAACCGGTGGAACTCCATTGTTTCCGCATCGCCCCTCATTACGCAAGTCCTGACTTGTGCTCGGTAGCTTGATGGCAACGACCGCAGCACAACAACGTTTGCAAAAGAGCCCATAATCTAGACGTGCAGTAAGTATGCAGGCCTCATGTACACATCATGCATGTGCTCCAAGTGGTCGTCTAGTGATGAGTTCTCCTCCATCTTAATGGAGAGGAAGTCTACCATCAGCTCATGCTCCCAAATGTGTGTCTGCTCCACGAAATGTTTCCTAAGCTGTAGCATCACCGAACGAGGGTTGACATCACCCACGAAAGGCCACAGCTCGTCCATCATTCTGAAACGCATCACAACTGAAATATAGGAGGCCATCTCATGACGGAGATAGCGGTCTTTCCGCTCCTCTGGGGTCTCAAGGTCAGTGGGCTGATCCAAATCTATCCCGTCGAGTATGTAGTCGACCACGTCGTTCTTGCTAAGGAGAACATGGAGACTAGCAACCCATATGGAGAAGTTCGATCCATCTAATCTGAGCTTCTCTCCTTCTAACCAATCGTCGATAGGAAAGGTAATATCGGGAAGAACCATTTTCTACATTTATAATTGCAAAAGGAATTTAGACTAAGTTTATAATTAAATGAGTTAATAATAACTCCACTCAGAAACACCTATCCCTAATGAGGGTTCCTAGTGATAACACGACCCCCATCAGCCACATCTCCCCCGATCATCATGGCCATCAATGTGGGTTCAAGGGTGGACGCCAAACGTCGGTCACATCATTCATGCGACTCGTGCTTGATCTTTCGACCATCCGCGTTCCGATGCCATGTCTGTACATGCTAGGCTCACCAACTCAACCTTAGTGTATTCGTTGTGCAAGATGGCTTGCACCCACTGTATGTGAACGTAGATATGTCTGACACCCGATCATCACGGCCTGCCTCATACCGAAGAACTTTCTTGGTGGTGCACACTAAGGGGGAACATAATCGTTGGTAATTTTAATAGGGATCATTTTATTAGGCTACCGTCGAGTATCTAATACTAGCACACAATAAGACATACAAACAATAACATTGAATGTAAATGCTATGTGATATGGTCCTTCACGTCGTGATCTCCATCCGTCATCACCAGGTTCCGGCGCCAGGGTTCCGGCACCGTGGACACTAGGGTACCGGTGTGTTTCCGGCGTGGTAGTTCGTCACCTCCATGACTATCTACTACTACATAACAAAAGGTAATCACTTTACCTTTGCCACAGCCATATCACAAAGCAACGCCCCCCTGCAAAACAAAGTTAGACGCATCTACTTTATCTTTGCATGTTTTACGTGGCTGAATGGGCTTTCGCACAAGAACCGTTCTTACCTACGAACTTTTAGCACAACACTGATCAAGTAGTTGTCTCTACTACACCCCTTTCGGGGCCCTCCGTTGCAAATGGTATACCAACTAATGCGAGAGAGACAGACACCCCCTAAGCCACTTTATATGGTACAAGCCGTATGTCAAGCATGGACCAGTCTCGCGAATGAACGCGTAAAGTCGGTTGGGGGCCACTTCATCAAGCATTACTGTGGTATACACAAGTACACGTGGGAGGGTAACAACTAAAAGATCAACACCCACACGCTACATCTCGTGTGTTCTACCCATACTAGCATTACTACGCATAGATCTAGCTCTGATACCACTGTATGGGGTTCCGTGCATGAAAACAATAAA
The DNA here is from genome assembly GCA_023614405.1 of Avena insularis. Taxonomy (NCBI): domain Eukaryota; kingdom Viridiplantae; phylum Streptophyta; class Magnoliopsida; order Poales; family Poaceae; genus Avena; species Avena insularis. Next base: position 236,178,339 of record CM042688.1, on the reverse strand, counting down.
ATTTTACCCTACACCCATGAACCCCTGAAGCTGCCAGGACCTATCTATTAGTAATACAGTAACGGGAGGGGCTTTTCACAAACTTATCCTTGAAGACCGAAAAGCGTTGTCAATGCTCAGGAGAGCATGGTTGATGTAGACGAGCCGAAGCCGACCTCAAGGTCGTGATGAAGTCCTTGTGCTCCTTCCGGCTCCAACGACTTGAGTGCCTCAAGTGCGACACCTCGTGGGGAGTTACACACATCCGGTGCCTGACGATGACTCCCGCTTCCCCGATCCAGCAGCAGTTGCGGAAGTAGAGCTCCCGGATCCGAATCCCAGTAGCGATGGCTCCACAGTGAAGATGTCTCGCTCGCTTGATCCACACTTGGGACCACGGTCACGAGAGAGAGAGAGGGAGAGAGAAAATATCAATTAGAGGTCCTCCCAAAAGTGGGGAGACCTTTATTGATTATTGGTGTATTTTTCTAGGCTAAATACCCCACTATATATAGGGGAGGGGAGGTACTACCTCCCTCAAAGTCCCGTGGTGGGACTAAAGGAGAGGAGGGGGAGGAGGTGGCCGCCGGCTACCTAGTGGGCCCTGCGCGGGGGGGGGGGTCTAGGCCCAGCCAGCCAGCCCCCTTGTGTTGGGTTATGCAACATAAAAAGCAAAAAAATTCCTACAATGAGAACTATACGCCAAGATCTATCTACTAGATACAGAGCAACGGGTGGATATACATCCATAGAGAACTTACCCTCGAAGACAACAAAGCTTTGTTAACGAGATAGAACTCGTGGATGATGTAGTCGTACACTTGCCGATCTCAAGATCGTGATGAAGTCCAGCAGGTCCGGCTCCAGCACGTCCTTCAGATCCAGCTCCAGCAAGTCCAGCACCACCAAGTCTAGCACCGCAAAGCAGCGGTGCATCCGTGATCGCACACACATTGAAGCCCCAACCTCTCCTCGCTCCAGCAAAGCAGCGGAAGCAGCAACTCCTTTCCAGATAAAGCCACCGGGAACATGTATCTCGCTAATCTGAGACCATGGGGAATAACTAGAGGGGAAGAGAGATCCTTCACGAGGAGGTGTGAGTGTGAAGGTGTGAGAGGGGGCCTTTTATAAGAGGAGGGTAGGGTACCCCTCCCCATGGTCGGCGCCTCAAGGGGTGACCCTTCACCTCCTCATTCATGTGGTGGTAACTCCCTCCACATAAATTTGCCCCTTCACATTCTCTTTTAAAGTCTCCACTTTAAATGCATTAAGTTTCTCCAAATTTAATGCTCTCTCATTTAATAAAACTCTTTTATTAATTTTATTCAGAATTTTGTTAATTACTTTAATTAACAAACATTCACATAAAACCCCCTGCAACATTTCAATATTACATGCAGAACCAATTTCAGCAATTTCACCTGAAACAGTTTTGGTGTATATTGAAATAATTCTAGCGCTTTCTTAAATCTTTATCTGAAACATACTTGCTCCAAATGGTGTCGGTATCCCTTAAGTGTGTCACCCTACGGTTCGCGAATAATGCAGACATGATCGAGACCCTCTCAGATCAATAATCAGAAGCAGGACCTGGAGATCCATACTGACTCATACACATTCAACGATGACTTCTGTGATCGTGAGAACCTTTAACGCTAGTAACTAAATCCTTTTGTCTCGCGATATATTACATGTCCAAGATTCGATCATCGGTATCTCCATACCTAGTTTGATCTCATTACCGACATGTACTCTTTTCTCGTTCCCGTGATATAACATTCTAGTGATCACATCACTTGCTTGCAAGCTAACCAATGTGATATCACCAAGAGGGCCCAGAGTATATCTATCCGTCATCGAGATGGACAAATCCCACTCTTGGTCCATGAGCCTCAACATAACACCTTTGTAGCACTGAACCCACCTTTATAGTCACCCTGTTATAGTGTGACGTTTGATGTTATCAAGATACTCTTCCGGTGTTAGAAATTAACATGATCTCATGGTCTAAGGACTAAGATTACTTCGTATGATGTTATAACATAATGACTCTGATCATAATGCTATACTTCGGATGAATGTTCATCACATCGTTCAACTAATGTTGTGACCTCGTTATTAACAACATCCAATGTCCATGATCAGGAAACCTTGATCATCTTGTTAATCAACGAGCTAGTTTATATGAGAGGCATTACTAGGAACTTTGTATTTTGTTTATTAAACACACATGTATTAACGTTTCCAATTAATACAATTATAACATGCAAAATAAACATTAATCATAAACATGGAATAAGATAATAACCACTTTATTATTTCCTCTCGGGCATATTCCCTTCACCTTGGCCCCTCTCCCTCTCTCCTTTCCCTAATGGGCCCTCTCCCTCCGGAAATTGGCCCATTAAGCCTTTTTGACCTTTAATTGATTTTCTCTTTATTAAATAATTATGAATAAATGATTAAATCAATATTTAACATTCATTCACATATTATTCAACCTCCGTGGCCATGGAACACCTTCCACCTCCACTCCGGACATCCTCTGGACTTACCGAAACCCTTCTAGTTTTCTCCCTTCTTTTCTTCGGTGATTCTACCGATCCTATAAACACTCTCTAAGCATCATCAAGCCCTTAAGCGTGATACCCTAAGGTTCGGGAACACTCCAGACATGGTCGGGACACTCCCGCACCAATGATCGATAGAGGGACCTAGATGGCCATGTGACTCCTGTGCGTTCCACGAAGATCTTTCGTCGTTTGAACCAAGACAGTCGTGTCTTATTCCCTTTGTCACTCGATACTTGCATTGCCCGAGATCTAATCAATGACATCACCATGTCGTGTTCAATCTCGTTACTGAACAATGCTACTTGACTCGTTCCGACAAGTGATATCCCTGTGATCAAATCACATGCTGCGCAGCTATTGGATATAACTTCTCTGAGTGGGCCCTTGAGTATCTTCCCGTCACATGGACGGACAAATCCCGCTCTTGACATATATTGCCTCTACGGTTTCCTCCGAATACCTGAACACACCTTTATAACCACCATTTTACTAGATGGCGTTTGATGTTATCTAAGCACTCTCGGGAGACAGTGATTGATATAGCCTCACGGTCTAAGGAATAGTCTACGAGGATCCATTTCTAATCATCATAACTTTAACTTCATGACATGATCGGGTCACGATGTTTAGCTTGGGTATTGATTCATCATCTCATTCTCCGAATGGGATGACCTCATTTCCAACTGGCATAAATGCCACATGATCAGGAAACTTGATCATCTGTTGACCAATGAACCAGTGACTAGAGTTTCATTGGGAACCCCTGGTTGTTTGTATATCACACGTGTATTGATGTTTTTCCACTTAATACAGTTATAGCATGATATAAAACTTAATCATAAACTATATGAAATATGATAATAGTCCTTACTACTATTTGTCTCTAGGGCATATTTCCAACACGACGGTGCTAGTATGGTCCACGACTTGGCTAGGGCTGTGGCCTGGACAGGGAGTGGCGGTAGGCTGCGGTGGTGCTAGTGTACATCCTAGATGGGCACGGGGTGGTCTGGTGCGAGTTGGCCGTGGTCGGCCGATGATGACCACAAAACGGCGGCGCTCCACTATTCTCCACGGCGAAGGGGGGGTTTATCTGCTGCTGCTCCTAGACACTTAGGGGGACAAGGGGGTTCAGAAGGAGATCAATTCGTCGATGATCACTGTACAAAACAGTGAAGTTTGGCTAGAGATTATTATATGCATGCCAAGTGTTTGTGTTAATGACTGCATGAAATTTATTTTTGAATTTTTGATTCAAAATTTTTGAGTGATCTTATATTAAGCTTGAGAGACTAGGTTTGCTTGGAGAGGTCAAGGGGAATTGATTTGATGGGTTTTTGAAAAAGTGTGATCTTACATATGAATTGGATTCAATTTTCAAATGTCCTTTAAATGGATTTGCTATATGTTTTTGTAAGTTTGTAAAGTGGGCCTTGATACACTTTTACTTGGTCTAGCAAGGGGTGAAAAGAAATAGAATTGCTTTTGTTAGAAATCTTCCTCTAGGAACACCTAAAGTGGCCTAGTGGTTTAAAATGGTCAAAATGACCATTTGCTTTATTTATTCTTATTTGATTTCTTTCTCTTTGGAAATTGTTTATAAATGGTCTAGATGATGTGGCATTCACCTTTAAACCATTTCACAACATTTAGAACAATCAAGCATAGCATATACACTCAATGCTACACTAATGCAAACACACATGCATTCATATCCATTTTTCTTAATAAAAGTTTTTGTTAACCCTAAATTGGGTGATTAGGAACTTGATAACCTTGATTAAAGTTTTGGGGTGTTACAATCCTTCCCTCCTTAAACAAAATCTCGTCCCGAGATTTAAGAAAAACTAGGAACTAAAGAGATCTAGAAACTTAGTCCTAATGTAATCTTCTTGCTCCCAAGTAGCTTCTTCTTCGGTATGGTTGCTCCACTGGATCTTGAGAAATTTGATACTTCGGGTTCTGGTGGTTCTAAAGGCTTCTTCCAAGATACGAATGGGTATTTCACGATACGTCAGATCCTTGTTGATATCAATGGCTCGGTGATCGATGTTCTTGAACACTTCGGTCTTCTCCGGAACTTCTTGGCATTTGCGAAGTAACAAGATATGGAACACATTATGGATGGCTGACATCTCCTCTAGCAGTTCCATTTGATAAGATACTTCTCCTCGGTGATTCAGAATCTTGAAGGGTCCAATATATCTGGGGGCTAACTTTCCTTTCAGCTGAAAACGCTGAATTCCCTTCAAAGGCGACACCTTGAGATACACAATATCTCCGACATTGATAGTCAGGTCTCTACGTCTCTTGTTAGCATAACTCTTCTGTCGGGATTGGGCGGTCTTGAGGTGCTCGCGGACTTTGTGAACCTTCTCTTCGGCTTCTCGTAGGATGTCGGGTCCGAAAATCTGACTCTCTCCTACTTGCGACCAATTCAAAGGGGTACGACACTTTATTCCATATAAGAACTCAAATGGGGCCATTTGCAAACTGGCTTGATAACTGTTGTTGTATGAGAATTCTACGAAAGGCAGAAAATCTTCCCATTTTGATCCATACTCTAGAACACAAGCTCTCAACATATCTTCTAGGATTTGGTTGACTCTTTCGGTCATCCATCGATGCCGGGTGATAAGTCTTGAAATTCAACTTGGTTCTTAATCCTTCTTGGACTTTCTGCCAAAATCTCGAGGTAAATTGGGTTCCTCGATCCGACACTATGGTCTTGGGGGTTCCATGCAAACTAACAATTCTAGCAATGTATAACTCTGCTAGCTTCGAACTCTGGTAGGTTGTCTTGACAGGTGTAAAATGGGCTACCTTGGACAATCTATCAACTATGACCCAAATAGAGTCATTTCCCCTAATAGAAGTAGGCAAACCGGTGATAAAGTCCATTCCAACAGAATCCCATTTCCATTCCGGAATCTGCAATGGTTGTAACAATCATGCGGGTCTCTGATGTTTCACTTTGACTCTTTGACAGATATCACATTTGGCTATGTAGCTGCCGATTTCTCTTTTCATCTTGTGCCACCAAAATTACTCCTTCAAATCTTGATACATCTTTGTTCCTCTAGGGTGGATAGAATAAAGAGTATCATGAGCTTCTTGCATGATAACTTGCTTCACTCAATTTCTTTGGCACAATCGTCCTTTGTACCACAAAACTCCTTCTTCACCTTCGGTGAATCCAGGTACCTTTCCTGTACCGATACGACATTTGATTCCGTCGATACTTGCATTTCCCTTCTAGGCTTCCTTGATTTGACCGATCAACATGGCTTGAAGTTCAATGCTAGCTAAAAATCGTTTGCTAACTAGCTCAGTTCTAAACTGCTCCAACTCTTCATGCAAACTTGGCTGGGCTGCTTTGGTCATGGTGTTTAATCTACACGGCAATCTGCTAAGAGCATCCGCTACCACATTGGCTTTGCCGGGTTGATAGTGAATATCAAGGTCATAATCCTTGATTAACTCTATCCATCTCCTTTGCCTCATATTCAGCTCCTTCTGGGTGAAAATATACTTCAAACTCTTGTGATCAGAATAAATCTCACAACGATTACCCATAAGATAATGACGCCATGTCTTCAAGGCTAAAACTACAGCTGCTAATTCAAGATCATGGGTGGGGTAGTTCTTCTCGTGCTGCTTCAGTTGTCTAGACAGATATGCTATGACTTTGCCTTCTTGCATCAACACACATCCGAGACCAATCTTGGATGCATCACAATACACATCAAAAGGCTTCTTGATATCTGCATAATCAATATTGGGGATGAAATCAATCTCTTCTTGAGTTCTTGGAAACTTGCTTCACATTTGTTGGTCCATTCAAACTTCTTATCTTTCTTCAACAGTTGTGTCATCGGTCTTGCGATGCTCGAAAATCTTTCTACAAACTTGCGGTAATATCCCGCTAATCCGAGAAATGCACGGACTTGGGTTTGAGTGGTTGGGGCTTCCCATTCTTCAACATCTTTGATCTTGGTGGGATCAACAGCGACTCCTCCTGCCGACACAATATGTCCGAGGAATCCCACTTCCTTCAGCCAAAACTCACATTTGCTAAACTTGGCATACAACTGATGCTCTCTAAGGGTTTCAAGGATGGTTCTTAGATGTTGCTCATGGTCTTCTTCTGACTTGGAATAATTAGAATATCGTCGATAAAAACAACGACAAACTTATCCAAAAAATTCATAAAAATCTTATTCATGAGATTCATGAAATAAGCAGGGGCATTGGTTAATTCAAAATACATGACTGTATACTCATACAATCCAAATATGGTGGTAAAGGCGGTCTTTGGAATATCCGTTGCACGAATCTTGAGTTGATGATAACCAGTTCTAAGATCAATCTTAGAGAACACTTTGGCACCAGTCAACTGATCAAATAGATCCTCTATCTTGGGCAGTGGGTACTTGTTCTTGATGGTGACATCATACAGCTTCAAGTAATCTATGCACAAACAGTTACCTCCATCCTTCTTGTCGACAAACAAAACAGGCAATCTCCATGGCGATGCACTTGGTTGAATCACACCTTTCTCCAGCATAGCATCAAGTTACTTCTTCAGCTCCACTAGTTCAGATGGGTTCATACTATAGGGTCTCTGAGCTATGGGTCCAGTTCTAGGAATTAGTTCAATAATGAACTCGATATCCCGATCTGGGGGCATACCGGGCAATTCATCTGGAAATACGTCGGGGTATTCACAGACTACTCTGACTTGGTCAATGGTTGGTAGGGCTAGACTCTTGTTGCATTTGAATTGACGGGGCAAGGTCTCAGATACATGCTCTACTGATACTCTAGAGCTACTGGTCATGGTTATGGCTTTCTTGGCACAGTCGATCATGTTGGAGATATGCCCAAGAGGCAATAATAAAAGTGGTTATTATTATATCTTTGTGTTTATGATGAATGTTTACATCCCATGCTATAATTGTATTATTAGGAAACACTAATACTTGTGTGTTTTGTAAACATAAAAAGAGTTCCTAGTAAGCCTCTTGTTGAACTAGCTTGTTGATTAATAGATGATCATGGTTTCCTGATCATGGACATTAGATGTCATTAACAACATGGTCATATCATTAGGAGAATGATGTGATGGACACACACCCATAGTAAGTGTAGCGTAAGATCAAGTCATTTAGTTCGTATTGCTACAAGCTTTCAAATGCATAGTAACCTAATCCTTCGACCATGAGGTTATGTTAATCACCATCACCGGATGGGTGCTTTGATGACATCAAACACCGCTTAAATCGCCAGGTGGTTATAAAGGTGTCATTGGGTGTTCGAAAGTATGTGTTGAAGCGCATGGACCAAGATTGGGATTTGTCCATCCATATGATAGATATGCTGGGCCCTCTCGGTGGAATGTCATCTAGTTAGCTTGCAAGCGTGTGACTAGGTCACAGGATGACATATCATGGAGCAGTAAAGAGTACTTATCGATGTGAGGTAGAACTAGGTATGGAGATACCAGCGATCAAACCTCGGATAAGTAGAGTATCGTGACAAAGGGAATTGGTTTCGTATGTTAATGGTTCTATCGATCACGAAGTCATCGTTGAGTATGTAGGGAGCCATTATGGATCTCGGATCCGCTGATGGTTATTGATCGGAGAGGTGTCTCCATCATGTCTGCATATTCACGAACCGTAGGGTGACACACTTAAGGTTCGATGCTTTTTAGGTAGATATGGAATATGCGTTGGAGACCGAATGCAGTTCGGAGTCTCGGATTGGATCTAGGACATCACGAGGAGATCCGGAATTATCCGGAGAATAAGATTCATATAATGGAGATCATTTTCTAGGTTCAGAAATGTTCCGGAGTGTTTTTATGGGGATTCTAGAAGGTTTCGGAATGTTCGGAAAGTTCCAGAAGGTTAGTGGACTTTACTTGAAAACCAAGAAAGGAAAGGGGAAGACTTGGGGGGAAGGAAACTCCCTTCCCCCTCTCCCTTGTGCGCCGGCCCTAGGAGGTGGGCCTAGGGGTGGGAACCCTAGGCCGCACCCCTCCCTCTATATATAGAGGGGTGGAGGCGCCACCCCTTGCCCCTCCACTCTTGCCCTAGTCACCTCTCTCCTCCTCCTTCGCTCTGCTGAGGCTTAGGCGAAGCCCTGCAGAATTCTCTACTCCACCACCACCACCATGCTGTCGTGCTGCTGGGATTCCGTGGAGAGATCTACTACCTCCATTGCTCATTGGAGCAGGGAGAGGAAGGTCTGCATCGACTCAGATGTGTGACGGCTAGCATTGGCCGGGCTGTTGGAAGGATCGTCTACTCGATCTTGAGATTGGCAAGTGATCGTCTACATCAACCACGAGATCCGATCTTGCACAAGGCTTTCAGATCTACAAGGGTTAGTACAGATCTATCTCGTTGCACATGTCTAATAGATTAGATCTTGGCTTTTATCTAGATTAGATCTGGGTTTTGTTCGTTCTTGCGGTAGAATTTTTTTGTTTTCCATGCTACGAACCCATCAGTGGTATCGAGCTGTGTCTATGCATAGATCATTTGCAGAGTAGAACACAATGGTTTTGTGGGCGTTGGTGCTCGTGCCGTCTTTTGCTTTGTGTACTTTGCATCTTGCGGTATGGTGGGATGAAGCGGCCCGGGCTAACCTTACATGTCATCGCACATGAGACTTGCTCCACGCTTGATGTGTAACTTGCTTTGCACAAGTGGCTTTGCGGGTGTCTGTCTCTCCCACCATAGTATAGATCCAATTTACACTTTGCACTTGATAGCACTTGTATCAACATTGTGGTTTCAGTTTCGTAGGTAAGATCCATTCTTATTTGAAAGCCCCAAACCACGTAAAACATGCAAAGAAAATTAGAGGCGTCTAACTTGCTTTTGTAGAGGTTTTGTGATGTGATATGGCCATCTTGTGATTGTGATTATATTTGATGTATGCAATGATCCTTGTTGTAATATGACAACCGGCAGGAGCCTAATGGTTGTCTTTGATTCTGCTAAGACCTGCGTGTCTATTCATCTTGTAATAGCTTTATTCCAAGTAGTTGTAATAGTTGCTAGTGATGATGGACAACCATGAAGCGGAATCGACCTTTGACGCAATGCTGGTGATGATGGGGATCATGTCCGTGCTTTGGAGATGGAGATCAAAGGCACATGAAGAAAGGGCCATATCATATCACACTAATTATGAATTGCCTGTGATGTTAATCCTTTATGCATCTTGTATTGCTTAGATCGCGACGGTAGCATTATAAGATGATCCCTCTCACTAAATATCAAGTAATAAAGTGTTCGTCCTTAGTTGGCACCGTTGCTAAGACTCGTCGTTTCGAAGCATCTCGTGATGATCGGATGTGATAGATTCTATGTGTACATACAACGGGTGCAAGCCAGATTTGCACATGCGGAAACTAAGGTTAATCTTGACGAGCCTAGCATGTACAGACATGGTCTCGGAACACGGAATACGGAAAGGTAGAGCACAAGTCATATAAATGATATGATGAACATGAAGACTGTTCGCCAATGAAACTACATCTTCTCTCGTGAAGATCGGACTTGGTGTAGTGGATTTGGTTCGTGTAATCACTAAGACAACGTGAGGGATGTTGTTTTGAGTGAGAGTTTACCTGGTTAATTTAAGAATTAAAATTGAACTCTTAGTCTAAACTACTTGCAAATTTGTTGTAGATTATGGCGAACCTCTCCATCAATTTCAATGCGTTCCTAGAGAAAGAAAAGCTTAAGAACAATGGAAGCAACTTCACGGACTGGTTCCGTGAACTGAAGATTGTCCTCAGGGCTGGTCAATTGACCTATGTGCTCGAAGCACCGCTAGGTGACCCACCTGCAGAAGATGCCAACGATGACGTAAAGAATGTTTACGCCACTCGGAAAAATCACTACTCCACAGTTCAGTGTGCCATCCTGTATGGTTTAGAAATGGAGCTTCATAAGCGCTTTGAGCACCACAACCCGTTTGAGATCATTAAGGAGCTCAGGCTGATTTTTGAGACTCACGCGGCCATGGAGAGCTATGAGGCCTCCGAAAAGTTCTTTAACTGTAAGATGGAAGAGGGAAGCTCTGTTAGCGAGCATGTGCTCACCATGTCTGGGCACGCAAACAAGATCCAAGAGTTGGGGATAACGATTCCTAATGAGTTAGGGATCCACTGTGTCCCCCAATCACTGCCACCAAGTTATAAGAACTTTGTGATGAACTACAATATGCACTACATGAACAAGACGTTGCCTGAACTATCGTCCATGCTGAAAACTACTGAGTGGAGATCAAGAAGGAGCACCAAGTGTTGATGGTCAATAAGACCACCAATTTCAAGAAACAGGGCAAGCCTAAGAACAAGGGCAACTTCAAGAAGGACGGCAAGAAAATTTGCACTGCTAAGAAGCCCAAGGCTGGTCCTAAGCCTGAAAAGAATGCTTCTCTTGCAAGGGTGCTGGTTCTTTGGGCGTAAGCGCCCCAAGTACAGTGGATCTGAAGAGCGGCAACATCAAGAAGAAAGGTATATTCGATATACATGTTATTGATGTGTATCTTACTAGTAATCGTAGTAGTGCAGGTATTTGATCTTTGGTTCGGTTGCTCATATTTGTAACTCGAAACAGGAGCTGCGGAATAAGCAAAGACTGGCGAGAGACGAGGTGACGATGCGCGTTGGAAATGGCTCCAAGGTTGATGCGATCGCCGTCGACACGCTCCCTCTACATCTACCTTCAGGATTAGTTTTAAATTTGAATAATTGTTATTTGGTGCCTGCGTTAAGCATGAACATTATATCTGGATCTTGTTTATTGCGAGACGGTTACTCTTTTAAGTCCGAGAATAAAGGTTGTTCGATTTATATGAGTAATATCTTTTATGGTAATGCACCTGAGATGAATGGTTTATTCTTACTGAATCTCGATAGTAGTGATACACATGTTCACAACATAGATGCTAAACGAATAAAATTGAATGATAATTCTACATACATGTGGCACTGTCGTCTTGGTCACATTGGAGTGAAACGTATGAAGAAACTCCATTCTGATGGACTTCTTGAATCACTTGAAAGATGCGAAGCATGTCTAATGGGAAAAATGACTAAGACTCCATTCTCTGGAATAATGGAGCGAGCTACAGACTTGTTGGAAATAATACATACCGATGTGTGCGGTCCAATGAGTGTAGCATCGCGTGGTGGATATCGTTATATTCTCACTTTCACGGATGACTTAAGTAGATATGGGTATGTCTACTTTATGAAACATAAGTCCGAAACTTTCGAGAAGTTTAAGGAATTTCAAAGTGAAGTGGAAAATCATCATAAAAAAAGATTAAGTTTCTGCGTTCTGACCGCGGAGGTGAATATCTAAGTTATGAGTTTGGCATGCATTTAAAGAAATGTGGAATACTTTCACAATTGACACCGCCGGGAACACCACAGCGTAATGGTGTGTCCGAACGTTGTAATCGAACTCTCTTAGATATGGTTCGGTCTATGATGTCTCTTACATATTTACCGCTATCGTTTTGGGGCTATGCATTAGAGATAGCCGCATTCACTTTAAATAGGGCACCATCTAAATCCGTTGAAACGACACCGTACGAATTGTGGTTTGGAAAGAAACCTAAGTTGTCGTTCCTTAAAGTTTGGGGTTGCGAAGCGTATGTAAAGAAGTTACAACCTGATAAGCTTGAACCCAAAGCGGAGAAAATGCATCTTCATAGGATACCCTAAAGAAACAATTGGGTATACCTTCTATCATAGATCCGAAGGCAAAGTTTTCGTTGCTAAGAATGGATCCTTTCTTGAGAAGGAGTTTCTCTCGAAGGAAGTGACTGGAAGGAAAGTAGAACTCGACGAGGTTATTGAACCTTCTCTCAGAGTTGAGAGTAGCGCAGCACCGGAAGATGTTTTTGTGCCTTTGCGCACCAATTGGAGAGGAAGCTAATGATGGTGATCATGAAACTTGAACGAAGTTCTTCTTGAACCTCGCAGTCAACAAGGTTCGTACCACTCTGATTAGTATGACCGCCTTGAGCGTCATGTTGGTGGACAACAACGATGACACTTGGCGTATGAAGAAGCTATGGTGAGCCCAGATTCCGACAAATGGCTAGAAGCCATGAAATCGAAATGGGATCCATGTCACGAAAACCAAGTGTGGACTTTGGTGGACTTAGGATGGCGTAAAATGTCGAGAACAAATGGATTTTCAAGAGAAAAACATATGCTGATGGTAATGTTACCGTCTATAAAGCTCGACTTGTCGCAAAAGGGTTCCGACAAATTCAAGGAGTTGACTACGATGAGACATTCTCACCAGTAGCGAAGCTAAAGTCTGTGAGGATTTTGTTAGCAATTGCTGCATAATTCGATTATGAGATTTGGCAGATGGATGTCAAAACGGCGTTCCTTAATGGAGACATTGAGGAAGAGTTGTATATGGTACAACCCAAGGGTTTTGTCGATCCTAAAGATGCTGACAAGGTATGCAAACTTCAGCGCTCCATTTATGGACTGAAGCAAGCATCCCGGAGTTGGAATCAACGTTTTGATAAAGTAATCAAAAACTTTGGATTTATACAAACTTATGGAGAAGCTTGTATTTACAAGAAAGTGAGTGGGAGCTCTATAGCATTCCTAGTACTATATGTAGATGACATATTGTTGATTTGGAATGATATAGAACTTTTTAATAGTGTCAAAGCCTATTTGAATAATAGTTTTTCAATGAAGGATCTTGGCGAAGCGGCATATATTCTAGGCATCAAGATTTATAGAGATAGATCAAGACGCCTAATAGCACTTTCACAAAGTACATACTTGGACAAAGTTCTAAAGAAGTTTAGAATGGAAGAGCAAGAAAGGGTTCGTGCCCATGTTGTCGAGTAAGACCTTGAGTAAAACTCAAAGTCCAGCTACGAAGATAGAGAAAATGAATAATATTCCTATGCCTCGGCCATAGGTTCTATCATGTATGCCATGTTGTGTACAAGACGGATATAGCACATCTTGTTAGTTTGACTAGCAGATATCAAAGTGATCTGGAATGGAGCCTTTGGACAGTGATCAAGAATATCCTAAAGTGCCTAAATAGGACTAAGGATATGGTTCTTTCTTATTGAGGTGATGAACAACTTGTTGTAAATGTGATTACCGATGCTAGTTGGAACACCGATCCAGATGACTTGAAGTCACAGTCTGGATACGTATTTATTTTGAATGGTGCTGCAGTGAGCTGGAGGAGTGCCAAGCAAAGCGTTGTGGCGAAATCTTCAACTGAATCGGAATACATAGCTGCTTTAGAGGCTGCACAAGAAGCCATATGGATGAAGGAGTTCATTACTGAACTTGGCGTGGTTCGTAGTGTGTTGGACCCGATGGCCATCTACTGTGACAACACAAGTGCCATAGCTAATGCACAGGAGCCAAGGTCATATAGCAAGCTGAAGCACATCAAGCTACGTTTCCATGCTATTCGCGAGTATGTCCAAGATGGTGACATAAAGATTTGCAAAGTACACACTGATCTGAATGTGGTAGATCCGTTGACTAAAACTCTCCCTAGAGCAAAGCATGACCAACACCAGAACGCCATGGGTGTTAGGTATATTACCATGTAATCTAGATTATTGACTCTAGTGCAAGTAGGAGACTATTGGAGATATGCCTAAGAGGCAATAATAAAAGTGGTTATTATTATATCTTTGTGTTTATGATGAATGTTTACATCCCATGCTATAATTGTATTATTAGGAAACACTAATACTTGTGTGTTTTGTAAACATAAAAAGAGTTCCTAGTAAGCCTCTTGTTGAACTAGCTTGTTGATTAATAGATGATCATGGTTTCCTGATCATGGACATTGGATGTCATTAATAACAAGGTCATATCATTAGGAGAATGATGTGATGGACACACACCCATAGTAAGTGTAGCGTAAGATCAAGTCATTTAGTTCGTATTGCTACAAGCTTTCAAATGCATAGTAACCTAATCCTTCGACCATGAGGTTATGTTAATCACCATCACCGGATGGGTGCTTTGATGACATCAAACACCGCTTAAATGGGTGGTTATAAAGGTGTCATTGGGTATTCTGAAAGTATGTGTTGAAGCGCATGGACCAAGATTGGGATTTGTCCATCCATATGACGGATAGATATGCTCTGGGCCCTCTCGGTGGAATGTCATCTATTTAGCTTGCAAGCGTGTGACTAGGTCACAAGGGATGACATATCATGGAACGAGTAAAGAGTACTTATCGATGTGAGGTAGAACTAGGTATGGAGATACCAACGATCAAACCTCGGATAAGTAGAGTATCACGTGACAAAGGGAATTGGTTTCGTATGTTAATGGTTCTATCAATCACGAAGTCATCGTTGAGTATGTGGGAGCCATTATGGATCTCCAGATCCCGCTGATGATTATTGATCGGAGAGGTGTCTCCATCATGTCTGCATATTCACGAACCGTAGGGTGACACACTTAAGGTTCGATGCTTTTTAGGTAGATATGGAATATGCGTTGGAGACCGAATGCAGTTCGGAGTCTCGGATTGGATCTAGGACATCACGAGGAGATCCGGAATTATCCGGAGAATAAGATTCATATAATGGAGATCATTTTCTAGGTTCGGAAATGTTCCGGAGTGTTTTTATGGGGATTCTAGAAGGTTTCGGAATGTTCCAGAAAGTTCCAGAAGGTTCCGTGGACTTTACTTGAAAACCAAGAAAGGAAAGGGGAAGACTTGGGGGGAAGGAAACTCCCTTCCCCCTCCCTGTCTTGTGGCCCTAGGAGGTGGGCCTAGGGGTGGGAACCCTAGGCCGCACCCCTCCCTCTATATATAGAGGGGTGGAGGCGCCACCCCCTTGCCCCTCCACTCTTGCCCTAGTCACCTCTCTCCTCCTCCTTCGCTCTGCTTAGGCTTAGGTGAAGCCCTGCAGAATTCTCTACTCCACCACCACCACCATGCTGTCGTGCTGCTGGGATTCCGTGGAGAGATCTACTACCTCCGCTGCTCGCTGGAACAGGGAGAGGAAGGTCTGCATCGACTCCGCACGTGTGACCGATCATTGCCAGGCTGCGGAAGGATCGGAGATCGTCTCGATCTTGAGATCGACAAGTGATCGTCTACATCAACCACGAGATCCGATCTCGCACAAGGCTTTCGGATCTACAAGGGTTAGTACAGATCTATCTCGTTGCACATGTCTAATAGATTAGATCTTGGCTTTTATCTAGATTAGATCTGTGTTTTGTTCGTTGTTGCGGTAGATTTTTTTTGTTTTCCATGCTATGAACCCATCAGATCAATCCTTTATGTTTCGACATCCAATCCATTCCTAGTACTACTTCCAAACCTTTAGTTCCAAGTACTATTAGATTGGCATAAAAATCTATCCCATGGATTCTGATAGGCACAGCCTTGCAAATTTTTCTAGCTTTGGTGGTTGAACGAGGAATTTGAACTATCATAACATGCTTTAGTTTTGTTGGTTGAATCTTACTAGTGCATGCAAATTCTTCTGTAACAAACGAGTGCGATGCTCCATAATCAAACAACACTCTTGCAAGTATTGAGTTAACAGAAAGCATACCCCGCACGACATCTGGCGCTTCCTGGTCTTCCTCTGCATTCATGTGGAACAGACAGCCATTGCGGTTGAGAGAGTTCCCTGGGGAAAATCTTCTTCCAGGCTGAACACGACGTTGCTGCTGAGCTAGGGCATTCACATTGGTGGTGGCTGCAAGCTTCTTGGGACATTCGTTGGAGTAGTGACCCTTGACTCCACATTCAAAACAAGTAATCTAGGACTTGTCTTTGGCTGCAACAGGCACGACATTGCTTCCAGTCCTTGGGGCAGTATTGTTGTTGTTGTTGTTGTTGTTGTTGGACTTGGGCGGTGCACGGTTGAAGTTGTTGGAGTTGTCGGGGTTGTTGTTATGGTTTCCTCCAGACTTCAGGTTTCCTCCTCTATGATTGGGGTAGCTTGGACGAGACATTGGGGGTCTATTGTTTCTTGGGGGATATCCTGCAGATGGGTTGGGGCGATACTTCTAGGTATTGTGGAACCCAGTATGGTGCATCATTTTGTGCTTGCGATTGTCACTAGCTTGGTTTATCTTCCCTTCCATCTGGATGGCAAAGTCTACTAGCTCTTCTAGGTCTTCAAAACGGATGTTGACTAATACAGTCTACATCTCATCATGCAATCCATTCAGGAATCTTTCCTTCTTCTTGGCTTTAGTGTTGATCTCATCAGGGGCATACCTAGCGAGGGACAGAAATTTGTCACGGTATTCAACTACCGTCATCCTTCCTTGCTTCAGTTCCCTGAACTCATCTCTCATCCTGGTGACTAAACCTTGCAGCACATGGGTGCGGCTGCACTTGATCTTGAAAGCTTCCCAAGTCATGATCTGACCGTGGTTCATAGTACGAGTGCTATTCCACCAGGCTCTTGCATCTCCTTCCAGATAGTGCGTGGCAAACAGTACTTTCTCGTTGGCGTCAACTCCTGCGACTTCTAGATTATTCTCCATGGTTTGCAGCTAGTCATCAACATCTAAGGGATCCTCTGATTTGTTGAAGATAGGGGGATTGGTATTCTAAAAATTCTTAAGCTTGGATCCATGATGATCCTGATTTCCTTGGCCTTGATTATTGTGGGCCATCTGAGCTATCTGTTGCAGGGTGGCTAGGTTGGCTTGGCACTCTGCTCTACTAGCTTCACGGTCGGAAACTAGCATCTGCAGAATCTGTAGCATCGGGTCCTGCGATGAGATGCTCCCTCCTTGGTTTCCACGAGTCATTTGAAGATTGAGATAGATAATGAGGTAAGAGGGAAAGTTCTAAGGTTCATGGTTTTGTTTTCAAAAGCTTTAAACTTTGAGTTTGACTCAGGTTTTGCAACTAACTTCTTCTCATTCATTCATTCATTCATTCATTCAAGCACACAATACAACACACACACCACAACAAAAAAGGAAAACAGATGATTTTAAGAACCATTCTGTGAACTAAGATATAGTGGGACCGATACAACTCATTCCTACAGTAGTGATCAAGTGCATCTACTCATCATCAATGAAGTCGGATACATCATCATCGGTGTAGAAATCCATGGCATCATCCTCCAGGTAGTCATTGTCATCATTGAGGTACGAGTGAATATCTCCCTGGATGTCTTCACCTTCTTCCTCTTCTTCTTTTGCTTCAAGATAGACTTCTTGCTCATGAATGGTCTTCTCGAGGTCATCCACCTTCTTGCGAAGACGAGCGATGGTGCGATCCTTCTTGTCGCGTTGACGACGAAGTGATTGGCGATCCTTGACGAGCATGGCGAGAGTCTGGTCCTTCTTGGCGGCAATGGCAAGGTTGTGGTTGGCGTAGGCTCGAGCATTGTCCAATTTCTTTTGTCTATCATACAGCAGGAAGTCAAGATTCTCCACTTAGC
The DNA here is from genome assembly GCA_023614405.1 of Avena insularis. Classification (NCBI taxonomy): domain Eukaryota; kingdom Viridiplantae; phylum Streptophyta; class Magnoliopsida; order Poales; family Poaceae; genus Avena; species Avena insularis. The sequence goes on along the minus strand of CM042688.1, from coordinate 236,160,301 downwards.
GCTTCATCTCCGGGTGACTTGGCATCTCCAATGGCATTCCCATAGAATCACGCCTTGCATAATGAGAAAAGTGAGGTTCCTAGATCAAGTTGATGTTTTGCCCACATAGACGGGCAAGAGCTTCATGCATAGCCCTGGCTAATCCATCTAGCCAGTTGTTCTCTCGCACGGTGAATTGATTCTTCTCAGAAAGGGGTGATTCCATCTTGCCTCTAAGGTCTGCAACTATCAGCCATTGTAGATCTCCTCCTGGAAAATCCTTAAGTTGAGCTCCGAAGAATTCCGGATGCGGATGCTCAAGATACTCAGACAGTGCATCAAGATCCCTCTCAAAGATCATCTAGCCTCCGTTGCCCAACTGGTAAAACTTGCAATACTGAACTTCCATCTATAAGAATTTAGGATGAGTAAGTTAGTAAGGTGATCAAGTGTGTCAAATTTTATGTAGGAATGTAAGAATTTTTGAGGAACATGATTTTTTTTGGAAGAATCAAGGATAAGAGTGGGAATAGGTTTTCATAAATACTCACTTCTTTTATTTTGAAACTAATTTTTTGTTCAGACGTCCATTCTAACTAGGGTCTCCTATGGTCAGGATGGCTCTGATGCCAACTTGTCAACACCCGGATTTTTAATCCTAGATGCCTATTATGCCATAAATCACAATCCCGGGATTACCATTTTTGCGAGCAATAATAGATTGGATATCACAGTACATCATCCATTACAAACCATAATAAGGTCTTACACAAATAAAGGATCTCATGATCCAGTCTTAATACAAACAAGCAGCGGAATAATAAGCGTAGTAGCGGGTTCCATCTTCAGTGTCACAGGCAATGCTGACGATGGGAGATGATCCTAGTTGTCATAGCCGTCCTGCTGTCCTTCCTCCTAGTAGTCTCCTCATAGTCTGGCCATGGGAATAGCCAGGGACAAAGCCATGAGTACTCTTTAAGTACTCACAAACTATCACTAACAAGTAAGGTAGTTCTAGTAGGAATCCTAAGCTCTAAGTTTGTTTGCAAAAAGCTAGATTTATCTAAACGGAGTTCAGAAGTAAATAAAACTAAGTAAAAGTTCTAAATCACTTTAAGTTGGGAACCTAGTTTTCCTATTCACAACCCTGTTGTGGTCAAGTCAAGATCATAGTTCACTCACAAGTCTTTTTGAAAACATCTGACGACGGAACAGTATGGCCACTCCAACTATCCATGACCATGGACGCGGCTATTTGAATACTTTGACACTCTACAGAGGTGGTACACTTTCACCACAAAATTCGATACATCCGTCAGGGATAACCCTGAATCATCATACTTAGTATGCGGATAGTCAATCATAACCTTTCCTTTACATAGTCTAGTATAAGCACCTCCCCTATGAGCTTGGCCTCCCAGCCATGGCCATCCTAGGCACTGCATAGGTGGACATCATCAAGAGGTATCCTCAGCTCAAACCTCTTCCGCGAGGGAACCCATACTAATGCATATAAACTTCCGGCTAAACCTTACCCAATTCAGGTATTGTGGTTGTACGGTAAAATTGGAATGGTATCGCATCCGAACCCAACCATCAGTTTTTATAAAGGGCTAAGGCTCATGCCTCAACATTTTCATCATCAAATCCATTTGTGTTTCTCAACACATGTCAAAACATTTCAATAGAATGACTCATCATTCCAAGGTTTTCATAATCATTTTCACCAAGTATTCCCATCTAAAGTGATCAAGTTTTATGCTCAGCACTAGCCACTAAGTTAAGATTGTTCACTAATGAGGGATGCTAATATCAATCTCATGCCATAGAATGACATCTAGTATAGGCCTAGTTTTATACTCTTTATGCTATCTATACTATCTTTCCAAAACATCACAAAGCATTAACTAAAAGTAAAGAACTTTGGTAAAGTAAAAGAGTAAAGCTTGCAAGTAAAACTTGGGATTGGTATAATCAAAAGTATATAACCAAAGCATGCCTAATGCATTTCCTTAAGTTATCAAGGGGCAAGTGTTAACTTGCTTAGTTCTAGCTTGCCTTGATTGATGCAGTGATTGAAGTTTTCTTCGTCTTCTTCGGGGTAGAACTCCTCCTCCTCGTATCCTTGGTCGATACTATCGTCTATAAAGGAATACAGGGTACACAATCACCCAACAATAATTAACTAGTCTATTTAGCACACTAAGGTTCACACTTGATGATCTAGCATCATCACAATCATCACATGCAATAAAGAACTAGTTTTATTTGGTTTATTTGAGAAAAGTAATTTCTACTCATTGGAATTAATTAAGATTTAATATTCTCCAATTAAAATATGGGATCATGTGGACACATGTCATCACCACATATTCTAATACATGGTAATGTGATTTAAAGGGTTGGTCATATTTTATAAAGTTTAAGATTATCATTTAAATGATTTAAAGTGACTAGAAATGCTCTAATAGCATTCTTTTGGTACTAGTACAATGTTACTGCATGCAAACCTAAATATTATTGCATATTCAGATAGGTATTATCAAATGTGATTTTTGAGAGTTGGAATCAACTCAAAAGCTATTATGGTTGATTTTTGAAAAATGTTTGAAGTTGCAAAAGTCTCTGTCTTAATATTTTTTCCAAAGATTATCTCTAACTCGAAATGATTTCAATCCAACTGGCTTGGATAGATAATTTAATTTCCTTTCTGGCAAAATTTGAATCATGCAATTTGGTTAAGTGAATCTCTCTAAATTGATTTTTGAATCTAGGGACAGAAACTAGTTTAAACTAAAAAGGAAAAATATTATTTGAATTTCCAGGCCTGGGCGGGAAAGCTAAACGGGTCGGCCCAACTACACAGCGCAACGCAGCGTAGCGTGTGGCTGACAGAGAGGGTCCACTGGTCAGTGACTCATCTAACGTGAAGCGGTATCGTTGATTCTAGGTCGTGCGATTAGAAGCAAGATCGACGGCTGAGGGTCGTCGACGACGAACAGCTCCGGCGACGAGCTAAACCTAACGCGGTGGTGGGGGTATCTCGGGGCTCACCTAGGCTCCATCTAGGCATGACAATAGGGGCAAACAACTTGGTAGATGACGGTGAGGCGAGGCGCGGTCACGATAGGGCTCGGGGTGGTCAGAATCGACGGCGCCCTTCTCCTCCAGCAGCGGCGGACTCCGGTGAAATATCGGCACGGTGGTGCTCGCCTTGCTCCGGGGAGAAGTGGGGAAGGTCAGTGAGGAGTGGGAAGTCGAATGGTGTGAGGAATGGAGGCTGGGGTGACCTCCTTTTATAGCTCGGCCAGGGGACCGAGCGGTGCGGCGATGTGCTCGGTGGTGGTGTCGCTACAAGCAGCTAACGACATGGGCGAGGGCGTAGGTCGGTGCGGTGCTCCCTGACGGTTCTCACGGACTTAATGGCGCGACGTGTGGCGGCTTGGTTTGGTCTGGCACGTGCGACACTCTGAGCGGAGGCAGAGGTGCTTGCGGCGACGTGCGGCAGCTGCGGTTCACGCGGCGGCGAACGGGGGTCTCTGCCGGGGTGGTGTGATCATGGCGATGCAGCGCGTGCACGGTGAGGGAAAGGCACGAGTTGGCAGGGCTGGTCGGGCATAAGCGCCTGGCGGCGCTCTGGACACGCCGCGGCCGGACGGGTGCTATGTGTGGTGCGGTACCACTCGTCTGGGCAGGGCCTGACAGGAGTGGCGGTAGGCTGCGGCGATGCTAGTGGACATCCTGGATGGGCGCGGGGTGGTCTGGTGCGAGTTGGTCGTGGTCGGCCGATGATGACCACAAAACGGCGGCGCTCCACTGTTCTCCACGTCGAAGGGGGGGTTTGTCTGCTGCTGCTAGACACTCAGGGGGACAAGGGGGTTAAGAAGGAGATCAATTGGTCGATGATCACTGTACAAAATATTGAAGTTAGGCTAGAGATTATTCTGTGCATGCTAAGTGTTTGTTTTAATGGCCCCATGAAATTTATTTTTGAATTTTTTATTCAAAAAATTTGAGTGATCTTATATTAAGCTTGAGAGACTAGGTTTACTTGGAGAGGTCAAGGGGAATTGATTTGATGGGTTTTTGAAAAAGTGTGATCTTAATATATGAATTGGATTCAATGTTCAAATGTCCTTTAAATGGATTTGCTAGATGTTTTTATAAGTTTATAAAGTGAGCCTTGATACACTTTTACTTAGTCTAGCAAAGGGTGAAAGAAATAAAATTTCTTTTGTTAGAAATCTTCCTCTAGGAACACCTAAAGTGGCCTAGTGGTTTAAAATGGTCAAAATGACCATTTGCTTTATTTATTCTTATTTGATTTCTTTCTATTTGGAAATTGTTTGTAAATGGTCTAGATGATGTGGCATTCACCTTTAAACCATTTCACAACATTTAGAACAATCAAGCATGGCATATACACTCAATGCTACACTAATGCAAACACACATGCATTCATATCCATTTTTCTTATAAAAGTTTTTGTTAACCCTAAATTGAGTGATTAGGAACTTGATAGCCTTGAGTAAAGTTTTGGGGTGTTATATGCTACAACCTCGAATCGAATGACAACCAGCTCCATGAGCCGTAGAGACCAAGAAACCTCTCTTTTCTCCTCATGATGTCATCTCATTTGCCCTGAACTTCCCATCCTCATGGTCCGAAGCCAAAAAAACGAAGCTGCTCTTAGGAGAAAATAAGCCATGGGAAGGAGAGGGAAGGGAAGACGCTCGAGTGCATGGATTACCTTATCCCTGATGAAAGGAGATGAGAAGTGTGGGTCGACCTGACCACCATCCTCCACAGGTGGTCTGGCGGCCGAGCTTGGTGACGAAGGGGCGCATATGTCGGTGCAGTGGTACACGTATACATCTCAATCCTCGTAGCGTCCAGTGGTTTAGGGTGTGAGATAGGAGTGGCAGGACAACTCCCAAGCAACATCGCCCTTCCAGATCCTGAGCAGACGTAGACATCGGAGCCAAGAAACGGCGAGCTCGTGCTTGAACGACCACCGCCAGGATCAAAGGAGATTTCGAGGCGGGAAGGGGCCATGCCGGCGGCGTGCAAGAAGTTGGGGAGGGAATGGCGGCGGCTGTCGGTCGGGATTTGGGAGGTTGAGTGGGTGTCCTTCGGCGACGCGCAGGAGGTGGGTAGGGCATCGGCCGACACGGAGAAGTTTGGGGGTGGAGGCGGGGGGTGGGGCGTCCAGAGGTGAGGCGAGAGGTCGCCGGTGGCCAGGGCGGCAGCAGTGTAAAACCGTAGGGAGGAGAAAGAGGAGAGGGGATCCACGGGAGGGTGGGGCGCGCGGGTGTCAGGGTGTGAGCGTGTGGGCATGTATAATCTGAAGCATTCATATCGATCGGACGGCAAGCAGCAGCCGTGTAGCGACAGATGCCCTCAAAACGCTCCCTTTTTAGAAAACTTAAGCTATAGAGTAATTAGGTATGTTTTTTCTAAGATTAAAGTATTTTTCTAAATTTGCCTAACTGGATAATGCATATACACACGTGGACAGAGTGTGTCGATGACAAGTGGGTCTAGGGTGCAGTCAGCATGCACGTTGGCAAGTGATTTAGTTATTTCTTTGTCTACGGATTCGATTTTAGCCACATATACTGACGAGTGGGGTCATTGTCACGTTGTCTGCCACGCAACAATGGACTAGTCAAGCTAGCGAGTGGGGCCGGGGTGATGATGTTAGCTCATCGAAACCTTCCGTCAGCATAGCAAGGCACGTCATCACTGTTTTATGGAACCCATCACACACAGCTGGTACCACATGACTTAGTACTCGATGGCAAGTCTATCGAGCTACCACACAGAACAACTGGTCATCCACATCTACGTCGATAGCGACCTGCTACAGTAGCATAATTCCGGCTAACATCGACTCTACACTATAGTAAGCTAATCGGTGGGCTAAAGGTAACAATATAACAAGAATATAACAACGCTTATGAAGAACTACTCGAGTGATCAAACGGTGACCTCTAACTACATCGACTATAAGCTGCTGCGGTGGATCAACTCTAGTCAACTGCCCGACGAGGCTACAATCTACCCTACACTTAGCTAAGAGGCTCTATAAGTTCGTATGATCACTCAGTTGGTTAGGACCTAGTCCTATTGTGTTGAAGACCGCCAGAGATGTCGATTGGATCACGGATTATGGTGAAATGCATCAGAGACAGATGTGTCAATTCTGCTAATTGAGACCTACCTGGCTTACTTTCGATGTGATAAAAGATTACCTTAGACACATTGGTGCTCCTACGCTCTTATTGGAGGGAGAGCTCCCTTGCGATGGCTCGTTTATGTGCCCTAACCAGGATTTCTTTTAGAAGAGCAAGCGCGAGAGCTCAAGATAGAATGAGCCAAAGCTATAAGGAATGAGGAAGAACAGACGAAGTACAGGGCAATTTATAGGGTTCAGAATACGGTTCGGTCACATTGATTTCACGCAACTATGGCAGTAAGTTGACATCAACATCTCGATGATGGAGACGATGACTAGTATCTCATGTCCATTTTGCAACAAAAAACTCGGCGGTTCTGGGTTTTAGTGTGATGCGGGGGAAATTTCTGAGTGGGCTTCTAGTTGGGCCGGACTTGGGCCTGGTAAGTGGGTTTCGACCCAGGTGAGTGTTCTGTTATTTATTTCTACTATTTTCTTTTTATTTTTTAATTTATGTTTTGTATTTTCTATTTGAATTTTGGTTTGATTCAAAATTTCTCTAAAGAGTTTTATTAATAGAATACCTTTGAGTATATTCTAGGGTCATTTTATATTTATGGTGGTGTATTTTAATTACATTGATTTATGGTCATTCTTGTATGCTAGCAAATGACTCCTAAATCCTTCAATAAAATATACTCAAAATTGGTATTTTGAACTTAATTTTTATTTGGATTTAAACAATATAGATTGACAAAGGATTTTGTTTCCTTTATAATTAATTTGTTTTTTAGAAAATACTTTTCTAATATAAAAGAATTTGGAAATGGAAAATATATTTGAACCTTCGACTAGATTCTTTGCTCATAATGAATATTTTGAACACTCCAAGGGTTCATGGTATTATTATATTCCTTTATTTTATGTGCTTAACACACATTGAGGTTTGTACATACTTTTATTTCCATAGATATGTATAAGATCACTAGGCTTTCTTATTTTACAAAAAATCAAATAAATTCCTTATATTATGGAAGTACTTCATAATATCTTTTGTAACTCTAATTTCAGTGAAGATAGTCATGAATAATTTGGTAGGTGGTTTTATTAGATTAACTACTGTTGACAGAAGTGATTTTGGGTACATATTCTTATGATGAAAATCAATAAATGTCCTTTGTGTGTTTTACCCAAGACTAAGATAAAGAATAATTTTCCTGTTCCTTGGACAAGATGTAGGTTTGCTTCACATAGGGATTTTGGATCATAATCACATCCACATCACATTAGGGTTTAGTGTTAGAGGATTATGATTTCTTCACAAGAGTGTGAGGTATGTATCATCTCTATACTAGAATTAAAGGATGGCAAGATTATTTGATATTTGATTACACCATAAGTTTATCTTTATGATGATTTTGGTAGAGATGAGTCACTAGATATGCATGCAAAGATAGTATGGGCTTACTCTCTTGATCACTATGGCATGAAGGAGATACATTCCTTAGTCAAGAATAGAGTATATTTCATCAACTTAATGTCTATCATCATTAAGTAGGAATTCTACTCATCAAAAGAATGTAATGGATATGATGATTTATGAATGGGATGTTAGAGAATAGTCAGAGGTCCATCCCATGAATTTGAAACATGATGGATCATGGTTGAGAATTACTAGATAGTCTTTCATATTCTTAATTACTTAGGATTCTAGAACTATGTTAAGGGAAAACCTTCCCTAGATATACTAGGCATGATCTACTGGTACTATGAACCATAGGTTCTAGGCCTAAACCCTCTACAGATCCAGATGATCTGCTATTGTTACTATTATGTCAGTTCTAGGGATTTAGCTATAACCTTTGTATATTTCTAAGTTTTCTCCTATTGATGAACGCTTGCCTTCTCCTACTTTTTCTTTTCTGCTTCACTTGCCTCTCTAGATCTCTCGCTTACACTACTAGTGTCTATTTCTAGTTTGTCGTTTGTACCTCTCACTTAGCCTCTGGCCTGAGTGTGATTCTTATGAGCTCTTGCTCTGAGGTGGTGTGTTGTGAGTTGTGTGGTGAGAATGCTCATGGGTGTCCTATTTATAGGTCCTTGAGGCAACTTAGGAGCTTTCCTAAGGTAACTTGGTAACCAAGGCACCTAGGTGGGATGATTATCCACTTGAAATTATTTTTAATATAACAAGTGGAATTTGTCACTAATGGGCCTTGGGCTCATTTGTTATGTGAGCTTAGGATTGTATTAATAAATACCAATGTCTTATTTGCAATTTTAAGTTAATACTCTATTTGCAAATATGGGATTATTATTGTAAGCTTCCATAATAATTAAGTGAAACCTTAATTAGCAATATGGACCGACAATAATTTCTATCTAATGCTTAAGATTATTAACTAAGTCAAAACTTAATTAATCAAGATGGTTTGATTAGGTAAAGTCTAAGATGTGTAATCATCAACTCTCAAGGTGAATAGATGACCTTATAGGTTTGTATTTTTAGTGAATCAAGTTTAGGGTTACAAATGAATACTAGTCATTTACTAAAGGTGTATCCAAGGCTACTACTAAGGCTTAGTATAAAGTGAGGGATATATGCCCTAGTGGCAAATAATAAAGAGTGTTTGTTATCATATCTCATTAGTTCATAATAGTTCTGTACCATGCTATAACTATATCAATAGGTAACATTGATACACGTGTGGTATGTAAACAAACCAAAGTCCCTAGTAGCCTCTGTTCAACTAGTTTATTGGGCAACTGCTGATCAAGGTTTCCTGATCATGGTGCATTTATGCCAATTGACAATGAAGTCATATCATTAGTGAATGATGTGATGGACATTACCCATATAAGTATTGCAACACGATCAAGTCATAAAGTTCAAGTTGCAATAGTTAGAAATGAAGTATCCTAATCCTTAAACCACGAGATCATGTTTAATCACTATCACTCGCGGCTGCTTTGATTACATCAACTATCACACCATAACAGGGTAATCATAAAGGTGTATGTTGGGTATTCTAGAGGGGCACATTGAGGCACATGCATCAAGATTGGTATTTGTTCTCCTGCATGACGGGAAGTTACTCTAGTCCGACTCAGTGAGATTACATCCATAAATAGTGTGCAACATATGACTAGGTCATGAGGATAGAATATCACAGAATGAGTAAAACATCACTTGTCGCTAACTATATTGAACAAGGTATAATGATACCGATGGTCAAATCTCGTACAAGTCAAGTATCAAAGTAATGAAGGGAATTGGACTCAACGTTATGGTTCAAACGACAATAGACATCATGGAATGCACAGGGTTTATTATGGACATCCCGGCCCCGCTATTGATCATTGATATGAGGGAAGTCTCGATCATGTCTATGACCTTCCCGAACCATAGGGTAACACACTAAGGGGCACAATGACAATTAGAGAAAGTTTTTGTGATAATGGAATCATTGAAGAAAGAGAAGGAGAATACCGAAACTGTTTTGAGAGAGAACTAGAATCATTCTGAGAGGATCCGAAGTCGTTCGGAGTAAATCGATAGGTGTTTCGGATAAAGAGGAATTTAATAATATGTATTTATACATTAATTATTAGAAAATAATATTAAATAAATATTACAATTAAAATTAAAAGAGCATGTCACGTCCTAGAGACAGGCCTAGTCGTGACAACCGCCACATGGTTATAATCTTGTGATTATAAGCATGTAAGGCTTAAAAAAACAAATTTACAAAGATAAAACAAGGGTACACTTTATTCATTATTTTAGTCAGTACACAAGCTTTCAGCTACACATACAAGCTTTTATTTAATTCCCAATCCCGTAGTACTACTTCTACGCTTTGCCATCAAATCCAACATTTCTTCCTTCTGCAAAAGAAATAAAGATGGCAAGGGTGAGTATGAAGGCATACTCAGCAAGCATACATACAACAAGAAAATATTAGATGACACCGAATCAAAAGTACCAGGATTAGCAGAATGATAAAGAAAATAGCTGCAGAATAGAAGGATTTTAAATGGAAAGGAAAAAATATCTGGCATCACACATGACAACAAGCATTCCCTACCCGGGAGTCACGGGGGTTAATATTAACGCTTTTACACTCTGCAGAGGGGTACTCCAACACCGACAGTCCCAACTAGAACCACACAGGTGCTAGTTGAGCAGAGCTCTTTAGCCCGCTAAGACCTGGATACCTTGACCTACTCATGCCGGTCGCTCATACGGATCCATCACCGGACACTTTCCCGAACAAGGGCCATCCCTAACTGAGAACTCAGATAGTCCCATACATGTGGCCAGTACAATACATTTGCCGTCGTGATACCAGGGTTCTAGAAATATTAGAAGACACTTATCTACATGTAAAATCATCAAGAAAGTATGACCCGATACTAGACAAAAAGTAAGCTTGGTCGCATGTATGTGCTACCACCACCTGGTCAGTACCAATGGTTCTTCACGCAGTGACAGAACCAAACAACAACATAAGGGCTACCAAAATCAATTGGAAGCAAGTGACATGCATGAATCATATCACAATAAATCAAAAAGAGTGATTAACAAGGACCAAGGTATATGGATTGGAAGAGCAATAATAATAGCAATAAGCTTCCAACGACATGGAATATTCATGCAAGCATCACATGGGTGCATAGCCAAAATGTCAGGAGATGATGTGCATGTCTGAATCAAAAAGCTACTAGCTATATACATCCATCAAATAGCTAGAGCGATGGCACCTTATGACATGGTCTGAGAGAGAAGGAATAAAATAGAGGAAGCTTTTGGAGATAGGACGCATGTTTGCGTGGTTCTATTTCTTCCAACACTGCAGCAACAGACTAGACCCTACTGCTCACCCTACTGCTTTTGCTAATGCCTACGTCTACTGATCAGTTGTTCTATGATTCGGTCTGGATGGTAAAATCTGGCTATCCGGTTCTCAACTTACTTCTCACGACTCGAACTTGCAGAGCAGCAGCTAGGAGAGCTCCTATGTGACACATGCCAAGGAAAAACAGATCATCCTTATAAGCAAAAGCATGCAGCTAAGCAGACAAAATGCATCGATGCATGTATGAGAGAGTACACGTGAGTACCAAAATATCTGGTACTATCTACTATTTTCCATGCATCTAAAATAAAAACTTCTAATTAATGGCAAGCATGGACACCTCGAAAGTAACTTAGATAAAATATTTCGTCTAAACACTATTTAATTATGCTCCAAGTAACCTGGGTGTTATAGGGCAACTTCCCTAATGGGCGAATTCCTCGAAGGAAAGAGGCCCAAGAGGGCAAGCTGCCCAAGGGGCTGCCGCCGCCTAGGAGACCGCCGACCCCTCCTTGGTTCGTCCGCACGCGGGGCCCAACCGGCCGTCCGGCCCCTCCACCCATTGGTGCCTCCCCTCCTCCAAGTTTAGTCCCACCCTGGGACTTGGCAATGTGGGGACTGCTACCCTGCGGTACCAAAGTTCCCAGGCGAGTGCACCGCGGTACCTAAGTTGCCTGAAATTGTCGTGTTTCGAAATTTTGGGCCGCCAACTACCGAGAGGGGCCATTTCGATGCAAACTCATCTCACCCCTACCAAATCCAAACATTCCGTGAAACTGCCCCGTGAAGTAGATGGTCGGGACCCTCATGTCAGTAATATTTCCGTGACGCGAGCACCAACGCGACAACCACGTAGGCGAAACGAGAGACTAAAGGAGCATGGTGTGTTGACCAAATTCACAAATCCACTCCCTCCCTCCTTTCGCATGAACCCTAGCACCGGCGGCGTCGAAATCCCCTCTCCAACCAGAATGATCTCTTCGGGCATTTGACTTCCGGCGCCAAGTTGCTGCGCCTACTCGCTGTTATCGAGCTCTAATGCCGAATGCCGTGCCAGCCGTTGCGACGATCTAGCCCGCCTCTATCGCCGACGAGCTGAGAAGCGCGAAGGATGGCAGATCCATTTGCCGAGGAAGAAGTACTTCTGGCTAATTGCGGGTGAGCTACTCTTCTCTTTGCTATTCGCACTACCTATAACTACTAGCTGGCTATTGGCATTACAAAGATATATCGAACATAGAATTGTTTGCTAGCACGACGCTGACAAACAATTCTTATCTTTTGTCTCCAATTTTCTGTCAAGTAGGATCTCCGCTGAACCCAATTACACGGTTCGGGTCACCATCTGCGGCTACCACATTAAATTAGCATATGGGAAGAGCGTGTGGAAACAAGCTCACAATCTGAATATGGAAGTAGTGCCTGTGAAGTTATGCACTATCCCTGGTTTGGTTGCTGTTGTGCGTGAACTTGCTTTAATGAGGCCGGAGCAGACTGCACGGTTCAGCATCCTTGATGAACGAGGCTTCAAGGTTCCTATAGCGTGTGACAGTCAGCTAATTGGGTTGATGAAACAACATGCTGGGCTTCGCGTGGTTATGCTGATTTGTAACATACTGGATGAGGAAGCTCCTGCTACTGGGAGTCGCCCAGCTATTATTGGATAGGGAGGTCTAACTCGAACCCCTGTTGTTGTTGAGAAAAATGTGGTTCCTCGTCCGCGACATGCTTCTGTCAGGCAACCTCCTCGTAGGAGTCCCCGTATTGCCGTTGTGGAAAACTCTGCTCTGGAATCTACTGGTACTGGTCGTCCCCGTGGTGTTGTTGCTCCGTCTGCTGCTGACCCAATCCATGCCGCTGTTGAGCAAACTAAGGCTTCTGGTGGCTACCCCACTGTTGTTGCCAAGACCGCTGCCTTGTGTGCTGCTCCTCCTCGGAACCGTCCTCAAGTTGTGCGAACCTGTGCTCTGGAATCTGCTGGTACTAGTCGTCCTCGTGTTGTTGTTGATCTGGCTGCTGTTGACCCAATCTCTGCCGCTCTTGAGCAAACTAAGGCTTCCGGAGGCTGCCCCACTGTTCTTGCAAAGACTGATGCCTTGTGTCCTCCTCGAAGACATGCTCAGGTTCAGCGAGCTGCTGGTCTAGAGGTAGCTCATGGTCTGGACTCTGCTAGCACTCAAACACTGCTGTTGTGGGAAATGCTCCTGATCGTCGATGTGGCATGGCAGCAGCTGATCCTATTGTGGCTACCGTTAGAAGGGGTCCTGCCTGTCCACCATGTAATGTAGCTCCCGCTGCTAAGGGCCCTCGCCTTGCTCCTGGTCCTGGTACTTCCACCGAGGTTGATCCAGCTAACGATGATGCTTGTGATGGCTACGGTGGCATTGGGACTAGGTCTGATGGTGCCGCTCCACCTCTCGAACCTCTCGGAGGTTTCTACCCTGAAGAACCTGATGATGGCAAAGTAATCGTTCGTATCGGTGTCACGGATTATACTGCAAAATTAGATGATGGCACAAAAAAATTCTATGACGAGTTTGATATAATCCTTGGCAGATACGATCCTGAAGTGGTAGAGTTATCTGACCTGATGGCATCATTACGTGTGAAGGTGCTGTGGGGGTCCTCCCAGGAAGCCTGTTTTGTTATATTTTGGTTACAGGAGCAAAAAGGCTATCGGAGTGAATGATACCAGGGATTTAGTCGTACCGTTTACAAGGAAACATTATAGGGGTGAAGTGTACTGCCACTTGATAGTGCAAATGGTTGGAGAGGAATTGGAACTCGACAATAGAGATGATGGACTTTTAGAAGGCATGCGTGACCTGATCCATGGCATCACTGAGGCTGGTGCTACTGAGGGTAGCTTCGAACAGAGGAGAGTCTTACAGAGGAGCGTCATAAAGAGGAGCAGGAAGAGCATCCCCAGAAAGGGCACCCCGAAGAAGAACGTCACCAAGGAGACCACGCCAGAGAAGAGGACGCCCAAGAGTCGCACGAAAAAAGCACCACGCCGCAGAGTACACCCCTAAGATCCAGTCAAAATGCCACACCGAACAGTAGCAGCAAAAACGCTAAGAGGGCTAGCACGGTGGTGAACACTCCTAGGAGTGGTATAAAAGAGGCGAAGATGGCCAGCACAGAGGCTACCACACCTAGTGGGAGCAGAAAAAATACTAATTTGGAGCGGAACACGCCGCTGTTAGGGAATAATGCCAGCACGAAGGAGAACACGCCCAATAATAGCAGCAAAAGGGCTAATTTGGAGTGGAACACGCTGCTAAGGTCAGGCAATAATGCCAGCACGAAGGAGAACATGCCCAATAGTAGCAGCAAAAGGACTAATTCGAAGAAGAACACGCCGCAGAGGTCAGGCAATAATGCCAGCATCCTGGAGCCAACACCCGTGAGGGGAGGTAGTAAGGAGATCACACCCAAGAGTGATAGCAAAAAGCCTAGTTCGCTGGGGAATGGAACGCAGATGTCAAGCCCTACTGATACCATCAGGAAAGATTACATCAGGAAGGAGGATGTACACGGGAAGAGCAAGAGGGTTCTGTACAGTCAAGATGAAATTAATTCTGACTGCTGTTTGTCCACTGAAGTACCTAGGATGCGTGCAAACGTAATACCACCCCATGTGGTTGCAGCATAACCAACCGAGGGTCTTGGAGAAAACAGAGTTGCCGGTGAGGTGGATTGGGGCAATGTTCCGGTCCATCCGGGTGGAGACGATGGTGCAGCCCCACCCATGGCAGTCAATATGATGTGTGAAGTACTAGGCATTAGAGACGATGGCGAGGATTCTGAATCAGATGAAGAAGAAGGCACTATAGAGGATCAAGAATCTAGTGATGATGAAATAGACGAGGAACTTAACGATGAGGCTGGTATTCTAATCGATGATTTGGGCGTTGAAGTAGAAGAAATGAAACATGACCACGAGTATCCTATAATTTCGGTCGGCACCGAGTTCAGGAGCATGCATGAGTTTAGGATGTTGTTCCGGCATTTTTGTATCAAGGGGGAGTTCGACGTTTATCGACTGAAGAACACTGCCCAGAGGTATGGGCCATTTGCAAGTTAACGTGGATGAATGGACGGGCCGAGGTACATTGTCCATGGAGGATCACATCAAGAGCCTTACCTGCGTCGAAGGCAATTAGGGTACTGAGGCAATGAATGCAGCAAACCATTAGAACTTTCTCCCTTTTCACTCTATAACTACAATTGATGTGCGATATCTTTCTGGCAACTAGTCGACTCCGCTTATCTTTTAAATGAATTTGTGTTGCAGGTGAACAAAATGGGCCCTCCACACATGTGTCCAAGCGAAAACTGAAATCCTCAATGGCGTCTGGTGGGTGGCTATACAATCTATGTCCATACTAAAGGATAACCCCAAGGAGACCGCGAAGAATATTCATACTAGCCTCGGTTCTAAATACAACATTGTCCTACCGTATTACACGGTTTGAAAGGTAAAGAGAAAGCTCTAGGGGTCTTACACGGGGATTGGACAAATAGCTTTAGGATACTGTACAACTTCAAGGCGGAGGTACAAGCTAGGTGTCCGAGGAGTGTTGTGGAGATTGACATCGAGTCAGTACGTGGTAAAATATATTTCAAAAGATTTTTCATGGCGCTTAAACCTTGCATCCAGGGATTCAAGGACGGATGTAGGCCGTATCTGAGTGTAGACAACACTGTCCTAACTGGCAAATGGAAAGGGTGTCTGCCATCTGCCACAACACTTGATGGTCACAACTAGATGTTCCCAGTGGCATTCGGGCTGTTTGAAACAGAAACGGAGGAAAACTGGGTCTGGTTATGAGGCAGCTCAGGAGATCAATAGGCCACATGGATCCATTGGCTATATCCACGGATGCATGCAAAGGGCGGACGAATGCAGTGAAGGAGGTGTTCCCGCGAGCTGAAGGTAGAGAATGCCATGCCCATATGATGCTCAACTTGTACTCACACTATGCAGGCAGCGTATTTCGTTACATGTTTCCTGCTGCTAGAGGTACACACCTAGTAGCACCGAATATTTCATGAGCAAGATTTTTGCGGAAGCCCCTAAACTTCTAGAGTACTTAGCCATCCATCATTCGCAGCTATGGAAGAGGAGTCAATTCAACCCTGACATCAAAGTTGATTATATAAACAACAACCTTGCAGAATGCCTAAATAACTGGGTGAAGGACATAAACGTGCATCCTGTTCATATCTTGATGGACAGCATATGTGGTATGATCATGAAGCTATTAAATATAAGGAGAGAGATCGGTAGGAGACTTAGAGGACATATGCTACCGCCAGTTGTACAGCAACTACACAAGAAAAGCCGAGGACTTGCTCATCTTAAGGTTCTCCCGTCAACCAGCAGCAGCTGTGAGGTGGTCGATATGTCCAAGAATGGCAAAAGGGATGTTGTGAATATCCAGCTGTGAGAATGCACCTGCTTAGAGTGGCAACATACCGGGAAACCTTGCGACCACGCCTTGGCCTTCTTAGTGAAGAAAAGAACTCTACCACATTTGGATCAGTATTTGTCAGACTACTACTCTATGGAAAAGTTCAGAGCTGCGTACGCTGACTCAGTGATTTTGCTGCGGAAGAAAACCAAAACGAGCGGAGTGATGATGCTGGACAAGATTCGGTGTGATTATTTGACTTCCCTCGACCGGAGATGCAGTGCGTGAAGGTAAGAAAATTGGCACCTGTGAAGAGAAAGAAGGCGTAAGATGAAGAAGCCGGTGGGCGTGAAG
Source organism: Avena insularis (assembly GCA_023614405.1). Taxonomy (NCBI): domain Eukaryota; kingdom Viridiplantae; phylum Streptophyta; class Magnoliopsida; order Poales; family Poaceae; genus Avena; species Avena insularis. The sequence goes on along the minus strand of CM042688.1, from coordinate 236,143,514 downwards.
GCAAGAGGAAGAAAGTTGGCACCCAAGAAGAAAGAAGAAGGCTAGCGGTGTAGAAGCCTAATGATGTCTTGAACTTTAACCTATATATGTAGTTCGGTTAAAATCTGGAGCTATGCGTGGAACTTATCGGTAAACAATCGCCTCCGTACTCGGAGTAAAATGTATCGCGACTTTAGGATTGGATACGGCCGAGGCCACTAGTTGAATCCAAAATTATGACTGTGCCACTACTATCTGAACAATCGCGATAGCTGAGCGGTTAAGGGGTCTCCAAAATCGATGGGTGTTAGTGGCACATACATGAATTATTTATAGGCGCTTAATAAATCCCTGCTATTGGCATTACACTTATGATAAGTTTCTGGGCTGAAAAACAATTTCTAAGCTGGCTGCTACACTCCATGAAGCAGCAACTTATTTCACTTTGGACAATGATATGGCAACATAAACTGCAAATGCAACAGATAATGCCCAGATAATGAGGAAATTGTTTCCACTATCTGGCCTAATCTTGAGCCCGTCTGTCTCACCACCTCCCTTCCCCTACCTCCCCTGCGCCTGGCGAAGCTCCCAGATCTCTCGCTCCATCGCACGAATCTCCTCTTTCTTGTCCCACACAACATCACGCAGATCCTGAACAAGCTCTTTGTGAAAACCTATCAGTGGTTTTTCGATCCACACAAACTTGTCACAGCTAGTCCCTCTTCCTTTCCGCAAAGTAGATCGAAGGAAACAAAAAAAAGAATTACATTACGCTTTCTGGATCCAGGTTACCATTGTACCTATAGTACGAACTTACCGCTCTAAGGCTGCAGTTGCTGAATTTTCCTGCAGTATTTTCGTCGGTCCATGAAATCCATCTCGGCATCTTCTCACTGCACAAACATAGCATATCCGGGTAGTAATCGTAGGGCGCCCTCCGGTACCTGATGGAGGCACCCGCCTAATGGCGTTGAGCTGACCCTGAATCCCCCCGAGACGAACTGCATGAGCTGCGAGCCATGAGCGAGGGGAGCGAGGGCAGAGGAAAGAGGATCCTTTGGATGTCAGGGTAGTGGTGAAGCATGATTTATCCCCACTTAATAACTCGGGCAGAATCCTGCCGTCCACATTCGGCTGATAGGTGGGGAACGTAGCGTGTGGACTTGTCAACCAAACCTCGCACCTTCGTGGTTCAAAAGCCCTCTTGCGCGCATTGGACGAAATTTTTTGGCACCTTGCCCGCGTACATATCACTAGGAGGCCTTGCTCAGGAACCAGACACGCCTGGCCCACAATCTTACTCCCTCCTAGGAACTTGTCATGGCTTGCGCCGGCAGATCCATCTGGTCCACCGCTTCCGGTAGGGCTCGCCGCGGCGGATCCACCCCAAGATCCTACCGTCGCAGTATCAAATGGCCATGGTTTCTTGAGAGGAGTGATGACACTACGTATCCGAGCTTGGCCCCTTCTACCTGTAGAAGGACGGATGCAGCGTCGAGCTCGAGCAGGAGCCACCAGGCGTGGACGCCTTCGACCAACGTTAACCCGTCACCTTCGTCATTGTCGATTCGATGTGGAGGACGACGGGGCAGAACGCCATTGTTGCCTCCTTGGCGAAGGGCAAGCCACGCAGGCGGGAGTGGATGTCATTTGGGAAGGGCATGACAGTGTCACCAATCAAGGTGGACTCCGACGACAGTGGTGTGATGTAGGTTTAGATGTTGTTTAGGATGGTTGCAATGTCGGTTGTGTTTAGTGCGAGTACAATTATTGTAATGGGTTTGTCGACCTATATTGAGAAATATGTGCAATAGCAGCGTGTGAGTGCTTCCACTTTAGAAATTGTGTCTGTGCCATTTGCATGTTGCATTATCAACATAGATTACATGTAAACAATCCAACGAAAATCAGATTACAACCATCAGACAGGAGTGGCAGGATGGAAGAGAAGTTGGGACAGTGGCTTCAAGGGGAAGGAAGAGAAGGGGGCGTGACACTGGCAGGTGGGCCCTCGGAACACGTGACACTGACATGCGGGGGCGGGAGCACACGTTATTGCCAGTCTGTCCAGAGCAAGCGGACTTTACAGCGTGACAACAACAAGCCGATTGGACCAATAACTCGTCGAATTATTAAGGAGTACTAAAACTACAACTGGGGTACATTCGCACAACACGTATGCTCTACGCACCTGAGAAGCATCACTTAAGTCTAATAGTAACGACAACATAAGTACTACATTTCCCTAGCGGTCTTCTCGATACAAATGAATAAATGCATCTGCCTGTTCGGTCCAGCACCGACAAGGTACTGAGATGGCACACATAGGATCGACCTTAGGTCCGCATACTCCACCTCTCGCAGCGTCGAGCGCCTCGGCGCCTCGGCTAGCACAAGAATGCTATCGAACGACGGCGGCTGGGTGTTCGCCCACATGCACACCGTGTATACGGGCCAGGCGCCTGAGATCGACTGGCCTGACGACACGACGGTGGGCCCGGCTCTGGTTCTCGGAACACCAGCGGTGATGGTCAGGACGAAAACAGAGCCGTCCCCCCTGGAAAATTAGCCGGCGGTGTGCCGACTCAGTGAACGACACCTGCTCTTGGAGAAGTTGGGCTTGCCCGTACGAGATCCTAATCACTTTGATCAAGTGCTCCTCTACAAGGTGGACGACAAGCTCTGCTGGCGGGCCGGTGTAGTTGCAGCCCAGCTCCATGCAGGAGCACGCGCCGTGCAGGCACGCGAGCTCGTGGTAGGAGTAACGGCGAAAACATCCTTGGTGGGAGCACACGAGCGGGAACGTCGCTGCGAAGTTGCGCGCGAGGATCTCTAGATTCTTGGGCTGCAGCATCTGCCACATCTGAAGTTCGTCGAGAAATCGGAAAAAAGATCAGCAGTTAGATTGGCGAATAGCGGGAATATGTAGGATACGTTCAAAAGCTTGTAAAATGATTTCTTAGCATGAAGGTAGCGACCCGAGAATTGGCGGATTTCGTCGGGCACGACGCACAAAAGCCAGTGGCATCATCCGGGCACAGTGACGTGTGGTGGATGAGGGGATAGGGGGCTGCAGAGTAGACGTGCTCACTCACGATCTCTATGATATTACTAGTAGGCTATAGAGGAGTGGAAATAATAGTAATATAAGTGAAAATGTCAGCACGGCCAATCATGGCGCGGAATAGCCTACTCCCGGATCGCTCTTATGAAGAACCATCTTATTTGTCCACGCGCCCCAATCGAACGGGATGCGACAATCGGATCATACAACTACTTTAGGAGGGGGGCTTCTAGTAGACATGATCTTGTGTGGTTTGTAGATAGAACACACATGCAATGACATTGGTTGATCCATGTGTGGTTTGTGAAAAGAACACACATGCAATGAACACTGGTGGATCCATATGTGGTTCATGACAGGAACACACATGCAATGACATTGGTTGATCCATATGTGGTTTGTGACAATAACACACATGCAATGTCATTGGTTAATCCATGTATGTTTTGTGGAAAGAACACACATGCAATGACTCAAGGGGGTCCATATGTGGTATGTGAAAAGAACACACATACAATGACTCTGGTGGATCCATATGTGGTTTGTAGAAAGAACACACATGCAATGACTCAAGTGGGTCCATGTGTGGTTTGTGAAAATAACACACATGCAATGACTCTGGTTGATCCATGTGTGGTTTGTGGAAAGAACACACATGCAATGACATTGGTGGATCCATGTGTGGTTTGTGGAAAAGAACACACATGCAATGACTTTGGTGGATCCATATGTGGTTTGTGACAGGAACACACATGTAATGACACTGGTGGATCCATATGTGGGTTGTTAAAAGAACAAACATTTAATGACTCTAGTGCTGGTTTTAGTATAAGAACACACATGCAATGACTTTAGTGCTGGTTTTAGGATAAGAACACACATGCAATGACTCTAGTGGGTCCATATGTGGTTTGTGAAAAGAACACACATGCAATGACTCTAGTGGATCCATATGTGGTTTGTGGAAAGAACACACATGCAATAACCACTGGTTGATCCATATGGTTTGTGGAAAGAACACACATGCAATGACACTGGTTGATCCATATGTGGTTTGTGGAAAGAACACACATGCAATCACTTTGGTGGATCCATGTGTGGTTTGTGAAAAGAACACACATGCAATGCCATTGGTTGATCCATGTGTGGTTTGTGAAAAGAATACACATGCAATGCCATTGGTTGATCCATGTGTGTTTTGTGGAAAGAACACGCATGAAATGCCATTGGTTGATGCATGTGGTTTGTGGGAAAGAACACACATGCAATGAACACTGGTGGATCCATAAGTGGTTTGTGGAAAGAACACACATGTAGTGAACACTGGTGGATCCATATGTGGTTTGTGAAAAGAACACACATGCAATGACTCTAGTGGATCCATATGTGGTTTGTGGAAAGAACACACATGCAATGACCACTGGTTGATCCATGTGTGGTTCATGACAGGAACACACATGCAATGACATTGGTTGATCCATATGTAGTTTGTGACAATAACCCACATGCAATGCCATTGGTTAATACATGTGTGGTTTGTGGAAAGAACACACATGCAATGACTCAAGTGGGTCCATATGTGGTTTGTGAAAAGAACACACATGCAATGACTCAGGCGGATCCATGTCTAGTTTGTGGAAACAACACACATGCAATAAATAATGGTGCATCCATTTGTGGTTCATGACAGGAACACACATGCATTAACATTGGTTGATCCATATGTGGTTTATGACAATAACACACATGCAATGACATTGGTTGATCCATGTGTGGTTGTGGAAAGAACACACAAGCAATGACTCAAGTGGGTCCATGTGTGGTTTGTGAAAAGAACAAACATGCAATGACTCTGGTTGATCCATGTGTGGTTTGTGGAAAGAACACACATGCAATAACATTGGTTGATCCATGTGTGGTTTGTGGAAAAGAACACACATGCAATTACTCTGGTGGATCCATGTGTGTTTTGTGGAAAGAACAAACATGCAATGACACTGGTGGATCCATATGTGGTTTGTTGAAAGAACACACATCAATGACTCTAGTGCTGGTTTTTGTATAAGAACACACATGCAATGACTCTTGTGCTGGTTTTAGTATAAGAACACACATGCAATGACTCTAGTGGGTCCATATGTGGTTTGTGAAAAGAACACACATGCAATGACTCTAGTGGATCCATATGTGGTTTGTGGGAAGAACACACATGCAATGACCACTTGTTGACCCATATGTGGTTGGTGGAAAGAACACACATGCAATGACACTGGTTGATCCATATGTGGTTTCTGGAAAGAACACACATGCAATGCCATTGGATGATCCATGTGTGGTTTGTGAAAAGAACACACATGTAATGCCATTGGTTGATCCATGTGTGGTTTGTGGAAACACACATGCAATGCCATTGGTTGATGCATGTGTGGTTTGTGGAAAACAATACACATGCAATGAACACTGGTGGATCCATAAGTGGTTTGTGGAAAGAACACACAAGCAGTGAACACTGGTGGATCCATATGTGGTTTGTGAAAAGAACACACATGCAATGCCATTGGTTGATCCATATGTGGTTTGTGAAAAGAACACACATGCAATGACTCTAGTGGATCCATATGTGGTTTGTGGAAAGAACACACATGAAATAACCACTGGTTGATCCATATGTGGTTTGTGGAAAGAACACACATGCAATGACACTGGTTGATCCATATGTGCTTTGTGGAAAGAACACACATGCAATGATTCTGGTATATCCATGTGTGGTTTGTGGAAAGAACACACATGCAATGAACACTGGTGGATCCATATGTGGTTTATGACAGGAACACACTTGCAAGGACATTGGTTGTTCCATATGTGGTTTGTGACAATAACACACATGCAATGCCATTGGTTAATCCATGTGTGGTTTATGGAAAGAACACACATGGAGTGACTCAAGTGGGTCCATATGTGGTTCATGAAAAGAACACACATGCAATGACTCTGGTGGATCCATATGTGGTTTGTAGAAAGAACACACATGCAATGAACACTGGTGGATTCATATGTAGATCATGATAGGAACACACATGCAATGACATTGGTTGATCCATATGTGGTTTGTGACAATAACAGACATGCAATGACTCTAGTGGATACATGTGTGGTTTGTGGAAAGAACACACATGCAATGAACACTGGTGGATCCATGTGTGGTTTGTGACAGGAACACACATGTAGTGACACTGGTTGATCCATGTGAGGTTTGTGGAAAGAACACACATGCAATGACATTGGTGGATCCATATGTGGTTTGTGGAAAGAACACACATGCAATGAACACTGGTGGATCCATATGTGGTTCATGATAGGAACACCCATGCAATGACATTGGTTGATCCATATGTGGTTTGTGACAATAACACACATGCAATGCCATTTGTTAATGCATGTGTGGTTTGTGGAAAGAACACACATGGAATGACTCAAGTGGGTCCATGTGTGGTTTGTGAAAAGAACACACATTCAATGACTTTGGTCGATCCATGTGTGGTTTGTGGAAAGAACACACATGCAATGACATTGGTTGATCCATGTGTGGTTTGTGGAAAAGAACACACATGCAATTACTCTGGTGGATCCATGTGTGGTTTGTGGAAAGAACACACATGTAATGACTCCGGTGGATCCATATGTGGTTTGTGGAAAGAACACACATGCAATGACTCTAGTGCTGGTTTTAGTATAAGAATACACATGCAATGACTCTAGTGCTGGGTTTAGTATAAGAACACACATGCAATGACTCTAGTGAGTCCATATGTGGTTTGTGAAAAGAACACACATGCAATGACTCTAGTGGACCATATGTGGTTTGTGGGAAGAACACACATGCAATGACCACTTGTTGACCCATATGTGGTTTGTGGAAAGAACACACCTGCAATGACACTGGTTGATCCATATGTGGTTTCTGGAAAGAACACACATGCAAAGCCATTGGATGATCCATGTGTGGTTTGTGAAAAGAACACACATGTAATGCCATTGGTTGATCCATGTGTGGTTTGTGGAAAGAACACACATGCAATGCCATTGGTTGATGCATGTGTGGTTTGTGGAAAACAATACACATGCAATGAACACTGGTGGATCCATAAGTGGTTTGTGGAAAGAACACACGCGCAGTGAACACTGGTGGATCCATATGTGGTTTGTGAAAAGAACACACATGCAATGCCATTGGTTGATCCATATGTGGTTTGTGAAAAGAACACACATGCAATGACTCTAGTGGATCCATATGTGGTTTGTGGAAAGAACACACATGCAATAACCACTGGTTGATCCATATGTGGTTTGTGGAAAGAACACACATGCAATGACACTGGTTGATCCATATGTGCTTTGTGGAAAGAACACACATGCAATGATTCTGGTATATCCATGTGTGGTTTGTGGAAAGAACACACATGCAATGAACACTGGTGGATCCATATGTGGTTTATGACAGGAACACACTTGCAAGGACATTGGTTGTTCCATATGTGGTTTGTGATAATAACACACATGCAATGCCATTGGTTAATCCATGTGTGGTTTATGGAAAGAACACACATGGAATGACTCAAGTGGGTCCATATGTGGTTTGTGAAAAGAACACACATGCAATGACTCTAGTGGATCCATATGTGGTTTGTAGAAAGAACACACATGCAATGAACACTGGTGGATTCATATGTGGATCATGATAGGAACACACATGCAATGACATTGGTTGATCCATATGTGGTTTGTGACAATACACATGCAATGACTCTAGTGGATACATGTGTGGTTTGTGGAAAGAACACACATGCAATGAACACTGGTGGATCCATGTGTGGTTTGTGACAGGAACACATATGTAGTGACACTGGTTGATCCATGTGAGGTTTGTGGAAAGAACACACATGCAATGACATTGGTGGATCCATATGTGGTTTGTGGAAAGAACACACATGCAATGAACACCGGTGGATCCATATGTGGTTCATGATAGGAACACACATGCAATGACATTGGTTGATCCATATGTGGTTTGTGACAATAACACACATGCAATGCCATTTGTTAATGCATGTGTGGTTTGTGGAAAGAACACACATGGAATGACTCAAGTGGGTCCATGTGTGGTTTGTGAAAAGAACACACATGCAATGACTTTGGTCGATCCATGTGTGGTTTGTGGAAAGAACACACATGCAATGACATTGGTTGATCCATGTGTGGTTTGTGGAAAAGAACACACATGCAATTACTCTGGTGGATCCATGTGTGGTTTGTGGAAAGAACACACATGTAATGACTCCGGTGGATCCATATGTGGTTTGTGGAAAGAACACACATGCAATGACTCTAGTGCTGGTTTTAGTATAAGAATACACATGCAATGACTCTAGTGCTGGGTTTAGTATAAGAACACACATGCAATGACTCTAGTGAGTCCATATGTGGTTTGTGAAAATAACACACATGCAATGACTCTAGTGGATCCATATGTGGTTTGTGGAAATAACACACATGCAATGACCACTTGTTGATCCATATGTGGTTTGTGGAACAAACTCACATGCAATGACACTGGTTGATCCATATGTGGTTTGTGGAAAGAACACACATGCAATGCCATTGGATGATCCATGTGTGGTTTGTGAAAAGAACACACATGTAATGCCATTGGTTGATCCATGTGTGGTTTGTGGAAAGAACACACATGCAATGCCATTGGTTGATGCATGTGTGGTTTTGGAAAAGAACACACATGCAATGAACACTGGTGGATCCATAAGTGGTTTATGGAAAGAACACACACAGTGAACACTGGTGGATCCATATGTGGTTTGTGAAAAGAACACACATGCAATGTCCTCCTCGATCCCGTGCTCAGGTTCAGCGAGCTGCTGGTCTAGAGGTAGCTCATGGTCTGGACTCTGCTAGCACTCGAAACACTGCTATTGTGGGAACTGCTCCTGATCGTCGAGGTGGCATGGCAGCAGCTGATCCTATTGTGGCTACCGTTAGAAGGGGTCCTGCCTGTCCACCATGTAATGTAGCTCCCGCTGCTAAGGGCCCTCGCCTTGCTCCTGGTCCTGGTACTTCCACCGAGGTTGATCTAGCTAACGATGATGCTTGTGATGGCTACGGTGGCATTGGGACTAGGTCTGATGGTGCCGCTCCACCTCTCGAACCTCTCAGAGGTTTCTACCCTGAAGAACCTGATGATGGCAAAGTAATCGTTCGTATCGGTGTCACGGATTATACTGCAAAATTAGATGATGGCACAAAAAAATTCTATGACGAGTTTGATATAATCCTTAGCATATACGATCCTGAAGTGGTAGAGTTATCTGACCTGATGGCATCATTACGTGTGAAGGTGCTGTGCGGGTCCTCCCAGGAAGCATGTTTTGTTATATTTTGGTTACAGGAGCAAAAAGGCTATCGGAGTGAATGATACCAGAGATTTAGTCGTACCGTTTACAAGGAAACATTATAGGGGTGAAGTGTACTGCCACTTGATAGTGCAAATGGTTGGAGAGGAATTGGAACTCGACAATAGAGATGATGGACTTTTAGAAGGCATGCGTGACCTGATCCATGGCATCACTGGGGCTGGTGCTCGAGGGTAACCCGAGAGGAGAGTCTTCTGAGGAGCGTCATAAAGAGGAGCAGAAGAGCATCCCGGAAAGGGCACCCCAAAGAAGAACGTCACCAAGGAGACCACGCGGAGAAGAGGGCGCCCAAGAGTCGCACGAAAAAAGCACCACGCCACAGTACACCCCTAAGATCCAGTCAAAATGCCACACCGAACAGTAGCAGCAAAAACGCTAAGAGGGCTAGCACGGTGGTGAACACTCCTAGGAGTGGTAGAAAAGAGGCGAAGATGGCCAGCACGGAGGCTACCACACCTAGTGGGAGCAGAAAAAATACTAATTTGGAGCGGAACACGCCGCTGTTAGGGAATAATGCCAGCACGAAGGAGAACACGCCCAATAATAGCAGCAAAAGGGATAATTTGGAGTGGAACACGCCGCTAAGGTCAGGAAATAATGCCAGCACGAAGGAGAACATGCCCAATAGTAGCAGCAAAAGGGCTAATTCGAAGAAGAACACGCCGCAGAGGTCAGGCAATAATGCCAGCACCCTGGAGCCAACACCCGTGAGGGGAGGTAGTAAGGAGATCACACCCAAGAGTGATAGCAAAAAGCCTAGTTCGTTGGGGAATGGAACGCAGATGTCAAGCCCTACTGATACCATCAGGAAAGATTACATCAGGAAGGAGGATGTACACAGGAAGAGCAAGAGGGTTCTGTACAGTCAAGATGAAATTGATTCTGACTGCTGTTTGTCCACTGAAGTACCTGGGATGCATGCAAACGTAATACCACCCCATGTGGTTGCAGCAGAACCAACCGAGGGTCTTGGAGAAAACAGAGTTGCCGGTGAGGTGGATTGGGGCAATGTTCCGGTCCATCCGGGTGGAGACGATGGTGCAGCCCCACCCATGGGAGTCAATATGATGTGTGAAGTACCAGGCATTAGAGACGATGGCGAGGATTCTGAATCAGATGAAGAAGAAGGCACTATAGAGGATCAAGAATCTAGTGATGATGAAATAGACGAGGAACTTAACGATGAGGCTGGTATTCTAGTCGATGATTTGGGCGTTGAAGTAGAAGAAATGAAACATGACCACGAGTATCCTATAATTTCGGTCGGCACCGAGTTCAGGAGCATGCATGAGTTTAGGATGTTGTTCCGGCATTTTTGTATCAAGGAGGAGTTCGACGTTTATCGACTGAAGAACACTGCCCAGAGGTATGAGGCCATTTGCAAGTTAACGTGGATGAATGGACGGGCCGAGGTACATTGTCCATGGAGGATCACATCAAGAGCCTTACCTGCGTCGAAGGCAATTAGGGTACTGAGGCAATGAATGCAGCAAACCATTAGAACTTTCTCCCTTTTTACTCTATAACTACAATTGATGTGCGATATCTTTCTGGCAACTAGTCGACTCCGCTTATCTTTTAAATGAATTTGTGTTGCAGGTGAACAAAATGGGCCCTCCACACATGTGTCCGACAGGCAGTAAACTGAAATCCTCAATGGCTGATACGGAGTGGGTGGCTATACAATCTATGTCCATACTAAAGGATAACCCCAAGGAGACCGCGAAGAATATTCATACTAGCCTCGGTTCTAAATACAACATTGTCCTACCGTATTACACGGTTTGAAAGGTAAAGAGAAAGCTCTAGGGGTCTTGCACGAGGATTGGACCAATAGCTTTAGGATACTGTACAACTTCAAGGTGGAGGTACAAGCTAGGTGTCCGGGGAGTGTTGTGGAGATTGACACCGAGTCAGTACGTGGTAAAATATATTTCAAAAGATTTTTCATGGCGCTTAAACCTTGCATCCAGGGATTCAAGGACGGATGTAGGCCGTATCTGAGTGTAGACAGCACTGTCCTAACTGGCAAATGGAAAGGGTGTCTGCCATCTGCCACAACACTTGATGGTCACAACTGGATGTTCCCAGTGGCATTCGGGCTGTTTGAAACAGAAACGGAGGAAAACTGGGTCTGGTTATGAGGCAGCTCAGGAGATCAATAGGCCACATGGATCCATTGGCTATATCCACGGATGCATGCAAAGGGCGAATAATGAAGGAAGGAGGTGTTCCATGAGTGAAGGTAGAGAATGCCATGCCCATATGATGCTCAACTTGTACTCACACTATGCAGGCAGCGTATTTCATTACATGTTTCCTGCTGCTAGAGGTACAAACCTAGTAGCACCGAATATTTCATGAGCAAGATTTTTGCGGAAGCCCCTAAACTTCTAGAGTACTTAGCCATCCATCATTCGCAGCTATGGAAGAGGAGTCAATTCAACCCTGACATAAAAGTTGATTATATAAACAACAACCTTGCAGAATGCCTGAATAACTGGGTGAAGGACATAAACGTTCATCTTGTTCATATCTTGATGGACAACATATGTGGTATGATCATGAAGCTATTAAATATAAGGAGAGAGATCGGTAGGAGACTTAGAGGACATATGCTACCGCCAGTTGTACAGCAACTACACAAGAGAAGCCGAGGACTTGCTCATCTTAAGGTTCTCCCGTCAACTAGCAGCAGCTGTGAGGTGGTCGATATGTCCAAGAGTGGCAAAAGGGATGTTGTCAATATCCAGCTGTGAGAATGCACCTGCTTAGAGTGGCAGCATACCGGGAAACCTTGCGACCACGCCTTGGCCTTCTTGGTGAAGAAAAGAACTCTACCACATTTGGATCAGTATTTGTCAGACTACTACTCTATGGAAAAGTTCAGAGCTGCGTACGCTGGATCCGTCGAGCCATGTACAAACCCATCTTAGTGGCCTCAAGTCCAACTGTCTTTCGAGCTTTGCCAGCCAGATACAAAAAGGGGCAGAGGAATACCTCAGGTGAATAGGTTTAAGAATTTTTTCGAGAAGAAGGGTTCGGCTTTCTGTGCTACCAAGAAGGGCAAAAACAGATGCAAGACCTGCCATCTTATAGGCCATAGAGCAGCGGGCTGTCCCCTTAATGCTCCCAAACCTAGGTATGAGATGGTACGTTCACACAAAAAATTGTTTATAGTCTGTAGATATAAGGTAGTAATCCATGTATTGTTTTTTACAGGAAGCGCAAGGTAAGAAACAAGACAGCCGACTCAGTGATTTTGCTGCGGAAGAAAACCAAAGCAGCGGAGTGATGATCTTTGGACAAGATTCTCGTGCTGATTGGCTGACTTCCCTCGACCGGAGATGCGAGTGCGTGAAGGTAAGAAAATTGGCACCCAGGAAGAGGAAGAAGGCAGAAGATGAAGAAGCCAGTGGACGCGAAGGCAAGAGGAAGAAAGTTGGCACCCAAGAAGAGAAAGAAGGCTAGCAGTGTAGAAGCCTAATGATGTACTGAACTTTAACCTATATATGTAGTTCGGTTAAACTCTGGAGCTATGTGCGTGGAACTTATCAGGCGAAACAATCTACCTCCCGTACTCAGAGTAAAATGTATCGCGACTTTAGGATTGGATACGGCCGAGGCCACTAGTTGAATCCAAAATTATGACTGTGCCACTACTATCTGAACAATCGCGATAGCTGAGCGGTTAAGGGGTCTCCAAAATCGATGGGTGTTATTGGCACAGACATGAATTATTTATAGGCGCTTAATAAATCCCTGCTATTGGCATTACACTTATGATAAGTTTCTGGGCTGAAAAACAATTTCTAAGCTGGCTGCTACGCTCCATGAAGCAGCAACTTATTTCAGCTGCTGGACAATGATATGGCAACATAAACTGCAAATGCAACAGATAATGCCCAGATAATGAGGAAATTGTTTCCACTATCTGGCCTAATCTTGAGCCCGTCTGTCTCACCACCTCCCCTGCACCTGGCGAAGCTCCCGGATCTCTCGCTCCATCGCACGAATCTCCTCTTTCTTGTCCCACACAGCATCACGCAGATCCTGAACAAGCTCTTTGTGAAAACCTATCAGTGGTTTTTCGATCCACACAAACTTGTCACAGCTAGTCCCCCTTCCTTCCTGCAAAGTAGATCGAAGGAAACAAAAAAAAAGAATTACATTATGCTTTTCGGATCCAGGTTACCATTGTACCTATAGTACGAACTTACCCCTCTGAGGCTGCAGTTGCTGAATTTTCCTGCAGTATTTTCGTCGGTCCATGAAATCCATCTCGGCATCTTCTCACTACACAAACACATCATATCCGGGTAGTACTCGTAGGGCGCCCTCCGGTACCTGATGGAGGCACCCGCCTAATGGCGTTGAGCCGACCCTGATTCCGCCCGAGACGAACTGCATGAGCTGCGAGCCATGAGCGAGGGGAGCGAGGGCAGAGGAAAGAGGATCCTTTGGATGTCAGGGTAGTGGTGAAGCATGATTTATCCCCACTTAATAACTCGGGCAGAATCCTGCCGTCCACATTCGGCTGATAGGTGGGGAACCTAGCGTGTGGACTTGTCAACCAAACCTCGCGCCTTCGTGGTTCAAAAGCCCTCTTGCGCGCATTGGACGAAATTTTTTGGCACCTTGCCCGCGTACATATCACTAGGAGGCCTTGCTCAGGAACCAGACACGCCTGGCCCACAATCTTACTCCCTCCTAGGAACTTGTCATGGCTTGCGCCGGCAGATCCATCTGATCCACCGCTTCCGGTAGGGCTCGCCGCGGCGGATCCACCCCAAGATCCTACCGTCGCAGTATCAAATGGCCATGGTTTCTTGAGAGGAGTGATGACACTACGTATCCGAGCTCGGCCCCTTCTACCTGTAGAAGGACGGATGCAGCGTCGAGCTCGAGCAGGAGCCACCAGGCGTGACGACGCTCAGTCCATGCCAACCCCGTCACCTTCGTCATTGTCGATTCCGATGTGGAGGACGACGGGGACGAAGCTGTGCAGAACGCCATTGTTGCCTCCTTGGCGAAGGGCAAGCCACGGGCGGGAGTGGATGTCGCTGGGAAGGGCATGACAGTGTCACCAATCGAGGTGGACTCCGACGACAGTGGTGTGATGTAGGTTTAGATGTTGTTTAGGATGGTTGCAATGTCGGTTGTGTTTAGTGCGAGTAAAATTATTGTAATGGGTTTGTCGACCTATATTGAGAAATATGTGCAATAGCAGCGTGTGAGTGCTTCCACTTCAGAAATTGTGTCTGTGCCATTTGCATGTTGCATTATCAACGTAGATTACATGTAAACAATCCAACGAAAATCAGATTACAACCATCAGACGGGAGTGGCAGGATGGAAGAGAAGTTGGGACAGTGGCTTCAAGGGGAAGGAAGAGAAGGGGGCGTGACATTGGCAGGTGGGCCCTCGGAACACGTGACACTGACATGCGGGAGTGGGAGCACATGTTATTGCCAGTCTGTCCAGAGCAAGCGGACTTTACAGCGTGACAACAACAAGCCGATTGGACCAATAACTCGTCGAATTATTAAGGAGTACTAAAAACTACAACTGGGGTACATTCGCACAACACGTATGCTCTACGCACCTAAGAAGCATCACTTAAGTCTAATAGTAACGACAACATAAGTACTACATTTCCCTAGCGGTCTTCTCGATATAAATAAAGAAATGCATCTGCCTGTTCGGTCCAGCACCGACAAGGTACTGAGATGGCACACATAGGATCGACCTTAGGTCCGCATACTCCACCTCTCGCAGCGTCGAGCGGCTCGGCGCCTCGGCTAGCACAAGAATGCTATCGAATGACGGCGGCTAGGTGTTCGCCCACATGCGCACCGTGTATACGGGCTGAAGACGACTGACTGAACGGACGATACCTGCAGACCAGTGGGCCCGGCTCTGGTTCTCGGAACACCGGCGGTGATGGTCAGGACGAAAACAGAGCCGTCCCCCTGGAAAATTAGCCGGCGGTGTGCCGACTCAGTGAACGACACCTGCTCTTGGAGAAGTTGGGCTTGCCCGTACGAGATCCTAATCACTTCGATCAAGTGCTCCTCTACAAGGTGGACGACAAGCTCTGCCGGCGGGCCGGTGTAGTTGCAGCCCAGCTCCATGCAGGAGCACGCGAGCTCGTGGTAGGAGTAACGGCGAAAACATCCTTGGTGGGAGCACACGAGCGGGAACGTCGCTGCGAAGTTGCACGTGAGGATCTCCAGATTCTTGGGCTGCAGCATCTGCCACATCTGAAGTTCGTCGAGAAATCGGAAAAAAGATCAGCAGTTAGATTGGCGAATAGCGGGAATATGTAGGATACGTTCAAAAGCTTGTAAAATGATTTCTTAGCATGAAGGTAGCGACCCGAGAATTGGCGGATGTTGTCCGGGCACGGCGCACAAAAGCCAGTGGCGTCATCCGGGCACAGTGACGTGTGGTGGATTAGGGGATAGGGGGCTGCAGAGTAGACGTGCTCACTCACGATCTCTATGATATTACTAGTAGGCTATAGGGGAGTGGAAATAATAGTAATATAAGTGAAAATGTAAGCACGGCCAATCATGGCGCGGAATAGCCTACTCGCGGATCGCTCTTACGAAGAACCATCTTATTTGTCCACGCGCCCCAATCGAACGAGATGCGACAATCGGATCATACAACTACTTTAGGAGGGAGGCTTCTAGTAGACGTGATCTTGTGTGGTTTGTAGATAGAACACACATGCAATAACATTGGTTGATCCATGTGTGGTTTGTGAAAAGAACACACATGCAATAAACACTGGTGGATCCATATGTGGTTCATGACAGGAGCACACATGCAATGACATTGGTTGATCCATATGTGGTTTGTGACAATAACACACATGCAATGTCATTGGTTAATCCATGTGTGGTTTGTGGAAAGAACACACATGCAATGACTCAAGGGGGTCCATATGTGGTATGTGGAAAGAACACACATACAATGACTCTGGTGGATCCATATGTGGTTTGTAGAAAGAACACACATGCAATGACTCAAGTGGGTCCATGTGTGGTTTGTGAAAAGAACACACATGCAATGACTCTGGTTGATCCATGTGTGGTTTGTGGAAAGAACACACATGCAATGACATTGGTGGATCCATGTGTGGTTTGTGGAAAAGAACACACATGCAATGACTCTGGTGGATCCATATGTGGTTTGTGACAGGAACACACATGTAATGACACTGGTGGATCCATATGTGGGTTGTTAAAAGAACAAACATTTAATGACTCTAGTGCTGGTTTTAGTATAAGAACACACATGCAATGACTTTAGTGCTGGTTTTAGGATAAGAACACACATGCAATGACTCTAGTGGGTCCATATGTGGTTTGTGAAAAGAACACACATGCAATGACTCTAGTGGATCCATATGTGGTTTGTGGAAAGAACACACATGCAATAACCACTGGTTGATCCATATGGTTTGTGGAAAGAACACATATGCAATGACACTGGTTGATCCATATGTGGTTTGTGGAAAGAACACACATGCAATCACTTTGGTGGATCCATGTGTGGTTTGTGAAAAGAACACACATGCAATGCCATTGGTTGATCCATGTGTGGTTTGTGAAAAGAATACACATGCAATGCCATTGGTTGATCCATGTGTGGTTTGTGGAAAGAACACGCATGCAATGCCATTGGTTGATGCATGTGGTTTGTGGGAAAGAACACACATGCAATGAACACTGGTGGATCCATAAGTGGTTTGTGGAAAGAACACACATGTAGTGAACACTGGTGGATCCATATGTGGTTTGTGAAAAGAACACACATGCAATGACTCTAGTGGATCCATATGTGGTTTGTGGAAAGAACACACATGCAATGACCACTGGTTGATCCATGTGTGGTTCATGACAGGAACACACATGCAATGACATTGGTTGATCCATATGTAGTTTGTGACAATAACCCACATGCAATGCCATTGGTTAATCCATGTGTGGTTTGTAGAAAGAACACACATGCAATGACTCAAGTGGGTCCATATGTGGTTTGTGAAAAGAACACACATGCAATGACTCAGGCGGATCCATGTCTAGTTTGTGGAAAGAACACACATGCAATGAACACTGGTGCATCCATTTGTGGTTCATGACAGGAACACACATGCATTAACATTGGTTGATCCATATGTGGTTTGTGACAATAACACACATGCAATGACATTGGTTGATCCATGTGTGGTTGTGGAAAGAACACACATGCAATGACTCAAGTGGGTCCATGTGTGGTTTGTGAAAAGAACACACATGCAATGACTCTTGTTGATCCATGTGTGGTTTGTGGAAAGAACACACATGCAATAACATAGGTTGATCCATGTGTGGTTTGTGGAAAAGAACACACATGCAATTACTATGGTGGATCCATGTGTGGTTTGTGGAAAGAACATACATGCAATGACTCCGGTGGATCCATATGTGGTTTGTGGAAAGAACACACATGCAATGACTCTAGTGCTGGTTTTAGTATAAGAACACACATGCAATGACTCTAGTGCTGGGTTTAGTATAAGAACACACATGCAATGACTCTAGTGGGTCCATATGTGGTTTGTGAAAAGAACACACATGCAATGACTCTAGTGGATCCATATGTGGTTTGTGGAAAGAACACACATGCAATGACCACTTGTTGATCCATATGTGGTTTGTGGAAAGAACACACATGCAATAACACTGGTTGATCCATATGTGGTTTCTGGAAAGAACACACATGCAATGCCATTGGATGATCCATGTGTGGTTTGTGAAAAGAACACACATGTAATGCCATTGGTTGATCCATGTGTGGTTTGTGGAAAGAACACACATGCAATGCCATTGGTTGATGCATGTGTGGTTTGTGGAAAAGAATACACATGCAATGAACACTGTTGGATCCATAAGTGGTTTGTGGAAAGAACACACACGCAGTGAACACTGGTGGATCCATATGTGGTTTGTGAAAAGAACACACATGCAATGCCATTGGTTGATCCATATGTGGTTTGTGAAAAGAACACACATGCAATGACTCTAGTGGATCCATATGTGGTTTGTGGAAAGAACACACATGCAATAACCACTGGTTGATCCATATGTGGTTTGTGGAAAGAACACACATGCAATGACACTGGTTGATCCATATGTGCTTTATGGAAAGAACACACATGCAATGATTATGGTATATCCATGTGTGGTTTGTGGAAAGAACACACATGCAATGAACACTGGTGGATCCATATGTGGTTTATGACAGGAACACACTTGCAAGGACATTGGTTGATCCATATGTGGTTTGTGACAATAACACACATGCAATGCCATTGGTTAATCCATGTGTGGTTTATGGAAAGAACACACATGGAATGACTCAAGTGGGTCCATATGTGGTTTGTGAAAATAACACACATGCAATGACTCTGGTGGATCCATATGTGGTTTGTAGAAAGAACACACATGCAATGAACACGGGTGGATTCATATGTGGTTCATGACAGGAACACACATGCAATGACATTGTTTGATCCATATGTGGTTTGTGACAATAACACACATGCAATGAATCTAGTGGATACATGTGTGGTTTGTGGAAAGAACACACATGCAATGAACACTGGTGGATCCATGTGTGGTTTGTGACAGGAACACACATGTAGTGACACTGGTTGATCCATGTGTGGTTTGTGAAAAGAACACACATGCAATGACTCAGGCGGATCCATGTCTAGTTTGTGGAAAGAACACACATGCAATGAACACTGGTGCATCCATTTGTGGTTCATGACAGGAACACACATGCATTAACATTGGTTGATCCATATGTGGTTTGTGACAATAACACACATGCAATGACATTGGTTGATCCATGTGTGGTTGTGGAAAGAACACACATGCAATGACTCAAGTGGGTCCATGTGTGGTTTGTGAAAAGAACACACATGCAATGACTCTTGTTGATCCATGTGTGGTTTGTGGAAAGAACACACATGCAATAACATAGGTTGATCCATGTGTGGTTTGTGGAAAAGAACACACATGCAATTACTATGGTGGATCCATGTGTGGTTTGTGGAAAGAACATACATGCAATGACTCCGGTGGATCCATATGTGGTTTGTGGAAAGAACACACATGCAATGACTCTAGTGCTGGTTTTAGTATAAGAACACACATGCAATGACTCTAGTGCTGGGTTTAGTATAAGAACACACATGCAATGACTCTAGTGGGTCCATATGTGGTTTGTGAAAAAACACACATGCAATGACTCTAGTGGATCCATATGTGGTTTGTGGAAAGAACACACATGCAATGACCACTTGTTGATCCATATGTGGTTTGTGGAAAGAACAGACATGCAATGACACTGGTTGATCCATATGTGGTTTCTGGAAAGAACACACATGCAATGCCATTGGATGATCCATGTGTGGTTTGTGAAAAGAACACACATGTAATGCCATTGGTTGATCCATGTGTGGTTTGTGGAAAGAACACACATGCAATGCCATTGGTTGATGCATGTGTGGTTTGTGGAAAAGAATACACATGCAATGAACACTGGTGGATCCATAAGTGGTTTGTGGAAAGAACACACACGCAGTGAACACTGGTGGATCCATATGTGGTTTGTGAAAAGAACACACATGCAATGCCATTGGTTGATCCATATGTGGTTTGTGAAAAGAACACACATGCAATGACTCTAGTGGATCCATATGTGGTTTGTGGAAAGAACACACATGCAATAACCACTGGTTGATCCATATGTGGTTTGTGGAAAGAACACACATGCAATGACACTGGTTGATCCATATGTGCTTTATGGAAAGAACACACATGCAATGATTATGGTATATCCATGTGTGGTTTGTGGAAAGAACACACATGCAATGAACACTGGTGGATCCATATGTGGTTTATGACAGGAACACACTTGCAAGGACATTGGTTGATCCATATGTGGTTTGTGACAATAACACACATGCAATGCCATTGGTTAATCCATGTGTGGTTTATGGAAAGAACACACATGGAATGACTCAAGTGGGTCCATATGTGGTTTGTGAAAATAACACACATGCAATGACTCTGGTGGATCCATATGTGGTTTGTAGAAAGAACACACATGCAATGAACACGGGTGGATTCATATGTGGTTCATGACAGGAACACACATGCAATGACATTGTTTGATCCATATGTGGTTTGTGACAATAACACACATGCAATGAATCTAGTGGATACATGTGTGGTTTGTGGAAAGAACACACATGCAATGAACACTGGTGGATCCATGTGTGGTTTGTGACAGGAACACACATGTAGTGACACTGGTTGATCCATGTGTGGTTGGTTGAAAGAACACACATGCAATGACATTGGTGGATCCATATGTGGTTTGTGGAAAGAACACACATGCAATGAACACTGGTGGATCCATATGTGGTTCATGACAGGAACACACATGCAATGACATTGGTTGATCCATATGTGGTTGGTGACAATAACACACATACAATGCCATTTGTTAATGCATGTGTGGTTTGTGGAAAGAACGCACATGCAATGACTCAAGTGGGTCCATGTGTGGTTTGTGAAAAGAACACACATGCAATGACTTTGGTGGATCCATGTGTGGTTTGTGGAAAGAACACACATGTAATGACATTGGTTGATCCATGTGTGGTTTGTGGAAAAGAACACACATGCAATTACTCTGGTGGATCCATGTGTGGTGTGTGGAAATAACACACATGCAATGACTCTGGTGGATCCATATGTGGTTTGTGTAAAGAACACACATGCAATGACTCTAGTGCTGGTTTAGTATAAGAAAACACATACAATGACTCTAGTGTTGGGTTTAGTATAAGAACACACATGCAATGACTCTAGTGGGTCCATATGTGGTTTGTGAAAAGAACACACATGCAATGACTCTAGTGGATCCATATGTGGTTTGTGGAAAGAACACACATGCAATGACCACTTGTTGATCCATATGTGGTTTGTGGAAAGAATACACATGCAATGACACTGGTCGATCCATATGTGGTTTGTGGAAATAACACACATGCAATGCCATTGGATGATCCATGTGTGGTTTGTGAAAAGAACACACATGTAGTGCCATTGGTTGATCCATGTGTGGTTTGTGGAAAGAACACACATGTAATGCCATTGGTTGATGCATGTGTGGTTTGTGGAAAAGAATACACATGCAATGAACACTAGTGGATCCATACGTGGTTTGTGGAAAGAACACACACGCAGTGAACAGTGGTGGATCCATATGTGGTTTGTGAAAAGAACACACATGCAATGCCATTGGTTGATCCATATGTGGTTTGTGAAAAGAACACACATGCAATGACTCTAGTGGATCCATATGTGGTTTGTGGAAAGAACACACATGCAATAACCACTGGTTGATCCATATGTGGTTTGTGGAAAGAACACACATGTAATGACACTGGTTGATCCATATGTGGTTTGTGGAAAGAACACACATGCAATGATTCTGGTATATCCATGTGTGGTTTGTGGAAGGAACACACATGCAATGAACACTGCTGGATCCATATGTGGTTTATGACAGGAACACACTTGCAAGGACATTGGTTGATCCATATGTGGTTTGTGACAATAACACACATGCAATGCCATTGGTTAATCCATGTGTGGTTTATGGAAAGAACACACATGGAATGACTCAAGTGGGTCCATATGTGGTTTGTGAAAATAACACACATGCAATGACTCTGGTGGATCCATATGTGGTTTGCAGAAAGAACACACATGCAATGAACACGGGTGGATTCATATGTGGTTCATGACAGGAACACACATGCAATGACATTGGTTGATCCATATGTGGTTTGTGACAACACACATGCAATGAATCTAGTGGATACATGTGTGGTTTGTGGAAATAACACACATGCAATGAACACTGTGGATCCATGTGTGGTTTGTGACAGAACACACATGTAGTGACACTTGTTGATCCATGTGTGGTTTGTGGAAATAACACACATGCAATGACATTGGTGGATCCATATGTGGTTTGTGGAAAGAACACACATGCAATGAACACTGGTGGATCCATATGTGGTTCATGACAGGAACACACATGCAATGACATTGGTTGATCCATATGTGGTTGGTGACAATAACACACATACAATGCCATTTGTTAATGCATGTGTGGTTTGTGGAAAGAACACACATGCAATGACTCAAGTGGGTCCATGTGTGGTTTGTGAAAAGAACACACATGCAATGACTTTGGTGGATCCATGTGTGGTTTGTGGAAAGAACACACATGTAATGACATTGGTTGATCCATGTGTGGTTTGTGGAAAAGAACACACATGCAATTACTCTGGTGGATCCATGTGTGGTGTGTGGAAATAACACACATGCAATGACTCTGGTGGATCCATATGTGGTTTGTGTAAAGAACACACATGCAATGACTCTAGTGCTGGTTTAGTATAAGAAAACACATACAATGACTCTAGTGTTGGGTTTAGTATAAGAACACACATGCAATGACTCTAGTGGGTCCATATGTGGTTTGTGAAAAGAACACACATGCAATGACTCTAGTGGATCCATATGTGGTTTGTGGAAAGAACACACATGCAATGACCACTTGTTGATCCATATGTGGTTTGTGGAAAGAATACACATGCAATGACACTGGTCGATCCATATGTGGTTTGTGGAAATAACACACATGCAATGCCATTGGATGATCCATGTGTGGTTTGTGAAAAGAACACACATGTAGTGCCATTGGTTGATCCATGTGTGGTTTGTGGAAAGAACACACATGTAATGCCATTGGTTGATGCATGTGTGGTTTGTGGAAAAGAATACACATGCAATGAACACTAGTGGATCCATACGTGGTTTGTGGAAAGAACACACACGCAGTGAACAGTGGTGGATCCATATGTGGTTTGTGAAAAGAACACACATGCAATGCCATTGGTTGATCCATATGTGGTTTGTGAAAAGAACACACATGCAATGACTCTAGTGGATCCATATGTGGTTTGTGGAAAGAACACACATGCAATAACCACTGGTTGATCCATATGTGGTTTGTGGAAAGAACACACATGTAATGACACTGGTTGATCCATATGTGGTTTGTGGAAAGAACACACATGCAATGATTCTGGTATATCCATGTGTGGTTTGTGGAAGGAACACACATGCAATGAACACTGGTGGATCCATATGTGGTTTATGACAGGAACACACTTGCAAGGACATTGGTTGATCCATATGTGGTTTGTGACAATAACACACATGCAATGCCATTGGTTAATCCATGTGTGGTTTATGGCAAGAACACACATGGAATGACTCAAGTGGGTCCATATGTGGTTTGTGAAAATAACACACATGCAATGACTCTGGTGGATCCATATGTGGTTTGTAGAAAGAACACACATGCAATGAACACGGGTGGATTCATATGTGGTTCATGACAGGAACACACATGCAATGACATTGTTTGATCCATATGTGGTTTGTGACAATAACACACATGCAATGAATCTAGTGGATACATGTGTGGTTTGTGGAAAGAACACACATGCAATGAACACTGGTGGATCCATGTGTGGTTTGTGACAGGAACACACATGTAGTGACACTGGTTGATCCATGTGTGGTTGGTTGAAAGAACACACATGCAATGACATTGGTGGATCCATATGTGGTTTGTGGAAAGAACACACATGCAATGAACACTGGTGGATCCATATGTGGTTCATGACAGGAACACACATGCAATGACATTGGTTGATCCATATGTGGTTGGTGACAATAACACACATACAATGCCATTTGTTAATGCATGTGTGGTTTGTGGAAAGAACACACATGCAATGACTCAAGTGGGTCCATGTGTGGTTTGTGAAAATAACACACATGCAATGACTTTGGTGGATCCATGTGTGGTTTGTGGAAAGAACACACATGTAATGACATTGGTTGATCCATGTGTGGTTTGTGGAAAAGAACACACATGCAATTACTCTGGTGGATCCATGTGTGGTTTGTGGAAATAACACACATGCAATGACTCTGGTGGATCCATATGTGGTTTGTGTAAAGAACACACATGCAATGACTCTAGTGCTGGTTTAGTATAAGAAAACACATACAATGACTCTAGTGTTGGGTTTAGTATAAGAACACACATGCAATGACTCTAGTGGGTCCATATGTGGTTTGTGAAAAGAACACACATGCAATGACTCTAGTGGATCCATATGTGGTTTGTGGAAAGAACACACATGCAATGACCACTTGTTGATCCATATGTGGTTTGTGGAAAGAATACACATGCAATGACACTGGTCGATCCATATGTGGTTTGTGGAAATAACACACATGCAATGCCATTGGATGATCCATGTGTGGTTTGTGAAAAGAACACACATGTAGTGCCATTGGTTGATCCATGTGTGGTTTGTGGAAAGAACACACATGTAATGCCATTGGTTGATGCATGTGTGGTTTGTGGAAAAGAACACACATGCAATGAACACTAGTGGATCCATACGTGGTTTGTGGAAAGAACACACACGCAGTGAACAGTGGTGGATCCATATGTGGTTTGTGAAAAGAACACACATGCAATGCCATTGGTTGATCCATATGTGGTTTGTGAAAAGAACACACATGCAATGACTCTAGTGGATCCATATGTGGTTTGTGGAAAGAACACACATGCAATAACCACTGGTTGATCCATATGTGGTTTGTGGAAAGAACACACATGTAATGACACTGGTTGATCCATATGTGGTTTGTGGAAAGAACACACATGTAATGATTCTGGTATATCCATGTGTGGTTTGTGGAAGGAACACACATGCAATGAACACTGCTGGATCCATATGTGGTTTATGACAGGAACACACTTGCAAGGACATTGGTTGATCCATATGTGGTTTATGACAATAACACACATGCAATCCCATTGGTTAATCCATGTGTGATTTATGGAAAGAGCACACATTGAATGACTCAAGTGGGTCCATATGTGGTTTGTGAAAAGAACACACATGCAATGACTCTGGTGGATCCATATGTGGTTTGTTG
Organism: Avena insularis; assembly: GCA_023614405.1. Classification (NCBI taxonomy): domain Eukaryota; kingdom Viridiplantae; phylum Streptophyta; class Magnoliopsida; order Poales; family Poaceae; genus Avena; species Avena insularis. Next base: position 236,117,814 of record CM042688.1, on the reverse strand, counting down.
AAAGAACACACATGCAATGAACACTGGTGGATTCATATGGGGTTCATGAGAGGAACACACATGCAATGACATTGTTTGATCCATATGTGGTTTGTAACAATAACACACATGCAATAACTCTAGTGGATACATGTGTGGTTTGTGGAAAGATCACACATGCAATGAACACTAGTGGATTCATGTGTGGTTTGTGACAGGAACACACATGTAGTGACACTGGTTGATCCATGTGTGGTTTGTGGAAAGAACACAGATGCAATGACATTAGTGGATCCATATGTGGTTTGTGGAAAGAACACACATGCAATGAACACCGATGGATCCATATGTGGTTCTTGACAGGAACACACATGCAATGACATTGGTTGATCCATATGTGGTTTGTGACAATAACACACATGCAATGCCATTTGTTAATGCATGTGTGGTTTGTGGAAAGAACACACATGCAATGACTCAAGTGGGTCCATATGTGGTTTGTGAAAAGAACGCACATGGAATGACTCTGGTGGATCTATGTGTGGTTTGTAGAAAGAACACACATGCAATGAACACTAGTGGATCCATGTGTGGTTCATGACAGGAACACACATGCAATAATATTGGTTAATCCATATGTGGTTTGTGATAGTAACACACATGCAATGACATTAGTTGATCCATGTGTGGTTGTGGAAAGAACACACATGCAATGACATTGGTGGATCCATGTGTGGTTTGTGGAAAAGAACACATATGCAATGACTCTGGTGGATCCATATGTGGTTTGTGACAGGAACACACATGCAATGACACTGGTGAATCCATATGTGGGTTGTTAAAAGAACACACATTTAATGACTCTAGTGCTGGTTTTAGTATAAGAACACATATGCAATGACTCTAGTGGGTCCATATGTGGTTTGTGAAAAGAACACACATGCAATGACTCTAGTGGATCCATATATGGTTTGTGGAAAGAACACACATGCAATAACCACTGATTGATCCATATGTGGTTTGTGGAAAGAACACACATGCAATGAACACTGGTGGATCCATATGTGGTTCATGATAGGAACACACATGCAAGGACATTGGTAGATCCATATGTGGTTTGTGACAATAACACACATGCAATGCCATTTGTTAATGCATGTGTGGTTTGTGGAAAGAACACACATGTAATGACTCAAGTGGGTCCATGTGTGGTTTGTGAAAAGAACACACATGCAATGACTTTGGTCGATCCATGTGTGGTTTTTGGAAAGAACACACATGCAATGACACTGGTTGATCCATATGTGGTTTGTGGAAAGAACATACATGCAATGATTCTGGTATATCCATGTGTGGTTTGTGGAAAGAACACACATGCAATGAACACTGCTGGATCCATATGTGGTTTATGACAGGAACACACTTGCAAGGACATTGGTTGATCCATATGTGGTTTGTGACAATAACACACATGCAATGCCATTGGTTAATCCATGTGTGATTTATGGAAAGAGCACACATTGAATGACTCAAGTGGGTCCATATGTGGTTTGTGAAAAGAACACACATGCAATGACTCTGGTGGATCCATATGTGGTTTGTTGAAAGAACACACATGCAATGAACACTGGTGGATTCATATGTGGTTCATGACAGGAACACACATGCAATGACATTGTTTGATCCATATGTGGTTTGTAACAATAACACACATGCAATAACTCTAGTGGATACTTGTGTGGTTTGTGGAAAGATCACACATGCAATGATTACTAGTGGATTCATGTGTGGTTTGTGACAGGAACACACATGTAGTGACACTGGTTGATCCATGTGTGGTTTGTGGAAAGAACACACATGCAATGACATTAGTGGATCCATATGTGGTTTGTGGAAAGAACACACATGCAATGAACACTGGTGGATCCATATGTGGTTCATGACAGGAACACACATGCAATGACATTGGTTGATCCATATGTGGTTTGTGACAATAACACACATGCAATGCCATTTGTTAATGCATGTGTGGTTTGTGGAAAGAACACACATGCAATGACTCAAGTGGGTCCATATGTGGTTTGTGAAAAGAACGCACATGGAATGACTCTGGTGGATCTATGTGTGGTTTGTAGAAAGAACACACATGCAATGAACACTAGTGGATCCATGTGTGGTTCATGACAGGAACACACATGCAATAATATTGGTTAATCCATATGTGGTTTGTGATAGTAACACACATGCAATGACATTAGTTGATCCATGTGTGGTTGTGGAAAGAACACACATGCAATGACTCAAGTGGGTCCATGTGTGGTTTGTGAAAAGAACACACATGCAATGACTCTTGTTGATCCATGTGTGGTTTGTGGAAAGAACACACATGCAATGACATTGGTGGATCCATGTGTGGTTTGTGGAAAAGAACACATATGCAATGACTCTGGTGGATCCATATGTGGTTTGTGATAGGAACACACATGCAATGACACTGGTGAATCCATATGTGGGTTGTTAAAAGAACACACATTTAATGACTCTAGTGCTGGTTTTAGTATAAGAACACATATGCAATGACTCTAGTGGGTCCATATGTGGTTTGTGAAAAGAACACACATGCAATGACTCTAGTGGATCCATATGTGGTTTGTGGAAAGAAACACATGCAATAACCACTGATTGATCCATATGTGGTTTGTGGAAAGAACACACATGCAATGAACACTGGTGGATCCATATGTGGTTCATGATAGGAACACACATGCAAGGACATTGGTAGATCCATATGTGGTTTGTGACAATAACACACATGCAATGCCATTTGTTAATGCATGTGTGGTTTGTGGAAAGAACACACATGTAATGACTCAAGTGGGTCCATGTGTGGTTTGTGAAAAGAACACACATGCAATGACTTTGGTCGATCCATGTGTGGTTTTTGGAAAGAACACACATGCAATGACACTGGTTGATCCATATGTGGTTTGTGGAAAGAACACACATGCAATGATTCTGGTATATCCATGTGTGGTTTATGGAAAGAACACACATGCAATGAACACTAGTGGATCCATATGTGGTTTATGACAGGAACACACTTGCAAGGACATTGGTTGATCCATATGTGGTTTGTGACTATAACACACATGCAATGCCATTGGTTAATCCATGTGTGATTTATGGAAAGAGCACACATTGAATGACTCAAGTGGGTCCATATGTGGTTTGTGAAAAGAACACACATGCAATGACTCTGGTGGATCCATATGTGGTTTGTTGAAAGAACACACATGCAATGAACACTGGTGGATTCATATGTGGTTCATGACAGGAACACACATGCAATGACATTGTTTGAACCATATGTGGTTTGTAACAATAACACACATGCAATAACTCTAGTGGATACATGTGTGGTTTGTGGAAAGATCACACATGCAATGAACACTAGTGGATTCATGTGTGGTTTGTGACAGGAACACACATGTAGTGACACTGGTTGATCCATGTGTGGTTTGTGGAAAGAACACACATGCAATGACATTAGTGGATCCATATGTGGTTTGTGGAAAGAACACACATGCAATGAACACTGGTGGATCCATATGTGGTTCATGACAGGAACACACATGCAATGACATTGGTTGATCCATATGTGGTTTGTGACAATAACACACATGCAATGCCATTTGTTAATGCATGTGTGGTTTGTGGAAAGAACACACATGCAATGACTCAAGTGGGTCCATATGTGGTTCGTGAAAAGAACGCACATGGAATGACTCTGGTGGATCTATGTGTGGTTTGTAGAAAGAACACACATGCAATGAACACTAGTGGATCCATGTGTGGTTCATGACAGGAACACACATTTCAATAATATTGGTTAATCCAGATGTGGTTTGTGATAGTAACACACATGCAATGACATTAGTTGATCCATGTGTGGTTGTGGAAAGAACACACATGCAATGACTCAAGTGGGTCCATGTGTGGTTTGTGAAAAGAACACACATGCAAGGACTCTTGTTGATCCATGTGTGGTTTGTGGAAAGAACACACATGCAATAACATTGGTGGATCCATGTGTGGGTTGTGGAAAAGAACACATATGCAATGACTCTGGTGGATCCATATGTGGTTTGTGACAGGAACACACATGCAATGACACTGGTGAATCCATATGTGGGTTGTTAAAATAACACACATTTAATGACTCTAGTGCTGGTTTTAGTATAAGAACACACATGCAATGACTCTAGTGGGTCCATATGTGGTTTGTGAAAAGAACACACATGCAATGACTCTAGTGGATCCATATGTGGTTTGTGGAAAGAACACACATGCAATAACCACTGATTGATCCATATGTGGTTTCTGGAAAGAACAGACATGCAATGAACACTGGTGGATCCATATGTGGTTCATGATAGGAACACACATGCAAGGACATTGGTAGATCCATATGTGGTTTGTGACAATAACACACATGCAATGACATTGGTTAATCCATGTGTGGTTTGTGGTAAGAATACACATGCAATGACACTGGTTGATCCATATGTGGTTTGTGGAAAGAACATACATGCAATGACTCGGTGGATCCATGTGTGGTTTGTGGAAAGGACACACATGCAATGAACACTAGTGGATCCATATGTGGTTCATGATAGGAACACACATGCAATGACATTGGTGGATCCATATGTGGTTTGTGGAAAGAACACACATGCAATGAACACTGGTGGATCCATATGTTGTTCATGACAGGAGCACACATGCAATGACATTGGTTTATCCATATGTGGTTTGTGACAATAACACACGTGTAATGCCATTGGTTAATCCATGTGTGGTTTGTAGAAAGAACACACATGCAATGACTCAAGTGGGTCCATATGTGGTTTGTGAAAAGAACACACATGCAATGACTCAGGCGGATCCATGTCTAGTTTGTGGAAAGAACACACATGCAATGAACACTGGTGGATCCATATGTTGTTCATGACAGGAGCACACATGCAATGACATTGGTTTATCCATATGTGGTTTGTGACAATAACACACATGTAATGCCATTGGTTAATGCATGTGTGGTTTGTAGAAAGAACACACATGCAATGACTCAAGTGGGTCCATATGTGGTTTGTGAAAAGAACACACATGTGATGACTCAGGCGGATCCATGTCTAGTTTGTGGAAAGAACACACATGCAATGAACACTGCTGGATCCATGTGTAGTTCATGACAAGGACACACATGCAATACTCAAGTGGGTCCATGTGTAGTTTGTGAAAAGAACACACATGCAATGACTCTGATTGATCAATGTGTGGTTTGTGGAAATAACACACATGCAATGACATTGGTGGATCCATGTGTGGTTTGTAGAAAAGAACACACATGCAATGAACACTGGTGGATCCATATGTGGTTCATGATAGGAACACAGATGCAATGACATTGGTTGATCCATATGTGGTTTGTGACAATAACACACATGCAATGCCATTGGTTAATCCATGTGTGGTTTGTGGAAAGAACACACATGCAATGACTCAAGGGGGTCCATATGTGGTTTGTGAAAAGAACACACATGCAATGACTATGGTGGATCCATATGTGGTTTATAGAAAGAACACACATGCAATGACTCAAGTGGGTCCATGTGTGGTTTATGAAAACAACACACATGCAATGACTCTTGTTGATCCATGTGTGGTTTGTGGCAAGAACACACATTCAATGACATTGGTGGATCCATGTGTGGTTTGTGGAAAAGAACACGCATGCAATGACTCTGGTGGATCCATATGTGGTTTGTGACAGGAACACACATGCAATGACACTGGTGGATCCATATGTGGGTTGTTAAAAGAACACACATTTAATGACTCAAGTGGGTCCATGTGTGGTTTGTGGAAATAACACACATGCAATGCCATTGGTTGATGCATGTGCGGTTTGTGGAAAAGAACACATGTGCAATGAACACTGTGGATCCATAAGTGGTTTGTGGAAAGAACACACACGCAGTGAACACTGTTGGATCCATATGTGGTTTGTGAAAAGAACACACATGCAATGCCATTGGTTGATCCATATGTGGTTTGTGAAAAGAACACACATGCAATGACTCTAGTGGGTCCATATGTGGTTTGCGAAAAGAACACACATGCAATGACTCAAGTGGATCCATATGTGGTTTGTGAAAAGAACACACATGCAATGCCATTGGTTGATCCATATGTGGTTTGTGGAAATAACACACATGCAATGTCTCTGGTGGATCCATATGTGGTTTGTGATAGGAACACCCATGCAATGACACTGGCGGATCCATGTGTGGGTTGTTAAAAGAACACACGTTTAATGACTCTAGTGCTGGTTTTAGTATAAGAACACACATGCAATGACTCTAGTGGGTCCATATGTGGTTTGTGAAAAGAACACACATGCAATGACTCAAGTGGATCCATATGTGGTTTGTGGAAAGAACACACATGCAATAACCACTTGATGATCCATATGCGGTTTGTGGAAAGAACACACATGCAATGACTCTAGTTGATACATGTGTGGTTTGTGGAAAGAACACACATGTAATGACATTGGTTGATCCATGTGTGGTTTGTGGAAAAGAACACACATGCAATTACTCTGGTGGATCCATGTGTGGTTTGTGGAAAGAACACACATGCAATGACGCTGGTTGATACATGCGTGGTTTGTGGAAAGAACACACATGGAATGACATTGGCTGATCCATGTGTGGTTTGTGGAAAAGAACACACATGCAATTACTCTGGTGGATCCATGTGTGGTTTGTGGAAAGAACACACATGCAATGACTCTGGTGGATCCATGTGTGGTTTGTGAAAAGAACACACATGCAATGCCATTGGTTGATCCATGTGTGGTTTATGAAAAGAACACACATGCAATGCCATTGGTTTATCCATGTGTGGTTTGTGGAAAGAAGACACATGCAATTTCATTGGTTGATGCATGTGTGGTTTGTGTAAAAGAACACACATGTAATGAACACTGGTGGATCGATAAGTGGTTTGTGGAAAGAACACACACACAATGAACACTGGTGGATCCATATGTGGTTTGTGAAAAGAATACACATGCAATGACTCTAGTGCTGGTTTTAGTATAAGAACACACATGCAATGACTCTAGTGGATCCATATGTGGTTTGTGGAAAGAACACACATGCAATAACCACTGGTTGATCCATATGTGGTTTGTGGAAAGAACACACATGTGATGACACTGGTTGATGCATATGTGGTTTGTGGAAAGAACACACATGCAATGACTCTAGTGGATCCGTGTGTGGTTTGTGAAAAGAACACACATGCAATGACATTGGTTGATCCATGTGTGGTTTGTGAAAGGAACACACATGCAATGCCATTGGTTGATCCATGTGTGGTTTGTGGAAAGAACACACATGCAATGCCATTGGTTGAAGCATGTGGTTTGTGGAAAAGAACACATATGCAATGAACACTGGTGGATCCATAAGTGGTTTGTGGAAAGAACACACATGCAGCGAACACTGGTGGATCCATATGTGGTTTGTGAAAAGAACACACATGCAATGCCATTGGTTGATCCATATGTGGTTTGTGAAAAGAACACACATGAAATGACTCTAGTGGATCCATATGTGGTTTGTGGAAAGAACACACATGCAATGACCACTGGTTGATCCATGTGTGGTTCATGACAGGAACACACATGCAATGACATTGGTTGATCCATATGTGGTTTGTGACAATAACACACATGCAATGCCATTGGTTAATCCATGTGTGGTTTGTGGAAAGAACACACATGCAATGACTCAAGTGGGTCCATATATGGTTTGTGAAAAGAACACACATGCAATGACTCAGGGGGATCCATGTGTGGTTTGTGGAAAGAACACACATGCAATGAGCACTGGTGGATCCATGTGTAGTTCATGACATGAACACACATGCAATGACATCGGTTGATCCATATGTGGTTTGTGACTATAACACACATGCAATGACATTGGTTGGTCCATGTGTGGTTGTGGAAAGAACACACATGCATTAACTCAAGTGGGTCCATGTGTGGTTTGTGAAAAGAACACACATGCAATGACTCTGGTTGATCCATGTGTGGTTTGTGGAAAGAACACACATGCAATGACATTGGTGGATCCATGTGTGGTTTGTGGAAAAGAACACACATACAATGACTCTGGTGGATCCATATGTGGTTTGTGATAGGAACACACATGCAATGACACTGGTGGATCCATATGTGGGTTGTTAAAAGAACACATATTTAATGACTCTAGTGTTGGTTTTAGTATAAGAACACACATGCAATGACTCTAGTGGGTCCATATGTGGTTTGTTAAAAGAACACACATGTAATGACTCTAGTGGAACCATATGTGGTTTTGGAAATAACACACATGCAATAACCACTGGTTGATCCATATATGGTTTGTGGAAAGAACACATATGCAATGACACTAGTTGATCCATATGTGGTTTGTGGAAAGAACACACATACAATGACTCTAGTGGATCCACATGTGGTTTGTGGAAAGAACAAACATGCAATGAACACTTGTGGATCCATATGTGGTTCATGACAGGAACACACATGCAATGACATTTGTTGATCCATATGTGGTTTGTGACAATAACACACATGAAATGACATTGGTTAATCCATGTGTGGTTTGTGGAAGGAACACACATGCAATGACTCTAGTGGGTCCATATGTGGTTTGTGAAAAGAACACAAATGCAATGACTCTAGTGGATCCATATGTGGTTTGTGGAAAGAACACACATGCAATAACGAATGGTTGATCCATATGTGGTTTGTGGAAAGAACACACATGCAATGACACTAGTGGATCCATATGTGGTTTGTGAAAAGAACACACATGCAATTACTCTAGTGGTGGTTTTAGTATAAGAACACACATGCAATGACTCTAGTGGGTCCATATGTGGTTTTTGAAAAGAACACACATGCAATGACGCTAGTGGATCCATATGTGGTTTGTGGAAAGAACACACATGCAATGACATTGGTTGATCCATGTGTGGTTTGTGGAAAGAACACACATGCAATGGCACTGGTTGATCCATATGTGGTTCTTGGAAAGAACACACATGCAATGACTCTGGTGGATCAATGTGTGCTTTGTGAAAAGAACACACATGCAATGACTCTAGTGAGTCCATATGTGGTTCGTGAAAATAACACACATGCAACAACTCTGTTGGATCCATATGTGGTTTGTGGAAAGAACACACAGGCAATGACCACTGGTTGATCCATATGTGGTTTGTGGAAAGAACACACTAGCAATGACAGTGGTTGATCCATATGTGGTTTGTGGAAAGAACACACATGCAATGAATCTGGTGGATCCATGTGTGGTTTGTGAAAAGAACACACATGCAATGCCATTGGTTGATCCATGTGTGGTTTGTGAAAAGAACACACATGCAATGCCATTGGTTGATCCATGTGGTCTGTGGAAAAGAACACACATGCAATGACTCTGGTGGATCCATATGTGGTTTGTGAGAGGAACACACATGCAATGACACTGGTGGATCAATATGTGCGTTGTTAAAAGAACACACATTTAATGACTCTACTGCTGGTTTTAGTATAAGAAAACACATGCAATGACTCTAGTGGGTCCATATGTGGTTTGTGAAAAGAACACACATGTAATGACTCTAGTGGATCCATATGTGGTTTGTGGAAAGAACACACATGCAATAACCACTGGTTGATCCATACGTGGTTTGTGGAAAGAACACATATGCAATGACACTAGTTGATCCATATGTGGTTTGTGGAAAGAACACACATACAATGACTCTAGTGGATCCACATGTGGTTTGTGGAAAGAACAAACATGCAATGAACACTGGTGAATCCATATGTGGTTCATGACAGGAACACACATGCAATGACATTGGTTGATCCATATGTGGTTTGTGACAATAACACACATGAAATGACATTGGTTAATCCATGTGTGGTTTGTGGAAAGAATACACATGCAATGACTCTAGTGTTTCCATATGTGGTTTGTGAAAAGAACACACATGCAATGACTCTAGTGGATCCATATGTGGTTTGTGGAAAGAACACACATGCAATAATGAATGGTTGATCCATATGTGGTTTGTGGAAAGAACACACATGCAATGACACTAGTGGATCCATATGTGGTTTGTGAAAAGAACACACATGCAATTACTCTAGTGCTGGTTTTAGTATAAGAACACACATGCAATGACTCTAGTGGGTCCATATGTGGTTTGTGAAAAGAACACACATGCAATGACTCTAGTGGATCCATATGTGGTTTGTGGAAAGAACACACGTGCAATGACAGTGGTTGCTCCATGTGTGGTTTGTGGAAAGAACACACATGCAATGACACTGGTTGATCCATATGTGGTTTGTGGAAAGAACACACATGCAATGACTCTGGTGGATCAATGTGTGGTTTGTGAAAAGAACACACATGAAATGACTCTAGTGGATCCATATGTGGTTTGTGGAAAGAACACACATGCAATGACCACTGGTTGATCCATATGTGGTTTGTGGAAAGAACACACATGCAATGACACTGGTTTATCCATATGTGGTTTGTGGAAAGAACACACATGCAATGACTCTGGTGGATCCATGTGTGGTTTGTGAAAAGAACACACATGCAATGCCATTGGTTGATCCATGTGTGGTTTGTGAAAAGAACACACATGCAATGCCATTGGTTGATCCATGTGGTTTGTGGAAAAGAACACACATGCAATGAAATTGGTGGATCCATATGTGGTTTGTGGAAAGAACACACATGCAATGCCATTGGTTGATCCATGTGGTTTGTGGAAAAGAACACACATGCAATGACATTGGTGGATCTATATGTGGTTTGTGGAAAGAACACACATGCATCTCTAGTGGATACGTATGTGGTTTGTGGAAAGAACACACATGCAATAAACACTAGTGGATCCATATGTGGTTCATGTCAGGAACACACATGCAATGACTCTAGTGGATACATATGTGGTTTGTGGAAAGAACACACATGCAATGAACTCTAGTGGATCTATCTTGGCATAATTTGATGTATGCCACGATGTATTTCATCGTAAAAGACACTCACTTTCCATTTTTATACTACTCAGCTTTGCCCTTGGTTTTTTGATACTACCAAGTTTTGCCCCCTCTCTCTCTTTCGTAGAAGCCCAAACTTGTGCCCACTCTGTCTGCTACGCCCTGATTGGTTGTCATAGTTGTCACGCGGATCGTGCGCACCTACCGTTGATCCTGTGTGATCCAACGAGGCTCGTTGCACACGTCGTGCCCTTCATAGGACAGTGCGAGACAGCACAGGCGTCTCCCTCAACGAGACTTCTACAAGAAGTAACACGATGCCGTCGATGGAAAAAGTCGTCGAGTGGTCATGTCATGTTTAATCTAGTCTGCAAAGGCTACAAGTCTACTGCACGGCAACTGGTCATCCACGACCCACGGGCTATACCATTTTTACTATGCAGCGCGCCTGCACTCGCACTTCCGACAGGCCCCCGCCACACGAACCTTCCACACGGCAGCCTCAGCTGAAAGAGCTGCCTACCGGGGCCCTCGAGGAGGCCTAAATGTCCCCGCATTAAAAACCCAGCCTAACGGGTCCTCCATTCACACTCATCCACTACTCTCTCTTTCCTATCTAGCAAAACCCCACAATCTGAACGTACTTGCACAAACCTTCTCCATGAAACCAGTGCATGGGGGTGAGTGTCCGGGCATCGCCGCCGGGGTGGTGCTTCACACGGCAGATCTGGAGGAGCATCACGCAGCACAAGGCGAGGAGGACGTGCAGTTCAACCCCTTGGGGGACCATGTGCTCACCGGTGCTAACAACTTCGGAGGCTCCGATGAGGGCGTGGAGTTCGACGAACACGCTTCGCTCGTGTACCCGGAGGTACATCTATTTCTACATGTTTCATATTTTCTGCTCGAGCTTAATCTATCGCGGCGTCATAAAAAATCTAGTCCTAATGATTAGATGCAACGTACGAACCGGTACATGGAGAGATCTAGTCTGTTCTGAATGAATCCACATTATTTATTTATTAATAAGTTATCGAGAATACAAGCCACATTAATTTAGGAGTGAGCTGAGGAGACGGCCGTAATGAACTGCTGAACCTGTATAGACATGTTATTACATCAAAAGTAACTCAGAATGGTGGAAGGAATATATATTTATTATTTGCTCATTTCGGTTTGTATTCCATACATTACAGGTGGATTCAAGTGAGATGGACTCTGATAAGGAGACCAGGGACAATAAGAGCCGCCATGTCATGAAGAAGCTCAAGAGCGGGATAATCCCTTTCCACACTCGACTTGGGGAGCTCAGGTGCCCTTTCTGTAAGAAAGGAGTCAACCCGAGGATTGCCAGCTTGATTCCGCATGCGGTTGGCATCGGTAAAAGCCTGGCTAGTAAACACAAGTCGGCGACCAAGGCTAAGCACGTTGCTTATGGCAAATTCCTGAGGGAGTATGTCAAAACCGGCCTTGTGTCCCCTTACTTAGGAATCAACAACTTCTAGCCAACCAACTCGTCACTATGCTGGCCTGGACACTAATAATATTTTTTTCTCTTACCGTATCTAGACCTTTAAACTATGGGGATTTGTATTTTCGTACCCTTCAAATTATATTCAAGTTCATCTGTTTATGGAGTTAAAGTTACAGTGGCATACTCGTTATTTTGCATGCATAGAGGGGTGTCCCTGACAGATATAAGGGTTATCATATCCGCTAGATCACAGAGGATCAACGGTTGGTGGGCATGATCCGTGTGACAACTGTCTCGACCAATCAGAGCGTAGCAGCGAAGATGAGCACATGTGCGAGGGATGGATACAAAGAGAGGGGAAAACCGAGTAGCACTTAAGAACCAAGGGCAAAGCTAAGTAGAACTTAAAAACCAAGGGCAAAACTGAGTAGAACTTAAAAACTAAGGGCAAGAGTGACAAAGGGATTCAAATAGAAAATAGATAATGATTTAAAAATGGAACCAAACTGCCAGTGTTACGCTCGAGGGCAAAACTGAGTACAACTGAATCGCCATGGTTAGACACGAGGGAAAAAACGTGAATCACTGTACGCGTGTGCGGTGCACGGGGCGGTAGCGGACACGTGTGGCCGTGCACGGTGCATTAGCGTACGCGGTGCACGGTAGTGCAAAGAAACGTCACTTCCCTTCTCCTTTAATAGAGGCCTCCCCACTCTCACTCATCACGCACTCGCTCACTCAACCGTCTCCACTGTCCCATCACCTTTTGCAAATGCCCAACAAAACCCCAACCATGCAGGCGATGGAGAAGAACGGCGTGGTGGCCATCGGCGCCTCCAAGGCCGCCGGCGAGGAGCCCCCCGTCCCCGTCCCTGCACTTCCCCTGCCCTCACGATCCGCCAGAAGCCGGCGAGGAGGCCCCCGCCGGTCTCAGACAGATCCCGCTCGGCTGGCACCCCTACGAGGAGGTTGTCTACATAAGGCCAGAGAACCCCTACAACACCAGCATTGCCGACCCATGGTCGGAGGTAACCAGGGTTTTCTCCCCTTCCCTTGTTCTTCCCCTGTTCCCATCGTTGGATGCTAGATCGTATGTTATTAGGGCTCGGCTGTTGATATTTTTACAGTAGCTAATCCTCTTGTGTTAGATCTCGATTTTCGACGAATCCCCCTGTTCGTAGTTGGGATCAGTATTCGATTTGGTTTGAGATTTGGGGAATAATCGGGAGATCTCAATCGGTCAATCTATGCAAATAATCAATCTTGATAATCAAAGTATCTCAATCATGTCCTTATTGCACTCTACTGTTTTTTCCAACAGGAGGATAGCAGCGACGTCCGCAGCGACGACGAGTCCAAGGACATCAAGACTCGTCATGTGCTGAGGAGGCTAATGTCCGGCCAGTACAACAACTTCTTTGCTGGCGACGTGTATAGGTGCCCCTTCTGCCCCACCAGGAGGCTCTGTGCCACGGACTTCAACTTCCTCGTGAAGCATGCCGAGGATGTGAGGACCTGCGTCGAGTCCGTGAACGTCCACGGCTTCATAGCCAAGCACCAGGTGCTCGGTCTTCACCTTCGCAACCTCCAGAAGGTGGCTATCGAGAAGGGTCGCATGCCCCCGATCAAACCAAAGGAGCCCAAGGTCAAGGGGCTGGGTAGCAAGAAGTAGAGGAGACGCCAGAGGGAGGAGGCCTCTGGAGGCCACGAGAGGCCATGAGGCCACCGCTGCTATAAAGCAGCTTCTTTTGTCTTGTCTGTGTTGAACCTGTCAGCTACTACTGCTGCCGAGCAGCCTAATTGTCGAACCTCATTAAGTACCGTACTATATAACCTATATTAGCTGCTTTATCTACATCTGCTCTGTTTACTGAATTTATTTATGGTGCTGGTTTGTTTTGCTGCTCTAGATTTGCTACCATATTGGGGAAAAAACAAGGGCAAAAGGAACAATAAATGAAGAGAGAAGCTGCTCTAGATTCCCTACCTTTTTGGGCAAAAAAACACAACTGTTAGCGAGAGAGGGGAAAGGCGCTCTTAAAAAGGCCAAATAACAAAAAAAACTTCCAATTTAGGCGTCAGGGTGCACGTAACGGCCAAGCCTTTGACCAGACGGCACCCCCTCCGAGTGCATGTGAGGGCTTCGAAATATTGGGAGGGCAAAAGTGAAAACAAATGAGACACAATGTTGCTATAGCTAAATCTGACAAAAAGGCTGAATTTGGATTTACCATGCAATTTGGTTAGAGCTCCACAATGTAGCTATTCTAAATCCCTAAACTATGTGGTGCGTTGAAACCTCATGCTTTTCCACCGACACGTGTGTTGCAAAGTTGCTTGATTGTGCATGCTTACACAAGTGGCCTACACAGAAACTTATAGAAGCATGGGCAAACGAGCTTCAATTTGGCAAATTCTGGACAAAATGAAATTGCAAGCTTTGCGCAATCAGCAGGCCTGATCGGCTGGGTGGCTGCCCCGGGGTGCAGGGATGCTAGGTACCTGTCTATGCTTACACTTCTTAAACTTGTTAAGAATAATAGCTGTACACTTCCTTCTGTCCTGTCACGTTACGTCGTGTTAGCATCGCACACCCGTTGCGGATCGGCAATAGGATGGTGGTCTACGTGACCGGTCTCTTCCACGCCAAAGCCACGTCGCACACCCGTCCCATCGCTTACCGGGACGGACGCCGAATTTAATCGCTAGGATTAGAAACCAACTGTTCTCGCCCGGTCAAACTTGCTTCCACATGGGTATGACCGGAATATTGGTAAACACAATTTAAGCATCGCCTTCCATCTCCTCGGCACATCACTGTGCAAAAATCCCCAACTCATTCCTTCTGCCGCCCTCCGTCGCCGCTGCAGCCACCGCAAGAACCATCGACGCTGCTGCAGGAACCACCTCCGTCGGGCCATACCACCGCAACAGATCACTCCACCGCCACGCCCAGTCCCAGCCACCGCTACCGACCCTAGGCCACCGCCGCCGCATTAGCTGCTGCCATGGACGCAGAGTACGACGTATTCGGCGATGGAAGCGACTTCACCGACGAGTACACCATCACTACCCATGGCACCACCAAGCTGATGGTTGTCCACACAAATGCGTCAGCGGAGGTCGCCAAGGTCATCGCGATGTACGAGCGGTGGCTACAGGAGCCAATGGACAGGTACAAGATCGTCGGCCTTGACCTCGAGTATACCGGAGATAGGAAGAGGACGACACTTTTGCAGTTGTACACGTGCAACCACTGCCTCCTATACCACGTATGTAGGGCCAAATATGTATGCCCGGAGTTTCGCGAGTTCCTACACAGGAGGGAGATCTACTTCGCCAGCGTCGACATCAAGAACGACACTCTGAAGCTAGAGCAGGATCTCCTTGCTCATGTCGTCAATCACGTCGATCTCCAACATTTGTGGAGGTACCCGGATGGCGGTACGAGGAAAGCCGGCATGGCTAGACTCACTGCCGACATCATTGACCGCGAGTACATCGACATGAAAGTCGAGTTCCCGAAGCACCTGCATGAGCGATGGGAGTGGAGGCACCTGGATTACGATGCGATCAAGTACGCAGCCAGGGACACGTATGTCTGCTATGAGATGCTCAACAGGATCTTATGGGTGGGTGAGTGTGCTGTTTACCACTACTAGTTTCGCATTTCGTTGCTAGTTTTGTCTCGCTTGTATTTTATCTTGCATGTATTTTCTAAGCATTCAGTGTGTAAGAACCAAGCTCGTATGATCCCTGTGCTATTAGCTACTTAACCTGTATGAATCACATTCCCCCATTTTGTATGCTCAATATTCATTCTTACAAATTCTGTCTGTGCCATTTGCATGCGGCAGAATCCAGGACTGATATGCATAAGGTGTGATATAGTCATAAGTCATAACCAAACCCAGATTATAGCGAAGGATACAGTCATAACCAAACCCAGATTATAGTTCGACAAAGGTAATACACAGCAGTTCGTAATTGCTCACATCGTGTACTTCTAAAATAACATGTTTTCATAAATATAACAAGCCCCATACAAACACAACAATCATGCACTAAAAGTCTACATCCTAGCCTGTTGGAGAAGGCAACCGATCCCAGGATGCCTTTGATTGCTTGCCCCGGCTTGTAGATTCATCTACACTCCAACATCAGGGGCAAACAACCTGCCTTGGTGGTGGTTCAATGATGCGATGCCTAGAATGAGATTTTACAATCTGGCGATACAACTCGTGGCTAACATACCCGTCAATTGCAGCATACTTCAGATTAGGTTCAGAAAGCGGCTTATCCTCCCAGTAATCGTGCCCTAAATGCCTCCACGAACATATCAGCAATTTGCCCTTCATGTCAGCGTACCACGGGTCGATGAGTTCGGAGGCAAGAGCAGCCATCTTGGTCCTGTCGCCCTTCGTCCCTGGGATCCAGTAAATTTCCTGGATGTCCACTCTGCACTCCTTTGGGAATCTAATGTTGATAGTCGGGCTTTCAAGCAGTTTAGTGTCATTCGTGATGTCAACACTAGTAAATCTTATGTGCTAGTTCACGAGAAAGTCATGAAATAGATCCCTAATGCTTTCGCCCCACCTGCATGAAAATGAATTTAGACAAATAATATAGCAATAAATTTTGCAAACAGATGGTTCAGGAACAAAAACACAGCAAAGTCTACCAGATCCCGTCAGCCCCTTCTCGCAAAAAGGCTGGTATATGAGGATGTGCCCCTTCATGGAGAGTTGCACCACGGCGATCCTACGGTGATCGCGGCTGTACTCGAGGTCGAGACCTACGAACCTGTTTTCTTCGAACCGCATCCAACTCGTGTAATTACTCAGAGTCTTCCTCACCGTCATAGGATCGGTGGTGTAGACAACTCTAATCTTCTTCCCGCCATGTACTTCTATGTCTAAGTGTGTAGTCGCTTGCCTGCCGTCGTTTCAAACATCCGAAAAGTCCATGACTACAAGCAAGAGGGAAAGGATACGGAGGAAGAGGGTGATGCCGTGGCGGAGGAAATGGATGAGGCCGTGGAGGAGAAAGACGATGAGGCCGTGGAGGAGGAAATGAGATGGAGAAGTGAAAGATTGGAACCACCCTTACCAATATCTGGAATGGTGCACGACCGTTCGTAGTAGGGTGAAGGTGGAGAAAAACAGCGGTTTTACACGTCGACGCTAGCGCTTCCTAAATTTTGTTCTGCGCCACTTGCATGCGTTGGAATCAAGGTCTACCATGCACGATCCAAGTCAAACGTAGTCATGTTTGCGCGTGCCGACCTTCACTCACTGACATGCGGGCCGCACATTTCTCTCTCTTACGATTTATTTTTTCACTTCCTATAGACGGTTTCGGTGCCCGCCCTCAATAATTATGCCCTCCCCCTTCCTTGTCTTCCACGCGGACGAGAACCGGTGGCGGCGGTGGTTCCTCACCGGGCCACTCCCTACTCGAACAACTGCCCCCATCCCTGATTCCATCCCCTCTCGAATCCATCCGCCTCCTTATCACAACGCCTCCATTAATCTACTGGATTCCAGACTCCATTTTCCGCTATGGCTAGAGCTTTGGGTAGCAGCAGGTTGAAGCAAAAGGAATGCGATGACGACGCGGATGGCTAGGGAGACCGCCACCGCGAGGATTGGGGATGGCTGAACCTCAGCATTGCGAACATGCACAGGATCGCCACAGGGTTGGACATCATCTCTGCCGGCCGCCTCACTCGCTGCATCCCTGGCTACCGCTTCATGATGCGGGACATGGACGAACAACCGTTCGACACGCCAGGCCTTCTTTACCCCGATACCAGCAAATGGCCAAACGACTACGATGGCCACGTAAGTTTTAGTATCTTACTTATTGGTTCAGTCATATCGTTGATTCATATGTGTTGAACTCTCATCGGAATCCTATGTTCCTTTTGTCGAACGTGTTGTGTGCACGCGTGGTTTGAACAAATTGAACCATTTAAGACTATTCTGTATAGCGAAAGCTCTCCTCGTACCTGATATTCTGGTATTTTCGTAGTGACACAGTCTTACTTTAGGTGATAGACAAGTTGTCAATTTTGATTTGCAATGGAATGCCTGCTAGGTGATATTATGTTTCCTAAAATAAAAACAAACAGATTAGACGATTTAAGGCTGTTATGCCCCGAGCTGTTTATGATCATCGTCAGGAGTTTGTTCGGGGGGGGGGGCTCTGCTCCTACTCCATATATTGGGTATCATCGTAGTGACACAGGCACAATTTAGGCGATATCTAAGGAGACACTCGCATTTAGGCAATATTTTGTGTACTTTAATCTGAAGGTACAGTTGTCAAATTGTATTTGCAATGGAATCCATGCTAGGTGATTGTACCAACTAACAACAAACTCTGCAGAATATTCATGCAAAACTGATGCTGCTGGATAAGTGGTCGGAATCAGTAGTGGTGAATATCAAGGAAGAAAAAGAGACGGAAATGGGAGATGACCAGAACTGGGTGGGTGGCAATGACGAGTGGCTGGTCCTTCTATCCCAGGATGGGAGTACTTGGACTCTAAAAAATGGCTACAGACCGTTGAGACTTATGTTTCCATCTTTGGAGGGTGTCGGCATTACTGCATTCAACAACGGGTGACCGCCTCCCATTTCCAAATTCGCTTATAGGTTCAACATGGCAGAACTTGAGCTCCTGAAGGTACAACTCCCACATAGACCACGGGAGGCATGGAATACCTGGGAGTACGACCTCTTAGTGGTGTTCGACAAGGCAATCACATTCATTAGATGCCCAGAAGACAAGGAATGGACAGGTCTTATGATGACTTCTGCCGGAGAAGTATGTCGACGCCGTCTTCACCTCCAGCTACTATTCGTACAAACCGCAATGCATTTATGCGGTCACTGAACCTAGCGGCGACGTGCGTGTTTGGGAACCGTCCATTTGGGGTGAGTCATGGTGTCATATAGCATGTAAAATCCCATTCAAAATTCTGCTTACTAACTGTAAGTAACACGCAGGTACCCACACAGCCCCGCGCATCATTCCAGCTCCGGTCATCGAAGATGCAGTAGCAGATGCTGAACTTGGGACATGGCGTTGGTTCCTGGCACCTCTCGGAGGCGACACGAAACAGGATGTTGAACTCATGTGGATTTATATCAGGGGAGCACTAAACAACATTGGTGATACAATAGAACATATGGGGACACAACTTTCTTCATACCATCACTGCGGTGTCATGTTTTCTCGAGGTCCGCATGCCCATCCAAAGACCCAGTAGAGCAAGTCTAGAGCAGAGTCGACAATCTGAAGGGACAATCTGTGTTTCTTAGGATCAACTACCCTTTCTTTGTCGAAGCTCATGGAGCTGTTGAACCTGCAATTGCTCAGGCAGCCACAGCTCGATCTGCGTCGCCGGTGTTGGTGGTGGTGGAGCTGACGAAGAACTAACTGCTGCTGCTCCTGGTGAAGCTGATGAAATACTTGGTGATGCTGCTACTGGTGAAGCTGACGAAATACTTGCTAATGCTGCTGCTGGTGAAGCTGATGAAATACCTGCTGAGGCTGCTGCTGGTAGAGCTGACGAAATACCTGCTGAGGCTGCTACCGGAGTCTAGGAAGAACATGCTGGTGTTGTTGCTGAGGTGCCAGCACTTCCAGTGTTTATAGCAGACGGTGTGTTTGTTGCACACTCACGCGCCTATCATATTGACACTCCAGATCTGACCTGGAGCCGAATCTACGTCGGGGGGAGGGGCCCTACAATTGGCTCATCAGTGGGTCATACGATTTGATGGAGAATGACAGACAGCCAAACGCAGCATTCTAGTTTGTTTCGACAATACCACTAGCTCCAGGGACCTAGTGCTCATACTGGCAGATCCGATGAACCATTTGTCTTTATCTTTATCATTAGTTACGCTTATTTGTGTAAAGACTAAGTTGTGCTTATTTGTGTAAGACTAAGTTAGGTCTAACTGCGTAATATTCAATGAAGCTCAGCTTTTCTTTCCACGCCCATAACAACAGAATTGTAGCATAGAACATACAAAGGTAATGTGCATACTAGACATTTTTGCTCAGGATAACAACCACTTCAAGTAAATGATACATGGTGTACGCATTTGAACGCATCACTAGAATGTGCCACCTATTGATGATTGATGACATGGATCTAGCTTTTTTGCGCGTATTTGCATTGAATCGCTTATTGATTTATTCACATATTTTTTGGCAATGGCTGATGAACTCCACTCTATTGGTAACATGCTTCGTCAGCGAGCACTTGTTGATGCAATGCAAAGTACAGAACATGGTCGTCATCGTCATTCCATTTAGGTTCTCTATGTTTCGTCATCATGGAGCTACTAATTTCAAATGAAAATCTAGTAAACAACATATGTGTACATTGTTAGAGTATGCTACGGCCACGGTACATACATGTTTTTCTACAATCACAAGAAGAAAACTTGATGCATTTTCACCTTGTTGGCGTTGTGCCGAATAGGGTGGATGTGGCTTTGGGGTTAGGAGAGGAAGGCGTCGTGGCTGGTGCGTGTGCGACCACGGCGACGGCGAGCTTGGCTTCCAGAGGAGGCCAACAGGACCGAGCATGGTCGGCATGGTGACAGATCTCACCCAGGAATGAATTCCCGTCCCCGCGCCGTGCCATAGGTGCGACCATGGTGAGGGCGAGCTCCGATTCGGGATGGGAAGGAGAGCCGGGCCGAGCAGGTTCGTCCAAGTCCTAGCTCCGCACCATGGCTGCGACCACAGATTGCCGCCCCGGAGGAAGAAGAAGACGCGTAAAGGATGCATGCGCCAACACTGCAAGCCTACATGGCAACCACAACGACATCAACATAACAACAAAAGCTGACAGGGAGGGCCCAACTTGACGACCGTTAGCCTTTTGTATTGAAACTAAAGTTGAATTCATGCCGAAAAAGACCCTCTGAGTATTTGGCACGCCAACTTTGGGCAACACAGCTGATTGTAAGCAACTTGGGTACCGCGTTGCCTGGCCATCCCAACTTTCGGGCCGCAAAATGATATTCTCGGCAATGTGGGGTCTCCCATTTTCTTCTATATATATGAGGGTCCTACAGGTGGAAAATACAAAAATTGAGATATTTTCTAAGGCATTTTCATTAGAGAATTTCCCTTCTCTCTTCTCTCTTGCAATTGCGGCCCTGAGTCAGGGTTGTGAGTGCAAAGGAGTGATTTGCTGTATCACGTTGTTGTGCTACAGCGGATCCCATCCAGAAGATCTACTTCTGCACTCTCGGCAGGGATTAGAGAACCAGAAGTCGTTGCCGTGCACCATACATGTGCGAAACCATGGAGATGTTGCCACTAGTGGCACCTAGGTTGTCGTGCAAGGACATGTGGTGACTTGCAGGAGCTTTGCGACCTTGAGGTCGGCTATGGATTCGACTACTTCATCCACATTCCCCACGGAACGTTAAGCGCTTTCAATCTACAAGGGTATGTCACCGAACCCTCCTCCGTTTATTACTCATAGATAGATCCTAGCATTTGGTGTTGCGCTAGCTAAGAAAAATGTGTTTTCTTCTACAAACCCCTTCATAAAGTATGGACTCATCCTTTAAGAGAATTATTCTATCAAGTGATATATTTAAGGTTGATTCCAATTGTATACTCGGGTCTACTCAGGATTGAGTTAGCTTATCTATTGTCTAGACTATTCTTGCTACCTACTAGGCTTCCATCCTAAAGATGGGGTCAGACTTCTAACATATCTAGATCTATTTCTTTTTCTTATAAGGATTGAATAGATTGAAGTTGTTGGAAGGAATAGGGAATATATCAATATTTAGATAGATGAGGCTTTTGGTTTGAGCTTTGATGCTCCAAATTACTATAGAATTATATAGCACCTATGATGATAGTTTGAGAATGAATAGACATAAGATAGAGTAAGCTAGAATAGTTCTTGTTCTTTGTTCACTAAGGATGAATTTGTTTTATGGTTAATTTTACTCACAAGTTTCACTTCTACCCTCCTAAGATAGGATTTTAGCAAAGGTCATGTTGAAGTTTATAGCTCAACTTGATAACCTAAGTCTAACTCATCAAGTTAAGTGAAACTTCAATCACTTTGACAAGTTCTCATAAAAAATTCTAAATTTTCCTGGATTTTACATGCATGGATGTAATGCACACATCTATGTTCTACCCATTTTGACTTTCTTAAACTATGGCATAATACAGCGGCCGCCCTGCCCTAGGGTCGGTCCTAAAGCTAGGCCAAACACACCTGCAAATGCAGATAAATGGATAATTGGGTTTAATATGAAGTATACGATGGAGAGGTGTGTCTTGGTTGAGAACCGGAGTAGGCACACGATTAATCAGGTAGCATGCGGTGAGAAATGCCTCATCCCAAAACCGTAAAGGGTCAGAAAGAAGGGCAAGACCAGTTTCTAGCAAGTGACGGTGTTTGTGCTCGAGAATCCTGTTCTATTGGGAGGTGTGGGGGCACACCAGTGCACTGAAAGTAGTGATGTAACTAGTGATACTTACCACCCCAATCGGACCGGACATCTTTGATCTTGGCATTTAAGAAACTTTCAACATGTGTATGGAAGGTGCAGAACACCTGTTCAACATCAGACTTATGTTTGAGAAGATAAATCCAACAACCAGCCAAAGAAGTATGAGAAACCCCCAAACATCAGAATAAATTAAATTAAGAGGCGTAGTGGAAACACGGAAAGAATGAGTAGATGGTAACTTTTGAATTTTAGCACACTAATAAGCATCAAAAATTAATGTTGAATTGTCTGAAAAAAACACACAAGATCATGTTTCCTAACAATGGATGGGGCCATATTATTGGTGGGATGACCGAGACGTTGGTAACACTGGGATGCTATAATCCTCACGCTAGACAAGGCATGGAGAGTGGCAGGATGTGAAGCTCGATTGAACGGGAGTGGGTAGAAACTGCCTTGAGTTATACCTCGAAGTAGAACTCTCCTTGTGTCCTTGTTCTTAACAAGGAAATAATATTTATGAAATTCAAGGAAAATGACATGATCCGAGACAAGGCGATAAATGGATAGAAGGTGCTGGCTAACACGCATACCATGAAGGGAAAATTTCATACAAAGAAAGGACTGACTAAATTCGGGTGTCCAATATGCGAAATAGACAAACATGTACCATTTGTAACATGGACATGGTCGCGAATATGAAGACACTCGAGATCACTGGTCAAATGATCCGTAGTGTCGGAGTTCATGTTCTAGTGATGTGGTTCGTTGTTGGAGGAGGTCAAGGCCGAGTTGGCAGTGTGTGAGTTGTCGGCGTAGTAGTCTTGGTTGAAGCGGTTGCGGCAGTCCGCCGCCTCGTGTCCCTAGTTTTCGCAGATTTGGCAGAGAGGGCACAGTCTGTTTTTGTCATTGCGGCCGTTGTTGCCTCCACCTCCATTATTCTGACAACGATCCTAGCAACCCTACCGCTAATGCTTATATTGTGGGTAGTCTCCCGAGGAGCGTCCACTAGAGGGGCGATTGTTATCCTACATGCACCGGCGAATGGTGTTGTCGATCGGTCCTGACCGCGACACGGCGTTGGCCAAAGAAGACCAGTCCTCATGCTCCTGCTACGAGAGGTGCAACACTTCATAGTTCAAGACCATGGAATAAAACACAGGAATTGTTACCGATGTGGTCGTGACGTTTAGAGATGTGGTGATCAGATTATACTGACCCAAACAGGTAATTCCTACTCTCGGTTCGCCAAAGACTTTTATCAAGTTATTCGGTTACTTTTGACTCGAATATTAGTGTTGATACTCTTGCTGATGTTGCTTGATTACTCTAATGACTGCGCACGTGCACATAGCCTTAGCACTACGGCTCAAACTAAAACTATGGGAGAACTCTCAATTGTATTTACAGGTTGTGGTTTGACATCTATCAGTTATGCGCCATCAAAAAATACAAGATAGTGTCTTTGAAGAAGAAAGAGTTTAAAGATCTCGAAGATTTGCTAGTTTTTTTAGACTTTATTTCGTAATCACTGGAGATAGCTTTTTTATCTTCACCATGTACCATTTTCTACTATGAATATATGTGGTATTGATTGTCAAAAAATAAACATCTTGTTAAATATTCTTTTTTGCTAACCATATTTGCCAATTTGCATGTACCGAAAGTACGGAAAGTGCAGGTTGAGTTTATGGACTTTGAGTGGGTAGGCATGCATTCATTAATTATCTTTGAACATAATACAATGTTGTCCAATAAATTTCATAGGTAAGAAGTTGTATCATTTTTTTTCTGATAAAGAGCGTTTTATTATTTAAAGAAACATTATAGCTGGCCTCTGCATATGCACACAACCGACATAATCCCAAAGTATCGAAACAAAAAATAAAAAGGTGAAATACATATCATAATTAGAAATTGTAGAATCTGCTAAGAAGGAGGACCGATCCGAAGACTATGCTACCATCCATGACGGGTAAAAAGAACTCATGTTGTATCTTCCAGGCATGTGCACATCTCCAAAACATATCTCGATACTCCACACGATGTAGAGATGACCATATATGAAACACTTTATCATTTTTACATAGCCAGAGCAATCAGATAATTGCAATCGCTCCCACCCTAAGAAGATTTCTATATTTATAATCGATGCCACATATCCAATTTCTAAATATATTGGCAACACTACATGGTGAATACAAGCCTGACGCTGCTTGGATAAATGACCATATAGAAAGGGCAAACTTATAATGGAAGAACAAATGTTTAATTGTCTCTTCGTGATGACAAAAAGCACATGTTGTACTCCCAAGTCAATTCCGCCTAACAAGATTGTATTTAGTAAGGATAAACCCCAACGAACATACTAAGCAATTTTTTTATTTTTTAAAGATATATTCATCTTCCAGATTTTACTATTATTTTTAACTATTAAGTCGGTTAAAATTAATGCATTGTACATGGAACTAACAAAGAACTAGTTATCTTGTTTAAGTTCCAACAGAATTCATCAGAATCTGTTACTAGTTGGAAAGATGTCAAGTGTTGAAGCAAGACATTCCAAAAAGCAAGTCTATGTCCTATTAAATCCCTTATGAAAGTGACATTTGGTGGACAGGACTCCATCACTATGGCGAGTGTATCACCCTTATGACGAACAATATATACAACACCAGATAATGATCTCGTAGCGTAGTTATCCTCCCAAAAAGGTATTTGCGAACCATCCTAAACTGAAAAAGATCCAAAACAGAAAAAATGTTTTTTCATCGCCATCAGACCAGCCCAGAACTACGAGTCTCCTCGTTTCCAAAGAACCTGGGACAAATCCTTCGAGTCAATGTAGTTTCGTTTAAGGAGAGTCTACGAAAGCCCATCTTCAATAAGTAATTTGAAGAGCCATTTTCCAGGGAGGGCTGTATTCTTGATCTCAAGATCATGAATACCCAGACCTCCCTGGTCTTTGAGACGGCAGACAACACTCCACTTAGTCAGTTGATATTTTTTCTCACTGTATGCCAAAAGAATCTCTTGATCAGAAATAGTTCAATCTTTTTAAGATGTCTTTTGGTAGCTGGAAGAAGGAAATCATATAAAATACCATATTACTTAGTACCGAATTTATGAGTACCAATCTTCCATCTAGGGATAACAGTTAACCTTTCCAACCAATTAACCTTAACTGTAGTTGAATGGATATTACTTTCTCTTTGTATTTTGGTGTTGCTAACAAGTTCACTTGTGGTTTAACCGTTTGCCTAAGTTGCAGGTTTACTTACGGATGGTTTGGTATGTGGACTCATCACTTAGAGAATCATGAAGATGATGTCTCTTATTTACACTTTCTCTCTCTTTTATGTTTTAGGAGGCCGTACTATCAAGAGGGGGTCCACCTAGGAAGGTTGTGGGAACTCATGTTTTCATGCACAGACCATACTTGCACATCCACAACCTTCCCATTGTTCAGTGAGAGAGCGACCCTATGAGCTGTTTGAGCCTTTTCTGTCCTGGCCGGAAGTACTGGCAAGTCGCAGGTAGTTTCGCTCATAGTTTTCTATGGGGCTGGCCTTGCGGTAGTTCCGGTGGAACTTTCGCTCACGTTCAGCATCTCTTTGTTTGAGAGTCCTATATTTGACGGAAATAACACCGAAAGTTGGTCCGATAGTACCGGTCAGAAGTTTCGGTCATCCATGACTAGAACTTCCGGCCATCACTACCTGGCCCACGGTCTTGAGCGGTACTACCACTGGGCACCCATAGTTCTGGCCAGGAACCTCGTGACCTAGTACTTCGGCGCTAGTTATGATCCAAATTCCGCCTGCACTCGAAATCGATTCAGTATGCTTCTGTTTTGATGTGTCGTATTTGTCGGAATTTGGGTCAGAATTTCTGCCGATAGTACCAGTCAAGAAGTTTCGCTCGGCTGAGCTGGAATTTCCGACCATATTGGGAGCCGCTCCCTTTGCCTTAGAGCCGTTGTAGCACGCTCATCAGAAGTACTGGTCCCCCACTGATAGTACCGGTGGTGTCATGGGGACAACAAACGGCTCAGTTTGAAGGGGGGCCTATTTAAGGCACCCTTCTTCCTCCTCACAACTCAACGCTTCATTTTCTATCTCCTCCATTAATACAAGAGCTTAAACTACCTAGATCTCTCTCCCTAGACACTCAAACCTCTTGATCTTTTGATGAGTGGGAGAGGTGACCTAGATCTACACTTCCACCAAAGGAATCATGATTTCCCCCACTAATCCTTAGTGGATCTTGTTACTCTTGGGTTCTTGGAACCCTAGACGGTGTAGGGCATCCTCAAAGCTGGGGCAATTGTTGTGAAGCATCGTGATGTTGTTGAGGGTCTCCAATTGAGTTGTGGAGTCTCCCTTCAACCTTGTTCTAAAGGTTTCAGTTGGCGCCTTCAAGGTCACCGGTTAGTGGATTGTGAGGCCGTCTTTGTGGTGGTGCTCACCGGAGAAGAAGGTGAGGCCTTTGTGGCGCTCAGGTGACCTTATGTGGCCCTGACACCTCTCCAACATAGACGTAGCTTCCTTGGAAGTGAACTATGGGATTTACATCTCCGTGGCCCCTTGCTGTTTTACTCATTCCTCTCCTTTACTACTAGCAATTACTGTCTTGTTTACTTGTTGTATCGTTTGACATATATGTTGTTCATCTTGTTGCATCTCTAGTGAACTGAATTTTTTGAGCCAAAATTTGTAAGAAAAGACTAAAAATTGGTAGTCTCCTATTCACCCCCCTCTAATC
Source organism: Avena insularis (assembly GCA_023614405.1). Taxonomy (NCBI): domain Eukaryota; kingdom Viridiplantae; phylum Streptophyta; class Magnoliopsida; order Poales; family Poaceae; genus Avena; species Avena insularis. The sequence continues at coordinate 236,089,919 of CM042688.1, read as the reverse complement.
AACCAAAATTGGACCTTTCAATTGGTATCAGAGCCAAGGCTCTTACTTCGGGCTTCATCGCCTAAGGGGCGATGGCCGACAAAGAGGGTAGTGGGGTTGGAACCACCAAGAACTTGGCGTCCATGGATGAACTTAATCGATTGGAGACATCCATGATGACCAAGTTTGAGGAAATGATGACCCTTTTATATTCTTTTAAGCCTAACCCCGTAGTATCCACTCCTCATGTTGCATCCCAAACCACCGAGCCTCCCCACGAGACTGGGCATGTGGTTACCCCCGAGGTGAATCCCGTGGCCGCCTCTAATCACTTGGGCTTAGGATTTGTGGCTCAAATGTCCAAGCTCCCAAGTGAGAGCACCGAGGGGCTAGGTGACTCATCCTCAAAAGAGGGAGATGAGGGAAAGGATTACTCGGCAGTTCCCTCCACCTCCAAAGTACACTCCGGACCCACCTATACTTATGCCGCATATCATACCTCAAGGAGCACCTCCCATGCTAGATACTTCAAATTTCACGAATTGGCAATATCTAACACAATCTCACATTTCCAGCACTTCTATTGAATTGATGAGGATTGTGGAAGAAGGATTCTCTCCATATGATGCAAAGAAGTTGACCCGAACCGAGGTTGTGGACAAGCAGATCAATGCCACCGCCTTGGGCATGATTCAAAAGGTGTTGACTCCCAAGGACTTTGTTCACATTTGCCAATTCTCCACCACCAAAGAGTCTTGGGATCATCTCACCGAGTTATATGTCGAGAATGCTAGCATTCAAAGCTCGAAGTTTGATGAAGTCAACAATGTGTCTAATGGCTTTGCTATGCAAGATGATGAGACTCCCAGAGACATGTATCACCGTCTCAAGGTTCTTTGTTGCACTATGAGGGACCTTGCATCTACCTATGTTGATGACAAGTTCATGAAGAGAAAGTTTGTTCAAGCCCTTCTTGTCATCGGATTGATGACAAGTACGCCATGAGGGGGTCCTCGAGGCATGTGGAAGAGAGGGGTGTGAGATGTACGGTGTTCCTGGATGGTGAGCACACAAGTTTACACAGGTTCGAATCCGCCGGCTTTGGACAAATCCTACTCCTTCTAGCAATCCAGTAATACGGCAGAGCCGGAATATGGGTTACCAGGGTTTCGCCTATGTGAGTTGAGATTGTAGACTATTGTGAGGGTAGGTTCCCTAAAGGCTCTCCCTAAGACGGCTTATATAGATATCCGGCCTAGGGTTTACAGGAGAGATCTATCCGGCTACGACTAAGAGTCGGTTACAGAGTACATCTTGAACTATAAGTAACACTATGGGCCTACGTCGGTAAGTCTCCTGGGCCTTCCCGTAGCCGGATTGGACTCCGTCTTTTCTCCCTGATTGGGCCACCCGTGAAGCAAAGCTCTAACCCGAAGTAGGCCACCCTGGTCAGTGAGGAACTGTGAGGATACCCGGAAAGTATATCCCCAACAGCAGCCCCCGGAAGTCTCCAAGATCCAAAGTCAGATTCATCATCATCTAGCTTGATCTTCGGCTTGCAGAATCTTGAAGGGTTCCTGAAACTTCAAAACAAAAGATACGATCCGGGTCTTAAAAATAAGTCGGACCTATGAGTGAGTTTATTCGTGCTTCCAGCTCGAAATTCAAACTAAGCCAGAACTTGGTCTCTAACGTAATCTGACAACAGTCATGGTCAAGTCACGTCACTGATAGACATTTCCTGTCAGCACAACCGTTGGTGGGTCTGCCTTTCGCAGAACCGAGGCACCATTTCAATGTGTGCGTGGAGATCAAGGCGGCGTAATCATCGCGCGGAGGTTTCCCCGTTCTTTCCACGACATGTGGCACGTCCACTGTAGCGTTTACACGAATCTTGACGCGCCTGGCGGATATAAGTGGTGTGGATTCTTTCCCCCATCTTCTCACCAGTTCTTAGTGCCCTTTCCTTCTCCTCTACGCTTCCCACGCACTTAGCGCTCCTCTGCCCCCATAAAAAACTCTAGCGCCACCCACCCAAGGTCACCGGCGCACCGGAAAGAATGGCTTCTTCATCATCCTCCAGCTTGGTAGTGGGAGAAATGGTGGCGGCGACGGCGGCGGCAGAAAAGGAGAGCCACCATGGAGTTTGGATCCTGTGCGTCCTCGACGACCCCAAAATCCACGTCGTTGAAGATGAAGGGCTCCTCCGTGCCGGTGACTAGCAGAGCCGCTTCGGCGAAACCATTCCCAACCCCCGCGACGACGAGCGAGTGCATTTCGGCACTCACCTTGACAGAGGTCTTTCTTTCCTCCCTCAGATTTCCTTTCTGAGGTGATAGATCATTATGGTGTTCAGCTCCACCATGTCCCCTCGAACTCCATCTTAGAGATGAGTGTGTACGCCTCTTTGTGCGAGGGGTATCTCGGCATTAGGCCGAGCCTTACTCTTTTCTGGTACTATTTTCATGTCCGGAGAAATTCCATCACTGTCGGTAATCCTTATATTACCGGTACCATTAGTTTTTTGGTTAGGCGAGAGCGCGTTTATCCCCGGATTATGGCATGTGAGTCGGTCAAACAATGGCCATCCACCTTTTTCTATCATAAGGATATCCCCGCTCCTGGCAAAGATCATGCTTTGCCAGCTTTCATTGACAGAGCCACCACGCCCGAAGAGTCCTGGGACGAGGTCGCTCTGACTCTCAGTGACGATCTATTTCTCGCCAAGAGATGGATCGAATATCTGATGAAGCACAAGGGCCTGAAAGGGTCCGACTTGGTTCAATGCTGGGCGGCACGTCGGATCCAACCTCTTCAACATCATGGAGATCGACTGATGCATTCCATCACGTCGTCGAAGAAGGATTCCCTCCGCATCAGCTCCAAGACCTTAAAGCCGAAAGATTATATATGCCAAGTCAAATGGCTGATAAGGGAGCAGATTGAGAGGAAAATTCCGGAGCTGTCCCTGGACATGCATACAGCGGAAAATCCTGTTGTGTCGGTAAACTTCAGCAGTAACTCTTTTGATGTGCTCATCTTTATGTTATTTTTGCAATACTGAGATACTTTTCCTTTTCAGCTTGCTGACCTCCCTGAGTTGGAGTTTGCTCCTATCGAGGAATATCCTCCTAAGTTTTCTCAGGACGAGGGTGAATTGGTCCCAATGCCGGATGTCGTTCCTCGGAAACGCAAGGCTCCGACATTGGCCATCGGCACCAAAGAAGTGTCTGTTGTGAAGAGGTAATCTTTCCTCACAGGGTCTTTGTATTTTACTCGTAATTCCTTCTAAGATGTAATGTTCTTTGTTCTATATCTTCTCAGAGCTAAACAGCTCATCAAGGGCAAGGGGAAGGAAGCTGCCTCGAAACCCCTACGCCAGTCGAAGCTCAAACTGGCTTCTCCTATCGTGGCTCCTCCGACTCCTGCTCCTCAGCCTTCTGCAGCGCCAGAGATTATTCCATCTCCGACTGATGTAGAAGATCCGGCTCAACCGTCAGAACCAGCGATCCTTGAATCGCAAACTGATGTCACCATGAGTGACTCAGGTGTTGATAAGGGTGAACCCTCTTTGGGTAATAATCCCTCGGCAGAGACCTTTGTTGAGAATCTCCTGGACAATCCGGGACTTGCCAAACTTGGCTTATCTCGGAAGTCTGTGGAGGAGATTCAACGGCTGGCCCAGGAATGCCTGGAGAGGCGAACTCTCTCTACCAAAGAAGAAGCGCAAGAAGCAGAGGATATTAAACATTCTGATCTTCTTGAACAAGTTCGTCTTCGTGACGAGAAGATAAGGTCCGGTGCACTTCCAACTATGCCGGTGATCCCCCTCACTTTCGCCGAGAAGGTTGCCACCAAGGTGAATACGAGTTTATACAAACTCATTCGCGAACAATATGTAAGTCGTAATTCCAACTCCCATTTTTCCTTATTTCCTATAATATCCTCTAGCCCCCAAGCATGAAGCTGGAAAATCAAATCCGGTTTTATGCTTCCTTAGGATGCCAAAGAATGAACTAGTGTAGCCCCCAAGGCTCGTGCTGATATTAGAAAAAATATTAGGCCGAGTCTTTAGTAGACTTCTGACTCTAGGTATTCTGACTTAGAGGAAGTCTATTCCTATAACCACGATTTGTTGAAGAATCTTTGCAACAAGCGGAAAGAGATCAAAGCTCTTCGGCTTGAAAATGCACAACTGAAGGTTTCCAAGGATGAGGCCGAAGGTAAACATTCCTAAACTCAAACCTTGTCTTTTATTTCATAGTTGAATTTGTGTTGAACTATGGTTCTTTTGACTTACAACATTGGTAAAATAGTCCTGCGCTATGATCGAAGAGGCCGAGAATCTTAAGACCTTGGTGGTGGAAAACAAAGAAATTCGCCAAGAGCTGGATAAGCTTAAGGTAGATCATGAGAAGAGCATTGCTCAAATTCTTGAATCCACCTCCATGGCCACCGAGGAGCGTGATCGCAAGATTACGCTTCAAGATAAGAAAATATCGGATCTCAGCAATGAGTTATTCAGAGAAAAAGACATTTCCGATGCACTCCGGGCTGAACTCCAGAGTCTTCATGAAGCGACTACCAAAGTCGATGATGTCATCTTTGGTATGTTTCCCTTTTTCTGACTTATATACATCTTCCGACTCTTTTTGGATTCTGGGTTTTATTTGAATTACCCCTTTGCATTATATGCACAGGTCCTCTGAACTTGACGGACTCAGCCTCTACTAAACCTCGCACCCACCGGCTTACCCAAGTCGGTGATTTGCTACATGACTTCCGCCAATCCCTCGAAGATATTGGCTAAATTCTCAAGGTTCCGGATATGCCTAGCATGTCCAGTTTTGAGGTGCGAGACAAGGCCAAGGATATGCCGCAGCTTGTTCAGGACTAGAACATGTCCTACGCAAGAACCATAGCGCAAAACGCTCTGACCATGGTTATGAGCCACCATGGAAACATGGAGATGTGGCAAGTAACCAGATGGTACTGCAAGGTGGATGAAGACGGATAGGAGCAAGACATCAAGGCCATCATGGACTCCTGTGCCGGATATGGGTGCCACGTAGCTGATTTGACCAGCTACGACACTCCCTTCTTCACCCACGTGGACACGCCACCTCCGCCTTCCGAAGAAACAACTAAAGTTTCCGACGATGATCAAACCATATCGGATTTGAACATCTCGGAACGTTATCAAGCTGAGGCCGATGTATCCAGCGAGCCGACAGCTCCTACCTCTCCTCCTGCATCATAGAGTATCAGAAGAACAATATGTTGTTCTGGATTTTTTTTTGGGTTTGTAAATAAGTAGTACAATACTTTTGCTAGTGCTAAGTTTTTAATTTATCTACTCAACACTTTTGGCTTTGATATTATGTGCCTGAAATGTTTGCATAAGCACTTGTATTTTTTGTCTGCACTTATCGTTTATCTGGCTTTCCACCTCGTCCCTTTTGTGAGCCGGCCAACTTTCAGCATGGAAACTTTGGCGAGCAACGGAGCTCAATTGCTAAACCAGTTTAAACTCGGAAAACAAAGCCGGCTTCCAGTACCAACAATTCACTACTCGAAAAATGCCCGCATCCAGCAATCAGACAAATAACCAAAGTATAGACTAGAAAATTTAGATTTATACCCAAAGGTATCAATTTTAGAATCAGAAATCTAAACTAGAACAAACATGAGCATAAAGTACTTTCAAGTATTCTGGGATTTTCGACTGTGACATGATCATTTGGAAATAAGATGGTAAAAACTTCTCAAAAAGATTTTGAGGGAACCAAGACTTTATTTCTCATTGAACATGTACACATATATGATTACAAAGAAAAGTAAGCTAAGAATAAAAGGGACATAGCTGAGCAATATTCCATGGTCTGTCTAACTCATCCGGATTTGTACTACCTCCATCTCTCTTTCTCTTCTTAGTAGCAGGTCTTTCTTTGACTAGTCGCATATCAATTAGGTAGTATGAACCATTGTGCAATACTCGACTAACTAAAAATGGTCCTTCCCATATTGGGGAAAGTTTGTGCTTTCTTTGTTCCACAAGCCGGAGAACCAAATCGCCCTTATTGAAAGATCGGTTTCTAACTCTCTGGCTATGATACTTGCGTAACTTCTGCTGATAGGCTGTTGATCTCATCTCAGCAACGATGCGAACTTCTTTGACTAAGTCGAGATCATTTTGTCGAGAAATTTCGGCATCCTCTTCAATATACACGGCCACTCTAGGAGAGGTGTGAATCAAATCACTAGGAAGAACTCCTTCTGCGCCATAGACCAAGAAGAAAGGTGTATATCCGGTTGACCTGTTTGGAGTTGTTCGTAAACTCCATATTACAGAAGGTAATTCTTCTGCCCAAGCCCCCGCAACACGTCGTAGTGGTGCTTCGAGTCTTGGTTTTAGGCCCTGTAAGATTAAACCATTTGCTCTTTCGACTTGTCCATTAGCTTGTGGATGTGCGACTGACGCAATGTCAAGCCGGATATTTGTTCATTGTAGAATTCGGCAAGATCTCCCATGGAAAAGTTACTTCCATTGTCCGTGATAATGCTATGCGGATAACCGTATCGGATTATAACATCCTCAACAAATCTTCTAGCTGTTGCTCCATCATAACTAGTGACGGGTTTAGCCTCAATCCATTTGGTGAATTTATCCACCATCACTAGGAGGTGTGTAAATCCACTTGGAGCCCGTTTAAACGGTCCTACCATGTCAAGCCCCCATACCACGAAAGGCCATGTTATAGGTATTGTCCATAGCTGATCAGCCGGAACGTGAGCTTGTTTGGCATACTTTTGGCAGCCTTTGCACGTCTTGACCAGCCGTTCGACATCTGCCATGGCTGTAAGCTAGAAAAAACCGTGTCGAAAAGCTTTTGCCACTAAAGATTTGGCTGCAGCATGGTGACCACACTCGCCTTTGTGGATCTCTCGTAAGATTTCCACTCCTTCCGGAGATACACAACGCTGAAAGACCCCAGATGCACTCCGTTTATAGAGCTCACCACTAATTATAGTATAGGATTTTGCTCGTCGGACGATCTGTCGGCTTAGAACTTCGTCTTCGGGTAATTTTCCTTCTATCAAGAAATCAAGATAGGCTTGAGTCCAGTTGGGAATCACAGCCAGAATTGCTACTAATGGTGAGTCGGATTTGGTCGGATATTCCTCATCTAATCCTTTTATAGAGGGAACTTTGAGGTGCTCTAGAAAAGCGCCATCCGGGACCTTTTTCCGGGCAGAGCCTATTCGAGATAGTGTATCTGCTTCCTCATTTTCTGTTCGAGGGATGTGTTGAACTTCAAACCTTTCAAACGATTTAGATAATTCATCCACGACAGCCCTATATGCCGCCATGTGCTTGTTTGCCTTACAGATATCCGACACTTGTTGATCAACAAGATCCGAATCTCCATAACACATTAAACGCCGGATGCCGATGTCCTTAGCAATCCGGATTCCATGTAGTAGTGCTTCATACTCGGCAATGTTGTTCGTCACCGTGAAGTGTATCTGCAATACATAGAATTTTTTTATCACCTTGGGGTGACTTGAGCACCACGCCAGCCCCCAAGCGCTTTAGACCCGTCAAAATGCAAGGTCCAGTATTCTGACTCTGGCAGGGTCATACTCTCCGTTGTCTTTGTCCAATCAGCGACAAAGTCAGCGAGGATTTGGGATTTGATTGTTGTACGAGGTTTGTACTCAGTATCAAAAGCTGAGAGCTCTATGACCCATTTGGCGACGCGTCCTATAGCGTCACTATTGTTGATTATATCTCTCATGAGAGTTGTGTTCACCACGGTAATTGGATGTTCCTGAAAATAATGCCGTAACTTACGATATGCTAAGAACACACCGTAAGCTAGCTTTTGATAATGCGTATATCGCTGTTTTGATTCCGTTAAGACCTCACTGAGATAGTAAGTCGGACGCTACACCAAGTGTTCTAGATTTTCCTCCGATCTCTCCACCACCATGACGATACTGACGACTTTGTTTGTCGCGGCAAGATAGAGCAACATTGGTTCCTGTGGTTCCGGTGCTGCAAGGATGGGAGCAGATGAGAGTACTACTTTCAGGTCTTGTAGTGCAGCTTCACCTTCGTCGGTCCAAACGAAATTCTTGGTCTTTTTCAGGAGCTTGTATAGTGGTGCGGCTCTTTCACCGAGTCGGCTTACAAACCGACTGACTGCGGCAATGCAACCAGTTAGTCTTTGTACGTCCTTCAGGTGAGTCGGCCTGGAAATATTGAGTATAGCCTTTATTTTGTCTCGGTTTACCTCTATGCCTCTTTGAGACACGATAAACCCTAATAATTTTCTGGCTAGGATTCCAAAGAAGCATTTCTTCGGGTTAAGCATTATGTTGTATGTTCGTAGATTGGCGAACGTTTCCTCCAAGTCAGAAATTAGGGTTTCCTTCTTTTTGGACGTCACCGCAATATCATCCACATATGCATGTACATTGCGTCCGATTTGATCGTGGAGGCAACGCTGCAATGTGCGTTGGTACGTAGCTCCTGTGTTTTTCAGCCCAAAGGGCATCATAACGAAACAGAAGGTTCTGAAGGGGGTTATGGATGAAGTTTTGGCTTTGTCAGATTCCTTCATCCGGATTTGGTGATAACCGGAATATGCATCGAGAAAACATAGGAGTTCCGAGCCTGCCGTAGAATCGATAACTTGATCAATCCTAGGCAGAGCAAACGGATCTTTGTGACAAGCCTTGTTCAAGGCAGTATAATCAACACACATCCTTAAATCAGTGCTGTCCTTTTTAGGGACCATTATAGAATTGGCCGACCACTCAGTGTGGATGACCTCTTCTATGAATCCGGCTAACTCGAGCCGTGCTAGTTCCTTAGCTATTGCCTTACGCTTTTCGTTGCCAAAACGTCGTAGGACTGTTTGACAGGTTTAGTGTTCGGGTGTACATTTAAAGAGTGCTCGGCAAGTTCTCTAGGTACTCCGGTCATGTCAGATGGCTGTCATGCAAAGATATCTTGATTTTCTTGGAGAAACTTGACGAGTGTGCTTTCCTATGCACTATCTAGGCCTACACCTATTTGGGTCACCTTGGAGGGGTCATCATCCTTCAACGGCATCTTGTTTGTCTCTTCTGATGCCTTGAACTCCGGATTCGGCTTTGTCACCTCCTTCTTTGTCGCGGGCATCTCGGATGGATCCATGGTCTTCTTGATCTCCTGGTACTCCTGGGCGTGCAGCACGGCTTCAGCATAGGCGGCATTTCCATCCTTGCACTCTCGGGATTTCTTCGGGTCTCCCCTAATGGTGATCACGCCGTTGGGACCTGGAATTTTCATCATATTGTAAATGTAACATGGACGAGCCATAAAATCCCAGTAAGCCGGACGTCCGAATATAGCGTGGTATGCGCTCTTGAACGGGACCACTTCGAAGGAAAGTGCTTCCGTCCGGTAGTTCTTTGGAGTTCCAAATGTAGCATCCAAAGTGATTTCCCCCAGGGAATTTGCTTGTCTTCCTAGGACAACTCCGTGAAAAATCACCGAGCTGTAGTTCAGCTGGGTCTCCGAGATCTTCATCCGGCATAGTGTTTTGACATACAGAATGTTGATGCTGCTGCCACCGTCCATGAGAGTCTTGGAGAAACCATAGCCATCAATGAGTGGATTGACGACTAAGGCGTACTTTCCTCGCCTGTGCAACTTAGGCAGATGATCAACGCGGTCAAAGGTGATTGCCACTTCCGACCAGTCCAGGAACTAAGGGACAGCCGGAACTGTTGTATTGAGCTCATGTAGAACTGCTTTCTTGACCTTTGCTGGTTGAGATCCGAGGAAGGTGACGTAAGTGTCTTTCTTTGTCGGGAAGTTCTTTTTCCCTTCCGGCTTGGGATTTGAAGCATCGACTTCCTCCATGTCGGAATCATCTTTGGTATCTTTATCCTTTTCGGGATTCTTCTTTCCCTTCTTCCGCTTAGCCCTGTAGCCAGCGGTATCGACTTTCTTGATGTCGTCATTGAAACGACACTCGGTGTTTGTGTGGGACGAGCCCCCATTGGCATCCAAGTGATGCACACATGGCTTATTGGCAATGTCGGCCCAGGAGTAGGTTTTGCTGGATTGTTGGTCTCCTCTACCCTGGACTCTTGATGTCCCACGATCGTGTCCACGGACACCGCCGCACCCTCCTCGTCCTCCAGACCCAAAAGTAGCAGTGACCACTGCCATTTCCATGTTGGGCTTTTCTTCCGAGGTGTTCTTGCACTTCTGAGCTTGCTGCTTTGGTTGTTTTGCCGACTGTGGCACAGCTAGGGTGTTAAGTAATCCCTCTGCGTCGTCGTCAGCATCTGCATACTTGCTCGCTGTTTATATCATCTCTCCCAAATCAGTGACCTTGTCACACTTCATGCAATGACGTAGTAAACCAATTGGGAGTCCTGCAATGAAAGCTTCAATCGCAGTTTGGTCATTTACTCCTTCACAGGAGTTCTTGGTGTCGATCCATCATCCGAGATAATCCCGGCAAGTTTCTCCGGCTTTTTGGGTGCAACGCTGTAGGTCTCCTACCGTACAGGGCCTCCGATATGTGCCTTCGAAATTCTGAAAGAAGGCACTTTGCATATCATACCAGTTGAGGTTGGTGTTCTCCGGAAGTTCATTGAGCCATGATCGTGCCATCTTCCGCAACATGAGTGGGAGATATCGGGTCGCGACCAGGCTATTTCCGCCTTTGGCGATACAGCAAGCCTAGAAAAAATCCTGGAGCCAAGTATCTGGCCGAGCTATACCATTGTAGGCTTGAATGTTTCTTGAGATAGCAAATCCTTCCGAGAATTTTGTAGCTCTTATGCATGGTCCGAAGCATTTTGGGCCCACGTATATATCATCGTTTTCGTAGCGCCGTGCCTCTATGTTGGAGTTAATCATGTGCCTTGTGTCACTTGGGGATAAAGATCGTCCCGAATGACGGATGTGGCTATGGTGCCTTGGAGCCGGACTTCGGCTTCTGCCACCACCTCCTCCACCATGATGCCCTCCTTGGCCTCCTTGGGAGCCGTGTGATGGCTACTTGGTGGAGAGGGTGGAGCAGCTAGATGGTTTCCGGCTGATCGCCGGCCTCCGTCCGGAGTGTTATTATTTCGGTTCCGGGGAGGATCTTCATTACGACGAGCCCCCTACCAGCTTGACTCAGCGCGGTGTCCGTCGTTCCTTCGTCCATCAGCCGGACGGCTTGTGTGTCTAGGAGGTGGCATTCTTTGACAGTCATCCTCCCAACGTTTCTCTTTATCTTCTTCCCTGTGATCATTCAACTCTCGCTGGGGAGGATTCTTTGGATTCAGTGCAGCAATTGCCTCTTGCTCCGCAGCTGGGGCAACATTGCGCCAGTCAAGTGAAGCTTTGTGGTGTTGTCCTGAAGATCCGGTTCTTGAGTAGTTGTCTTCCCGACGATCGGAACGGTCATGCTGTTCCGGAACACGTTGGGGTCTTACATAATTCCAGGCCGGATCCGTGCGGCATTGGTCAGATTGGGAGACTAGTTTTCCGCTTCCGGACAGGGCGGCCTTCTGCTGCTCCAGACCCTTGTTGAGTAGTTTAATGCCCAATCGAATCTGCTCCGGGCCTGGATTACTTGATAGGATTTCTCGAGCCGCAATGGTGTTTTGCACTGGTGTTGGATACACCCAGTCTCTGTTGTTATCACGCCGAGGCATCCCATGGTTTCCTCCAAAGAGGACTTTGTGAATCTACGGGAATTGGTCGTCATGAGTATGACGCTTCCTGGTCTTCTGATGCTGCCGAGAGTTGTACTTCTCCGTAGTTGCCATGCGTTTCTTTTCTTCCTCAAGGTTTTTAGCTTCATCAAGGAGTTCTTGGTGACGCGCTTCTAGGGCCTAGGCCCTTTCGTCCAGCTCTTCAGTAGTAAGTTCTGCAGCTGTAGGAATAGGTGTGGTTAATGCAACATCGATGAGTTTACGCGCACCTTCGGTGATCACGTGTCCATCCATCGATTCTTCTTTGGGCTCTTCTGGGATCAATGCTCCATGCAAGTCTTCCTCGTATTCCTCGGCAATCACTTCCTCCGCCAGAGGATCTTTTGCCGAGGTCTTGTTCTTATTCTTTGCCTTCTTGGCAGCGCGGGTAGCAAAGACGGCTTTGGGTCCGTTTCCCGGAGTCAAGCTCTGGTCGGTACTTTCAGACTTCTGGACCTTGGGATTATCTCCGATATCCATGTCATCCTGCGCTTTGGGAGAGTTTTCTCCGGATCCTTCATCCATGGCTTCTCCTTCCTCTGCAGCTTTGGAGTTATATTCCTCTTCATACTCCGCAGAGAACTTTCAGAAATCTACTGACGTCATCGAGTCATCCAAGGATGCAGGTAAGTCAGTGTTTGTTTCGGTCGCCTCTAGCACTGAGTCGGTGTTTTCTCCAGCATCGGCAGAGCCAGATCCGGATCCAACGTATCCGACAAAGTGTGACGTGTGGGTCCTGAGGTAGTTGCGGCTTTCCTCGTGGGCTTCCTCGAAGATCCTGATAGTCTCGAGAACCTCATCCACGCTTGCATCTTGCATCATCATATGCCTCAATGTATGCCTCAGGAATGGTTGATCTGTTCCGGCGTTGGCAGTGCCGGAACCAAAGTTGTTGTTGTGGTCCTCCTAGATTTCGACTTCAATGGGTGGGTCGATCTGGGATTCGGCCTCGCAAGGGAGATCCACTCCAGATTCGACTTGAACCGCAAAGTCTGCTTCAGGATCAGATTTCTCCACTATCTCTTCCACTGGTGCGGGCTAGGTGGGATTAGGGTTTTCTGAGATCCAGAACTCTGCCGCGTCCGTGGACAAAGGGGACCTAGAAATTTCTTCTGCCTCTATCATCACCGCTGGGGTGGGTGGGGTAGGTTTAGCGAATCTGATGTATACATCGATCTCGCCAAAATACATGATGGTGTAGGCAGTCATGGCCTCCCTAGCCGGAATCCAGGTCTCGTCAAGAACGATGCGAGAGACGTTGCTAGCTTAGAGGATGCGACCGACGACGATAGTCTCGCCGATTCCGATTCTTGCAGATTCCGCTCGGAACGCAGATCTGAAGCTCACTTGCCCCACGGTGGGCACTATGAGGGACCTTGCAACTACCTATGTTGATGACAAGTTCATGAAGAGAAAGTTTGTTCAAGCCCTTCTTGTCATCGGATTGATGACAAGTACACCATGAGGGGGTCCTCGAGGCATGTGGAAGAGAGGGGTGTGATATGTACGGTGTTCCGGGACGATGAACACACAAGTTTACCCAGGTTCGAGTCCGCCGGCTTTGGACGGATCCTACTCCTACTAGCAATCCAGTAATACGGCAGAGCCAGAATATGGGTTACAAGGGTTTCGCCTGTGCGAGTTGAGATTGTAGACTATTGTGAGGGTAGGTTCCCTAAAGGCTCTCCCTAGGACGACTTATATAGATATCCGGCCTAGGGTTTACAGGAGAGATCTATCCGGCTATGACTAAGAGTCGGTTACAGAGTACATCTTGAACTACAAGTAACACTATGGGCCTATGTCGGTAAGTCTCCTGGGCCTTCCCGTAGACGGATTGGACTCCGTCTCTTCTCCCTGACTAGGCTACCGTGAAGCAAAGCTCTAAACTGAAGTGGGCCACCCTGGTTAGTGAGGAACTGTGAGGACACCCGGAAAGTATATCCCCAACACTTCTTACCTTTGAGGAGCAAAAACTCAACTCCATAAAGGGGACAAGCAAATATCACATCATGTCATCTCAAGACATGTTGAGTGAAGTTATTGCCATGACGATTGGCAAGAAGAATGCGGAGTCTGCTCGTGCTCGTGCCTATGGATCTCAAAATGGTAATCTTTCCTTGAAGCGCCAAGTGGTGGAAATTGATGAAGATGAAGACACTAGTGAGTTGTTGGAGATATGCCCAAGAGGCAATAATAAAAGTGGTTATTATTATATCTTTGTGTTTATGATGAAAGTTTGCATCCCATGCTATAATTGTATTATAAGGAAACACTAATACATGTGTGTTTTGTAAACATAAAAGAGTCCCTAGTAAGCCTCTTGTTAAACTAGCTTGTTGATTAATTGATGATCATGGTTTCCTGATCATGGACATTGGATGTCATTAATAACAAGGTTGTATCATTAGGAGAATGATGTAATGGACACACACACCCATAGTAAGCGTAGCATAAGATCAAGTCATTAAGTTCACATTGCTATAAGCTTTCGATACATAGTAACCTAATCCTTCGACCATGAGGTTGTGTTAATCACCATCACCGGATGGGTACTGTGATGACATCAAACACCACTTCGTAACTGGGTGGTTATAAAGGTATCATTGGGTATTCTGAAAGTATGTGTTGAAGCGCATGGACCAAGATTGGGATTTGTCCATCCATATGACGGATAGATATGATCTGGGCCCTCTCGGTGGAATGTCATCTAGTTAGCTTGCAAGCATGTGACTAGGTCACAAGGGATGACATAACACGGAACGAGTAAAGAGTGCTTATCAGTAACAAGGTAGAACTAGGTATGGAGATACCGATGATCAAACCTCGGATAAGTAGAGTATCGCGTGACAAAGGGAATTGGTTTCGTATGTTAAATGGTTCTATCGATCACGAAGTCATCGTTGAGTATGTGGGAGCCGTTATGGATCTCCAGATCCCGCTGATGGTTATAGATCGGAGAGGTGTCTTCATCATGTCTACATATTCACGAACCGTAGGGTGACACACTTAAGGTTCGAAGTTGTTTTAAGTAGATATTGAATGTGCGTTGGAGACCAAATGTTGTTCGGAGTCTCGGATTGGATCCGGGACATCACGAGGAGATCCGGAATTGTCCGGAGAATAAGATTCATATAATGGGGATCATTTTCTAAGTTAGGAAATGTTCCAGAGTGTTTGTATGGGGATTCTAGAAGGTTTCGGAATGTTCCGGAAGGTTCTAGAAGATATCTTGGAGTTTATTTGAAAACCGAGATATGATAAGATAAGGGGAGTTTAAAGGGGAAACTTGGGGGGGAAGGACTCTCCCCCCAAGCTCCCTAGTGCACCGGCCCTAAGGGGTGGGCCTAGGGGTGGGAACCCTAGGCCACACCCCTCCCTCTATATATAGAGGGGTGGAGGCGCCACCCCCTTTTGCCCCTTCCCACTCCAAACCCTAGCCGCCTCTCTCTTCCTCCTTCCATCTACTCTGGCTTAGGCGAAGCCCTGCAGAATTCTCTACTCCACCACCACCACCACGCCGTCGTGCTGCTGGGATTGCGTGGAGAAGATCTACTACCTCCGCTGCTCGCTGGAACGAGGAGAGGAAGGTCCGCCGACTCCGACGCGTGACCGTCATGAAGCGCCGAACGCTGCCGGAAGGATCATCTACTCGATCTTGAGATCGGCAAGTGATCGACTACATCAACCACGAGATCCGATCTCGAACAAGGCTTTGGAAACTACAAGGGTTAGTACAGATCTATCTCGTTGCACTTGTCTAATAGATTAGATTTTGGCTTTTATCTAGATTAGATCTGGGTTTTGTTTGTTCTTGCGATAGAATTTTTTTGTTTTCCATGCTACGAACCCATCAGTGGTATCAGAGCCTTGTCTATGCGTAGATCCGTTGCACGAGTAGAACACAATGGTGTTGTGGGCGTTGGTGCTCGTGCCGTCTTTTGCTATGTGTACTTTGCATCTTGCGGTATGGTGGGATGAAGCGGCTCGGGCTAACATTACATGTCATCGCACATGAGACTTGCTCCACGCTTGACGTGTAACTTGCTTTGCACAAGTGGCTTTATGGTGTCTCTCCCATCATAGTATAGATCCAATCTACACTTTGCACTTGATAGCACTTGTATCAACGTTGTGGTTCAGTTTCGTAGGTAAGATCCGTTCTTATTCGAAAGCCCCAAACCACGTAAAACTTGCAAAGAAAATTAGAGGCGTCTAACTTGTTTTTGCAGGGGTTTTGTGATGTGATATGGCCACCATGTGATTGTGATTATATTTGATGTATGCAATGATCCTTGTTGTAATATGTCAACCGCGTGAGCCTAATGGTTGTCTTTAATTCTGTTAAGACCTGCGTGTCTATTCATCTTGTAATAGCTTTATTCCAAGTAGTTGTAATAGTTGCTTGTGATGATGGACAACCATGAAGTGGCGCCACTTACGTTGACGCAATGCTGGTGATGATGGAGATCATGTCCATGCTTTGGAGATGGAGATCAAAGGCACAAGAAGAAAGGGCCATATCATATCACACTAATTATGAATTGCCTATGATGTTAATCCTTTATGCATCTTGTATTGCTTAGATCGCGACGGTAGCATTATAAGATGATCCCTCTCACTAAATATCAAGTAATAAAAGTGTTCGTCCTTAGTTGGCACCGTTGCTAAGACTCGTCGTTTCGAAGCATCTCGTGATGATCGGGTGTGATAGATTCTACGTGTGCATACAACGGGTACAAGCCAGATTTGCACATGCGGAAACTAAGGTTAATCTTGACGAGCCTAGCCTGTACAGACATGGTCTCAGAACACGGAATACCGAAAGGTAGAGCACGAGTCATATGAATGATATGATGAACATGAAGATTGTTCGCCGATGAAACTACATCTTCTCTCATGAAGATCGGACTTGGTGTAGTGGACTTGGTTCGTGTAATCACTAAGACAATGTGAGGGATGTTGTTTTGAGTGGGAGTTCACCTAGTTAATTTAAGAATTAAAGTTGAACTCAATTTATCATAAACTTATTCTAAAACTACTTGCAAATTTGTTGTAGATTATGGCGAACCTCTCCATCAATTTCAATGCGTTCCTAGAGAAAGAAAAACTTAAGAACAATGGAAGCAACTTCACAGACTGGCTCCATGGTCTGAAGATTGTCCTCAGGGCTGGTCAGATGACCTATGTGCTCGATGCACCGCTAGGTGACCCACCTGCAGAAGATGCCACCGATGACATAAAAAATGTTTACGCCACTCGGAAAAATCATTAATCCACAGTTCAGTGTGCCATCCTGTACGGTCTAGAAACGGAGCTTCAGAAGCGCTTTGAGCACCACGACTGCTCGAGATCATTAAGGAGCTCAAGCTCATTTTGAGACTCACGTGGCCGTGGAGAGCTATGAGGCCTCGAAAAGTTCTTTACTGCAAGATGGAAGAGGAAGATCCGTTAGCGAGCACGTGCTCACCATGTCCGGCATGCAAACAAACTCCAAGAGTTGGGGATAACGATTCCTAATGAGTTAGGGATTCACCGTGTCCTCCAATCACGCCACCGAGTTATAAGAACTTTGTGATGAACTACAATATGCACCGCATGAACAAGACGCGTTACGAACTATCGTCCATGCTGAAAACTGCTGAAGTGGAGATCAAGAAGGAGCACCAAGTGTTGATGGTCAATAAGACCACCAATTTCAAGAAACAGGGCAAGCCTAAGAACAAGGGCAACTTCAAGAAGGACGGCAAGAAAGTCGCAAGACCGCTAAGAAGACCAAGGCTGGTCCTAAGCCCGAAACTGAATGCTTCTCTCGCAAGGGTGCCGGTCATCGAAGCGAATCGCCCCAAGTACTGCAGATTCAAGAACGGCAACATCAAGAAGAAAGGTATATTCGATATACATGTTATTGATGTGTATCTTACTAGTAATCATAGTAGTGCTCGGGTATTTGATACTGGTTCGGTTGCTCATATTTGTAACTCAAACAGAGCTGCGGAATAAACGAAGACCGGCAAGAGACGAGGTGACGATGCGCGTTGAAATGGCTCCAAGGTTGATGTGATCGCGTCGGCACGCTCCTCTACATCTACCTTCGGGATTAGTTTTAAATTTGAATAATTGTTATTTGGTGCCCGTGTTAAGCATGAACATTATATCTGGATCTTGTTTATTGTAGACGGTTACTCTTTAAGTCCGAGAATAAAGGTTGTTCGATCTATATGAGTAATATCTTTTATGGTAATGCACCTGAGATGAATGGTTTATTCTTCGAATCTCGATAGTAGTGATACACATGTTCACAACATAGATGCTAAACAAACAAAATTGAATGATAATTCTACATACATGTGTAATCGTGCCTTGGTCACATTGGAGTGAAGCGTATGAAGAAACTCCATTCGATGGACTTCTTGAATCACTTGAAAGATGAAGCATGTCTAATGGGAAAATGACTAAGACTCCATTCTCGGAATAATGGAGCGAGCTATGACTTATTGGAAATAATACATACCGATGTGCGGTCCAATGAGTGTAGCATCGCGTGGTGGATATCGTTATATTCTCACTTTCACGGATGACTTAAGTAGATATGGGTATGTCTACTTTATGAAACATAAGCCGAAACTTTCGAGAAGTTTAAGGAATTTCAAAGTGAAGTGGAAAATCATCGTAACAAGAAGATTAAGTTTCGCTGCTCGACCGCGGAGGTGAATATCTAAGTTATGAGTTTGGCATGCATTTAAAGAAATGTGGAATACTTTGTGATTGACACCGGGGGAACACCACAACGTAATGGTGTGTCCGAATGTCGAATCGAACTCTCTTAGATATGGTTCGGTCTATGATGTCTCTTACAGATTTACCACTATCGCTTTTGGGGCTATGCATTAGAGACAGCGCATTCACTTTAAATAGGGCACCATCTAAATGCTGAGACGACACCATACTTAATTGTGGTTTGGAAAGAAACCCAAGTTGTCGTTCCTTAAAGTTTGGGTTCGAAGCGTATGTAAAGAAGTTACAACCTGATAAGTCGGAACCCAAAGCGGAGAAATGTCTTCATAGGATACCCTAAAAAACAATTGGGTATACCTTCTATCATAGATCCAAGGCAAAGTTTTCGTTGTTAAGAATGGATCCTTTCTTGAGAAGGAGTTTCTCTCGAAAGAAGTGACAGGAAGGAAAGTAGAACTTGACGAGGTTATTGAACCTTCTCTCGGGGTTGAGAGTAGCGCAGCACCGGAAGATGTTTTCATGCCGCCTGCACCAACTGGAGAGGAAGCTAATGATGGTGATCATGAAACTTGAACGGTTGCTCTTGAACCTCGCAGGTCAACGAGGGTTCGTACCACTCCTGAGTGGTATGACTCTGCCTTGAACATCATGTTGGTGGACAACACTGATGACCCTGCGACGTATGAAGAAGCTATGGTGAGCCCAGATTCTGACAAATGGCTACAAGCCATGAAATCCGAAATGGGATCCATGTACGAAAACCAAGTATGGACTTTGGTGGACTTACCGGATGGCCGTAAGGCTGTCGAGAACAAATGGATTTTCAAAAGAAAAACAGATGCTGATGGTAATGTTACTGTCTATAAAGCTCGACTTGTCGCGAAAGGGTTCCGAAAAATTCAAGGTGTTGACTATGATGAGACTTTCTCACCAGTAGCGAAGCTAAAATCTGTGAGGATTTTGTTAGCAATTGCTGCTTATTTCGATTATGAGATATGGCAGATGGATGTCAAAACGGCGTTCCTTAATGGTGACATTGAGGAAGAGTTGTACATGGTACAACCCAAGGGTTTTGTCGATCCTAGTGAAGCTGACAAGGTATGCAAACTTCAGCGCTCCATTTATGGACTGAAGCAAGCATCCCGGAGTTGGAATCAACGTTTTGATAAAGTAATCAAAAACTTTGGATTTATACAAACTTATGGAGAAGCTTGTATTTACAAGAAAGTGAGTGGGAGCTCTGTAGCATTCCTAGTACTATATGTAGATGACATATTGTTGATTGGGAATGATATAGAACTCCTTAATAGCGTCAAAGCCTATTTGAATAATAGTTTTTCAATGAAGGATCTTGGCGAAGCGGCATATATTCTAGGCATCAAGATTTATAGAGATAGATCAAGACGCCTACTAGCGCTTTCACAAAGTACATACTTGGACAAAGTTCTAAAGAAGTTTAGAATGGAAGAGAGCAAGAAAGGGTTCGTGCCCATGTTGTCGTGTAAGACCTTGAGTAAGACTCAAAGTCCAGCTACTGATGAAGATAGAGAGAAGATGAATAATGTTCCCTATGCCTCAGCCATAGGTTCTATCATGTATGCCATGTTGTGTACAAGACCGGATATAGCACATCGTTAGTTTGACTAGAAGATATCAAAGTGATCCCGGAATGGAGCCTCGGATAGGTCAAGAATATCCTAAGTACCGAATAGGACTAAGGATATGGTTCTTTCTTATGGAGGTGATGAACAGCTTGTTGTAAATTACACCGATGCTAGTTGGAACACCGATCCGGATGACTCAAGTCACACCGGATACGATTTATTTTGAATGGTACTGCGGTTGAGCTGGAGGAGTGCCAAACAAAGCGTTGTGGCGAAATCTTCAACTGAATCGGAATACATAGCTGCCGGAGGCTGCACAAGAAGCCATATGGATGAAGGAGTTCATTCTTGAACTTGGCGTGGTTCCTAGCGTTGGACCCGATGGCCATCTCTGTGACAACACAGTGCCATAGCTAATGCACAGAGCCAAGGTCACATAGTGAAGCACATCAAGCTACGTTTCCATGCTATTCGCGAGTATGTCCGAGATGGTGACATAAAGATTTGCAAAGTACACACCGATCTGAATGTGGCGATCCGCTGACTAAACCTCTCCCTAGAGCAAAGCATGACCAACACCGTAACGCCATGGGTGTTAGGTATATTACCATGTAATCTAGATTATTGACTCTAGTGCAAGTGGGAGACTGTTGGAGATATGCCCAAGAGGCAATAATAAAAGTGGTTATTATTATATCTTTGTGTTTATGATGAAAGTTTGCATCCCATGCTATAATTGTATTATAAGGAAACACTAATACATGTGTGTTTTGTAAACATAAAAGAGTCCCTAGTAAGCCTCTTGTTAAACTAGCTTGTTGATTAATTGATGATCATGGTTTCCTGATCATGGACATTGGATGTCATTAATAACAAGGTTGTATCATTAGGAGAATGATGTAATGGACACACACACCCATAGTAAGCGTAGCATAAGATCAAGTCATTAAGTTCACATTGCTATAAGCTTTCTATACATAGTAACCTAATCCTTCGACCATGAGGTTGTGTTAATCACCATCACCGGATGGGTACTTTGATGACATCAAACACCACTTCGTAACTGGGTGGTTATAAAGGTATCATTGGGTATTCTGAAAGTATGTGTTGAAGCGCATGGACCAAGATTGGGATTTTTCCATCCATATGACGGATAGATATGCTCTGGGCCCTCTCGGTGGAATGTCATCTAGTTATCTTGCAAGCATGTGACTAGGTCACAAGGGATGACATAACACGGAACGAGTAAAGAGTGCTTATCAGTAACAAGGTAGAACTAGGTATGGATATACCGATGATCAAACCTCAGATAAGTAGAGTATCGCGTGACAAAGGGAATTGGTTTCGTATGTTAAATGGTTCTATCGATCACGAAGTCATCGTTGAGTATGTGGGAGCCGTTATGGATCTCCAGATCCCGCTGATGGTTATTGATAGGAGAGGTGTCTTCATCATGTCTACATATTCACGAACCATAGGGTGACACACTTAAGGTTCGAAGTTGTTTTAAGTAGATATTGAATGTGTGTTGGAGACCGAATGTTGTTCGGAGTCTCGGATTGGATCCGGGACATTACGAGGAGATCCGGAATTGTCTGGAGAATAAGATTCATATAATGGGGATCATTTTCTAAGTTAGGAAATGTTCCAGAGTGTTTGTATGGGGATTCTAGAAGGTTTCGGAATGTTCCGGAAGGTTCTAGAAGATATCTTGGAGTTTATTTGAAAACCGAGATAAGATAAGATAAGATAAGGGGAGTTTAAAGGGGAAACTTGGGGGGAAGGACTCTCCCCCCAAGCTCCCTAGTGCACCGGCCCTAAGGGGTGGGCCTAGGGGTGGGAACCCTAGGCCACACCCCTCCCTCTATATATAGAGGGGTGGAGGCGCCACCCCCTTTTGCCCCTTCCCACTCCAAACCCTAGCCGCCTCTCTCTTCCTCCTTCCATCTACTCCGGCTTAGGCGAAGCCCTGCATAATTCTCTACTCCACCACCACCACCACGCCGTCGTGCTGCTGGGATTGCGTGGAGAAGATCTTCTACCTCCGCTCATTGAACGGGAGAGGAAGGTGCTTCGACTCAGACGCAGTGACCGCTCATGGAAGCGCTGCTTAACGCAGCCACGGAAGGATCATCTACTCGATCTTGAGATCGGCAAGTGACCGACTACATCAACCACGAGATCCGATCTCGAACAAGGCTTTGGAAACTACAAGGGTTAGTACAGATCTATCTCGTTGCACTTGTCTAATAGATTAGATTTTGGATTTTATCTAGATTAGATCTGGGTTTTGTTTGTTCTTGCGGTAGAATTTTTTTGTTTTCCATGCTACGAACCCATCATGAGTGGTCTCAAGAGGACATCAAGTATGCCTTCAATGAGCATTTGGCTCTCGCATCAAGATCCTTTTGGCACAAGCTGGGCATGAAGTCAAGGTCAAGGGACAACTCAAGATTCAACTCAACCACGAAGGCTCCTAAGGTAAGATCTTGCTACAATAGCAATGACAAGAGTCACTTCATGGATCAATGTCCCTTCGAGAATATAGAGGACAATGGTTTCCGTCTTATCCGCAAGAGCAAGCCAAGACCTCCTCATCCAATGAAGAAGAACTTACAAAACAAGAACCTTGCAAACAAGGAAAGGGCAATGGTGGTCCATGAAGAGTACTTCTCGGGCACAGATGATGATTATGACGATAGTGAAGGTCAAGGTGGAGAGATCGTGGGAGTTTTCGCTATTGCCACTTCTTCTAACCCACAAGTTTCTCTCTTCGACTCGCCTAATGAGAACATCATCCAGCCCAACCAAAAGTCTCTCATGGCCAAGGCCACCAAGGTAACACCTGCCTCCAAGTCTCCCTCAAATGAACTTCCTTTGCATGATCTTGATGGTCTAGAGGTAAAGAAAGAGATGGTAAGCATGTGTGAATTCATAGAGCACCTAAATGATGATACTAGAATGTGCTTTGAAACTCTTGCAAACCAACTTGACCATGCTAGGGAAATGCTAGATGAAAAGGAAGAACTAATTGATATGCTAGGCAAAAATGAAAGAGAGGTTGCAGATACATTGCAAATGTATCTATAATTTTTGATGTTCCATGCTTGGTTTTATCCACTTTCTTGTGTTTTGTTCCAACTTTGGAGTACTTTTCATATGATTTCTTGGACTAACCTATTAACAAGAGCCACAGTGCCAGCTGCCTGTTTTCTGCTGTTTTTGGTTCCAGGAAAGTCAGAAAATGAGTATTCTCGGAATCGGACGGGACAAAAGCCAAAGTGCCTATTTTTCCGGATGTCATCAAGTGGCAGAATACAAGACGAAGAGGGGCCAGGGGGCCACCACACCACCTGGCCACGCAGCCAGGCCTGGCCCGCGTCAGGGGGTGGTGTGGCCGCTCCCGGCACCCCCTCGGCCTCTCCTTTCGCCTATATATTGCCCTCGGGATGAAAACCCTAAGTACCCGATCAAAAATCCACGAAAGTCTGTAGCCGCTGTCATCTCCATCCCTAGATCGGGAGGGATCTGAAGCTCTTCCCGGCACCCTGTCGGAGAGGGGAATTCACCCTGGTCATCACCATGCAAGCCTCTGGTGTGATGCGTGAGTAGTTCATCCTTGGACTACGGATCCATGTAGTAGCTAGATGGCTGGTTCTCCTCCTTTGTGCTTTCATGTCTAGATCTTGGGAGCTCCGTTCATGATCAAGATCATCTATTTGTAATTCTGCATGTTATGTTTGCGGGGATCCGATGGATATTGAGATGCTATTTCAGATTGATTATTGATTCTATCATGTCTTTGTTATTTGTGATCTTGCATGCTTTCCGTTGTTAGTAGCTATCTTGGCCAAGTAGATGCTAGCAACTCCAAGAGTTAGTATTTATGCTCGATAGTGGGTTCATGCCTCTGGTAATCTGGGAAGTGATGAAATCTCTAAGGTACTAGATGTCTGTTACTAGGGAGAAAACAACAATCCTTTGTTCATAGAACAATCGTATTGTTTACTTTACACGCAGTTCAGAAGCAATAATCCGTTGCTTGCAACTTAATAATCGGAGGGGTTCGGATGATAACCTGAAGGTGGATTATTAGTCATAGATGCAGTTGGATGGCGGTCTATGTATAATGTTGTAATGCCCAATCAAGTCTCAAAGGAGTCAAGATGATTAGTATATGCATGTATTGCTTTCTCGGTGTTTGTCAATTGCCCCGCTGTAATTTGTTCACCCAGCATGTTATCTATCTAAGGAGAGCCACCTCTAGTGAACTATGGATCCCGGTCCTTGTCCTTTCCTTTACATACAATCTATAAACTGTTTACTGCTTTGTGTTTACTTTTTGCAAACTATTACTTCTTTCCATTCGATACATTTAATCCTTTGTTTTCAGCAAAACACGGTGAGATTGACAACCTCATCGCAAGTTGGGGACAAAGTTCTGTGGTTGTGTTGTCTAGGTCTCCATGTTGCTAGCACCGTAGTGCCTCGCCAAAGCTCAGCTAGTAACACCTTTGGGGTGTTTCCTTGCTCCTACTGGTTCGATTAAACCTTGGTTTCATAGCTGAGGGAAACTTGCTCCTGTGCTCATCATACCTTCCTCTTGGGGTTCCCAACGAGTTCTACATCAACCACGCACCAGCACTTTTCTGGGCGTCGTGCACTGAGCCATCAAGCATTTTTCTGGCGCCGTTGCCGGGGAGTCAAGGACATCTTCACAAGGGAGTCCCTCATAACCAATCTCTTTATTTTGTTGTTTTTGTTTTGCTTAGTTTCCTTTTGTTTTGTTTGCTTGTTTCTTTATCAAAAACACAAAAGAATTAGTTTTACTAGTTTGCTTTCTTATTTGAAAACCCCAAAAAATGACTACTCTTGAAAACACTAAGTTGTGTGACTTCACTAGCACCAACAACAATGATTTTATGAGCACACCTATTGCTCCACCTATGCCTGAAAATCCTTTCTTTGAGATAAAACCTGCTTTACTCAATCTTGTTATGAGAGAGCAATTTTCTAGTATTGGTAATGAAGATGCTGCTTCCCATCTAAATAACTTTGTTGAACTTTGTGAGATGCAAAAGCATAGGGATATAGATGGTGATATTATTAAGCTGAAATTGTTCCCTTTCTCTTTGAGCGGAAAAGTTAAAGAATGGTTGAATTCCTTAACTAGGAATAGTATTGATTCTTGGACTAAATGCAAAGATGCTTTTATTGGAAAATACTATCCTCCTGCTAAGCTTATATCTATGAGAAGTGAAATAATGAAGTTTAAACAACTTGATAATGAGCATGTTGCTCAAGCTTGGGAAAGAATGAAATCTTTGGTAAAGAATTGTCCCACTCATGGACTGACTGCTTGGATGATCATCCAAACTTTTTATGCAGGATTGAACTACTCTTCAAGGAACCTATTGGATTCTGCTGCTGGAGGTACCTTTATGACCATCACTTTGGGTGCTGCAACAAAACTTCTGGACAATATGATGGTTAATTATTCTGAATGGCATACTAAGAGAGCTCCCCAAGGTAGGAAGGTAAATTCTATTGAAGAAAGCTCCTCCTTGAGTGATAAGATTGATATTATTATGTCCATGCTTGTTAATGGGAAAGCCCATATTGATCCAAATAATGTTCCTTTAGCCTCTTTGTTTGCTCAAGAAGAGCAAGTTGATGTGAACTTCATAATAAATAACAATTTTGGCAACAATGTTTATGGTAATAATGCTTATAGGAACAATTTTGATAACAACAATTATAAGCCATTCCCTCCCAACAATGGTAATGCTTATGGAAATTCTTACAACAATAATAAGAGTGCTCCCTTTGAACTTGAAGTTATGCTTAAAGAGTTTATTAGTAAACAAACTGCTTTCAATAAAACTATTGAGGAAAAACTCTCTAATGCTGAAAGAAATATAGCATCTTTGGCTGAAGCTCAATCTTCTTTGAATAAAATGGCCGCTAAACCTGAAGCTAATGAGAATCCCTTTGCAGCTACTAATGCTATACAAGTAAGAATTAATGAAAATGTTAGACTATTAGCTAAATTACATGCTAAGTGGGACAGAGAAGATGAAATTGCTAGAAACATTAGTGTTTCTACTATTACCACCACTAGTGTTGAGGCTAGTAATAGTTATAATACTTTATATGATAAGTATGGTTTTGATCTTGATGGTTGCAATATCTCTGAGGTTATTAAGTTCCTACAAAAGCTTGCTAAAAGTCCTAATTCTAGTGCTATGAACATGGCCTTTACAAAACACATTACTGATGCTCTCATAAAGATTAAAGAAGAAAAGATGAAACATAAAGCTTCTATTCCTATAAAACAAGAGGATGGTTGGGAACCCATCATTAATATGAAAGTGAATGACTTTGATTTCAAAGCTTTATGTGATCTTGATAGTAGTGTTTCTATTATGCCTAGAAGGATTTATGATATGCTTGATTTGCCTCCTCTTGAAGATTGTTATTTGAATGTCCCACTTGATGATAATGCTAAAAAGAAACTCATGGAGTCTTAATGATGTTCTTATTATGGTCAATGATTCCTATGTCCCCGTTGATTTCTATGTTTTGGATGATGAATACAATGCTTCTTGTCCTATTACTTTGGGAAGACCTTTTCTTAGAACTGTTGGTGCCATCATTAATATGAAAGAAGGAACCATTAAATATCAACTCCCACTCAAGAAAGGTATAGAACACTTACCTAAAAAGGGAGAAAATATTTATTTTTCTTCTCCTATGAAAACAAAATTTGGTCTTAATGCTTCTTCATTTGAGAACACTTGATTCTTTCTTTGCTTCTTATGCCTAACTTAAAGGCGTTAAATAAAAGTACTTATTGGGAGATAACCCAAAAGTTTTAGATGAGTCTTGGAAGTTATTACCTCTGTAATAACCTCTCCTTATCCTTTTTATTTGCTTTTCGTGCCAAGAGTAACCTCTAATGAGAGAGAAGTAATGATTGAGAAAGTTGCTATCCTGAAACAGATTTTTGTGCTTCACCGTAAACATTCGTGAGAGAGCTCTGTATGTCGGATTGAGATGTAATTGTTTGTGCTTCTGACCCAGGTTGTTATCTAACTTTCGTTAGTTCAACACTTTTTGATTTGATCAACATAAGGTCTTCGAAAAAATTCGTCTTTACCAGCTGGTCTGTTTTGACAGATTTCTGCCATTTTCTGCATTTGCTTCTTGTTGGTTCCTTTTTGAGTTCTTTTGGAGAATTGAGATTTTTAAGGGAAGTGCTACAGTAGCTAATGTTCTAATGGAAGTTTATTTGGTGTTATAACTGAACCTTATGACTTATTTATCTTGAGTGCACTAATGTTGCTAATAAAGATTGTGTGAAGTTTTGTATGAAGGAAAATTTTTAGGTGTATGGAAGGAATGAGTAATGAGATGAATGATGGACTAAAGCTCAAGCTTGGGGATGCCACGCGTTTCACCCCAAGAAATATCCAAGAAGTACAAGCGTCAAAGCTTGGGGATGCCCAAGGCATCCCCTTCTTCATCAATAAAAATTCCAGGTTTCTTCCAAACGCTTCATTTTTATTGTTTCATGCACAATTGTGTTGTTCTTGGAGCGTCTTATTTTTCGTTTTGATTTTTCGTTTGCTTTTGTTTGCTTAGTTTGCTGAATAAATTGGTTGGACCCCCTCTTTCATACATTGGTTTGCAAATAGTTTGGTTTGGTTTGGAAAAGAGTAGGAATGTTCATGCTTATGTGGTAAAAAGAGCTTGTCTTTGACTGTGGCCCATGCTTTGTCATGTCATTCTTGATATTGTTTTGGCTTTATGCTTAGTATTCTTTGCTGTATCATGACTTGTTATAAACAATTGAGATTGCTTAATGTGCCTTGGATGAATCATGCGTTGTTTTAGCATATTAAAGCATAGTATTGTGGTATTCTCCTTTGATGCTTTATTTGGGTTGACTTGGCGCATGCTCACACCATGTTACGACTATCCCAAGTCACCATAAGCCTTTATGATCCTTTAGTTTTCAACTTGTAGTATCACTTTATTCTTTGATCAATGATGTTTTGTCGCTCTGCATGATTATGGCCATTATTGCTCCCTTAGTTTGTCGCTCCCAGTCTTTTGCTAGCCTCCACAACAAAGTATGAGTTCCACTCATGCATACAACTCCCTAAACCAAGTTATTCCAAAGAGTCCACCATACCTACCTACTAGCTTATGCTATTACAAGTATATTCATGCCTTTGTTTACCTTCCAAATTAAACTTGTTATGAGAAAACTAGTGATTAAAGCTCTCACGAACTTGATGGCACACTTTACTTTTTGCATCTAATAAACTTGAACCATTGGGTCCTTCTTTGTTGCGTATATATTTGCGGTTTATAAGTTGAAATTAGCAGAACCATGTTTCATGGGGAACGCTTTCAACATTGCACTTGTACTTTGTACCCCGTTGATATCATGTTCTTTTGCTTACGGATCCTGGCGGTGTGAAATAAAAGTGGAACTTGTAAGATCATGGAGTTTGTATGTGTGTTAGAGAAATGCCTGGGCCGCTAGCCTAAGCCATGCCTAATCATGGTGGAAACTTGCAGCATCACCATAATGAGCACTCTATGAAGCATCCTCAATAAAAACCTATGCAAATAGCAAATAAAAAGATCGCTGAGATGCTCATTGTCTGCTTGCCTTGTCATTTTGATTATGGGAAAGCTCCTGTATCATGTGCAAGGGGTACCCCGTTGGTGGTTCTTAATGATACACATATACTTACAATGACAAGAGCTTACTCGTGACTAAAGTTGAGTAGCATGAGGATCGGTCTTCGTAAGTAAGGGGCATGAGATTTCGGTTTATAACTTGTAAAGCATATCCTCTTAGTTGTGTCACTTTAACCTTAATCACCTTCAAGATGCTTATGATAGGGGCAATGAGAGCTGAAAGCTATAAGTACCATAATTTTTGGAAGCTCTTTATGAGACTTGAATCCCTACTTCCTTTTACAAAAGGCCTTTCTTCCACCATTATATTGAGTCTCCACCTTCTATCTTTATGCACCTACTTTGAGAGCATAGTGGCCATTCTTAGTTCTATGTGCATTGTCCCAAGACTAGTTGATTGATGCATAACTTGATATTGCTTATTTTAAACTATTGTATCTAGTCACTCTTATGAACTTTGAAGGTGTCCTGTGTATTTATATTTGCTACTCTATTGAGGGACAAGCTGAATACTATTATGCTATTTTTTTATTTATGTGAAACAAACAGACGTCTTGCAAAGCATTGTTATTGAATCTTTTGTTTGTGCCTTTTCATGTTGCATCATAGTTTCCTTGCTTATTGCTAGAACTTTGTCTTTCATGTTATGATTGAAGTACTATGATCCCAGATTTGAATGTTTTATAAATACTTTGATCAAGTTTATGATGGTGCATGTCACCTCAAAAATTATTCTTTATTTTTATCACTTACCTACTCGAGGACGGGCAGGATTTAAGCTTGGGGATGTTGATACATTGCAAATGTATCTATAATTTTTGATGTTCCATGCTTGGTTTTATCCACTTTCTTGTGTTTTGTTCCAACTTTGGAGTACTTTTCGTATGATTTCTTGGACTAACCTATTAACAAGAGCCACAGTGCCAGCTGCCTGTTTTCTATTATTTTTGGTTCTAGGAAAGTCAAAAAATGAATATTCTCGGAATTGGACGGGACAAAAGCCAAAGTGCCCATTTTTCCGGATGTCATCAAGTGCCAGAATACGAGACAGAGAGGGGCCAGGGGCCACCACACCACCTAGCCGTGCGGCCAGGCCTGGCCCACGCCAGGGGGTGGTGTGGCCGCTCCTGGCACACCCTCGGCCTCTCCTTCCGCCTATATATTGCCCTCGGGACGAAAACCCTAAGTACCCGATCAAAAATCCACGAAAGAGTGTGTAGCCGCCTGATACGTCCATTTTGCATCACTATTCTATGTCTTAATTCACTATTATTCATTGATATATTTCGTATTGAGAGGTGATACTTATGTTATTTCATCTGTTTTTGCATGGTTGATGTCTTTTGGAGCATGGACCGCTTCAGTCAGGATTCTGATGGAAAAGGTGCTGTTTGGAGGCAAAATTCGCGAAGATCAGAAAATCCGGGAAAATATACGGAAAATCCTATTTTTCCAGAAGACTAAGGATGCCAGAAGACGGAGTGGAGATGGGCCACAGGGGGCCCACACCACCCCCTGGCGCGGGCAGCCCTAGGCCGCGCCTAGAGGTGGTGTGGCTATCCTGGCCCACTCCAGCCTCTCTCCTCTGGCGTATATCATCCTCCCGAAATCCTAAGACTCAGGGAGCGACCGCAGAAAGATTCCGCCGCCTCTGCGGGGCGGAAAACACCGAGAGAGAAAGATCTTTCTAGCAAACAGTTTTCTGCCGGGGGAATTCCTTCCCGGAGAGGGGAGATCGTCGCCATCAACACCACCATCAAGCTGGACTTCATCGGGATCATCATCATCATCACCACCATCGTCACCATTAGCACCCTCATCACCATCTCCATATTTCTGTAACAATTGCGTTGAATCTTGCATAGTTCATAGGGGAAACTTTCCCGGTGTTGATTACTCTTTGTAGTTGATGCTATTGAGTGAACCATTGAATTATTATTTATGTTCAGATTGTTATACATCATTATTCCATCTCTGATCATGATCCATATGATGTCTTGTGATTAGTTTGTTTTATTCTTGAGGACATGGGAGAAGTCTTGTTGTTAGTAGTGGAGTTGTGTTGAGAAAGATTCAATAGATTGTTATTTAAGTTGTGGTGTACTTCTTCTAGTGGTGTCATGTGAACGTCGACTACATGACACTTCACCTATATGGGCCTAGGGGAATGCATTGTGTATTTGGCTACTAATCGTAGGGGTTGCCAGAGTGACAGAAACCTGAACCCACATTAGGAAACCATTGCACAAGGGACGTAAGGGTCTTAGAGTTTAAAGATGTGGTTAGGTTTCTACCTTAATTACTTTCTTGTACTGACGGATGTTTGCAAGGGGTATAATCACAAGTATGTATTAGTCTTGGATGGGGCGGTACATTAGCACAGGTTCACCCACACAACACTTAGCAAGCTAAAGAAGATTAATCAACTATATGAAGCGAAAGCACTTGACAGTCTTCCCATGTGTCCTCGAGAACGTTTGGTCATCTTAAGTAATACAACCGGCTTGTCCTTTGATGCATAAAGGATTGGGCCACTTGCTGCATTTATTCCTACTGTCTTTTATTTACTCGTACTTTGTTTGCTTGCTTTATCGAAAACCCCTAAAAATCCGTTTGCTAAGTATTTGCAGAGAATTCCTGATCCATACCACTATCCAAAGACCTTCCTCGTTGGGTTCGACACTCTTACTTATCGAAAATACTACGATACACCCCCTATACTTGTGGGTCATCAAGACTATTTTCTGGCGCCGTTGCCGGGGAGTGAAGCGCTATTGGAGAGTGGAACTGGTAAAGGAAACTTCTACTGTGAGTATTGTTTACTTCTGTTAGTTGCTTTATTTTTGTTATGGATAATTCGCTTAGTTTCTTATTTGGTAATGCTACTACCACTGCTAAGGTAGTTGATAAACCACCACCTGCTGAGAATGATGTTTTCAAAATACCTACAAGAATTAATGATCATGTTATGGATAACTACTATGTTGGGGATGGAACTGTCCATCCCGGTGATCATTTACTCTTTATACACGAATTATGCGGGTTATTCAAGTGTGCAGGTATTACTATAGATCAAGTTAAGAAGAATTTATTCTCATTATCACTGAAAGGAAGAGCTGAGGAATGGTATAAGCTGCTGAAGAATGGTCAAGCTCTAGAATGGGAGGAAATAGTGCCTCTCTTTTATTCAAAGTTTTATCCTCCTAGTGAGATTCATAAAGATCGGAATCAAATATACAACTTTTGGCCTCTTGATGGAGAGAGTACATCTCAAGCTTGGGGGAGATTGAAGTTACTAATGCTCAAATGTCCCATTCATGAGCTCCCCAACAATATTAGTATCAATAAATTTTATGCAAGGCTCCCTCTACATGATAAAGATTTGTTGTATGCTTCTTGTGCTGGATCATTCACTCGCATGGAAGAAGAAGCTAAATGGGATCTTCTGGACCGTATTCAAGACAATGCTGAAGCTTGGGAGAATGAAAAAGGTAGAAAGTCAGGTATAAATTATGATTATGAATGCATTGAATCTTTTATGGGAACCGATGACTTTCAAAATATTAGTAATATTTATGGTCTTGATTTGCAAGTTATTACGAATTGCTTTAGAGCTTTTGCTTCCTATATCGAAATTCCAAAAAGGGGATGGAACAAATACCATGCACCTTACAAAGATATTGTTGACTATGCTCCTATTGGAAGTGCTGAGTATTGCATTATTGACCCCATCTTACCCAAACCTTATATCGAGAAGATTCCCTTCCCCGAAAAGGTAAAGGACCATCCTATGATAACTAATGTAATCACCAAAAGTGAAAAAAGAACTGTAAAACCTGATGAACAAATAAACATTGAACCTGTGGTAGCAATTGTGAAAGACCTTGTCACTAAAAGCATAGAAGATGGGCACATAGTCTTTTGTGAGGATGCTTCTAATATTGTTTCACATCCCAATAGAACTAAAAAGGCTAGTGTTCCTGTGCTTTCTGTTAGAATTGGTGATCATTGCTATTATGGTTTATGTGATATTGGTGCAAGTTCCAGTGTTATTCCTTATGAGCTTTACAGAGAAATTATGCATGAAATCAGTCCTTGCGAGTTGGAAGAGATTGATGTGGTTATTCACCTTGCTAATAGAGAGACCATCTCTCCAATTGGTATTGTACGAGACGTGGAAGTTCTTTGTGGTAAGATTAAGTACCCTGCTGATTTTCTAGTACTTGGTTCGGCTGCTAGTAAAACCTACCCTATCATTTTTGGTAGACCTTTCTTGAGTACTTGTGGAGCTATTATTGATTGCAAGAGGGAGAAAATCTTGACTAAGTTTGATGGGGAATCTTATGAGTTTAATTTTTCGAAATTTGCTAAAGAACCTTGCGAAGAGGAAACCCATAATGAGGATTTTAGGGTTGAACAACTTGCTTCTATTTCTATTGCTCCTAACAATGCTTTGCAGCAATTTATGGAAGATCATGAAAGTGAAATCTTCATGGAAGAAAGGAATGAGATTGATAGGATTCTCCGTGATCAACCTATGATGCTTAAGCACGACTTGCCTGTAGAAGACTTGGGTGCCATGATGCCACCTAAAAAGGATCCGGTTTTCGATCTAAAACCTCTCCCTGATGATCTTAAATATGCTTATATTGATGATAAACAGATATATCCTATTATTGTTAGCGCTAAACTTTTAGGGAAGGAAGAAGAAAGGTTATTGGAAGTTTTGAGGAAACATCGAGGAGCTATGGGCTATACTCTGGATGAT
Source organism: Avena insularis (assembly GCA_023614405.1). Classification (NCBI taxonomy): domain Eukaryota; kingdom Viridiplantae; phylum Streptophyta; class Magnoliopsida; order Poales; family Poaceae; genus Avena; species Avena insularis. The sequence continues at coordinate 236,056,364 of CM042688.1, read as the reverse complement.
TTAAAAGGGATTTCACCTACTATATGTCAGCATTCTATCAACATAGAACCAGATGCGAAGCCAGTAGTGGAGCACCAACGACGTTTAAATCCTAGGATGAAGGAAGTGGTAAGGAATGAGGTATTGAAACTCCTTGATGCTGGTATTATTTACCCTATTGCTGATAGTGAATGGGTTAGTCCTCTTCATTGTGTTCCTAAAAAGGGAGGTATTACCGTTGTCCCTAATGATAATGATGAGCTTATTCCCCAAAGAATAGTGGTAGGCTATAGGATTGTAAGATCCCTCCTTATTAAAGGAAAAGATCCCTGTGATTGCAATGCTAGTCCCTGGATCATTGCTAGCATCCACAGTTTAAGATGAAGTACACAGATACAAAGGTCGTTTATTACAGTCATTCCAGAGATAAAACATAGTCTTTTACAACTCATGGCCAAAGGCCTAGTACAAGAGTTTATGGAATATGTAAATAAACATAAGTCTTCATCCTCATGTGCCACAGGCAAGCATGTTGAGTGTAGACTCATGACTCCTAATCATCATCAGAGTAACCTGCAACATCATAAGTTACAGCCACAGGGGGTCAATACTTTGGAATAGTATTGGCAAGTGATACCTTAGTATAATTTAAGTGGACTATAAGGCTATATGCATTTGGCTGGTGGAGCTTAGGCTTGCATTGCTCAAAATAGATTTTTCCTTAACTTTTTGAAAACACTAAGTTTTTGCTTGACAAAGACCATCCCAAGGTATCTACCAATCGAGATGAAGATCCACTGTGGCATCTACCAATCAAAGACTGAAGATCCTTTAACCCTTGTTCTCCCACAAGTTTTATTTAGAAATTGGAGTGATGAGATTCTTGAAGTTTCCATGTCTTGATGCTCAAATTGTCCTTTACCAGGGACATGGCTAAGTACTTAGGTTTTACACTCTGCAGAGGTGGTGCACTTTCCCACGAGCCTTGGTTTCCCAAGACATGATCCTTCAGTAGCCTTTCCTTAGTCAAATGGACGCGCTCCAACCTATCAACCCATCTACCACCCACTGTCCAAGAGACTAAGTTCCAGCATCCTAAGATCATGGCAGAGCCCATATTACCAAGTGGCTGCACTTGAAGCTTCTCAAACATTTGACAACTCAAATCTCTTTGTTCCTGGGTGGCCATCCACAAGTGAGATACACAAGGTTCACCAAGTACCCCGGCCTTGTGTAACCACTCAACATAACCCAATCTTTCCATTCCACCTGTGATTCATTAACTTAGTTGTTTTGTTAAATAAAAACAAGTCCTTAGACTTAGAATATTTTTCCATAGTGTGAATATATAAACCACCCTTGTTTTCTAGTAGCTAGGCTAAGCATGGCATGGCAACTTGTCCTTAGGGAATTTCCTAGCAATTCTAGCATTCTATTCTAAATAGGATTTCCCATCATTAGTTGACAAAAGTAACATGCAAGTCCTAACAAAATATATCTAATGCAAGTATAAAATATAGGTAGGGAATATTCATGAAGATATCACTTGCCTTGGTAGTGTGGAGAGTAGCACTTGTCACAATCACAATCACTAGCAAAATCTACACACAAAGTTGTAGCATACAATTACACATATATATACAAACAAAAGTATTATGAATGCATGCATGCATGAATCTACCAAGTGATGATTTTTGAAAACTTCAACCAAGCAAGTGCATGAATACAGAAACTGAAACTAGTCACAAAGTAGCCAAGACAATTTAAATAACCCTAAAACAAAAATACTAAACTAAATCTATACTTAAAATAGCCTCAAACATGCCTCTGCATTTTAAGCTAATCAAATGGTTACTATTTGCAAAACAAAAAGGATAGGCAGAAAGGTCTTGTTTTTCTGAATCCAACGGTATAAAGTTTGCAAAATTCCAACGTGGGGTTCAAAAGATATAGGCAAATGAATTTGGATCAAATTTCTGATTTTAAATTCTATTCTCAGATCTAACCTAGCCACGCGTCATGTTCTGATTCGCTCGTACCGGTTCGCGCTGGATCGAGCTCCACAGCCGTAGGATCTAAATGAAATCTGGCGGCTCAGATCGCATCGCCGGGTTAAGTGGATCTATCCTAGCGCTACGATGCAGATCTAACGGCTGCTACTTCTCTGGCCAAGAACTGGCGGCGCTGCGCGGTGGCTACCGGCGGCGGAATCGTCGGTCGATGATGTTGCCGATGATGCAGACGGCGAGGAAGAAGGAGGAGTGGCTTACCGGGCTCAGGAGGTCACGGCGAAGCTTGTCGTACTCGCGGTTGGTCAAGGGGCGCTCGGACAAGGTTGCGATTGCTCGCCGGAGTTGCTGTGGGCGGCTGTTGCGTCGGGTGGTCGTCGTGGACGTCGCTGTGAATCACCCCAAGGCAAGTCGAGGACACGGTTAGGTTCGCAGGGTCAAGGCGAAGTAGTGAGCATGAACTAGGAGGCGCGGGGCGGTCTGGACTTACCACTAGAGCTCGCCGGAGTTGATGTCGCCGGTGCTCGCGTGTCAAGTGGAACCGCGACACGGGCGAGCAGACAGACTAGCGAGGCCGATGAGATGCGCAAGGATTCACCGAAAGGATAGCAAGAACGAGAGGCGAGGGGAACACTGGGCTCACCGGAATCGATCGCGGAGAGGTTCTGTCATGGCGGTGCAAAGCTGATTGAGGGCAGCCTGGTGGCGGAGTGAGCGAGGTGTCTGGGGGAAAAAGATCGTGGAGCAGAGAGTATCTTATAGCCGGGGAATCGACAGGAAACGCTCGGGTTTAAAGCCCATTTACGCAGCGCCATTACGGCCTTCACCGGCCTGGGCGACGTGGTCGCAGCGCGGTCTGGGAAGACAAGGGCGACGTGGACTGGCCCGCTTGGCCGAGGTGCGCGTGTGCAGGTGGGTCGTCGCTGCCTCGGTGGGCTCGCGTGAGAGAAGAAAAGGAGGAGCGCGGGTGGGCTTGCTGGCTGGATCATTTCTTTGGGCCGCCGGCCTTTTTCTTTTCTTTAGCCTTTTTCTTTTTCTAATTCTATTTTCTGAATAGAATTTGATATGAATTCAAATCCTTTTGAATTCAAATTTCTTTGGGGATTTTTGCAGTGTTCTTGTGGGTTCAAATGGGTCAAATAACCATGTGGTTACCTTGCAAGGTTTGGTCAAGCTTGGTTTCAAAATAAACAGAGACTTTGTCTCTTTGTCTCTAGTTGCCAATATTTGGAATGGGGTTTAGAAAATATTTCTAAATTGGAATTTTGGGTTTAAATGCTTCTCCTATTCTTTCCAACCATGGAGGCAAGCAAACAAGTACCTAAGCATTCAAGTCTCAAAAGGTGATGGCCAATTGAGATAAAATGCCCACATGAAATCATAGCTCAAACTTACGCCTCTAAATGATTTTGAGAAAACCCTATATGAATGAATGATGCAAGAATGATATGAATGAGTTTTGAAACATGATTTTTTAGGGATGTTACAAATCTAACCTTAAAATGAATCTCCCTCGAGATTCGGATTGGCTAGCAAATAGGTGAGGGTGGTCTTTCCGAAGATCATCTTCTCTTTCCCATGTTGCTTCTTCTTCGGAATGATGATTCCATTGTACTTTGCAAAACTTGATAGTCTTTGTTCTCGTGACTCTTTCTGTGGTCTCAAGTATCTTGACAGGCTTTTCTTCATAGGTGAGATCACTTTCTAGTTGAACTTCTTCCAAAGATATGGTATCTTTCAAAGATGTTTCTTCCATTTCGGGTGACATTTCTTGAGCTGGCTCACATGAAAAACATTATGGATCGCTAGTAAAGATCTGGCTTCGATTTCATATGCAGCTTCTCTTGCGACTTAAAATGTTGAATGGTCCCACATATCTTGGTGCTAACTTTCCTTTGACTCCAAATCTTTTTACTCCTAAGTGGTGATACTCTAAGATAAGCTCTATCCCCAACTTCGTAAGTGACTTCTCACGCTTAGCATCTGCGTAGCTTTTCCGAGACTGCTATCTTCAACTGTCTCTAACCAATTTGACCTTTTCTTCTGCCTTTTGATAAGGTCTGGTCCAAACAAACTTCTTTCTCCCACACCATTCCATAGCAATGGGGTGGTACACTTTCTTCCGTATAGAAACTCAAATGGTGCCATCCCAATACTAGATTGGTGATCGTTGTTGTAAGAAAACTCACAGAAGGCAGACTTTCATCCCAACTTGCTCCATAGTCTAGGGCACATGCCCTCAACATGTCTTCAAGAATTTGATTAGTCCTTTCTGTTTGTCCATCAGTTTGAGGATGAAAAGCAGTGCTGAATTCCAACCTCGTTCCTAGAGATTCATGAAGCTGTCTCCAAAAGTGAGAAGTGAACTGAGTTCCTCTATCAGACACAATACTCTTAGGTACACCGTGAAGGCATACAATTCTGCTCATGTAGATTTTGGCTAACTTGGCACTGGTATAAGTTGTCTTTACGGGTATAAAATGAGCCACTTTAGTTAGGCGATCTACTATTACCCATATGGAATCATACCCTGACCTGGTCCTTGGTAATCCGGTAATGAAATCCATACCAATATTTTCCCACTTCCATTCAGGAATAGGCATTGGTTGAAGCAAACCTGCTGGTTTCTGATGCTCCGCTTTCACTCTACTACACACATCACACAAAGCAATGTGTTCATGATGTCCCTTTTAAGATTGTTCCACCAAAATCTTTCTTTCATATCCATATACATTTTGGTGTTTCCCGGGTGAATAGAATACGGAGAGTTATGGGCTTCTTGCAGAATCTGTTTCCGCATTTCCGGATCTTGTGGAACACAAATACGTTTCTCGTGCCATAAAGTACCTTGTTCGTCCATATGGAAACTTTTAGCTTTCCCTTGGCTAATCCTTTCCTTAATCTCTTCGATTTCTTTATCCGTCTTTTGGGCTTCCTTAATCTTATCCAACAGAGTGGGTTGAACATCCAAAGACATGAGATGTCCTTCTGGCACAATCTCCAATCTGAGTTCCTTGAATTGCTTACACAAATCATCTGGCAATTCACCTTTGGTAAGACCATTTACAAATGCTTTACGACTTAGAGCATCTGCTACTACATTTGCTTTACCGGGGTGGTATTGCAAACTCAAGTCGTAATCCTTGATAAGTTCTAGCCATCTTCTTTGTCTCATATTGATCTCCTTCTGTGTGAAGATATATTTCAAACTCTTATGGTCGGTGAACACTTCACAACGTTTTCCCAAAAGGTAGTGTCTCCATGTCTTGAGTGCATGGACAACAGCGGCTAACTCTAAATCATGAGTAGGATAGTTTACTTCATGAGTTTTGAGTTGTCTCGAGGCATAAGCCACAACTTTTCCGCCTTGCATAAGTACGGCTCCTAATCCTTGATGAGAAGCATCACAATATACCTGGAAATCCTTTTCCAAATCTGGTAGGCACAGAACTGGTGCTGACACAAGTCTCTTCTTTAATTCTTGAAAGCTGAGTTCACATCCTTCAGACCAAGCAAATTTCTTATCTTTCTTTAATAATTTCATTGGTTTAGCAACCTTTGAAAAATTTTCAATGAACCTTCAGTAGTAACCTGCTAAACCAAGAAAACTACGAACCTCTTTACATTCTTAGGAGATTCCCATTCATTACGGCTGAAACTTTAGCAGGTCAATCGCTATACCATCCTTTGTCATAACATGACCAAGAAATCCAACTTCCTCTAACCAAAACTCACACTTGCTGAACTTGGCATAAAGCTTATGTTCCCTTAGTTTCTCAAGTATCAAGCGTAGATGTCTTTCATGCTCCTCCTTGCTCTTGGAGTAGACCAAGATGTCATCGATGAAAACGACAACGAACTTGTCGAGAAATTTCATGAACACTTTGTTCATCATATTCATGAAGTATGCTGGAGCATTGGTTAATCCAAAAGGCATCACTGTGTACTCATACAATCCATACCTTGTGGTGAATGCTGTTTTAGGTATGTCTTGCTCTCTTATCTTGAGTTGAAAATAGACTGACCGAAGGTCAATCTTTGAGAACACACAAGCTCCTTCTAGCTGATCAAACAAGTCATTGATTCTTGGCAAAGGATATTTGTTCTTGATGGTTACCTCGTTGAGAGAACGGTAATCTATGCATAATCTTTGAGTTCTATCCCTCTTTTCTACGAACAAAGCTGAGCTCCGAAGTTGTAGAACTTGGCTGGATGAATCCTTTCTGCAATTGTTCTCCAAGTTGTTTCTTGAGTTCTTTAAGTTCGTCAACTGACATTTTATAAGGTCTCTTTGCTCTTGGCCCAGATCCTAGTACCAATTCTATTATAAACTCCACATCTCTATCTGGTGGCATTCTGGTAACTCTTCCGGAACACATCCGGATACTCACACACAATTGGCACACGTCCATGCTAACCCCTTAAGAGAATTCAGCTTACTCCTTTAGATTTAAAATTGGACTTAAATGTTATCCTCTTACTGCAGGGTTGTGAGTGAAATTGTGCGATTTGCACAATCTAGTACTCCCTCATACTTAGCCATCCAATCCATTCCCAAAATTACATCCAATCCTTGGGAATTTAGGATTATTAGGTTTACTGGAAACTTATGTTTTCCGATCTCTATGACTAGATCCGGCATCCAAGACTCACTATCATATCCCTCCCGAGAGCTAACTTTTATCGGACACCCAATGTTTTCAGATGCAAACCCATATCTTCGACAAATGCTTTAGATATGAATGAATGAGATGCACCAAAGGTCAAAGAGTACAAATGCTGAGATGGAATTGAGTCTGAACTTACCAAAGAAGCATCGTTCTTCATAGACTTCTTCCACATTGATGTGGTTAACCCGTCCTTTCGAAAAGGATTGGGTTTGTTAGGTCCTTCAACGTTCTTCTCAGGGCACTCATTAGCATAATGCCCCAGCTTCTTGCATTTGAAGCATTCAACCTGACTGTTGTCCTTCTTAGGTTGACTTCCACTTCCACTTCCACTTCCACTATGGTGGCTCTTATATCCACTCTTGTGGTTCTTGTACTTATCATTGTCATGATTGCGATGATGTTTGTTGTCATGACGGTTGTGGCTGTGGTGCTTGTTAAACTTCCCATGCTTGTGGGATCCTGAGCTGACACTATCATCATAGTGAGATCGTTTATGTGATGATCCCGAGCTGTGCTTGTCGGAGTGTTTCCTCTTCTTACTCTCGACTTGCTTCATTTTATTCTCCACAATAACAGCCTTGTCACACAGTGACTGATAAGTTGGAACATACGCCACAGACAGCTGTAGATTTAGCTCATCATTCAAGCCTTCCAGAAACTTTTCCTTCCTTTTGGCATCAGTGTCAACCTCATCCGGTGCATAGCGCGCCAGATTGTTGAACTCTTCAATATATTCAGCCACGACGGTGGCGCCGCTTCAGTTGTGAAATTCCTTCTTTTTCAGGCTCATCATACCTGGTGAGATATGAGTAGTCTGAAATCCATCTTCAAAGATAGCCCAAGTCACCTCATCAATAGGCGTAACTGGAAGTTGTCCCACCATGTCGCGCTGGTCCTTCCAACAGATGTGCTGCAAACCTGACCTTTTCAGCATCTGTGCATCCTACGGTCACTAAGTCTTTGTTCACAGAACGTAGCCAATCATTGGCCACCATGGGATCAGTCGTTCCCGAAAACTTAGCTGGCCTTAGACGCAGAAATCTGGTGAGCATATCAAAACCTGGAGGGTTGTTGTTGTTGTTGTTATTGTTGTTGTTGTTGTTGTTGTTGGGGTTGTTGTTCTTGGTTACGATGAACGTCGTCATCATTTGCATAAGCTGTGTTTGCGCATTCATCATTTGTTGCATTTCCGGGGTAATGTTGGGGTTGGGATTGGTGTTTGCGCGACGGGGAGGCATCTGTGGTTTATTCATATAGAGATAAGAATGAGATACCCTTACATGATTTATGCACAATACATTACACAAGCAAACACATAGCAAGCAATATTAGGATAAAAGCTAAACAACAAGAGAACAAAAATCTCAAAGTACAAACATACAAGTGGCAAGCCATCCACATGTCGGATGGTCCAACAATAAGTTCATAAATAACAAGTGCGGTAAATAAAGATAACTGAGTAGTCAAATCTACTCGTCAGCTTCAATCTCCTCCTCGACAAAGGTAAGGCCTGCGTTCTCCATTGCGGTCTTGTTCTCCTCGATGGTAGTGGTCAAAGAGTCGATCTTGGCCTTGAGAGCCCTCTTCTGGGAACGAAGCCTCTCAATCACTGCTCACGCTGCTCTAACTCAAGTCCTTGACTGCAGTTCCTCAGTCATATCACGAATCCTCTTGTTCCTATCCCGACACGCTTCTCTTGACTCTTGAACTTACGGTCTTGGGTCTCGAACTTCGTCTCCATCTCCTTGACTATCTCGTCCTGCTGCGCGAAGAGCTTGTCCTTCTCGCGAAGCTGCACCTGGAGCTCGTCATTACTAAGCATGACGTTGGTCCTATCGGTATCCACGTGCCTAATAAGAGTCTCTTAAGTCCTGGAGGTACAGGCGTATCGGCTCTGCTGTGACCCTTGAGTCGTCCTCAAAGTCAATGGACTCTCCGTCATCATCACGCCTTCCGAAGGCGTGGAAGTGAGTGCCTCTAACCTGTCGGGAGTGACGTCCTAACAGTCGTCCTATCAGATCCTGCATGACAACCTCCATGCCTCTCTCCCACATCGTGCATAAGCTTGAAGGCGATGGCCTCCGTAGTAGGCTCACTGGCCCCTGGCTGGTTCACCTTGAAGCCCCAAAGGTCCTTCCTCTCAAACTTGGTGAGTGGGTGCACCGTAATGATAGGAAGAGGGAGATCGAGTAAAGTAGTAAGCTCTACGATACGAGGACCAAAACGGGTAGCCCGGAACTCCTCAACAGTGCTGATGGCAATAGGCATCTATTTATAAGATTGAAAAGTTAGAACAACACAAATTCAAATTAAACAAGACAAACATTCAAGCATTACCATGGAACACATAAATAAACACAAGTCATGCATACATAAATCCATTACAACCACCAAGGTTCAAACTTTTAAGGTATCATTTTGGAAAATAAGGTGATAGGTGGTGGTCAACTAACGAAGTGCGCTTACAATCCTATCTCATTGGATCTGGTGGCTAACACAATGTTCCTAGTGGCAATCACCCTATCTTGTTCACATGCTTCTATCACTAAGTCTATAATATCTCCTCTTAAGGATTGGTTGGTGACTTCCAACTCTTGGGTATGTTCCTTCTCTTCTAAGTCTTTTGGAGGTTGAGCATCCTGCACTTGACTCTAGCACTTAGTTCCTTGATAGTCTTCCAAGCTGCTTCTTTTGCTGACTCAAAGAATGTGGTGTGCATAAAAGTGTTGGTGTACATGCAGAAGCCTTTTTCTTTGTGGTTGTCTTCCTTGTTCTTGTACAAGTGAAGTTGCACCCACCAATACTCCACTCCATCCTCCATCACTGGAAAGCCCTTGTACACAGCTGCACCATGTACTCCCATGGTTTCCATGAGGTCCTTGAGAATCTTGGGAAACTCAGTCTCACACTCCAAGGTCATGGTCATGAGTGGTCCTTTCTTCACGGCTTCGTTGACGGAGTTCATCTACAAATAGAGATGAGAAGGAGAAGATTAGAAAAGTTTACGAGAAGAATAGACAAGTGTAGAAGAAGTTAAAATTTTCCTTAGTGGTTTCCAATCCTAGGGTCATAATCCTACAGGCAACACAGTGCTCTGATACCATCTGTAAGATCCCTCCTTATTAAAGGAAAAGATCCCTGTGATTGCAATGCTAGTCCCTGGATCATTGCTAGCATCCACAGTTTAAGATGAAGTACACAGATACAAAGGTCGTTTATTACAGTCATTCCAGAGATAAAACATAGTCTTTATAAACTCATGGCCAAAGGCCTAGTACAAGAGTTTATGGAATATGTAAATAAACATAAGTCTTCATCTTCATGTGCCACAGGCAAGCATGTTGAGTGTAGACTCATGACTCCTAATCATCATCAGAGTAACCTGCAACATCATAAGTTACAGCCACAGGGGGTCAATACTTTGGAATAGTATTGGCAAGTGATACCTTAGTATAATTTAAGTGGACTATAAGGCTATATGCATTTGGCTGGTGGAGCTTAGGCTTGCATTGCTCAAAATAGATTTTTCCTTAACTTTTTGAAAACACTAAGTTTTTGCTTGACAAAGACCATCCCAAGGTATCTACCAATCAGAGACTGAAGATCCACTCAGGGCATCTACCAATCAAAGACTGAAGATCCTTTAACCCTTGTTCTCCCACAAGTTTTATTTAGAAATTGGAGTGATGAGATTCTTGAAGTTTCCATGTCTTGATGCTCAAATTGTCCTTTACCAGGGACATGGCTAAGTACTTAGGTTTTACACTGCAGAGGTGGTGCACTTTCCCCACGAGCCTTGGTTTCCCAAGACATGATCCTTCAGAGCCTTTCCTTAGTCAAATGGACGCTCCAACCTATCAACCCATCTACCACCCACTGTCCAAGAGACTAAGTTCCAGCATCCTAAGATCATGGCAGAGCCCATATTACCAAGTGGCTGCACTTGAAGCTTCTCAAACATTTGACAACTCAAATCTCTTTGTTCCTGGGTGGCCATCCACAAGTGAGATACACAAGGTTCACCAAGACTTCGGCCTTGTGTAACCACTCAACATAACCCAATCTTTCCATTCCAGGTGATTCATTAACTTAGTTGTTTTGTTAAATAAAAACAAGTCCTTAGACTTAGAATATTTTTCCATAGTGTGAATATATAAACCACCCTTGTTTTCTAGTAGCTAGGCTAAGCATGGCATGGCAACTTGTCCTTAGGGAATTTCCTAGCAATTCTAGCATTCTATTCTAAATAGGATTTCCCATCATTAGTTGACAAAAGTAACATGCAAGTCCTAACAAAATATATCTAATGCAAGTATAAAATATAGGTAGGGAATATTCATGAAGATATCACTTGCCTTGGTAGTGTGGAGAGTAGCACTTGTCACAATCACAATCACTAGCAAAATCTACACACAAAGTTGTAGCATACAATTACACACATATATATACAAACAAAAGTATTATGAATGCATGCATGCATGAATCTACCAAGTGATGATTTTTGAAAACTTCAACCAAGCAAGTGCATGAATACAGAAACTGAAACTAGTCACAAAGTAGCCAAGACAATTTAAATAACCCTAAAACAAAAATACTAAACTAAATCTATACTTAAAATAGCCTCAAACATGCCTCTGCATTTTAAGCTAATCAAATGGTTACTATTTGCAAAACAAAAAGGATAGGCAGAAAGGTCTTGTTTTTCTGAATCCAACGGTATAAAGTTTGCAAAATTCCAACGTGGGGTTCAAAAGATATAGGCAAATGAATTTGGATCAAATTTCTGATTTTAAATTCTATTCTCAGATCTAACCTAGCCATGTTCTGATTCGCCAGACCGTTCGCGCTGGATCGAGCTCCAGCCGTAGGATCTAAATGAAATCTGGCTGCTCAGATCGCTGCATCGCTTCGGGGTTAAGTGGATCTATCCTAGCGCTACGATGCAGATCTAACGGCTGCTACTTCTCTGGCCAAGAACTGGCGGCGCTGCGCGGTGGCTACCGGCGGCGGAATCGTCGGTCGATGATGTTGCCGATGATGCAGACGGCGAGGAAGAAGGAGGAGTGGCTTACCGGGCTCAGAGGTCACGGCGAAAGCTTGTCGTACTCGCGGTTGGGTCAAGGGGCGCTCGGACAAGGTTGCGATTGCTCGCCGGAGTTGCTGTGGGCGGCTGTTGCGTCGGGTGGTCGTCGTGGACGTCGCTGTGAATCACCCCAAGGCAAGTCGAGGACACGGTTAGGTTCGCAGGGTCAAGGCGAAGTAGTGAGCATGAACTAGGAGGCGCGGGGCGGTCTGGACTTACCACTAGAGCTCGTCGGAGTTGATGTCGCCGTCGGTGCTCGCGGTGTCAAGTGGAACCGGCGACCTGGGCAGTACCGGACAGACTAGCGAGGTCAGTAGATGCGCAAGGATTCACTGAGCAGGATAGCAAGAACGAGAGGCAGAGGGGAACACTGGGCTCACCGGAATCGATCGCCGGAGAGGTTCTGTCCGCGGCGGTGCAAAGCTGATTGAGGGCAGCCTGGTGGCGGAGTGAGCGAGGTGTCTGGGGGAAAAAGATCGTGGAGCAGAGAGGATCTTATAGCCGGGGAATCGACAGGAAACGCTCGGGTTTAAAGCCCATTTACGCCGTGCCATTACCGGCCTTTCATCGCCTGGGCGACGTGGTCGCAGCGCGGTCTGGGAAGACGAGGCGACGTGGACCGGGCTGCTTGTCAGTGAGGTGGGTCTGTGCTGCTGGGTCAAGGTAGGCGTGAGAGAAGAAAAAGGAGGACCCCGGGTGGGCTTGCTGGGCTGGATCCGCTGCTGGGCCAGATTCTGGCCGCTCGGCCTTTTTCTTTTCTTTAGCCTTTTTCTTTTTCTAATTCTATTTTCTGAATAGAATTTGATATGAATTCAAATCCTTTTGAATTCAAATTTCTTTGGGGATTTTTGCAGGGTTCTTGTGGGTTCAAATGCAGTCAAATAACCATGTGGTTACCTTGCAAGGTTTGGTCAAGCTTGGGTTTCAAAATAAACAGAGACTTTGTCTCTTTGTCTCTAGTTGCCAATATTTGGAATGGGGTTTAGAAAATATTTCTAAATTGGAATTTTGGGTTTAAATGCTTCTCCTATTCTTTCCAACCATGGAGGCAAGCAAACAAGTACCTAAGCATTCAAGTCTCAAAAGGTGATGGCCAATTGAGATAAAATGCCCACATGAAATCATAGCTCAAACTTCTGCCTCTAAATGATTTTGAGAAAAACCCTATATGAATGAATGATGCAAGAATGATATGAATGAGTTTTGAAACATGATTTTTTTAGGGATGTTACAAGGATGTGCATCGATTTTAGGAAAGTCAATAAAGTTACTAAGAAAGATCACTACCCACTTCCTTTTATTGATCAAATGTTGGAAAGGTTGTCTAAAAAGACCCATTTTTGTTTTCTTGATGGTTATTCTGGTTTCTCTCAAATTGCTGTTAAACAACAAGATCAAGAAAAAACTACTTTTACTTGCCCTTATGGAACTTATGGTTATAGACGTATGCCTTTTGGTTTATGTAATGCTCCTGCTACTTTCCAAAGGTGCCTGTTTGCTATCTTTCATGGTTTTTGTGAGGAAATTGTAGAAGTGTTCATGTATGACTTTTCTGTCTATGGAACTTCTTTTGATAATCGTCTGCATAACCTTGATAAAGTTTTGCAGAGATGTGAAGAAACTAATCTTGTTCTTAATTGGGAGAAATGCCACTTCATGGTTAATGAAGGGATTGTTCTTGGGCATAAAGTTTCTGAAAGGGGCATAGAAGTTGATAGAGCTAAGGTTGAGGCAATTGAGAAGATGCCATGTCCAAGAGACATCAAAGGTATTCGTAGTATCCTTGGTCATGTTGGTTTCTATAGGAGGTTTATTAAAGACTTCTCTAGGATATCAAAACCTCTCACTAATCTTCTTCAAAAAGATGTACCCTTCGTTTTTTATGATGATTGTAGGGAAGCTTTTGAAACTCTTAAGAAGGCTTTAACTTCTATTGTTCAACCACCGATTGAGTTTACCTTTGAAATAATGTGTGATGCTAGTGATTTTGCTGTAGGGGCTGTCCTTGGGCAACGTATTGATAAAAAGTTAAACGTTATCCATTATGCTAGTAAGACTCTAGACGCTGCTCAAAGGAATTATGCCACTACTGAAAAGGAATTTCTAGCTGTTGTTTTTGCCTGTGATAAGTTTAGGCCCTATATTGTGGACTCAAAAGTAACCATTCATACTGATCATGCTGCTATTAAATATCTTATGACGAAGAAGGACGCTAAGCCTAGGCTTATTAGATGGGTACTGCTTTTACAAGAGTATGATCTACATATAGTAGATAGGAAGGGTGCTGAAAACCCTGTAGTTGATAATTTATCTCGTTTCGAAAACATCTCTTTTAACCCTATGCCTGTTAATGATAGTTTTCCCAAATGAACAGTTAGCTGCAGTAGGGGTGAGCTCGCGAGGAATCCCTTGGTATGCTAATTATGCTAACTTTATTGTCTCCAAGTATTTGCCTCCAACTTTTACAGCTCAGCAAAGAAGAAAGTTCTTCTATGATTTGAGGCATTATTTTTGGGATGACCCACACTTATACAAAGAAGGAGTGGATGGTATTATGCAAAGATGTGTTCCAGAATATGAACAAAAGGAGATATTACGTAAATGTCATGGTAGTGCCTATGGAGGACATCATGCAGGAGATAGAACTGCACAAAAGATTTTTTGCAGGTAAGCTACTATCAAAATGGGAAGGACCTTTCATCATTGAAGAAGTATACCGTTCAAGAGCAATAAAAATTTCTTCCCTAAAAGATAATACTACACAAGTAGTGAATGGACAGCGACTCAAACACTATATTGCTGGAGATTCTTACAATGAAGATGTTGATGCCTTTCAAGTTATAACTCCGGAGGAATTCATCGAGGACCAAATTTAGAGACCTGCAGAGTCTGTTTTCAAATAGGTAACAGTTCTGGTAAGAAAAGTTCCACGAAAATACAATACAACTATATTTTTGCAGTTTTCAGTCGATAAGGAAAGTTACGAAGCGAAAAAGGGACGGAACCGGAGCCGGGGTATCCCACACCACCCTGTGGCGCGGGCCCACCCCTGGCCACGCCACCAGGTGGTGAGGCCACCCCAGACTCCGCCTCCGACCTGTTTTCACCCAGTACCTTCCTTTTGATATGAAACTTCGTAATATATAACCCCCGGATCCCCCGAGGTCCGTATATCGTGTTTTCGTCGTGTTTTTGTTTCGATCTGTTTCTGCCAAGTAAAATCTCAGATTTGTAGCCTCAATGTCTTCCACTAGATCAGTTAAGGGAGATTCCTTGGAAGATATCATCAACCCATACATGAGAGAATTGAAGATTCATCCCAAGGAGTTATTGCTCGAAGGTGGGGAGGTTCAGATTAAAGAGGTTCAAGGCCCTAAAGGTGAAGGAAGTCTGGAGGATAGGATGGAAGCATTGGAACAAGAAGTCTTTAGGTACAAGAAGATGGCGGAGCGCGAAGTGGATATCATCCATAAGATT
This sequence comes from Avena insularis, assembly GCA_023614405.1. Lineage (NCBI taxonomy): Eukaryota > Viridiplantae > Streptophyta > Magnoliopsida > Poales > Poaceae > Avena > Avena insularis. The sequence goes on along the minus strand of CM042688.1, from coordinate 236,041,146 downwards.
TGTTCCGAACTCATCGCCGAGCACCAAAAGGAGACTGCTGAACTCAAAGACGAAGTCCTCTCACTCCGCCAAACAACCAACGAACTGCAAGCCCAGTTCTATGACGTTCAAAATCAAAACTGTGAGTATGAGGCTAGATTTAAACTCATAAGTGCTGCTGCAAGTTTTAGGATGTTGGAAACCACGATGTCCTTTGTTGATGGGAAGCCTTTACCTTGGAAGACGGATGAAGATGAGAGGATACCACCACCACCAAAGGAGTAATTCGTCATCAGGTTTGGCATCCCCTTGGTTTGTTCCAAGCTTGGGGGAGTGTCGCGGTATCACATCACTATCTTCTATCTTTTTACCTTTTTAGTAGAGTCATATCATGGATAGAGGAGTTATTATGTAGTATGTTTTGCATTATGGAAGTGTCCCCTCTCTCGTTAGATATGTATCCCTTGGTGTGAGTTGCCGTTATGGAATATTAATGAGAAGTTCTATCATTCACTCTTTTGCATAGCTTATATTAGTTTTCAATTCGTGGTTATATGATTGATCTTGTTGTTAGTATTGGTATCACTTTGGGATCATTGAGTTAATTAAGTTGGTTTTGGCAAACCTGGCTTAGTCAGTAGCAACACTATTTTTGAGAGTTGAATGAAAAAGATAAAGGTACTCTAAAGAAAAATTATTTCATCGTCTTTCTTTCTTGATTTGCTCATAAGTCTAGTATTCTCTAGTTAAGATCTTTTGTGCTTCCAAGGAAGATTGCATGTTTTTCTTTATCACTTGTATGTTTGTTTGTTTCCTTCAACTCTTATACTTGCTACCCAGCCTTGCTAGCCAAAAACTTGTTCTGAGAGGGTATTCTTCTCGTGCATCCACCTCCTTTAAACAAAAACCATTACCATTTGTGTCCAGCATACCTACCTAGTAGCATTATTGCTATTCCAAGTAAATTCTTGTTTTATCTACCTCCCAAATTAAACTTGTTATGTGAAAATTAGTGATTAAAGCTCTCACGAACTTGATGGCACATTTTACTTTCTTGCATTTAATAAACTTGAACCATTGGGTCCTTCTTTGTTGCGTATATGCTTGCGCTTTTTGAGTTGAAGTTAGCCGAACCATGTATCATGGGGACCGCTTTCAACACTTTTGGTACTTTGTACCTAGTTGATATCATGTTCTTTTGCTTATGGATCCCGGCGGTGTGAAATAAAAGTGGAACTTGTAAGATCATGGAGTTTATGTGTGTGTTAGAGAAACGCCTCGGCCGCTAGCCTAAGCCATGCCTAATCATGGTGGAAACTTGCAGCATAACTATAGTGAGCATTCTATGAAGCATCCTCAATAAAAACCTATGCAAATAGCAAATAAAAAGATTGCTGAGATGCTCACTGTCTGCTTGCCTTGTCATTTTGATTATGGGATAGCTCCTGTGTCATGTGCAAGGGGTACCCCGTTGGTGGTTCTCAATGATACGCATGTATTTACAATGACAAGAGCTTGCTCGTGACTGAAGTTGAGTAGCATGAGGATTGGTACTCATAAGTAAGGGGCATGAGATTTCAACTTATAACTTGTCAAGCATATCCTCTTAGTTGTGTCACTTTAACCTTAATCACATAAAGATGCCTATGATAGGGGCAATGAGAGCTGAAAGCTAGTAAGTATCATAATTTTTGGGAGCTCTTTATGATACTTGCAATCCCTGCTTCCCTCTTTGAAGGGCCTTTCTTTTACTTTGTAGTTGAGTCAGTAAACCTACTACCTTCTATCTCAGCAAGTATTTTGAGTTGTTGTGTTTCATTCATTCATATGTTGATTTATTCAATCATGTTTCTTATGTTCCTTGCTTTGCACATTGCTCTTATCCTGATGTTTACTACTTTGAAAGCTATCATTGAAAAAACAGCTATTTGTGAACTCTAGCAAATTATCAACTATTCTTCGACCAAGAGCTAAGTTTGCCATTACCAATTCTGATTCACTTTATGTATCTTTATTGTGTTTCCTTTACTTATTACAATTTGAGTTATATAATAGTGAGTTGTCTTCTATTATGATCTATGTATTTGATGAATGTGATGCTTCTTGTCCGTATTCTTTTATCGACTCTTCACTCCATAAACCTGAGGCCATGTTTATTGAGCTCGATTTGGGGACAAGCGAAGTCTAAGCTTGGGGGGAGTTGATACGTCCATTTTGCATCACTATTCTATGTCTTAATTCACTATTATTCATTGATATATTTTGTACTGAGAGGTGATACTTATGTTATTTCATCTGTTTTTGCATGGTTGATGACTTTTGGAGCATGGACCGCTGCAGTCAGGATTCTGATGGAAAAGGTGCTGTTTGGAGGCAAAATTCGTGAAGATCAGAAAATTCGGGAAAATATACGGAAACTCCTATTTTTCCAGAAGACTAAGGATGCCAGAAGACGGAGTGGAGATGGGCCACAGGGGGCCCACACCACCCCCTAGCGCGGGCAGGCCTAGGCCGCGCCTGGAGGTGGTGTGGCCACCCTGGCCCACTCCAGCCTCTCTCCTCTAGCATATATCATCCTCCCGAAACCCTAATACTCGGGGAGCAAGCACAGAAAGATTCCGCCGCCTCTACGGGGCGGAAAACACCGAGAGAGAAAGATCTTTCCGGCAAACAGATTTCTGTCTTGGTAATTCCTTCCCGAAGAGAGGAGATCGTCGCCATGAACACCACCATCAAGCTGGACTTCATCGGGATCATCATCATCACCACCACCATCATCACCATCAGCACCCTCATCACCATCTCCATATTGCTGTAACAATTGCGTTTAATCTTGCATAGTTCATAGGGGAAACTTTACCGGTGTTGATTACTCTTTGTAGTTGATGCTATTGAGTGAACCATTGAATTATTGTTTATGTTCAGATTGTTATACATCATTATTCCATCTCTGATCATGATCCATATGATGTCTTGTGAGTAGTTCGTTTTGTTCTTGAGGACATGGGAGAAGTCTTGTTGTTAGTAGTGGAGTTGTGTTGAGAAAGATTCAATATATTGTTATTTAAGTTGTGGTGTACTTCTTCTAGTGGTGTCATGTGAATGTCGACTACATGACACTTCACCTATATGGGCCTAGGGGAATGCATTGTGTATTTGGCTACTAATCGTAGGGGTTGTCGGAGTGACAAAAACCTGAACCCCCGTTAGGAAACCATTGCACAAGGGACGTAAGGGTCTTAGAGTTTAAAGCTGTGGTTAGGTTTCTACCTTAATTACTTTCTTGTACTTACGGATGTTTGCAAGGTGTATAATCACAAGTATGTATTAGTCTTGGATGGGGCGGTACATTAGCACAGGTTCACCCACACAACACTTAGCAAGCGAAAGAAGATTAATCAACTATATGAAGCGAAAGCACTTGACAGTCTTCCCATGTGTCCTCGAGAACGTTTGGTCATCTTAAATAATACAACTGGCTTGTCCTTTGCTGCATAAAGGATTGGGCCACTTGCTGCATTTATTCCTATTGTCTTTTATTTACTCGTACTTTGTTTGCTTGCTTTATCGAAAACCCCTAGAAATCTGTTTGCTAAGTATTTGCAGAGAATTCCTGATCCATACCACTAGCCAGCACCTTCTGCTGCTCGTTGGGTTTGACACTCTTACTTATTGAAAATACTACGATACACCCCCTATACTTGTGGATCATCATCGCTGTCATCTCCATCCCTAGATCGAGAGGGATCTGAAGCTCTTCCCGGCACCCTGCCGGAGAGGGGAATTCACCCTGGAGGCCTTCTTCATCACCATGCAAGCCTCCGGTGTGATGCGTGAATAGTTCATCCTTGGACTACGGATCCATGTAGTAGCTAGATGGCTGGTTCTCCTCCTTTGTGCTTTCATGTCTAGATCTTGTGAGCTTCGTTCATGATCAAGATCATCTATTTGTAATTCTGCATGTTGTGTTTGCGGGGATCTGATGGATATTGAGATGCTATTTCAGATTGATTATTGATTCTATCATGTCTTTGTTATTTGTGATCTTGCATGCTTTCCGTTGTTAGTAGCTATCTTGGCCAAGTAGATGCTAGCAACTCCAAGAGTTAGTATTTATGCTCGATAGTGGGTTCATGCCTCTGGTAATCTGGGGAAGTGAAAGAAATCTCTAAGGTACTAGTTGTGCTGTTGCTACTAGGGAGAAAACAACAATCCTTTATTCATAGAACAATCGCATTGTTTACTTTACACGCAGTTCGTAAAGCAATAATCTGTTGCTTGCAACTTAATACTGGAGGGGTTGGATGATAACTCAAGGTGGATTATTAGTCATAGATGCAGTTGGATGGCGGTCTATGTATAATGTTGTAATGCCCAATCAAGTCTCAAAGGAGTCAAGATGATTAGTATATGCATGTATTGCTTTCTCGGTGTTTGTCAATTTCCCCGCTGTAATTTGTTCACCCGGCATGTTATCTATCTAAGGAGAGCCACCTCTAGTGAACTATGGATCCCGGTCCTTGTCCTTTCCTTTACATACAATCTATAAACTGTTTACTGCTTTGTGTTTACTTTCTGCAAACTATTACTTTTTTCCATTCGATACATTTAATCCTTTGTTTTCAGCAAAACACGGTGAGATTGATAACCTCATCGCAAGTTGGGGACAAAGTTCTGTGGTTCTGTTGTGCAGGTCTCCATGTTGCTACTAGCACCGGTAGTGCGCCCTGCCAAAGCTCAGCTAGTAACACCTTTGGGGTGTTTCCTTGCTCCTACTGGTTCGATTAAACCTTGGTTTCATAACTGAGGGAAACTTGCTGCTGTGCTCATCATACCTTCCTCTTGGGGTTCCCAACGAGCTCTACATCAACCACGCACCAGCACTTTTCTGGGCGCCGCGCACTGAGCCATCAGCTGCCGGTGAAATTGCCTCACTCACACAATCTCTTGAAGATGAACATAATATGAGAATAACTCTCAAGGAGATTGTTGCTAAGCTTGTACATGACCATAATGCCTCCATGTCTCAACTTGTTAAAGAACATGATCATGATCTGGCTTTGGTTAAAGTCCTTACAAATGAAAAGGTTGACTTTGGTGTTGGTCATGAATGTCTAAAGGACTTTGAGAAACTCAAAGAGGAACACCTCGCCTTGGAGATAAAATTCTCAAGTCTTTTTGAAGCTCATGAGCAACATCAAACTCAATTGAATAATGAACAGTCAAAGTCTTCCGCTATGCCTATTATAGATTTTCCTTGTTCTACTAACCCTTGTTGCAAACATGTGAAACTTGTTGAGGAAAACAAGGAGTTGAAAGAAAAACTTGAAAAGATAAAGTTGACAAGAAGGGTATTGGAGTATGCTCCTAAGCCCAAGAAGAAGAAGAATAAGAAAAAGAATAACAACAAGAACTTTGCTCAAGGACCCGCTTATGGTTCTACCTTGGTGCAAAGTGATAGCTTTGCCGGGAAGAACAACCCCTCCTATATTCTTTGCAAATCTTTTGATGGTCATGTTTATGCAAAATACATTGGCACTTCTTATACTGATGATTATCATTGGACTATTTTGGTACCAAAGACCCTTGTGACTAACAAAAGGGGACCCATTGCAAAATGGGTACCTAAAACCAAAGCTTAATTTTCTTGTAGGACTTTGTTTTCGGTGGAGAAAAATGGGTGCTTGATAGTGGAGCTACAAGCCATATGACCGGAAGCAAGTATATCATGGCGGATATTAGGCCAAAATTTTCGAATAATATGGTCTCCTATGGTGATAAAAAAAGGTCTCAGGTATTGGGTTTTGGTAAGGTAGTAGTAACCTCGGATGTTTCCTTGGTTAATGTCATGCTCATCAAAACCCTTGGGTATAATCTCCATTTCGTTCGTGCTTTAGCCATTATGGGTCTTTCGTCCTTGTTTAATGAGCATTCCGTGGTCCTTATGTGGAGAAAGACTCTCATGGTGGCTTTCTTTGGATACGTAGAGCATGACTTGTACGTGGTGGATTTCTCCTGAAAACCCTCTACGCATGCCATATGTCTCTATGCGAAAGCCGACGTGGTCTAATTGTGGCATCGCCGCTTGGCCCATGTAAACATGAAGTCTTTGCAAAGTCTCTACACAGGGGGCCACATCCTTGGACTAAAGGACATTTCCTTTGCTAAAGATCATGTATGTAGGGCTGGTATTGAAGGGAAGATGCATGAGAAGCCTCATAAGGTCCTTAATCAAATTACCACCAAGCGGTTCTTGGAACTCCTTCACATGGATCTTTTTGGGCCTCCATCTCATGATAGCCTAGGAGGGAAGAAGTATTGTTTGGTGATTGTAGATGACTTCTCAAGATACACATGGGTCTACTTATTTATGTTCAAGAGCGAGACTCAACAAACCGTCATCAACTTTTCCAATCAAGCTCAACGGAAACACAATGCTACAATCCTTACCATTTGGAGTGACAATGGGACCGAGTTCTAGAACTACACCTTAGATTAGTTTCTTAGTGATGAGGGAATCAAGCATAAATACTCAACTCCATACACCCCTCAACAAAATGGTGTTGCCAAAAGGAAGAACAGTACTTTGATGGATGTGTCCCAGACCATGTTGGTAGAGTTCAAGTCACCATACAACTTTTAGGCCAAAGCCATTTCCATCGCTTGCCATGCTACCAACCGCCTCTACCTACGCAAGAAGAAGAAAATGAATCCATATGAAATCCTCACCAAACGCAAGCCTAATGTCAAATACTCCCAGGTGTTTGGTTGTAGATGTTTCATTCTCAAGAAGGGTGTCCGGTTGTCAAAGTTCGAGTCTAAAGCACAAGAAGGTATGTTCGTTGGTTACTCCAATCAATCGCATGCCTATAGAGTCTAGAATAAATCGAATGGAAGAGTTGAAGAATCTAGAAATGTTGAGTTCGATGAAGATCATGAGTCCCTCGTGAGGCAAGATGGTGTTCGTGATCCAAGTTATGAAATTCCTCCCCAAGCCATAAGAAGAATGGGTGTGGGATTCTTCCACCCCATTGAGGAACCTCTCGTGGCCTAAGGAGAAGGACCAAGATCTACTCAAGTGGAGCCCTCACTCTGACAAGATCGTCTTATTTCTCAAGGACAAATTGTTGCTCCTCAAGATTCGCCAAGCTATTCCCAAGATCCCCATGACCATGACTCTCCAAGCCCCCATCAATGTCAAGATCCTCAAGCTCTACCTCTCCAAGATTGTGGAACTCCATAAGACAATGTTGATCAAGGTCAAGCTTTAGAAGAACAAGGTCAAGATATAGAAGAACAAGGTCAAGCTAACAATGACCAAGGCCAAGCTAATGTCTCTCCACCCATTTATGATAATTCTCCAATGGTTGATATTGATGAAGATAGTGATCAAGTTCATGCATATAGTCAAGGCAGGGACTCAAATCATGGTGATGACCAAGTGGTTGCTCAAGAATCTCGTCTTGATACCCAAGCCCGCCATCAAGCATATATCATTTCGCCAAGCTCATCAAAGATGGAAATATCCTTGATAATGTTTATGGATATTTCAATAGGGGTTCTGCTACTAGGAGGCAACTAACCTCTTTTAGCTCTCGCCATGCTTTTATCTCTCATGTTGAACCCCAAAAGGTCTTCGAAGCACTTTAAGATGATGATTGGCTTCATGCTATGAATGAAGAACTTCACAACTTCAAGAGGAACAAGGTGTGGACATTAGTGAAGCGGCCAATAGATTTTCAAAATGTCATCAGGACCAAGTGGATCTTCAAGAACAAGCAGGATGCCAATGGGATAGTCGTCTGCAATATAGAAAGGTTGGTAGCCCAAGGATACTCCCAAGTTGAGGGCATTAACTATGGTGAAACTAATGCTCCCATTGCTCGTCTTGAATCCATTTGCATGCTTCTTGCTTATGCTACTCATCATAATTTTAAATTGCAACAAATGGATGTTAAGAGTGCTTTCCTTAATGGTCCCTTCAGGGAAGTGGTTTATGTCAAGAAACCTACGGGTTTTGAGGATCCTCTCTTCCCGGACCATGTCAACAAACTTGATAAGGCACTATATGGCCTTAAACAAGCCCCACGCGTGTGGTATGAGTGCCTTAGAGAGATTTTGTTACACCATGGTTTTGAAGTTGGGCTAATCGACCCCACTCTTTTTACTAAGAGAGTTGGAGGAAACTTGTTCATTTGCCAAATATATGTTGATGACATTATTTTTGGGTCTACTAACAAAGCTTTTAATGAGGTTTTACCAAGCTCATGACCGACCCTTTTGAGATGTCTATGATGGGGGAGTTGGAATTATTTCTTAGGTTTGAAGTCAAGCAATTGAGGAAGGGAACCTTCATCAACCAAGACAAATATATTCAAGACATGCTCAATAAGTTCAACCTTGATCAAGTCAATGGAGCCAAGACTCCCATGCCCACAAAGGTTAATCTTGATCTTGATCCCAAGGGTAAGGATGTGGATAAAAACTTTATCGCTCGATGATTGGTTCTTTGCTTTATATTTGTGCATCCTGACCGGATATTATGTTGAGCATGGGTATGTGAACAAGATTCCAAGCCGCACCAAGGTAAGCCACATGGTGGCGGTCAAGAGAATCTTTCAATATTTGGTTCATACCCTTAACTTCAGGTTGTGGTACCCTAAGAGAGCTAGCTTTGACCTCATTGGATACACGAATTCGGATTGGGTGGGAGACAAGGTGGGAAGAAAGTCAACCTCCGGAGCTTGTCAATCTTGGAAGATCCTTGGTGTGTTGGTCCTCCAAGAAACAAAAGTGAGTGTCTATGTCCACCCCCGAAGATGAGTACATCTCCACCGCAAGTTGTTGTGCTTAATTTATATGGGTGAAGCAAACTTTGAAGGATCTTGGTCTATATTTCAACAAGGTGCCCCTTCTTTGTGACAATGAGAGCGCCATTGCCATTTCTCACAACCCGGTGCAACACAACCGTACCAAGCATATTGAGATTTGCCATCACTTCATTCGGGATCATGTTACAGGAGGAGACATTTGTTTGGAGTATGTTCCTACCAAGGCCAATCTAGCGGATATTTTCACGAAGCCACTTGATGAAGCAAGGTTCCGGGAGTTAAGGCATGAACTAAATATCATAGATTCGAGCAATGTGGCTTGAGTGACTAGCACACCTACCCGTGTCTCAAAGCATATCTTGTTTGGATGTAGGCATGGACTTAGGGGGAGTGTAGTTCCTTATATGAACCAACACTCTCCCTATTATACGCACATTAATGTATTCAATCTCTATGGTCTCTCAAGGAGACAAAATGAGCTTCAATGATGAGTTTTGGTAATGAACCCAAGATATATCTTCTGGTGTCAAGCCAAATTTACTCATATATGGTGGCCGCGGCCATCGACCGATTGTGTCTTTTGCGTGTTTCCCTTGTGTTTGTTTGGTATTTCTCTTAGTTTTTTTTGCTATTTTCGTGTTTGGGTGTTCTTTTGCTTCTTCATAGTTTGAGTTGTCTATCCCAAGCCTGTGTTTGTCCCCAAAACCCCTCTATCTCTAGCACAAGTTCATTCCTTGCCATTTTCCAAACCTGGAAAACTTTTTCTAGCAGCACCAAAAATTCGGGCCAGCGCCAGTAGTACCAGTCCTAGGAGATTTTTCTGGAAGTTCTCCCTAGAATGGTACTACCACCTAGGTCTGGAATCTCTGAGTCACCATTAGTTTAGGCCCCTGGCCGGTACTACCGGTCGGGCTACTCGACCTTTAAGTCACGGGCCGAGAAGAAAACGGGGACTTCTTCCCCATTCTCTTCCCCGACCCAACACTTACAGGAAGCCGCCACCAGGAGCAGTTCTTCCGTGGAGGCGCCACCGGTTCCTTTGATTCCTGCCACCCCTCCCAGATCTGCTCCGTGGGAACCTTCCCTACCTCTATCTCCTGCCATGGACTCCGGTATTTTCCCCTAACTCCCTCCATTCATGGAGATCTTGCACATCCTCTTGCTTGAGTTAGGGCATGCCATGTCTAGGGTTGTTTCTTTGGCTAGAACTATCTAAGGAGATCTTGGTAGGCCTAAAGTTCCCTGATGTGGTAGATTGACCCAATACATTGGATGAATCTTTACTTTGGTGTCCGCTGATCTGATGAACTGCTGCGTTCGTGCCCTCACCGGTACTACCGGTGATGCATGATCGGTACTTCCGGTGGGATATTCACTAGCGGTAGTTCCGGTGGTTCACCGGAACTTCTGGTGCGCCCAGTCAAGATTCATTTGATGTATTTTTTCATTCTATCTTTGTTTTTCCTTTCAAACTTGTGCACTTACCCAACCATTCCCTCCCTACCTTATGCTTTCTTCTCAGGGCAAGGTTTTTCATGTGGTGGCTCTAAGCAGTCACGTGCATTCTCGAGTGCTCCGTTGGAGATTTATGAGGATGATCTAGAGGTTGTACGTCCGTCTGGTCATACTGCTCGTCAAAGAGCAGCTGCTGCACGCCGTGCTACCGAGGCTGATGGGAAGAGGCTCGTTGTGGCCACCCAGAATAAAACCACCACAGGGCCTGACTCGTCCAAGAAGAAGATCTCTTTGTGGCCTCAGGAATCTTATGAGCAGTTTCGCAAGCAGGATCCCTATGCTGCTCCCTGTGACCGTCTGTCTCAAGACCCCTACTTCCATACGAAGCGTCAAGAAGAGATCTATCTTGAAGTGTATGCCTCCAAGAAGAAAAATACTGTTGCCCCTCAGAAGCACATCAATGTGGCTCACATGGAGAGCAAGCCTGCTTATTTTGGTGATTCCCTTGAGCTGTGCAGGAAGTTTGGGCTCATCAAGATCATGTAGCATCATTATAATTTTGATGAGAGGGCCATTGCTCAATTCTACACCACTCTCTACATTGATACTGATCCCTAGGATAGAACGATGAAGTGGATGACTCATGACAAGCTGCTGACTGCCAAGTGGTTTGAGTCTGCTGATCTTCTTGGCTATCCCATTCAACAAGGCAAGCACGCAAATGGATGGCGCATCCACAGGTCCAAGGCTTCCGCTCCTGAAGTTTTGAGCCCTTGTACATTGAAGGATGGGGTGTGAATGGTTAGGTGGCTCATCTCCTTCCTACCTATGACATCATGCACTGAGTGTATCAGAATACCATTGCTCCCAAGGCAGGTAACTTCGATTAGCTTCATGTCTTCCAGATTGATCTTATGTATCAGACATATCGCCATAGAGAGTCTGATGAGCGGCTTGATGTTATGGATTATCTGTTCCAAGATATTTGGCTTCCACTAATTGAGAAGAGGTCATGTCCCTATGACCCATACATTTAGACTCTTATCAATGCCAAGTGGGAGGAGGTCACCCACACACGCTTTCCAGAAGATGGTTACACTATCCATGAGAAGACTCTCTATGTTATGAAGCATGAGAAACCCTAGTCTCAAGCTGAAAGGGATGCTACTGCTTTGAGGGATGCAAGGGATAGTCCTGGGGCTTCAAGCCATGCTGGGTCTAGTGATGGGGATCGTGTTGAGTTTTCTCCTCCACCTCGACTTGAGAGGAAGCCATCTTGGGCCAAGAAGCTGTTCAAGAAGGTCAAGAAGTCCTTTTGTTTCATGCAATACCATGAGTACCAAGCCTAGGTTGACCGGAGGAATAGTGTCAAGAGGGAGAAGGCAAGCATGAGGAAGCTGGATCTTGATGTATCTCCTGACTCCAGATCTATCACCGCTCCCAAGGATCAGTGGATCAATGCTCATTGCAAGTGGACTGATAATGATGATGAGGATGATGTCTCTGGCCCTCTTCCGCCTGCTTGGAACAACACCACATGGGTCCTCGAGCCTTCTCCTTCTTATGTTGGTGGTTGGGGCACGTAGTTTGGTGGATGTTTCCCTTTTAGGTGTCTTGATGCCAAAGGGGGAGAAAGTTGTCTATTAGGATGCTACGGGATTTTCATAGGTCGTGTCACGAGCTCGTTCTTGCTTTGATCTTTTTAATGCTCGTGGACACATTCTCTCTTTATGTATGTATGTGGACCTCCGTTATGTGTGCTATTATGTGTATGAGACTATGTATTGTGATATCTATGTGGTATTCTAGTGGTTGGTTATATTGGGTGGAGCTATCTCCCTTTATCATATATTGTCTCTCCATATGGTTGTTGGTGCAAAGGTATGACTCACTTTATTACTTCTATTTCCTTGCACTTGTTTTGTCTTTGTAATGGTAAGCGAGAGTTCTCCCGTATGTGTGCTTGTTGCATTCCATAAGCAAATTATCATCTCTTGCACACATCTAGGGGAGCTACTCTTACATTGCAAAAGGTTGTTCCATTTTACACGTTATCTATGCAAATCTTATGGGGTTGTCATCAAACACCAAAAAGGGGGAGATTGAAAGAATATTGATTTCTCTTTGTATTTTGGTGTTGATGACAACTTCACTTCTGGTTTAACCGTTTTCCTAAGTTGCAGGTTTTACTTACGGACGGTTTGGTGTGCGGACTCATCTCTTGGAGAATCATGAAGACGGTGTCTCTTATTTACACTTTCTCTCTCTTTTATGTTTTAGGAGGCTGTACTATCAAGAGGAAGTCCACCTAGGAAGGTTGTGGGAAATCATGTTTTCATGCAGAGACCATACTTGCACATCCACAACCTTCCCATTGTTCAATGAGAGAGTGACCATGTGAGCTGTTTGAGCCTTTTCTATCCTGACCGAAAGTACCGGCCAGGCACCGGTAGTTCCGCTCATAGTTTTATGTGGGGTTGGCCTGGCTGTAGTTCTGACTCAAGTTTCGGTCGAACTTCCACTCACGTTCAGTATCTCTCTGTTTGAGTGTGCTATATTTGATGGAAATAACACCGGAAGTTAGTCCAGTAGTACCGGTCGGAAGTTTCGGTCATCCCTGACTGGAACTTTCGGCCAACACTACCTGACCCACGGTCTTGAGCGGTACTACCGCTGGGCACCGGTAGTTCCGGTCAGGAACCTCACGACCCAGTACTTCCGGTGCTAGTTCTGATCCAAATTCTGCCTACACTCGAAATTGATTCAGTATGCTTCTGTTTTGATGTATCGTATTTTTCAGAATTTGGACCGAAACTTCTGCCGGTAGTACCGGTCAGGAAGTTTCGCTCATATGAGCTGGAATTTCTGACCGTACTGGGAGCCACTCCCTCGGCCTTAGAGCTGTTGGAGCATGCTCACCGGAAGTACCGGTACCCCATCGGTATTACCGGTGGTGTCGCGGGGACAGCAAACGACCCAGTTTGAAGGGTGGCCTATTTAAGGCACCCTTCTTCCTCCTCACAACTCAATGCTTCATTTTCTCTCTCCTCCATTAATATAAGAGTTTCAACTACCTAGGTCTCTCTCCCTAGCCACTGAAACCTCTTGATCTTTTGAGAAGTGGGAGCGGTGACCTAGATCTACAATTCCACCAAAGGAATTCTGATTTCCCCCACCCATCCTTAGTGGATCTTGTTAGTCTTGGGTTCTTGGAACCCTAGATGGTGTAGGGCATCCTTGGAGCTGGTGCAATTTTTGTGAAGCTTCGTGGTGTCATTGAGGGCCTCCAATTGAGTTGTGGAGTCTCCTCTCAACCCTGTTGTAAAGGTTTCAGTTGGCGCCTTCAAGGTCACTGGTTAGTGGATTGTGAAGCCGCCTTTGTGGTGGTGCTCACTAGAGAAGAAGGTGAGGCCTTTGTGGCGTTTGGGTGACCTTGTGTGGCCCGGATACCTCTCCAACATACACGTAGCTTCCTTGGAAATGAACTACGGGAATTACATCTCCGTATCCGCTCGCCGGTTTACTCATTCCTCTTCTTTACTACTTGCAATTACCGTCTTGTTTCCTTGTTGTATCATTTGGCACATAGGTTGTTCATATAGTTGCATCTTTAGAGAACTTAATTTTGTGCAAAGCCAAAATTTGTAAGAAAAGACTAAAAATTGGTAGTCTCCTATTAACCCCCTCTAGTCGACCAAAGTTGGACCTTTCAGTAGTCAATCATTAACAACCTTCTATTTAACATTTGTTAGTCTCTGATAATGAATCAGGATTCCTGGATATCGGATAGAAAATTATCCTTGACTGCAGACGGTAAGTTCAGCATACAAGCTGGTCTGTTCTTGATCCTCAACAAAAAATAACAATTCACTTGTATGAAAATTTATTTTAAGACCCGAAAGTTGCTTGACAGTTGAAAGAATGTGTTTCGATTTTTTTCTTTTCAATTGTGTTCCATAAATAAAATTGTATCATCGGTATATTGCAAGATTGATAAACCAACATCAACTAGATGGGGGAAATCACACCTGCGATATGGACATCAAACTTTGCATGCTCAATCAGGATGGCTAACATATCAGCCACTATACTAAATACTATTGGTGATAATGGGTCGCTCTGTCTTAGCGCTTTTTAGTCTAGAAATAGTTTCCATCGTCATCATTGAATTTAATGGCCGCACTACCACCAGACACAAATATATGGATTAAAACATGCCACTCTGCAGAAAACCCTTTCATCATGAGATTTTGTTGAAGGAAATACCAATTGACTTTGTGATAAGCTTTCTTAAAATCAAAATTTAAAATAACCCTATTTAACTTTTTCCTATGTAGCTTGTGAACTGTTTCATGTAGGATGACCACTCCATCTAGTATATTACAACCTTGCATGAATGCAATCTAGGAAGGACAATCTGATTGTTGAAACTTTGGTGAATATTTTAAAGATAATATTAAGAAGAAAGATTAGCCTATATTGTTGGATCTTTTTACCTCATTAACCTTAGGTAATAAAGTTATCTAACCAAAATTTAGACGAAACAACTCTTGTTGTCCAGTGTGCAAACAACTGAATAGCTCTAGCATATCAGACTTGATTATGTCCTAGAAGTTTTGGTAAAACTCTACTGGGAAACCATCAGGTCTAGGAGCTTTGTTATATTACATTTGGAAAACAACTTTTTTAACCTCTTCCTCAGAATAGGGAGCAGTTAATAGATTGTTTTCCTCGTCTGAAACTTGGGGTATATCGTCTGTCCAGGACTCATCCATAGTGAAGTTACCTTCTCCTAGGGATCCAAACATACCTTTATAAAAAGTTGTAATTTATGACTTTATCTGCTCATGACCTTCAATCATTCCTTCATCCTGGATCAATGAACAAATAAATTTCTTCCTGTGTCTGCCATTAGCAACAATGTGAAAATATCTCGTATTCGAATCTCCTTCTAGAATGAATTGTTCTTTGGAACTTTGATACCATTTAATATCCTCCTTGTGTAGAAGTCTTTCCTACTCTGCCAGTGGTCAAACTTCTGCTAACACCTCGAGTTCATGAATAATAGACAAAATCGTATGTTTTATTTTTTCAGAATACCTGTTGTATGTCGTGCCCCACCACCGAGGTACTTTTGTATCACACGCATCTTATTATTCTACCTCTATATTGGTGCAGAACTAGCAACTGGTCTTTCCCATATCGTCTTGACCATATCATGGAAGCCTTTCCGATGTGGCCATCCAAGTTCAAATTCAAACCGATTAGCACATCGTGATCTAGGCAAACCCATAGTCAATAGAATATTAGCATGGTATGATAATTCCTCTATACGTTCTAGAACATACTGAGACTAGTGGGAATTTATCTTCCCAATTCGAGTCTATCAGTAGACGATCTAGTTTTTTGTAAGTAGGTTCCGAAAAACTTTTTCTCCAAGTAACTGTCTTCCAGTCATAGCGACCTCTCTTAAATCCAAGCTATCAATAACAACATTGAATAAGAAAGGCCAATGATCATCAAATCTGCCTCTACTCTTCTCGAATGGGAAACACAGCAAATTAAAATCACCCCTATAAAGATAGGATATGCGTTGTATTTTGCTAAGTTAACTAGTTCACGAAGAAAGTCAGCCTTAAAAACATCTTGGGAAACATCATACACGGCCACTAGACTCCCTATGAAGTTATCGGACTTGTTACGGATGTGGAGTTTGATGTGATTTTTTCCAACCGAACAGTCCAACACATCCATGGTATCAGTCCTTACGCCAATTAATATGCCTCCGATCAACCACGAGGCGGACGAGAATGCCACACAAAGTCTATGCCGCTAAAAAGGCGGTTCAGGAAACCTTGTGAGAAGTCACGTCTACCCATCTCCAAAATAGCCACAAAATTTAAATTATAATCCTGAGAACATTAGCGATGTGTAAGTGTTTTGCCAAATTGTGAAGGCCTCTACTATTCAAAAACATGTCATTCATCGAGAAACAATATTAGATTTTGCAACTTTAGCTGGTCTCGGGGATTTCAGGTTCTTTTTTCCATAGTTGAATTTGGATTTCCTATCAGAAGTAGCTAGTTCATATAATGAACTTAGTTTGTCCTCGTCTAATCCAACTTCCGATACTTCACCCACTAGATGAGAAAGAAGCTAACCATCCGATGTAGCATTCCATTCATCCTCATCAAAGTAAGTGGCATCCGACAGAGTCGAGTGTTTTGGTATATCTCTATTTGGAGTTCTCTTTTTTTTTAGAATGGAGTTTTCTCCTTTTGTTTCTCTCAGATGTCACAACTAATAACTATTAAATTTTCTATGCGAACATTAAATTTATTTACTAGTATAAACTTCCAATTTTCTGTTTGGAAGGCACAGGGAAAATATCCCAATACTAGTGGATGTAAGACCATGCTTAAAAAGCGGTGATGCCTTCCTGGCACATGTCATCGTTATTTTATGAGGTAATAACACCATTAGTCCCACAAGTTGCATATTAGGTGCATGTTAGTCCCATAACTAGACTAACTCGACTCCGCAGTTCTAGAACTAGCTAATCCCGAATGAACCCGTCCAAACCGTCCGAAAATAGCGCCGCTCAGGAATTCATGTCACAAAAAGGCATGGGCCAGACAATTTGCAGTCAGGTACCTATGACAAATTGGATCTCTCACTTGGACCCATCACAACTTTCCCCTTCTCCACTTATCTCGTTTCAACAGGAGCAGTCAAACCGAGAGGCGGAGCCAATGGCGGAGCGGAGCGAGCCCTCGCTGGAGAGCACGGGGAGGTCCCCTACACCTCGTCGCGCTGGAGCACGGTGGGGGGGCATGCCCGTGCCCCCAGCTCCTGGCCGCAGCGCATCGGCGCCGCGGAGGTAGAGGCAAGTCGGGGGCAGGCGAATGCGGTGTTATTACCTCTTATTTTATTTCAAAGAAAAAACTACGAACATGGTGTTGGAGAAAGGGGGCTGCTTCTCGCAGAATTAGACGAGATTCTGTCCAAAAGGAGCTAGTAATACTCCTACTACTCCCTCTTTCCCAAATTAGGATGCATATTAGGTTTGGTCAAAGTCAATGTTTATAAAGTTTGACCAACTATATGTAAAAATATAATAACTTTTCTAATGTTAAATGCATATAATGTGAAAATATAGTTAATGATGATTCTAATAACATTGAGTTGATGTCGTAGATTGTTTATACTATTTTCTAAATATTTAGTTAAAGTTTATTAAATTCGATTTTGATCAAAACTAATACGCCGTCCTAATTTGGAAAGGAGGGAGTATTTGTTTCCATCAGGACCGAGGAGTTAAACGGTTTGTATCCATGTCTCGTATAAACGCACGATTTTCATGAACGGCGCAAGCATAAAACCACATGCATGGACCGCGTGCAATAGAGCGAGCACGTGAAGGATGGCGACGCGACCAGAAGGGAGATGTGCTCAACTGAAATAACCAGACCAAGTCCACTCGCCACGGCCCACGGGCCACGGCTTTCCTTTCGTCCGGTTCGTTTTACAGCGTGTTTCAGTCATATTCTCGTGCAGAAAACGTAACAGGTTGACCGTACGACCTTCGGACCGCCAATAATTGGACGAGCGATGGTGGAGTAGTCATCGTTGGCAACTCGGCGACCAGCACGACCAGGACAGAACAGCACTATATATGCAGCCCGGCAGCTGGCCTGGTAACCCAACCGTCGATCGTTAGCTAGCCTGACATTAATCTAGCTAGATATTCCCTCCGGAAAGTCAACCTGTGAGAGCCTCGGCGCGACCAGTGATGGAAGATCGGAAGACGAGCCTCGGCGCGACGGCGAGCCCCCTCTGCGAGCCTCTTCTCCCGGGGAAACGGGTCGATTGCACCACCGACGATGATCTCGAGGCGCACCTCCCTCCTTACCGCGCCACCGGCGCTTCTTTCTCCAAGACGTGCCTCAACCTCACCAACGCCGTGTCAGGCATCGGTGTGCTCTCGATGCCGTACGCGGTGTCGCAGGGCGGGTGGCTCAGCCTGGCGCTCTTCGCCGTCGTCGGCGCCGTCTGCTACTACACCGGCACCCTCATCGAGCGCTGCATGCGCGCGGACAGCTCCATCACCACCTACCCCGACGTGGGCCGGTTCGCCTTCGGCGCCGCGGGTCAGAGAACCATCGCATTCTTCATGTACGTGGAGCTCTACCTCGTTGCCATCAGCTTCCTGGTCCTCGAGGGCGACAACCTCGACAAGCTTTTCCCCGGCGCCAGCGTGGAGCTGTTCGGTTGCCACCTGCACGGCAAGCAGCTCTTCGTAGTCCTGGCCGGCGCCGTCATACTGCCAACGACCTGGCTCAAGAACCTCGGCATGCTCGCCTACGTGTCGGCGCTCGGGCTCGTCGCGTCGGCGGCCTTGACGGCGTCGCTGGTCTGGGCCGGCGTGTCTGAACACGCCGCCTTCCGCGGTAGGAACAGCAACGCCCTCAACCTCTCCGGCCTGCCAACCTCCCTTGGTCTGTACTTCGTGTTCTTCACCGGCCATGCCGTCTTCCCGACGATATACTCGTCCATGAAGAACAACAAGCATTTCTCCCAAGTTCTGCTCTTCTCTTCGGTGCTCTGCAGTCTCAACTACGGAATCACGGCGGTGCTGGGGTACCTAATATACGGGGACGACGTCCAGTCACAGGTGACGCTGAACCTGCCGTCGGGTAGGCTCTACACCAAGGTCGCCATCGTCATGACCCTCATCAACCCACTCGCCAAGTACGCGCTGCTCGTCGCGCCCATCACGTCGGCGATCGAGGAGAGGTTCTTGCTTGTGGGAAGTGGGCCGGCGAGAGTGGCCGTCAGCACCACCGTTCTTGTGAGCACGGTGGCAGTGGCGTCCGTGGTGCCCTTCTTTGGGTACCTCATGTCCTTCATCGGCTCCTTCCTCAGCGTTATGGGCACGGTCATGTTCCCCTGCCTCTGCTACCTCAAGATATACAAGGCCCAAGGCATACGCCGTATCGAGGTCGCGGCCATCCTCGGCATCCTGCTGCTCGGGGCGTTTGTCGCCGTCACCGGCACCTACACTTCTTTGATGAACATTATAGGCACTTTCTAGGATCCATTTTTCCTTTAGGGAATGTAGTGTAGACCGATCTGAATGTACCATGTACGCCAAATTTTGAGAACACGTTGACTCCCGGAAACAAACTGATGACTCATCTTTGATTTAGCCATTGGGCACGCACATTCTCGGGCACCGCACCTAACTCCTCTCTTTTAAAACGTGGCAGGACCCTCTTGGCGGGTCATAGTGGTAATATCATACTACTAGTATCATATACTATATGATACTATCTTCATAGCGCATGGTTTCATGTGGTAGTATCATACTAGTACTATATTTAATGGTTTGTAGAATCTCAATACAAAATTATGTACAAGATTTATTTGGATGATGATTTTTTAGTTTTACGTGCTATAATATGGTATCTACATATGATACTCTAACCATCTATTTCTTTATTAATTGTTGTGTCACATTAGATTTTTGCCAACATGGCATGCATGATACTAGCTATGATACTCCCACTGGGACCAACCTTCAAGATGTTTTGACATAAAAACACCAAATGTCCTAGTACTAAAACATCAAAAAATACCATCTTCCGGAAAGATTGCCAAAAATGACCTCCTTTTCGGGGCGGAAAGGTTGGGAAGGCGACATGTGGCTCCTGCCGCCGTCCACGGAGGCAACAAGGACATGCCGCTACTAACCCTAGTGACACATCAGCATGAACGGAGACTGTGTAGACGGTAACGGCTAGGTGGAACTGTCAAGATTCAGTACCATATGCACACCTGTTCTCTCAAGGAACGACTGAGATGGAAAGTAAGAGAGGAGATCCAACGTACCAGAACTAGTACCATTTTATATTAAGTGAGATGATTATGTAATAAAATATTGTATTAAGGCACTCCATGTACTTATGGTAATGAAGGTATTGATCGTGGCTCAAGTCGTACTCCTTATAAGCTGGAGAGGGGGTGGATGGGCGGTGCGATAAATGAAAACCCTAAAAACATTTCCTTACTTCCTTATCATTTAGTTACTTTCTTCTTTCTAGCCTAGATCTACTACTAGCCTTCAATTGTCTGTATTTCCTACTGTTTTTCTACTTAGTTGGGGTAGGATCCTGACAATATGGTATCAGAGCACTGAATTCTCAGAGCAAATTTTTTTCTGGCCAAGGTTTGCTAATCACATCAATTCAGTTGTAAAATTCCCTTGGATCGGTCAAAGAAGATATGGCGTCGTCCCAGTTTGTGCATCCAGCGGACAAGATCTCAGGGGATTCCAGTTCCCGCCATGCCTGTCCGAACGAGATCTCAGGAATCCCTGGATCAAGCCGAGGAGGCAGCTCGGGACTTGCCATGGCACAAGCCTAGGCAGAAGAAGAAGCGGAGATCGAGCGCCGTCTTCCGCAATAGGTGATCAACATCCAGAAACACCTAGAACAACACCAACACTCCGTGAACTCCATAGGAGGTAACAACGCTCGTCTCACCGAGATGGTTACAAAATTGGGCATGTCATGGGGAAATCTAGGATCTAGGCAAGAGAGCGCTAAAAACCAGCATATGTAGCCAAATCAAAGAGCGAACAACCAGGCGATCCTCAGCCCTATTCAGGAGATCAACACGCCGGGCAAGCTCATCCCAAAACCAGCACACTTACCAACCTTCTTACAATACACCTCCCCCATCCCAACCCCATCCAAGCTAGCTACCTCAACCAAATTTCACAATCTCACCATAATCCCAAAGCCACCAATTATCCCACCACCAAAACCATAAAACCAAATTCCAACCTTCTTCTGGACCAATGATGAGTGCATATTTGCATCATGTTTTATATTATTGTTTTGCATTATAGTGGTATGATCTTGGTATTTTACGGCGTTCGCCCGTACATTTTATATCTATTTTCACCAGGATCAGGACAGATGATGGATACAATGGATACAATTCTTAGAGCAGTTGTATTAGGAAGAAAAGGAGTCAAATACAACGTAAATCACTTACTTGGAAAATATCAATAACACCAGAAGAAAACCCGAAGCGATCGAGGCATCCAGAGAGTTTGACGACCAACTATACAACGGGAATAATTTTTCGGCCGTATAGTTCTGGTCGTATAGTTGACACCGCCACCGCCTCCTCAAATAGTTTCACCCTGTGCAACTAGATCGGAGAGACGACATACAGAACAACCAGAAATCACTGAAACCTCACCTCCGTAAGGCATCTGGAGGGGGAACTCGCCCACCGGGGATCCATCTTCGCCCTGTGCAGATCCGGGAGGCTAAGGCATCGATCTTCATCATCAACCGTTGCATCATAACCATCTCCATCCATCCCTTCTACATCTTGTCTAGATCTTGTTTTAATTTCCGCACTCGTTGTGGATTTATACAAGTACTATTCATCTACAATAGATTCCATTACCATTGCCATGATGTTGATTGCCTCCATATCTGAGTAGATCATTAGTTCTTGGGGAGATGGAGTGTCAACACCCGGATTTTTAATCCCAGATGCCTATTATGCCATACATCGCAATCTCAGGATTACCATTTTTGCGAGACATAACAGATTGGATATCATAGTACATCATCCATTACAAACCATAATAAGGTCTTACACAAATAAGGATCTCATGATCCAGTCTTAGTACAATCAAGTAGCGGAACAAATAGCGTAGCGGTGGGGTCCATCTTCAGAGTCACAGACAATGATGACGATGGGAGATGATCCTAGTTGTCGAGTCTGCCGCTGTCCTCCTCCTTCAGGGTAGTCCTCCTCATAGTCTGGCCACGGGAATAGCTAGGGAAAAAAGCCATGAGTACTCTTTAAGTACTCGCAAACTATCACTAACAAGTAGGGTAGTTCTAGTAGGAATGCTAAGTTCTAAGTTTATTTGTAAAGTTTAGTTTGAAACCTAAGCTAAGTTCAGAAACAAAGAAAGATAAAATAAAGTTTGAAAACACCTAAGTGCGAACTTAATTGTCATAGTCACAACTCTGTTATGGTCAAGTCAAGTCACAATTCATTTCATAAGTCATTTTGAAAACATCTGATAACGGAACAGTATGGCCAATCCAACTGTCCATAACCGCGGACGCGGCTATTCGAATAGTTTGACACTCTACAGAGGTGGTACACTTTCACCACAAGATTCGATACATTTGTCAGGGATAACCCTGAATCATCATACTTAGTATGCTGATAATCAAACATAACCTTTCCTTTATACACTCTAGTATAAGCACCTCTCCTATGAGTATGGCCTCCCAGCCATGACCATCTGTCATCCTAGGCACTGCATAGGTGGACAACATTGAGAGGTAGCCTCAGCTCAAACCTCTCCCACGAGGGAACTAATACTAATGCATATAAACTTCCGGCTAAGCCTTACCCAATTCAGGTATTGTGGTTGTACGGTAAAATTGGAATGGTATCGCATCCGAACCCAACCATCAGTTTTTGTAAAAGGGCTAAGGCTCATGCCTTAACATTTTCATCATCATCATAAACCATTGGTGTTTCTCAACCATGTCAAAACATCTCAATAGAATGACTCATCATTCCAAGGTTTTCACAAGTCATTTTCACCAAGTATTCCCATCTAAAGTGAATCAAGTTTTGGTTTAACTCTAAACTACTAAGTTGAGAGTGTTCACTAATGTGGGATGCTAATGTCAATCTCATGCCATAGAATGACATCTAAGTCTAACTAGATAGGTCAAGTTTTATACTCTTTATGCTACCTTTAAACAAGTAAAGGACTTTGGTAAAGTAAAGAAGGTAAAGCTTGTAAATAACACTTGGAGTAGGTAATAGTCAAAAGTATAAACAAAGCATGCCTAGTGCCTTTTGCTTAGATTATCTTGCTTAATTCTAGTTTGCTAACAATAGCTTGCCTTGGTTGGTGTAGTGGTTGAAATTCTCTTCCTCCTCTTCTTGGTAGAACTCCTCCTCCTCGTAGACTTGGTCGGTACTATCGTCTATAAATACATACGGAATACACAATCACCAAACAATACTTAACTAGTCTACTTAGCACACTAAGGCACACATTTGATGATCTATTATCATCACAAACATCACAAGGTTTAATGAACTAGTTTCATTTATTTTATTTGAGAAAAGTAATTTCTACTCATTGAAATTAACTAAGATTTAATATTCTCCATTTAAAATATGGGATCATATGGACACATGTCATCACCACATATTCTAATATATGGGAATGTGATTTAAAGGTTGGATCATATTTTAATAAGTTTAAGTTTAATAATTAATGATTTAAAGTGACTAGAAATGCCTATATAGCATTATTTTGGTACTAGTCCAAAGTCACTGCATGCAAACCTTAATATTATTAAATATTCAGATAGGTATGGTTAAATGTGATTTTTGAGAGTTGGAAACAACTCAAAAGCTATTATGGTTGATTTTAGAAAAATGTTTAAATGTGCAAACGCTTCTGTCTTGTTATTTTTACTAGGAGAGATATCTAACTCTAAATGATTTAAATCCAACGGTCTTGGATAAAGATTTCTATTACCTTTCCAACCAAATTGGAATCACTCAATTTGGATTTATATAACTCTCTGAATTGATTTTCAAACTAAGGGACATATTCTAGTTTAAGTCTAAAAAGAAAAAGAGTTATTTGAATTAAACGGGTCGCGCAGGAAATAAATGGGCCGGCCCAGTTTACTCCACACAGTGCCCTGGCTGGTTTTAAGTGAGGGCCCCACCTGTCAGTGAGACAGGGGTTGCTGAAACGGTATGGGCGAACGGTGGCCATATGATTAGATCCTGGATCAACGGCTCACGGTCGTCGTCGACGACAGACTCATCGCCGGCGAGACTGAACCCTAACGGCTCTGTGGGGGTGCAGTGGGGACGTACCGGGGCTCCAGCTAGTGCGGCGAGGCGGGCAAACAAACGAGAAGACGATAGTGGTTCTCCTGGTACTGGCGGCGTCCCGGGAGATGGCCTGGATCAACGGCGCCCTTCTCCTCCTTCCGCGGCAGACTCCGGCGAAATTCCAGCGCTACGGGCTACGGCTTGCTCCAGTGGGTGTCTGGGAGTGTTCTGAGGGGGAGTGGATGAGAATGGTGTGACGAATTGGTGCAGGGGAGGCCTTCTTATATAGGCGTGGCGAGGCGGCAGTGAGGCATGAGCGGTGCTCGCCGGTGACGATGGCACAATGGCCTAGAGGCATGGGCGGCATAGGTGGACAGTGGATTGCCTCCTAGCGGTCCTCTATGGTTTTATGGCGACGCTAGGGGCGGTGGCTAACTGTTGGGAGCATCACGCGCTCTGGGAGACAGAGGTGGTGCTCGACGCAGTTCCCGGCGAGTGTGGGTTGAGCGGCGGGTTACGGTCGTGTCTAGCATGGTGAGGGGGTCGAGGCGGAGCGGCACACACGGTCTGCGGTCGAGGCGCGGTCTGTGGCGTGCTGGCGGTGATGGCGCTCTGGCATGCGTAGAGAGGATAGTGCGGCACGTCTCTAGGGTGGTCTAGTGGCTATCTGTGGTCATGGGGTGGACCGTGGACGGCGGTGAAGTGGCGCCTTGCTTCCTGGAGCGGCGGAGAGGGGCTGGCGGTCTGCTATGGCTTGGGCATGATCGGCTGGTGATCATGGCCTCGGTGCGGTGTTGCACTGGCGCCAGGGACTAGGGCATGGGCTAGTTTTGGTCTGGTTGGGTCTGGGGGAGACCAAGAGGGTTAATGTGGCTCAAATGGCTCAACAATATTTGATCAACAACAGTAATAGTTAGGCCAGTTTGATTCTGCCCACCAAGTGTTCGATCAAATGGCCGAAAGAAGAAAACTTTTGAATTTTGAAATGATATTTGGTGGAGTGATTTGTCACATGCTTAAACCTCTATGTTTGCTAGGATTTGTTAAATGGAATTCATTTGAGTGGTTTTTGAAAAAGTGTGATCTAGACATATGAATTAGATTCCATTTTCAATTGTCTTTTAAAATTAGAGTTTGAATGTTTTTGGGAGATCACAAAGTGGGCCTTGGCACATCACTACTTGTACTAGCAAGGGGTGCAAAGATCCACAATTGCTTCTGTTGGAATTTGAGTGCTAGGAATACCCAAAGTGGGTTAGGTGATTAAAATGGGAAAACTGACCATTTCCTTTATTTAATTCTTTTTGGTTTCTTTTTCTTTGGTTTTTGCTTGGGAAAGATCTAGATGATGTGACATTCATCATAGAACCATTTTCCAACCATTAGAACAAACAATAATGGCATTTCAAACAACTCCTATTTTAAATGCACACAGATGTGAATGCTTAAAGATCTTAAATCGAAAAAGTTTTTGTTAACCCTAAATTGGGTAGATTTGATCTTGATTAAAGTTTTGGGATGTTACAAACCTTCCCCCCTTAAACAAAATCTCGTCCCGAGATTTAAGAAAGAAAACTAGGAACTAAAGAGATCTGGGAACTCAGTCCTAATGTAATCTTCTCGCTCCCAAGTGGCTTCTTCTTTGGTATGGTTGCTCCATTGGATCTTGAGAAATTTGATACTCCGGGTCCTGGTGGTTCTGTAGACTTCCTCCAAGATACGGATGAGCACTTCATGATACGTCAGATCCTTGTTGATATCAACAGCTCGGTGATTGATGTTCTTGAAAACTTCGATCTTCTCCGGCACTTCTAAGCATTTACGTAGTAACAAGATATGGAACACATTGTGGATGACTGACATCTCTTCTGGCAGTTCCAGTTGATAAGATACTTCTCCTCGGTGATTCAGAATCTTGAAAGGTCCAATATATCTGGGGGCTAACTTTCCTTTCAGACTAAAACGTTGGGTTCCCTTCAATGGTGAAACCTTGAGATACACAAAATCTCCGACATTGAAAGTCAGGTCTCTCCTTCTCTTGTCAGCATAACTCTTCTGTCTAGATTGGGCGGTATTGAGGTGCTCATGGACTTTGTGAACCTTCTCTTCAGCTTCTCAGAGAATGTCGGGTCCAAAAATCTGACTCTCTCCTACTTGCGACCAATTCAAAGGGGTACGACACTTTCTTCCATATAAGAACTCAAATGGTGCCATTTGCAAACTGGCTTGGTAACTATTGTTGTATGAGAATTCTGCAAAAGGCAGGCACTCTTCCCATTTTGATCCATATTCTAACACACAAGCTCTCAACATATCTTCTAGAATTTGGTTGACTCTTTCAGTCTGTCCGTCAGCCTGCGGGTGATAAGTTGTGCTGAAATTCAACTTGATTCCTAATCCTTCTTGGACTTTCTGCCAAAATCTCGAGGTGAATTGGGTTCCTCGATCCGACACTATGGTCTTGGGGGTTCCATGCAAACTGACAATTCTAGCATTATACAATTCTTCTAGCTTCGAACTCTGGTAGGTTGTCTTGACAGGTATAAAATGAGCTACCTTGGACAGTCTATCAACGATGACCCAGATTGAGTCATTCCCCCTACTAGAAGTAGGCAAACCGGTGATAAGGTCCATTCCAACGGAATCCCATTTCCATTCCGAAATCTGCAATGGTTGCAATAGTCCCGCGGGCCTCTGGTGTTCCGCTTTGACTCTATGACAGATATCACACTTGGCGATGTAGCTTCCCATTTCTCTCTTCATCTTGTGCTACCAAAATTTCTCCTTCAAATCCTGATACATCTTTGTTCCTCCGGGGTGGATAGAATAAAGAGTATCATGAGCTTCTTGCATGATAACTTGCTTCAGCTCCGAATCTGCTGGCACACAGATATGTCCTTTGTACCACAGAACTCCCTCTTCGTCTTCGGTGAATCCAGGTACCTTTCCCGTACCAATACAATGTTTGATTCCGTCGATACTTTCATTTCCCTTCTGGGCTTCCTTGACTTGGCTAATCAAAGTTGGTTGAAGTTCAATGCTAGCTAAAAATCTTTGCTAACTAGCTCAGTCCTAAACTGCTCCAACTCCTCATACAAACTTGGTTGCTTCTCCTTGATCATGGTGTTTAGCCTACACAACAATCTGCTAAGAGCATCCGCTACCACATTGGCTTTGTCGGGGTGATAGTGAATGTCAAGGTCATAATCCTTGATTAACTCTATCCATCTCCTTTGCCTCATATTCAACTCCTTCTGAGTGAAAATATACTTCAAGCTTTTGTGATCTGAGTAAATCTCACAGTGATTACCCATAAGATAATGACGCCATGTCTTCAATGCAAAAACTACGGCTGCTAACTCAAGATCATGGATAGGGTAGTTCTTCTCATGCTGCTTCAGTTGTCGAGATAGATATGCGATGACTTTGCCTTCTTGCATCAATACACATCCGAGACCAATCTTGGATGCATCACAATACACATCAAATGGCTTCTTGATATCTGGCATGATCAATATTGGGGCTGAGATGAATCTCTTCTTGAGATCTTGGAAAGTTGCTTCACATTTGTTGCTCCATTCAAACTTCTTGTCCTTCTTCAACAATTGGGTCATGGGTCTTGCTATGCTCGAAAATCCTTCGACAAACTTGCGGTAGTATCCCGCTTATCCGAGAAATGCATGGACTTGGGTTTGAGTGGTTGGGGATTCCCATGCTTCAACATCTTTGATCTTGGTGGGATCAATAGAGACTCCTCTGGCAGACACAATATGTCCTAGGAATCCTACTTCTTTCAGCCAAAACTCACATTTGCTGAACTTGGCATATAACCGATGCTCCCTAAGGGTTTCAAGGATGATTCTCAGATGTTGCTCATGCTCTTCTTCTGACTTGGAGTAGATAAGGATATCGTCGATAAACACAACGACAAACGTATCTAGAAAATTCATAAAGATCTTATTCATGAGATTCATGAAATAAGCAGGGGAATTGGTTAATCCAAAAGACATGACCGTATACTCGTATAATCCGTAACGAGTAGTAAAGGCGGTCTTTGGAATATCCGTTGCACGAATCTTAAGTTGGTGATAACCAGTCCTAAGATCAATCTTAGAGAACACATTTGCTCCAGTCAACTGATCAAATAGATCCTCTATCTTTGGCAAAGGGTACTTGTTTTTGATGGTGACGTCATTCAGCTTCCTGTAATCTGTGCACAAACGGTTGCCTCCATCTTTCTTGTCGACGAATAACACTGGCGATCTCCATGACGATGCGCTTGGTTGAATCAAGCCTGTTGCCAACATAGCATCCAACTGCTTCTTCAATTCCACTAACTCCGAGGGGTTCATATTATAGGGTCTCTGGGTTATGGGTCCGGTTCCGGGGATTAGTTCGATAATGAACTCAATATCCCTATCCGGGGGCATACCTGGCAATTCATCTTCGAATACGTCGGGTATTCACAGACTACTCTGACTTGGTCAATGGTGGGTAGGGCTAGACTCTTATTGCACTTTAATGGACGGGGTAAGGTTTCAGATATATGCTCTACTGAGACTCCAGAGCTACTGGTCATGGTGATGGCTTTCTTGGCATAGTCAATCAATCCTTTATGCTTTGACATCCAATCCATTCCTAGTACTAATTCCAAACCTTTGATTCGAAGTACTATTAGATTGGCATAAAAATCTATCCCATGTATTCTGATAGGCACAACTTTACAAAATTTTCTAGCTTTTGTATTTGAACCGGGGATTTGAACTATCATGACATGCTTCAAGTTGGTTGGGTGAATCTTACTAGTGCATGCAAATTCTTCGGTGATAAATGAGTGCGATTCTCCAGAATCAAACAACACTCTTGCTAAAACTGAGTTGACAGAAAACATACCCAACACTACATCTGGCGCTTCTTGGGCTTCTTCGGCGTTCATGTGGAAGAGACGGCCGTTGCGGTTATGAGGGTTCCCTGGGGCGAATCTTCTTCCTGGTTGAACACAACGCTGCCGTTGAGCTGGGGCATTCACATTGGCAGTGGCGACAATCTTCTTGGGGCACTCATTGGAATAGTGACCCTTCACTCCACACTCGAAACAAGTAATCTGAGACTTGTCTTTCGCTGCCACGGGCACAACATTGCTTCCAGTTCTGGGTGCGGTGTTGTTGTTGTTGTTGTTGTTGTGCTTGGGAGGTGCACGGTTGAAATTGCTGGAGTTGCCAGAGTGATTGTTGTTTCCTCCGGATTTCACATTTCCTCTGCTACGGTTGGGGTAGCTTGGGCGAGACATTGGGGGTCGATTGTTCCGCGGGGCATATCCAGCAGGCGGGTTAGGACGGTACTTCTGGTGACTATTGGATCCAGCTTGGTGCATCATCCGACATTTGCGGTTGTCGTTTGCTTGATTGATCTTCCCTTCCATCTGAATGGTAGAGTCGACTAGCTCTTCGAGATCCTCGAAATGGATGTTGACGAGGACAGTCTACATCTCATCATGCAGTCTGTTCCGGAATATCTCCTTCTTCTTGGCCTCCGTGTTGATCTCATCAGGTGCATACCTGGCAAGGGACAAGAATCTGTCACGGTACTCCACTACAGTCATTCTGCCTTGCTTCAATTCTCTGAATTCATCTCTCATTCTGGTGACTAGACCCTGCGGCACGTGGGTGTGGCTGAACTTGATTTTGAAGGCTTCCCATGTCATCACTTGACCATGGTTCATTGTGCGGGTGCTGTTCCACCATGCTCTTGCATCTCCCGCCAAATAGTGGGTGGCAAAAAGAACTTTCTCGTTGGCCTCCACTCCGGCTACTTCTAAGTTGTTCTCCATTGTCTACAACCAGTCATCAGCATCCAGTGGGTTCTTCGAAGTACTAAAGATTGGGGGATTGGTATTCTGGAAGTTTTTGAGTTTGGATCCCTGATGATCCTGATTTCCATGGTTCTGATTGTTGTGAGCCATCTGGGCGATCTGCTGCAGTGTTGCTAGATTAGCTTGGCGCTCTGCCCTACTAGCTTCATGGTCTGCAATGAGAGTCTGCAGGATTGGGTCTTGCGATGAGCTACTCCCTCCTTGGTTTCCACGAGTCATCTGAAGATTGAGGTAGATAAAGGGGTAAGAGGGAAAGTTCTAAGGTTCATGGTTTTGATTTCAAAGCTAAAACTTTGAGTTTGACTCAGGTTTTGCAACTAACTTCTTTTCATTCATTCAAGCAAAGCACACGATACAAACACACACACACACCACAACATCAAAGGAAAACAGATGGTTTTAAGAACCATCCTGCAAGCTACGATACAATGGGACCGATACTACTCACTCTACGATAGTGCTCTAGTGCATCTACTCATCATCGATGAAGTCGGAGTCATCATCGTCAGTGTAGAAGTCCACGGCATCCTACTCCAGATAGTCATCATCATTGCTGAGGTATGAGTTAATATCCCCTTGGATATCTTCACCTTCCTCTTCTTCTTCCTTTGCTGCAAGCTGAGCTTCTTGCTCCTTGACGGTTTTCTTGAGGTCGGCCACCTTCTTGCAAAGACGGTCGATGGTGCGATCCTTCTTTGCACGTTGATGGCGGAGAGACTGACGATCCTTGACGAGCAGTGAGAAAGTCTGGGCCTGCTGGGCGGCAAGGGCAAGGTTGTGGTTGGTGAACTCTCTAGCATTGTCCAACTCCTTCTATCTGTCGTACAATAGGAAGTCGAGGTTCTCCACTTGATGCTTCAATATTGGGTGACTTGGCATCTCTAGCAGCATTCCCATGGAATCACTCCTTGCATAGTGAACAAAGCGGGTTCCTTGGATTAGGTTGACACTCTGGGCACAAAGACGAGCGAGAGCTTCATGTATTGCCCTGGCTAATCCATCTAGCCAGTTGTTCTCTCTCACTGAGAACTGAATCCTCTCGGACATTGGTGCTTCTATCTTGCCTCGAAGATCAGTAGTTACTAGCCACTGTAAATCTCCTCCTGGTAGACCCGGGAGTTGAGCTCCAAGAAATTCCGGATGAGGACGCTCCAAGTACTCAGATACTGCATCAAGATCCCTCTCGAAGATCAGTTGGCCTCCGTTGCCCAACTGGTAGAACTTGCTGTATTGAGTTTCCATCTATAAGAATTTAGGATGAGAAAGTTAGTGAAGTGATCAAGTGGGTCAAAATTTTATGTAGTAATGTAAGACTTTAGAGGAACATGAATTTTTTTTAGAGAAAGAATCCCAAGGATAAGAGAGGAAATAGTTTTCATAACTACTGACTTTGGTTTTTGAAACTAAGTTTTTGTTCGGACGTCCATTCTAACTAGGGTCTCCTATGGTCAGGATGGCTCTGATACCAACTTGTCAACACCCGGATTTTTAATCCCATATGCCTGTTATGCCATACATCACAATCCCAGGATTACCATTTTTGCGAGACATAACAGATTGGATACCACAGTACATCATCCATTACAAACCATAATAAGGTCTTACACAAATAAGGATCTCATGATCCAGTCTTAGTACAATCAAGTAGCAGAACAAATAGCATAGCGGTGGGGTCCATCTTCAGAGTCATAGGCAATGCTGACGATGGGAGATGATCCTAGTTGTTGTAGTCGTCCTGCTGTCCTCCTTCAGGGTAGTCCTCCTCATAGTCTGGCCACGGGAATAACCAGGGACAAAAGCCATGAGTACTCTTTAAGTACTCGCAATCTATCACTAACAAGTAGGGTAGTTCTAGTAGGAATGCTAAG
Source organism: Avena insularis (assembly GCA_023614405.1). Taxonomy (NCBI): domain Eukaryota; kingdom Viridiplantae; phylum Streptophyta; class Magnoliopsida; order Poales; family Poaceae; genus Avena; species Avena insularis. Next base: position 236,009,227 of record CM042688.1, on the reverse strand, counting down.
TTCTAAGTTTATTTGTAAAGTTTAGTTTGAAACCTAAGCTGAGTTCAGAAACAAAGAAAGATAAAATAAAGTTTGAAAACACCTAAGTGGGAACTTAATTGTCATAGTCACAACTCTATTATGGTCAAGTCAAGTCACAATTCATTTCATAAGTCATTTTGAAAACATCTGACAATGGAACAGTATGGCCAATCCAACTGTCCATAACCACAGATGTAGCTATTCGAATAGTTTGACACTCTGCAGGGGTGGTACACTTTCACCACAAGATTCGATACATCTGTTAGGGATAACCCTGAATCATCATACTTAGTATGCAGATAATCAAACATAACCTTTACTTTACACACTCTAGTATAAGCACCTCTCCTATGAGGATGGCCTCCCAGCCATGACCATCTGTCATCCTGGGCACTGCATATGTGGACAACATTGAGAGGTAGCCTCAGCTCAAACCTCTCCCACGAGGGAACTAATACTAATGCATATAAACTTCCGGCTAAGCCTTACCCAATTCAGGTATTGTGGTCAGACGTAAAATTGGAATGGTATCGCATCCGAACCCAACCATCAGTTTTTGTAAAAGGGCTAAGGCTCATGCCTTAACATTTTCATCATCATCATAAACCATTGGTGTTTCTCAACCATGTGAAAACATCTCAATAGAATGACTCATCATTCCAAGGTTTTTACAAGTCATTTTCACCAAGTATTCCCATCTAAAGTGAATCAAGTTTTGGTTTAACTCTAAACTACTAAGTTAAGAGTGTTCACTAATGTGGGATGCTAATGTCAATCTCATGCCATAGAATGACATCTAAGTCTAACTAGATAAGTCAAGTTTTATACTCTTTATGCTACCTTTAAACAAGTAAAGGACTTTGGTAAAGTAAAGAAGGTAAAGCTTGTAAATAACACTTGGAGTAGGTAATAGTCAAAAGTATAACCAAAGCATTCCTAGTGCCTTTTGCTTAGATTATCTTGCTTAATTTTAGTTTGGTAACAATAGCTTGCCTTGGTTGGTGTAGTGGTTGAAATTATCTTCCTCCTCTTCTTGGTAGAACTCCTCCTCCTCGTAGACTTGGTCGGTACTATCGTCTATAAATACATACGGAATAAACAGTCAGCAAACAATGATTAACTAGTCTACTTATCACACTAAGGCACACATTTGATGATCTATTATCATCACAAACATCACAAGGTTTAATGAACTAATTTCATTTATTTTATTTGAGAAAAGTAATTTCTACTCATTGAAATTAACTAAGATTTAATATTCTCCATTTAAAATATGGGATCATGTGGAAACATGTCATCACCACATATTCTAATATATGGGAATGTGATTTAAAGGTTGGATCACATTTTAATAAGTTTAAGTTTAATAATTAATGATTTAAAGTGACTAGAAATGCCTATATAGCATTATTTTGGTACTAGTCCAAAGTCACTGCATGCAAACCTTAATATTATTACATATTAAGATAGGTATGGTTAAATGTGATTTTTGAGAGTTGGAAACAACTCAAAAGATATTGTGGTTGATTTTATAAAAATGTTTGAATGTGCAAAAGCTTCTGTCTTGTTATTTTTACTAGGAGAGATCTCTAACTCTAAATGATTTAAATCCAACGGGCTTCGATAGAGATTTTTATTACCTTTCCAACCAAATTGGAATAACTCAATTTGGATTTATATAACTCTCTGAATTGATTTTCAAACTATGGGACAAGTTTAAGTCTAAAAAGAAAAAGAGTTATTTGAATTAAACGGGTCGTGCAGGAAATAAATGGGCCGACCGAGTTTACTCCACACAGCGCCCTGGCTGGTTTTAAGTGAGGGCCCCACCTGTCAATGGGACAGAGTTTGCGGAAACGGTATGGGCGAACGGTGGCCGCAGGATTAGATCCTGGATCAATGGCTCACGGTCGTCGTCGATGATGGACTCATCGCCGACGAGACTGAACCCTAACGACTCGGTAGGGGTGCAGTGGAGACGTACCGGGGCTCCAGCTAGTGCGGTGAGGTGGGCAAACAAACGAGAAGACGACAGTGGTTCTCCTGGTACTGGCAGCGTCCCGGGAGATGGCCTGGATCAACGACGCCCTTCTGCTCCTTCCGCGGCAGACTCCAGCGAAATTCCGGCGCCACGGGCTACGGCTTGCTTTGGTGGGTGTCTAGGAGTGTTCTGAGGGGTAGTGGATGAGAATGGTGTGACGAATTGGTGCAGGGGAGGCCTTCTTATATAGGCGTGGCGAGGCGGCAGTGAGGCATGGGCGGTGCTCGCCGGTGACAACGACACATCGGCCTAGAGGCATGGGCGGCGTAGGCGGACAGTGGCTTGCCTCCTAGCGGTCCTCTACGGTGTTATGGCGATGCTAGGGGCGGTGGCTAACTGTCGGGAGAATCGCGCGCTCTGGGAGACAGAGGTGGTGCTCGACGCAGTTGCCGGCGAGTGTGGGTTGAGCGGCGGGTTACGGCCGTGTCTAGCGGGGTGGGGGGGTCGAGGCGGAGCGGCACGCGCGATCTGCGGTTGAGGCGCAGTCTGTGGCGTGCTGGCGGTGATGGCGCTCTGGCGTGCGCATAGAGGATAGTGTGGCGCGGCTCTGGGGTGGTCCAGTGGCTATCTGTGGTCGTGGGGTGGACCGTGGACGGCGGTGAAGTGGCGCCTTGCTTCCTAGAGCGGTGGAGAGGGGCTGGCGGTCTGCTGCCGCGTGGGCACGATCGACCGGTGATCATGGCCTCGGTGCGGCGTTGCACTGGCGCCAGGGACTATGGCATGGGCTAGTTTTGATCTGGTTGGGTCTAGGGGAGACCAGGAGGGTTATTGTGGCTCAAATGGCTCGACAATATTTGATCAACAACAGTAATAGTTAGGCCAGTTTGATTCTGCCCACCAAGTGTTCGATCAAATGGCCGAAAGAAGAGAACTTTTGAATTTTGAAATGAGATTTGGTGGAGTGATTTGTCACATGCTTAAACCTCTGCGGTTGCTAGGATTTGTTAAATGGAATTCATTTGAGTGGTTTTTGAAAAAGTGTGATCTAGACATATGAACTAGATTCCATTTTCAATTGTCTTTTAAAATTAGAGTTTGAATGTTTTTGGGAGATCACAAAGTGGGCCTTGGCACATCACTACTTGGACTAGCAAGGGGTGCAAAGATCCACAATTTCTTCTGTTGGAATTTGAGTTTTAGGAATACCCAAAGTGGGTTAGGTGATTAAAATGGCAAAAGTGACCATTTCCTTTATTTAATTCGTTTTGGTTTCTTTTTCTTTGGTTTTTGCTTGGGAAAGATCTAGATGATGTGACATTCATCATAGAACCATTTTACAACCATTAGAACAAACAATAATGGCATTTCAAACAACTCCTATTTTAAATGCACACACATGTGAATGCTTAAAGATCTTAAATGGAAAAAGTTTTTGTTAACCCTAAATTGGGTAGATTTGATCTTGATTAAAGTTTTGGGATGTTACATGGAGAAAGCCTAGCATATGACTGAGATAAAATAGAGATTATTATGTTATACATCATTATGTGTATGTGTTAATTGTCGTCATCTTGATGTTGGGAGTTGTGCACCTCCTTAATATTTGCCTCTTATGGGGACATGATGAAGGGGAATACTTGTTGGTAGACGGAGGGATGATAACACTTACTGTGACTATAAAGCTGTTATCATTCCTTACGTACTAACTTGGGGAAGCAAGGAGAACTCATAAAGCCATGTCCATGCCACGGGAGAAATCCCTTAATAGCGGGATAATACGATCGATGTCATTTATCTATCGGCTATGGTTATGAAGGATAATGTGAGCAGTGGTTGCTGCCTATTTGTCCATATATGGAGCTCCTCCCACAGACATACATATCATGAGAATATTTGTTATAATAATCTTGATTGCTTAGTCCATTGCTAGCGGTGTATCCACCACTCCTTGAGAACGCCTTTTCCCTATTGCAGTTCTAAGCTGTTTTACACATGCGATTCTTACTTTCTGCATTAAGTTTTACTTTACTTTAATTGCTTTGTTCAATCAAAAACCCAAAAACAATTCTACTTTTCTTGCATCTCAAAATTATTCCTTAAGTACTTCGTTTAGTTTTAGTTAAAAGCATTTTAGTCTTTTGCCTACTGCTCCCTGTGGGATCGATATGTTTATTTCAAAACTAGCTACAAACGATCTGTGCACTTGCAGTCATCAAGCTATTTTCTGACACCGTTACCGAGAAGCTTAGCGCTATAAGTCACTATAATTTTAGTTATTTACTTTCGTTGTACTAATTTTTAATATTAAGTTGCAGGACCGCAACAATGGACAACACTCAGCATTTAATCCAGGTTGAGGCAGTAAAGAAAATGGGTCCGCCCATGGATGCTTTTATAACTATGAGTAAAAGCATAAATCCGGATGGAATTGAGATCCACCATTTATTATTTGAACTACTACACTCTAAGAAATTTGCAGGAACCGATGAAGAGAGTCCATATGGACACTTACAATTCTTTGAAGATGTTCTTGGTTCCTTTATATTCGACAACTGTAATCTTGATATGGTTAAAACCCAGTTGTTTAGACAAACTCTCTCTAATAATGTTTGTGACTGCTATAGATCTTTTTGTGCAAAAGCACCAAGGACTTGGATGGAATTGACAACCAATTTCCTATCAAAATATTATTCAGAAAGCAAAGCTCACAGGATGAGAGGTATTATTATCAGTTTTAAAAATAGTCTTGATGAGAGTTTGTATGAAGGGTATCTAAGGTATAAGAGCTATCTAGATAATTGCCCCCATCATCGTTTGCCTGATTGGTTAATCACTCACACTTTTTATAGAGGGCTTAATAATAAAAATCGAACGAACCTAGACACTGCATCTAAAGGTAGTTTTCTATCTTATACCTATGATGAAGCCTGGAAATTAATAATGAAAATGAGAGAGGTAACGAAAAATCTTAAAAATGAGGAGAACATGACGAATAGTTTTTCTGAATATGCTTGTGTTAATGATTTCCTTGCATATGAAAGGACTTGTGCAATGATTAAAACCCTTGGTATTGATTCTTACTCAGTTAAAAATTATTGAGAATTATGCAGGGCATTTACAGGTACCTACAGAATGGGAACCCCATAAACCCCTTGAAGAAAAGAAGCGTGCAAGAGAAAATGCGCTAATGGAAGAGTTCTCCTCTGCAGCTATTCAAGAGAACATCAAGAAAAAGCAAAAAGAGGAAGAACAAATAAAGAGAAGATTGAAGAAACCAGAAAAGAACCCCGAAGCTACCAATATAAATAATGTTATATTGAAAGATCTTATGGAGGCACGAATAGTGGATAATGAAGTGGTTATGCTAGACTATGAAACCTCAGAATTAATCGAAGGTAAGGTACGAGGTAACGAAACTTTTAAACCTATGACTCCTATATATTGTGGAGAAACTTTCTTATACGGAATTTGTGAACCGATTTCTACTATAAACATTATGCCTTCATCACTTTATGAGGAACTTTGCTACAATTTAAATAATCCAGATAAGGAACCGGTAGACACTACTATTAAATTGTCTAATAGAACTAATATAAAATCGGAAGGTGTTATCATAAATATCTATGTCTTTATTGGATCACTCATGTACCCCCTTGATTTTATTGTTGATATGCTTCGATATTCTTTTTGTCCTATTCTTTTAGGCATGCCTTTTGTTTCCATAACCAAAGCACGGATTGATAGTAAGAAGGAGACTATTTCAATGATGTTTGGAGAAGAGGAAATGACATTCCACTTCGCAAAACTAAAGAAGAGGCCATATGAAGTGGAATATATCAAGGAAGATAAAACGATTGCCGAGCTGGTGCAATTCATTTCAGTACTCCACAAGATGAATTAGAGAGGAGCCTAATTAATTGGGAGGAAGCACTAGATGATGAGGAGAGAGAAGACATGGATGATTACCTTGATTCATTTCTGAAAGCACAAAATCCACATGACTATGAAGAACTGGTAAGAAAAGGAGATGAAGAACCTCCGCCAATTGAATTGAAACAACTTCTAGACGATATGAGGTATGAGTTTTTAGATAATGAAAATAAATGTCTTGTTATTATTAGTACAAATCTATCAGAAAATGAAACAAATAAACTAATTTCGGTCTTGATTAAGCATCATGAAGCTTTTGGATATACTCTAAGTGATATTAAAGGAATAGATCCATCTATTGTAACACATAAGATTACCATGCTTGATGATGTTGAACCTGTAGTTGATACACAAAGAAGGCTTAATCCAAAAATGACGGAAGTAGTAAGAACAGAGTTTATATGCTTATTAGATGCTGGCATAATATATCCTATTTCTGACAGTAAGTGGGTTAGCCTAGCTCATTGCATACCAAGTCAAGGGGGTCTTGATGCTGCCATGAATGAAAATGGTGAGCTAGTTCCTGTAAAACCTATTGTTGGATATCGCATGTGCATTGATTTTAGGAAACTAAACTGTGAGACACGGAAAAATCATAAACCTATACCATTCATGGATAAAATCTTAGAAAGACTTAGTAATAATTCTTATTTCTGTTTTCTTGTCGGTTATTCTGGATATTCTCAAATTGCTATAAAACCGAAAGATCAAGAGAAAACAACTTTCATTTGCCCATATGGCACATATGCTTATAGATAATTCCATTTGTCTTATGTAATGCAGCTGCGACTTTTCAAGAATGTGTTTTAAAAATCTTTGATGATCTTGTTTAAAAGACTATGGAAGTTCTAACAAATGATTTCATTGTTTGTGGAACAACATTTGATAATTGCCTCTACAATTTAACCAAAGTTTTGTAGAGATGCAGACAATCAAATTTGGTTTTGAATTGGGAACAATGTTGTTTCATGGAAAGAGAAGGTAAAGTTTTTGGGCATAAGGTTTCAGAGAAGGGTATAGAAATAGATAAAACTAATATAAATGCTATAAAAAATCTTCCAATACTTCAGGACATAAAAAACTGAAAAATGTTTCTGGGACATGGAGGATTTTATAAGCGTTTTATAAAAGATTTTGCTAAAATAGCTTTGCCTTTCACCAACTTTCTTGAGAAAGAAACTCCATTCTACTTAGATCATGACTGCATTGCAGCGTTTGAGAACCTTAAAAACAAATTAGTTTCAACACCCATCATGCAATCTCCAAATTGTGATGAACCTTTCGAAATCATGTGTGATGCTAGTGATTATGCTTTAGGGGCTGTGTTAGGATAGTGAGATGGAAAGAATTTAAATGCTATTTATTACGCTAGTAGAACTCTTAATAAGAGTCAGAAAAATTATGCTACTACAGAAAAAGAGTTCCTAGCTATAATTTTTGCTTGTGACAAATTTAGATCTTACATCATTTATTCTAAGGTAATAGTTCATACGGATCACCAAGCTTTGCGTCACCTCCTTGTGAAAAAGGTTGTGAAGCCCAGATTGATTTGGTGGGTTTTATTACTGCAAGAATATTATTTGCAAATAGTAGATAGGAGGGGTAAGGATAATCCGGTAGCAGATCATTTCTCTACGATGGAGGGAATAATTACTAACCCTGTACCTACAAATGAGTCATTTCTAGGAGAATATTTAGCAAACGTTGAAATTTCTGATCCTTGGTTTGCAGATTATGTTAATTATCTCGCAGTAAAATTTGTACCTCCTAGTATGACAAGATACCAAGGAATCAAATTCTTTAATGATCTTAAATATTATTTTTGGGATGATCCGTATCTATATCATCATGGACACGATGGAATGTTTCGGAAGTGTGTTCCTAACCATGAAATGAATGCAATTTTGCAAGCTTGTCATGACAGCCTGTATGGAGGACATCATGCAGGTAAGCGAACTGCAGCAAAGGTACTTCAATCCGGATTCTGTTGGCCCACCTTGCTCAAGGACGCACACAGGTATATAGAACATTGTGATGCTTGCCAAAGAAGGGGTAATATAGGTAGGAGACAAGAGATGGGAATGAATTATAGTCTTATAATCAAACCCTTTGATGTATGGGGAATGGATTACATGGGACCTTTTATAGAATTAGATGGTTACACTCATATTCTTGTTGCTGTCGATTATGTTACTAAATGGGTAGAAGCTATTCCAACAAGCCATGCAGATGCAGCTGCCTCAGTGAAGATGATCAAGGATGTTATATTCCCTAGATTTGGAGTTTCTAGATATTTAATCACTGATGGTGGTTCTTATTTTATGAAAGGAACTTTCAAGAAAATTCTTAACAAATATGGAGTAACTCACCGTGTTGCTTGACCATATCATCCTCAAACGAGTGGTCAAGTGGAACTTTCCAATAGAGAATTAAAGACCATACTCAAGAAGACAGTGGACAAATCAAGAAAAGATTGGTCATACAAGTTAAATGACACTCTATGGGCATACCGTACTGCATATAAAAATCCACTAGGTATGACACCTTATAAGATGGTATACGATAAGGCATGCCATTTACCTTTAGAATTCGAACACAAAACTTTTTGGGCGATCAAGAACCTAAACTATGATCTTAAAGCATCGGGAGAAAAACGTTTATTAGATAATCATGCTTTAGATGAGTTTAGAAGTGAGGCTTATGAGAATGCTAGATTGTTTAAAGAAAAAGCGAAAACATGGGATGATAGAAAAATAGAAAATAAGGCCTTTAAAAGTGGAGACAAGGGGTTTCTCTATAATTCTCGTCTTAAGTTGTTTCCAGGTAAGCTCAGATCAAAGTGGGAAGCCCCTTATATAGTCGAAGAAGCTTATTCATCGGGAGCAGTGAAGCTCTAGGGAAAAACACCCTCTCTTTCATGGGTGGTAAATGGACAATGCTTGAAGAATTATCGACCAAAAGAAGATATAAGTGTAGTCACCATACAAGTGATCACCCCAGAAGAGGTGATTAAGCAAAGATATACAACAAATGGCAACTGCAAGAAGGATGGAATCGAGTTGAAATGAACAACACTATGGTCAAGCTATTGACCATAAAAGAGTGCTTCATGGGAGGTAACCCATGCAAAATAAAGGTTTGAGTAAGTTTCTAAACTTTCTTTTAAGTTTTAGTTAAGCTTGCGTTAAATAAGGAACATCTAAAAGCTCTAGCAAAGAAAAAGAAGATTGATAATGCTAAAATCCCGTTCAAGGGATGTTAATATTGGTCGAAAATCTAAGCTATCATTTTTCTGTCAAAACTTGATATTTCATTAAGTTTCAGATAAATAAAGAATTCTCGGAGAAGCAGGTAATTTTTTGGTGGATCCAAAAGGTTTAACGACCAACTATATGGCGGGAATAAAAATTCTGGCCGTATAGTTGCGGTCGTATAGTTGTTTCAACATCACCCCTTCCATTTACGAAAGGTACTGAAGATTTAACGACCAACTATATGGCGGGAATAAAAACTCCGGACGTATAGCTATCGTCGTATAGACATCGATGCCTTCGTCAGAATTCTTTTCTAGGTACTGATAGTTTAACGACCAACTATACGGCGGGAATAAAAATTCCGCCCGTATAGTTGTTGTCGTATAGATATCAAACCGTCTCCAAAAAATTTATTCAGAATACAAAAGGTTTAACGACCAACTATACAGCAGGAATAAAAATTCTCGCCCGTATAGTTCCGGCCGTATAGTTGGTTCCAACATAGAAAAAAATCTATAGTCGGTTCATAACTATATGGCGGGCCCTCTACGGGTCGCGCCCGTATAGTTGCTCGTTACGGACTGCGGCCATGGTTTTCGACCTCCCCTTTTAAAGCTGATCGCATCTAACCTTTTTCATTAAGTTTTCACAGAGCCACAATCTCCAACCTCAAAAAAGCCTCGCCATCCCTATACAAGCCCCTTCTAACAATATCCGTGTAGCAAAGCCATGCATCCCTTCCATGTCAACAAGATCTGGAGGAAGAAAGAAGAGAATCCCGTGAAGAGGATCGAAGAAGTAGAAACTAAAGGATCATCATCATCCAGCCTGGAGATCAAGCCTCTTCCAAACTAGGAGGACATGTTCCCGCAAAGGATGGAGATGATGAGGCAAGCAGAGCGGGGAAAGAGCAAGGATGAGTATCTCCCTAATCCTTATCATCACAACATGGGATCTTATTATAAACCTCCTCTCGGTCTATCACCTCTTAAACCTAAGAAGGTGCGGCAAGATGAAATTCATGGTAAGATCTATCAGTTGGAAAAAGCCTCGAAATCATGTGTTGAAACAATTGGAGAAGGAATTGACTCCTACTGGATGATGAGCAAAGACCTTGAGAAAATGGTCGATGACATTGATGGTAGAGTTGGTTTCTTGATTAAAACTGTTTTTGCATTGACAGATGAGAAGAAATTCCTCTAGAAGAAAATTTTGAAGCTTCAATACGACATGGCCAAGCTCAAGATCTGCCTTGCAAGCATAGCTAAATTTTGCAACACAGGGGAAGATGGCAATACTATTGCCACCCATGAGGAGGAATAGGTACCAACAAGGAGTTATTTGATCCCGCTCGGCTTGATTCCAAGCTTGGGGAGATCTTTAAGACCTTGTAATCTATCTTATAAGTTTTAAATTACTATTTTAGTTTTGCATTAGTCTGAGCTTAGAAATAAAGTTTGCATCATTTGAATTCCCTTAAGGAATAGTCGATCCCATTTGTGAAATTCCGAGTTCATTATCATATATGGAGCATTATTGAGTTTGTGCTTGTCTTATTGGATATATGAATGGCTTGAGTATAATTTTACTTGCACTTGATGATAGCAATAGGAGTCTTCCACACCATTGGTATTAATGGAACATATAAATATAATTTAAATCGATATGTTGTAAGTTCATGGTTTGATTTAGAAAAGTAAAAATAATTTGATTAGTCAAGTTGAGATAGAAACCTCGAATAGAGAAAAATTTAAAAGTGCTTTCAAAATAGAGTGAGAACAAGTCGAGGTAGAGTCTTCAAGTCATAAAGATGCTTCATATACACTTGGAATTAGGTAATTGAGATCGTTAAACTTTGAATTCCTACATGACGTGAAATGTATGGCTAGCTTATTTGCACAACACTTAAACAAAAGTGTGAGCATATATATATATATATAAAAGAGGAAAAAAAAGAGGGAATGTGCAAAGAGAAAATAGGCATATACCAATATATTGTAGTAAGACAAGGAGACAATTTGAGATTTTGAATCCCAAGTGAAAATGCTAATCCTAAAACACTTGGGACTACCTCGCTAACTCATTCGGTCGAACCGAATACTTTTACATCATGTTGAGATTCATCTTTTGTGGACTGTTGATCACTAAGGTGTGGAAGCCTGCTAATGTTATTCAGATGGTTTGAGTAAGGTAATATTCATGAACTCATTCCCATGTATCTTATAGGATTAACACATGCTGCAATTGCCTCATTTATTTTATCGACTTAGCATCATGAATATGAGGATCACATTCACTAAGCTAGCCTTGCTTGGGACAAGCAAGAGTCTAAGCTTGGGGAAGCTGATGAGTGCATATTTGCATCATGTTTTATATTATTGTTTTTAATTATAGTGGTAGGATCTTGGTATTTTACGGCGTTCGCACACACATTTTATGTCTATTTTCACCAGGATCAGGACAAATGATGGACACAATGGACACAATTCTTGGAGCAGTTGTATTGGGGAGAAAAGGAGTAAAAAACAATGTAAATCACTTATTTGGGAAATATCAATAACACCAGAAGAAAACCTGAAGCGACCGAGGCATCCAAAGAGTTTGACGACCAACTATACGGCGGGAATAATTTTTCGGCCGTATAGTTGGCGCCGCCATCGCCTCCTCAAATAGTTTCACGCCGTGCAACTAGATCGGAGAGACGAGATATAGAACTACCAAAAATCATCGAAACCTCGCCTCTGGAAGGCATCTAGAGGGGGAACCCGCCCACCAAGGATCCATCTTCGCCCTGCACAGATCCGGGAGGCTAAGGCATCGATCTTGATCATCAACCGCTACATCACCACCATCTCCATCCATCCCATCTACATCTTGTCTAGATCTTGTTGTAATTTCCGTCCTCGTTGTGGATTTATACAAGTAGTATTCATCTATGATAGATTCCATTACCATTGCCATGCTGTTGATTGCCTCCATGTCTGAGTAGATCATTAGTTCTTGGGGAGATGGAGAAAGCCTAGCATATGACTGAGATAAAATAGAGATTATTATGTTATACATCATTATGTGTATGTGTTAATTGTCTTCATCTTGATGTTGAGAGTTGTGCACCTCCTTAATATTTGCCTCTTACGGGGACATGATGAAGGGGAATACTTGTTGGTAGGCAGAGGGATGATAGCACTTACTGTGACTATAAAGCTGTTGTCATTCTTTACGTACTAACTTGGGGAAGCAAGGAGAAGTCATAAAGCCATGTCCATGCCACGGGATAAATCACTTAATAGTGGGATAATACGATTAATGTTGTTTATCTGTCAGCTGTGGTTATGAAGGATAATGTGAGCAGTGGTTGCGGCCTATTTGTCCATATATGGAGCTCCTCCCATAGACATAAATATCATGAGAATATTTGTTATAATAATCTTGATTGCTTAGTCTACATTGCTAGTGGTGTATCCACCACTCCCTGAGAACGCCTTTTCCCTATTGCAGTTCCAAGCTCTTTTACACACGCGATTCTTACTTTCTGCATTAAGTTTTACTTTAATTTAATTGTTTCATTCAATGAAAACCCCCCAAAAAATTCTACTTTTCTTGCATCTCAAAATTATTCCTTAAGTACTTCGTTTAGTTTTAGTTAAAAGTATTTTAGTCTTTCGCCTACTGCTCCCTGTGGGATCGATATCTTTATTTCGAAACTAGCTACAAACGATTTGTGCACTTGCAGTCATCAACCAACCATTCCTAGACAAAACACAGAACATATTCAATATACCACAAACCCACAATGCCATCCACAAATGTATCAACAAAACCCACCCCTTTACCAACCTTTTTCACCTATCCTTCCATTTCAACCTACATACTTTCAACAACCCTATCCAAACCAATACAATCAGCCAAACTATACAGGGTACACAACCTAATACCAACCTTTCCATCAGAACCATAACTTTAAGTACCAAAACCAACCCTTTCCTCACCAAGGATATCCCAATCAACACCCACCCCCTCTACCCGAGTGTAACAATGGCCAATTCTACCCACAACAAAATCACAACTTCCTTCAAGTGACAACAAACACTAGGGGACATCAAGAATACAATGGGGGCAGAGAAAGTAGGGATAAAAATTGCCACAGTGATGCAAGAACAAATGCTCAGTTTCCTGAACAAAGGCAGCATGACAGGCACAGTGAAGAAAGGAAGTAGGGCCTACAAGTTGATAGAGGGCAACAAGTTCTGCAGTAGGAACCCCAGATAAGAACCCCTAGTGTGGAATTATGATGCAACCCAACACATGGCAATCACCATTGGTCCACATCATGCTACACCAGCCATTCCTACAAAGGTGAATTCCTTCCATCTCTTACCTTCCATTGGCTATCATGTGAATGGAATCCTACTTGAGACAAATGCCTATTGTATGACTAGGCCCATGACCATGATGCCAAGAGGAGGAGGAAAGGATGCTACATGATCCAAGACGACAAAGCATGAAACCTGGAATAGAAGATGCAGGAAGCTGTCGGACCAGGACCGGTGTCTCCGCCCCTAAACTCTAGAGTTTCCGGCCTGCCGCCCCAAGGACTCTGGACAAGACTCCAGACCAATGCCTAGAGCTCTCTGTCTACCTCCCCGGAGACTGAATACCACCCCAGAGTCTCTGCCCCTAGACCCCGGAGTCTCTAGCCTACCGCCACAAGGACTCCGGACCAGACTCCGGACCATCGTCTAGAGCTCCTAGTACACCCCTGGATACTAGGATGGAGACTGAAGCCCCGACCGGAGTCTCCGCCCCCTCAACCCTGGAGTCTCCGGTGCAAGTGAAACAAGCCTGCGCACCTTGAGTTGGGCCTGACCCATGATACGCCCCCCAAACTCCCCTTTTCGCGTAAAATACCCCTAGCTCATGGCTGGCCTATATATATATGCCCACACTCCATCATTGGAACCCTAGAGATGATGATGAATTGAGGCATGTGCCTAACCCTAGATGGAACCCCCTCTCAATAATTTATCTATGAGTTGTACAAGGCCTTGGAGTCGATGCCCTTCTCCAAGTCATGAAGGCCCTCCTCAAGTGTTTTGTCTCTCCTTGTCAAGGATTCTACTAGTGCTAGGTCTCTCCCCTTTGGGATTCTACTTGGTTGTTATTCTCTCCTCGATTTGGATTCTATCATCCGCTTGCCAATCTCTCCTTTGGTGATTCTACCACAAGGTCTCTCGCCGAGGATTCTATTAGATTGGTTGTTTGAACCAACGAGAGCAAATCGAATAGTGTGTGTTTTGGCGTGTCTTTGTATCTTTACCTTGCATTATAGTTGTGTTCATCGTGTTCTTCGGGTTTTCCCTCACTCCCCGCCTCAAATCCGTGAAGATCGGGCCACCCAAGGGTCAACCCCACAAGGGCCCCATAACAAATTACCTTTTTTTGGAAAAAAATGTTGCATCTTGGATCTTAGAATGTGAGAGTGTGTTTGCATTAGCAGGCATAAACAATGGCTCCAAAATCAAATGGGCAAATGCTCATACCAGAGGAAGAGCAAAAACTTGTGTCGTGGTATTGTCGACGAGTACGCCATGGAGGGGTCCTCATAGTGCATGTTTAGAGACGTGGGGTAAGGCGGAGAGTTGGCGGGTACGAGGTAACACCGTTTACCTAGGTTCAAGTCCTACAACGGTGGCGGAACTCTACTCCTGCTATAAATCACTATAATGGCAATACGTCGAGTTACAGAGATCGGTTCTATATGCGAGGTGTTGTATGTTTGTGCCCTAAAGGCTCCCACATGTCCGGATTATAAAGGCACCAGAACCTAGGGTTATAGGGAAAAGACCTTGCCAGACAAGGTAAAGAGTTCTACACTAATACAATCTAGTCTTTCGTGTCTTGCACTCCAAGGCTCCGGGTACGTTGGTCACTCCTGCGTAACCTTCCTTAATCTGGCATGGGCCTCCCTTCTGGATCTGTCTAACTGGGCCACCCAGCAGGCCATAGGCCTTGCTACCAACTGTGGGCCACCCAGGTTAGCCGGATTAGAGACAAGCTATGATGATACCCATTTAGCATATCCCCAACAGTAGCCCCCGGAGGACATTGAAATCTTGCACCGTCTTTCTTATCAATCTTGAATGCTCTATCTATGTGATGCTGGCAATTCGTCAAGCAACATTTCAAAGTTCTCCCAAAGAACGCTGCAATCCTCTCCAGCTCCACGATGTAGCCAGAGATTCCTTGTGTCTTCATTTCCAGAGCCAGATATTTTCCGCCTTCAATGGAATCTTTATACGTGACCCTTCACTTCAACTGTCAGGAGGATGACGTAGCGTATAACCTACGCTACCTCAAAACTAACAGAAGGCAGGGAATTAATCATTAGCAGTTTTTACGCGCGTGAAATCCAAAACAGTAAAGCGGCAAAGATGGAGGACGTGGTGAAATTACCGTGCACGCTCATCTCCACACCGGCAACACTCTGCCCATAGGATCCTTCTGCAAGAATCTTGATGCCTAGTCTATATAGTTTGTCTGCGGCTAGATTATTTTCTTTTACCCGCATTTTCTCCTATGACTTCATCTTCCTCCAGCCGCATGTCCGTTGAGCTCCTCATTGGAAAATCCTAGACAGAGCTTCCCCTTCTCTCCATCCACTCCCACTTGCGCAATGGACTCCAGCAGCTCCGCTCCTTCGACGGCGGCGACTCCCGAGGCTTCAATGGAGCCATCTTAGGGAGTGATGGTCCCACCAAAAGGGTTTGTCGTCCCTGTCACTGCCGTGGTGGAAACAAACGGCGATGACCAAGGACGAGCGATGCTAGAAGCCACTGAAGAGGATAATCACTCCCACAAGGGAGTGTGGAGGGGCTCCGACCTCTCCGCCGAGGACCTGCAAGAACTCATCGCCGAGGGGTATCTCCCCGTGGCGGAGGGTTTGGTCTGGCAGCCGGTGCCAGCCAGCGAGGTAACTCCTTCTTCCCAAGCCAGAGAGAAGGTATACCTCAAAGTTCAGCTGGTTCGTGGCGTAAGCCTGCCAGTCTCCGACTTCTTCCTAGATGTCCTTCGTCACTTATGGGTACTTCCCCACAACCTCTCCCCCAACATCATCCTCGTACTTAGCAACTTCATTGCTTTGTGCGAAGGATACCTAGGAATAAATCCTAGGTTAGATCTACGGATACCTAGGAATAACCCCATGACCTGTTTACTTTTTTACCGTAAAGAGAGAGTCTGTAGAATCCAAGGATGAGTTGCGGATATGCAGAACAATTAGCTATAAGATCCATCCGAGCCGGTGCTTCCTTGACATAGTTGGTCACGAGTCTTGCAAGAACTATCAGCGCACATACTTCTATGGCCCAGACATTGCTCTGCTTGACCGTCTTGAGACATATCCCGACTTCGTCGATGGAGCCACCACCGAAGCACCCACCTGGAGGTCCCCTTACCCTCTCCCATCCGACGAGGAAGCCAACCGTGTTGTAAGGCGGATTGAGTGGCTTGTAGAAAGAGGTCTGACTGGCTTGGACCTAGCCATGTGCTGGTTCACTAGGCGGATCCAGCCTCTGCAGCACCGCGCCGAGCTAATGTGCAAGTACACCAAAAGCCGGAGGGGTCCTATGTGTATTTGGCAGGACAACTTCTCCAATGACTCCATCAAGCTCCGGCTAAAGGACATATTCAAGGTAAAAGACAGGAAGCATGGCTTCAAGATCACCTATGACATGTTCAAATGCGGCAAGTGCCTAGAGGTAGCTTCTGTTTCCTTTGTTGCTCGTTATGTATATACCCTAAGGCTTTTTCGTCTTGAAGTTATCAATCTAACACACCTTTGTTTCCTAGTTGGCGACCTTAGCGGAAGATCAAATGGCCTCCCAGGTCTATGATCCTAAGCTAAAGGATATCCATGTGGTGTCCGACGATGACACCCCCAAGGATCACTCAGCTCCGGCAGCGTGAAAGCGGAAGAGCTCAAACTCTGACGCTGTTGCTAAGGCCAAGAAGTAGAAGAAATCGGAGAGTGGAGTCTCCAGATGATCCATCGCCGCCTTAGAGGCGGAGAAGAAGAAATCTACCGACATTCCCCTAACCAAGGCTCCTGCCATGGAGTAAGTGTATTCATTCTCCGACTTGTATTTTTTAGCTTGCACCCTATTCAACTCCTGTACTTATACTTTGTACGTTTCAGGAGGAAAGCCGGTGTTAGCCTGAAGCGATCCTCCAGAGATGCCGGAGGGTCAAAAAATATTTGTGACATGTTGACCAGGGATGTGGCCGCCAAGCCTTCTCCCTCTACAACTCCCTCTACTCCTGCCGCCAAGCCCACCGCTAGTCCCACTGGGCCTTCGTCCCCCGTCATCCCTGAGATCTCCACCATGGATACAGATGTCAATCCAATATTTGAAGTCTCAGACTCTACCGGGATAGATGTCGCTCCCAGCGGACAGACGATGCAGGAGAGTACTTCCTCCAAAGTGGTTGAAGCTCTGGCTAAGGATGCCACCAAGAAAGGGAAACAGGTAATAGAAGGAGAGGAGGTGGAGGCAATTATGGCCACAGACAAGGCATGAGCGTCTGAGCCATCTGCTGCTGTGACAACATAGTAGGCGAATAGGGCATCATCCATGCCACCGTCTTCAACATCTCCTCTGGCCGCGACTCCTCTGACATTATGCCTGGATGACCTTATTGCACAGGTGGATGTCGTGTATAACAACGCTGACTTCTTCCACACTTCATATGCCAACTTGGCCAACAATCTCAAAGTTATTGCCATTGTAAGTTTTTTAAAATTTACCTTTTATTGTATAACATATCCCTTTGTAGCCCCCGAGCTCTTAGACGGATAACCAATAGTTATTGGCCTGAGTGCTCCACAGAACTAAGAGTAGAACTTGATAGTGTATCCCCCGAGCGTCTAGGTGAAACTAAAAAAGTTCCGGCTAGATGCTCTAAGAGTAGCATACTTGTCTTTGAAATTTAATCCTGTAGCCCCCGAGCGTGTAGTTGAAACTAGATAGTTCCGACTAGATGCTCTAGAGAGACTAAGCATGTTTCTTCTTTGTAGAATGGGAATAGATGGAGGATAGCCGCCAATGAGAGGTTTGCTGCCTTGCGGAAGGAACTAGACCTTGAACATGGTAAAACAGCCTTCCTGAAGCAACAGATCAAAAATAGCCAGAGTCTGTTTCTTTTAACAACTGCCGTCTTCTCATAGTGATTTTCATTTTACATCTTATAGAGGCCATTGCCAAAGCCAAGAGCATCGTCGAGCAATCCAAGCATATTCAAGAGCTTGATGATGAAAATAAGATTTTGAAGAAAGACCTAGCTGATGCTATCAAGGGCCATGAGGAGGCGATGAAGGCTATGCAAGAGTCTGCTGACACCGCGATGCATCGCCTGAAGGAAGAAATTGAGCGCCTCAAGGAGCAAAATCAAGCTGCCCAAGAGCAAAACTCTCGGAGCCTTGAGGCGTACAAGAAGCTTCAAGACAAGCTTGGCATCTTGGCGAAGACATGTAAGAAAGCTGAATCCAGCATCTTCGGTATGTTTCCTCCATCTTGGTCAATTATGTACCTTGGAAAAATGTATGATGTATTTATACTCATGATCTTTGTATCTTACACAAACCACAGCTCCCATTGGCTTGGCCAACTTGGGTGAAGGTGCTTTGGATCCCAAGGAATGTATGATTCTTGCCGGCTACTTCGTCAGCACCACCATCGCTCAAGACAAGGAGATAGACCAGCCTTTAGGGATAAACATCAAGGCGGTAGACTCGGTGGCCAAGTACTCGGAAATCCTGCACCGAGCCCCCGAGAAATTCAAGGACTGGAAAGCCTCTTGCGTCCGGGCTGGTGCAAGGATGACCCTATCCCTGGTCAAAGCACACTACAATGATGCCGACATCGATCTGGTGACCTCCGGCATGCCCAACCTGGATGAGGAAAGAGACTGATAGCGATGCCATTTGGAACTCCCTCGCCGGCTACAACACTAGAGTTGCCAAGATGGTTAAGGCGGATGTCTTCGTGCCTACTGAGATTCTTGATGAATACATGGCTTCTTCTGAGTATAGTCCCTCTCCTTCTGAGTTGGATGATCTATCCTAGCCTGGCTCTCTTGTTGCTCATGATGCCACCATGAAGTCCCCTGCAGTAGAGCCATAAAAACAATATTTGTATTAAATGTGTCTCTACAATGTTATGCAGAAAAAAACTGTTGAATTTGTAAGGCAGAAAAACTTGTACTCAAGTTTCCTGCTACTTATCTGTTTCCAGCATGTATGTATTTTTTAAGAAAGTGCTGGCTTATCCATTATTCTGGTTCGTATGCTTGACCTTTCGTGAGACAGAAGACTCGCAGTGTAGAACTATGCTCTCAGGTGATGATGATTAATAGAACCATCAAGAACCTAAGAGCAAAATCGCCGGCTTTGAGTGCCAAGAAGTCACTACTCCGGAATCCACATAAAAACTTCAGAAAACGTGTAGACTAGAAAACTTAAGCTAACGCCCGTAGGCGGAATTTTCACAAGTGCAAATGCAAACTTACGCATAAAGGGTTTATATGATCCAAAAAATGAACAACTAAAGGAGGTAAAAGACTCAGAGAATATGAGTGAAGCAAATGTTTTATTTCATTGATCATATAAGAAACTTATTACATAATATAAAATATACTAAGTGTAAAAGGGACGTAGCTGTGCTATGTTCTCTGGCCGACCTATCTCCGGATAATCATCATCAGAGTCACGTTGCTTGTGCTTGTGATTTTAGGCCTATCTTTCAACTCATGAATATCGACGAGGTAATAGGAACCATTTTGCAATGCTTTGCTTATGATGAACGGTCCTTCCCAAGGATGGGATAACTTGTGTGATTTCTCCTGCTTAAGTCTACGCACTAGATCCCCTTCTTTAAATGAGCGATGCTTAACACGACGACTATGGTAGCCATGCAGCTTCTGCTGGTAGATGGCGAATCTCTGGCATGCCAGCACGTGCTCTTCCTCGAGTAGGTCCACGTATAAGCATCCAGATTCTTCGGTGTCATCTTCCTCATAGGCAGCGACTCTTGGTGCATCGTGGAGGATGTCGGATGGTAGGACAGCTTCTTCTCCATAAACCATGAAGAAAGGAGTCAAGTCGGTGGATCTGTTGGGTGTTGTTCTTAAACTCCACAATACAGATGGTAATTCCTCCGCCTAGGCTCCAGCTGCTTTGTGTAGCGGTGTCTCTAAACATGGCTTGATTCCGTGCATAATTAGTCCATTGGCCCGTTCAACTTGTCCATTAGACTATGGGTGTGCCACAGATGCTAGGTCAAGGCGGATGCCTTTTTCGTGACAATACTCCTCAACTTCTCTGAGAGACAAATTTCTGCCATTGTCGGTGATGATGCTATGTGGGAGACCAAATCTCACCACTAGATCCCGGACAAATTTTAGGGTTGTTGCCCCATAAAGCTTTCTAATGGGTTTAGCTTCAATCCATTTTGTGAACTTATCCACTACTACTAGCAAGTGTGTAAATCCATTGGGTGCTGTCTGCAAAGGTCCCACCATGTCCAGCCCCCAGACTGCAAACGGCCAAGTTATTGGTATGGTTCGTAGTTCTTTAGCTGGAAAACTTGGTTGTCTTGCATAGAACTTACACCCAGAACATGTTTGTACCAACTTGTCGGGGTCCTCCTTGGTAGTTAGCCAGTAGAATCCTTGTCAGAAAACCATAGCCACCAACGACTAGGGAGTAGCGTGAAGCCCACAATCTCCGAGATGTATCTCTCTAAGGATGTCAATACCTTGCTACTGGGAGACACATCGAAGAAAAACTCCTGTGGTACTTCTTTTGTATAGCTGGTCGTCAATAATGATGTAGCCTTTTGCTCTTCGTACTATTTGCCGGCTTTCGACTTCGTCGGTAGGCAATGTTCCATCTTGTAGATAATCCATGAATGGTTTTGTCCAAGCCGAAGAGGTCACTATTACTGCGTTACGAATGAATCCACTCTATCCGGGTTGTCAGGGTCTACTCCCTTGACTGATGGGGTCCGTAAATGCTCCAGGAAAATGCCTGGTGGAACTGGTCGGCAAGCTGGTCCAAGCTTTGACAGCAGATCTGCCACCTCATTCTCCTCCCTTTTGACGTACTTGACTTTGTAGCTGTTGAAGTACTTGGCGATCTCATCTACTTCGTCTCGATATGCCTCCATCATAGGGTTGCACGCGTTCCAGGTGCCAACTACCTGCTGGGCAACCAAGTCGGAATCTCCACAGCAAACTATGTGCTTGATGCCAATATCCTTGGCTACTCGTAGTCCGTGAATGAGAGCCTCATACTCCACCATGTTGTTGTTAGTGTTGAAGTGGATCTGCAGGACATATTGCAACTTTCCCCTGTTGGTGATTGTAGTAATATGCCAGCCCCCGAGCCATTGAGTAGCTTTGATCCATCAAAGTGCATGACCCAATATTCTGGCTCTGGCACAGGAATATCTTATGGAAGTTCTGTCCAATCTGCAATAAAATCCACCAATGCTTGTCACTTGATAGTGTCATGTCTCTTGTAGGTGATTTCAAAGGCGGCAAGTTCAATGCCCCATTTTGCCACCCTTCCTGTAGCGTCGCTTTTGTTGATGATGTCGGACAGTGGAGCTTTGCTCACTACTGTGATGGGGTGCTCTTGGAAGTAATGCCTTAGCTTCCGTGAAGAAAGGAACACTCTGTAAGCTATCTTCTAGTAGTGTGGGTACGCTGCTTGGATTCCGTCAAGACCTCGCTTACGTAGTAAACTGGTCACCGAACCCCGTATTTGTGCGTTGGTTCCTTGCGCTCCACCACCATGATGATGCTGATTAAACGGTTGGTTGCCGCCATATAAACTAACATGGTCTCCCTTGATACCTGTGTTGCAAGTATTGGCACGGAGGAGAGTATTCTCTTCAACTCCTGAAGTGCTGCGTCAGCTTCGTCCGTCCATACGAATTTGTCCACCTTCTTGAGAAACTTGTAGAGCGGCATAGCCTTCTCTCCAAGTCGAGTGATGAACCGGCTTACTGCTTCTATGCAACCTGTGAGCCTATGTATGTCCTTCAAGCACGTTGGGCATTTGATGTCGAGGATGGCCTTGATTTTCTCCGGGTTGACTTCAATTCCACGGTGCAAAACGATGAAGCCCAACAACTTGTCGGATGGCACCCCGAAGACACAATTCTTGGGGTTAAGCATCATTTTGTATTTCCGGAGATTGTCGAAGGTTTCCTGCAAGTCGGCGATAAGATCGTTTGATTTCTTATAGATTACCGCGATGTCATCCACATAAGTGTGTACGTTGCGACCTATTTGGTCATGTAGGCAGCGTTACATTTTCCATTGGTATGTAGCACCAACATTTTTCAGCCCAAAGGGCATCATGACATAGCAGTATGTGTCGTAGGGTGTCCTGAATGAAGCGGCCAATTGGTCTGACTTCCGCATCCGGATCTGGTGGTAACCTGAGTAGGCATTGAGAAAACACAGAAGTTCTGAGCCAGCCGTCGAATCAATGACGTGGTCAATGCGAGGAAAAGCAAATAGATCCTTCAGACACGCTTTGTTCAAGCCGGTGTAATCAACACAGATTCTTAATTCATTGGTTCCCTTTTTGGGGACAAGTACAGGATTTGCCACCCATCGGGTGTGGATAACTTTTTGGATAAAGCCGGCCTTAAGTAACCTAGCTATTTATTTGCCTATAGCCCTTCGTCTTTCGTCACCAAAGCGTCCTAGAGGTTGTTTCACCGGTTTGGCATTAGGATCAATATTCAAGCTATGCTTGGCAAGTTCCCTAGGTACACCTTTCATGTAGGCAAGTTGCCAGGCGAAGATGTCCCTATTCTCATGGAGGAACTCGACGAGCGCACTTTCCTATTTGGGATCCAGGTCCGTGCCAGTGGCGGTGGTCTTGGAGGAATCTCCTTCAACAAGCTACACCTGCTTGGTCTTGATGGCGACCTTGAATGTGGGTTCGGCGGCAGTGATCTGCTTCTTCGAAGCCAGCATCTCCGAGGCATCGACCTAGCTCTGGATCTCTTTGAATTCCACACCGTAGAGGACCACTTCAGCGAAGGCGACTTCACTGAGCTCGCACTCCCGTGCCTTGGTGAAGCTTCCATCAACGGTGATGATGCTGTTTGGTCCAGGTATCTTGAGCTTATTATAGAAAAAGCATGGCTTGCGAGGAAGGAGTGGAAGATGTCGCATACAAAGATGATGTGGTACACGCTCTTGAAAGGCACCACTTCAAAGGTCATGCATTCTTGGCGGTAGTTGTTAACATCACCAAAAGGGACCGGACGATGCAGCCCAGGGAATTAGCTTTCTGGCTAGGGATAATGCCATGGAACACGGTGTTGCTCTTCCTTAGTTGGGTCTCTGTCAAGTTCATCTTGTGTAGTGTATCTAGGTACATGATGTTGATGTTGCTTCCACTATCCACGAGGCACTTGGTGAACTCTGTGCCGTCAATCAAAGGGTTGATGACCATGGCATACTGGTTCTCTATTGGGATAAGATCTGGGTGATCCTTCCTATCCCAAGTGATTGGAATCTTCGACCACCTGACGTACTGGGGAACCAGAGGGAGGGTAGCGATCAGTATCCCTAGAGAGGTTTTCTGGGCCCAAACGGTAGGTGTACCAAGGAAAGTGTGGTAGACTGGAGCCTTCTTCTCAAAGGGTTTTTTCCCTTTACCCTCGCCCTTGTCGGCAGATTTGGGTTTCGCTTCTTCATCCATATCACTTGAATCCTTGGAATCCTCCTCCTTCTTCTTCCCTTTTCCTTTTTTGCGTGGTCTGTTCTTCCGACTTCACTTGTAGCCGGACTCGGGGTCTTCCTTGAGGTCATTGACAAACTTGCATTGGCAGTTGGTGTGGGTGGCTTTGCCGTTTGCGTCGAGGTGGACGAAACACAACATATCGCGGTACTCTTCATACGTTTGGGGAATGTGGGGCGTTGAGGGTGTAGAATCACTCCTATGCTGACCATGGCTAGCTCCCCGGCCACGACCACGCTGTCCGCCTCCGCGTCTACCAGTGAATGTTTTGGCGACCATGTCGGCTGTTTGCTTCTCTTCTGGCGAAGTCTTCCGCTTGTTATTATTGTTTTTCCTAGCCTGGGTAGGGATTGCTATTGCCGGCAATGATCCACGCGTGTTGTCATCAGTAGCGGCGAACTCGCTAGCCATAGTGATCATTGCGTTGAGGTTGAGATCATTGTTATATTGCTTGCGCTTCAATGTGTGCCGGAGCAAAGTTCCCTTCTCCAGACCGTGGACGAAGGTGGCCATAGCGGTTTGTTCGTGCACCCCTACGTAGAAATTTTTCATATCCAGCAAGCGAGAGAGGTAGGCACGAGAGGTTTCATCCTTTTCTTGTACGCACCACTGTAGGTCCCCGACAGTGCAGGGAAGTTTGTACGTACCCTCGAAGTTCTTGGTGAACGCTTCATGCATGTCCAACCAATTGCATATTGATTTCTTCGACAAGTCATCGATCCATTGCCAGGCGGTGCCGGTTAGCATGAGTGGGGGGGGGGGGGGTACTTGACAGCAACATTAGGGTTCCCCCCTGTGATGTGAATCGCTCGCTTTAGTCCTACAACCACGTGGCTGGCCTAGCAGTGCCGTCATAGGGCTTGATGGTCTTGGCTATCCGGAGACCCTTGGGGTAAGTTGTGGCCCGAATTATTGGTCCAAAACAACGTGGCCCAAGGTATGGGAGCTCCCGAGCTTCTTGGATCTTGTCCAGCCGTGAACGTGCATCGTACAACTCTGGTTGCTTCCCTTTTCTGTCATGTGGAGGGGAGTTGCGGTGCGATTTAGGAGATCCACCATGTCGTCCGCCATGATGGCTGCTAGGTGGTGATGGTGGTGGTGGAGGCGGTGGGTTGGCTTTCTTGCTGTTCCCCTCCTGCGACTCCTCACGCCTGTCGCGGTTGCTTGTTGGACGTGGTGCTTCCTTGTAGGATTTGCTCCTATGTCCTTCAACGCCGCTATGCTCTCCGGCATGCTGGGGCTGTTCGCCCTGGTTGTGTATAATGATACTGCCCTAGGGACGTCTAGGCGGTGGCATGCTTGTACGATGGCGCGACTGTGGTTCCTCGTGACGCCGGGATGGTGGCGGAGGCGGCGACCGACAAGGGCGAGCGTTTTCTTTGTGATCGAGGATATGGGTATGGCATCATCCCTGTTGCGTCCCTCCCTCTGCCTTCACGTCGTAGAGCCTGTGTGGGATCCTTCATCACGGGGAGATCTTGGCCTTCTGCGGCTGTTCAGGGTTGATTGGCAAAGCTTCGTGTTGGACTCAAGCATATGCGAGGTGGCCTTCTCCTGTTGCTTGCATGCCTTGGCAACGAGGCCGTATACGTGAGCAACTGCTTCTGGCAACCTGTCCTGCTCCAGGAGGGTCTTGGTGACGACAATGTTCAGGGCGGGAGTTGGAATTACTTGCCTCCCCTCTGAATCAATGTATGGGGTGGATTTTTCTGGCTTGCATCCGCCATATCCCAACTTGCGCTGAACGTCGGGGTCTTCGACGACATGAGCTGGTGCTTTCTTTGCTTTGTGCTTCAGTAGCAACTGCTTGTATTCAGCCCCCATGGCCCTTGCCGCCTTGATAGATTGTTGTGCCTTGGCCATTTCTTCGTCTAGCTTAGCGCCCTACTCCGTGATGCATTTGGCCTCCGCTAGGATTGCTGCACGCTTCTCATCAAGCTCCATAACGCTCTGGATATGGGCGACGGTAATAGGCTCAATGAGGAGTGCACCGTAGATATCCTTGTCGGCGGGAGTAACCAATGGGTTGCCAGCTGCAGACAGTGACGGTGGCATTGGTGGCTGATTTAACTACTTGGCAGTACTAGGGGCCATGGTGAGTTATTGCGCCTGCTACGGGCGAATAACCGGAGGGGGCATGGCCTTGGCTGGAGCCAGAGGCTCAGTGGCTTTCTTGGCTGCTGCCGCTCTGGTTACCGCGGGCATGGGCGGAGCTCTCTCATGTTCCGGTTCCTGTCCGTCTTATTCCAGCATGCTCCCAATGGCGACTAGCACCTGGTGGGATGTGTTGGCCTTCTCGACACGCTCCTCCTTCTCGATCTCCTGCTCGATCTCCCTCATAATAGCATTGTATTCCTCCGAATTAGCGTCTGAGCCGCTGCCATCCATATTGATGTCAGCGTATAGCGCGTCAAGGATGGAGTCGGAGTTGGCTTCGGTGTTGTTGATGGTAGATGTGGAGGGTGATGGAGGCGGGCTATTATTGTTGTTTCCTCCGGCTTCTGACCCAGGCATGGCTTGAGTGTTCTCCTCGGTGTCCGTGTATTCATGGACGATTGCAACCATCTCGCCAAGGGTGAGAGGCCCTGCGGCCTGTCGTCTTTGGAGGGTATGCCGGAGGAGTGTTCCGGGCGTGAGCCCTTCCACGAAGTGGTAGACGAGTTCGTCGGCGCGATCACCCTCTAGGGTTTCCCTCACCCTCATCCATCTGGCGAGGTATTCGTGGGGAGGTTCTCCGTACCTTTGAATGCATTTGGCTAGATCAAAGATGGTGATGATGCCAACAAAGTGTGACATTCGCATCTCTGACGCTCGGGGAAGTTAATCGGATTTGCGAGGTCCTTCCACCTTTATATCCTGCACACGGGCGGTTTGGGTGGGCCTTGAATTTTCTAGATCTGAGCCGCCATACTCCAGAGAGAGGTACGACCCAGATTCTTCCGGGAACATATCCTACCCATAGGTGGTCCGTGCGGGTCTTGACGAGTTTCCGACTTCCTGGGGGCTAGGACCCGAGTCAGTTTCGCTGATGAAGATGTGGATGTCTCCGAAGGGAATGACGGAGCAGCGCATAGGGTTCGTCTTCGTCGGCACCCAGAACTCATCTGAGGGGATGACCGGGACATTGCGGGAGAAGAGAACGCATCTGATGGCTACGGTGTCACCGATTCCCGCGAAGAGCTTGGACCTCGCCCGTTGTAGAGCTTGAAGCGCCTCCTGCCCCATGGTGGGCGCCAACTGTTGTGGTATTGCCGACGAGTACGCCATGGAGGGGTCCTCACAGTGCGTGTTTAGAGATGTGGGGTAAGGCGGAGAGTTTGCGGGTACGAGGTAACACAGTTTACCCAGGTTCAAGTCCCACAATGGTGGCGGAACTCTACTCCTGCTATAAATCACTATAATGGCAATACGCTAAGTTATAGAGATTGGTTCACTGTGCGAGGTGTTGTATGTTTCGTGCCCTAAAGGCTCCCATAGGTCCGGATTATAAAGGCGCTAGAATCTAGGGTTACAAGGAAAAGACCTTGCCGGACAAGGCAAAGAGTTCTACACTAATACAAACTAGTCTTTCGTGTCTTGCACTCCAAGGCTCCGGGTATGTCGGTGACTCTTGTGTAGCCTTCCTTAATCCGGCATGGGCCTCCCTTCTGGATCCATCTAACTGGGCTGCCCAGCAGGCCATAGGCCTTGCTACCAACTATGGGTCACCCAGGTTAGCCGGATTAGAGACATGCTATGATGATACCCATTTAGCATATCCCCAACAACTTGGTTGGCTAGTTCAGACCTGGAACTACATGATATGTAGTGGGAACAGTTTGGTACCTTACCGTGTGAAAGATTCCCAGGTCCTTCAGCTGATGATTCTATGGGACAATGTGAATTGCTGAAACAAGTCAATTTAGTCGACAATTACAATAATCAATTTTAAGATTGGATGACACTTATGAAGAAGGATCACTCATACTTGCCTCAGAACTTCTTCTTATTGAGATTCCTTAGTGGATTGAAAGAAACCATAAGACATGACACCAAATGTCACAAGCCAACCACACTAAGCTCTGCTTATTGGTTTGCAGGACAACAAGAGCAGTCTTATTTGGCTCATAGCAAAAGAAAACTTGTCAGTACAAATGCCATAACTGCAAGAGGGCAAACCAACAACAGAAATATGTTCAACAGAGATAATAAACCTAGAACCTTGTCTGACAAAAGAGAAAAAGGAAAATGTTGGTACTGTCTTGAGAATTGTACATTTGTCCATAAGTGCAACACTGTTGAAAATATCCTACATGCCATTTAGCTACAAGGTCACTCAGATGAATAACAAGAACAAGATGAGGCAGCCAAAATGAGGAAATGTCAGTAGAACAGAAACAAGTGAAGGAAAAAGTAATGTCAATATTTGCAAATGCATTGGGAATGAATGGAGATGAGACACTATCCCTAGCAGTCAATATTGCTGGGACTCAAGCAATTGCACTCGTGGATTCAGGTAGTTCTAGTACATTCGTGGACAAAAAAATTGCTATTAAACATAACCTCTACATGCTGAATGCACTAGCAAGAACAGTGACTGTAGCTGGGGGCGGAACATTAATCAGTGATGCAATTGTACCCAACTGTAAGTACAACATCTAGAACAAGAAATTCACCACTGATTTCAATATTCTACCCTTAAAAGGATATGACATTGTTTTGGGGGTGGCCTGGCTAAAATTGTATAACCCAACAACATTTGATTGGGTAAGCAGATACCTACAATCATAGATGAAGGAACTGCATACACCTTCACTAATTATGTAGCCAGACAAAGGAGTCACTTGATTTCACATACCCAGTGCAACAAAATTCTTCCAGCTAACTGATAAGAATGAAGAACAATTGTGTCAGTAAGTATTTCGAGAATGCTTTCAACAAATCTTCCACAAATACACATATATCTTTGAGTCACCTAGTGGATTACTCCTGTCAGAAATTGTGATCATCAAGTCAGATTGAAGGAGGGACCAATTCCCAAGAATATTAGACCCTATAGTATGCCTCATAAGAAAAAGGATATTGTGGAGAAACTAATAAAAGAGATATTGTCAAATCATGAGATCAGACACAGCTCAAGCCCATTCTCTTCACCTACAATTGTAGTGACAAAGAAAGGCAAAGGATGGAGATTGTGTACTGACAATAAAGAATTCAATGCACTCACTATCAAAAACACATATCCAATCCCAATGATTAAGGAATTGTTAGATAAGCTGAAAGGAGCGAAAATATTCTCCAAGTTGGACCTGAGATCAGGGTATCAACAAATTAGGATGCATGAGAAGGACATTAGCTAGACTGCTTTTAGGACACACTCTAGGGAGTAAATGGTTATGCCCTTTGGCTTGACTAATGCACCAACTACCTTCCAGGAGTTGTTGAATCATATATTTCACAACCATCTCAAAAATTGTCTTAGTGTTTTTTGATGACATACTGGTATACGGCCAAAATGAACAAGAACACTCTGAACATCTTCAAACAGTCTTACAAATACTCAGAGAGAATCAGCTCAAAGCCAAATTATCCAAGTGTAGATTCTTTTCGCCTCAAGTGTAATATTTAGGACACATAATATCTGCTGAAGGAGTATCTACAGATCCAAGAAAAATACAAGATATCTTGGCTTGGAAAAAACCTAAGAATATGACTCAGTTGAGAGGTTTACTGGTTTAACTGGATATTATAGGAGATTTGTGCAAGTATATGCTTCTATGTGCAAACCTTTGCATGAAGCACTAAAAAAGAATGCATTCAAGTGGACAAGCAGTCAGCAGGAAACTTTTCAAAAGATAAAGGAAGTAATGACTACTCCCCCTGTTCTAGCACTACCTAATTTTCAGAATCCATTTGTAATGGAAACAAATGCATCTGGATTTGGTCTGGGAGTTGTACTGATGCAAGAAGGCATACCTATACATTCTCTAGTAAAACATTAGGAGTTAAAGCCATTACATTGTCCATATATGAAAAAGAAGCTCTAGCAATCTTGGAGGCTATTAAGAAATGGAGACGCTACCTCTTGGGAAATAAGTTAATAATAAGGAGTGATAAAAAATCTAAAATACCTAGCAAGCTAGAGATTGTTAGAAGGCATTCAACATAAGATGATGCTTAAACTTCTGGAATTGACTTTGTCATAGAATATAAAAAATGCAGGGAGAACTCTATAGTAGATGCCTTATCTAGAAAGGAAGAACTACAAATAAATGAAGCTTGTTTAGCAATGTCAACTGGAATTCCTAAGTGGATGGAAGATATTGAAGCAAGCTATCTAGAAGATTCCAAATACAATAATATTTTAGTCGAATTGGTTGTAGACACTAACAATAATCCCAATTATACTCTCACTTCTGGCATACTAAGATACAGAAACAGAACAGTCATTGGATCTGCTAGAAATATGAGATAAATATTGTTTGAGGCTTTTCATTCATCCACATTTGGAGGACATTCTGGACAAAAGGTAGCATCGCATAGGATGAAAAACCTATTCTATTGGCCTCAGCTGAAATAGTTTGTGGCTGAGAAAGTTTCACATTTCCCAACATGTCAAATTTCCAAAATAGAACATGTTCATTATCCTGGATTATTGGATCCACTCAGAATCCCCAAAATGAAATGGGAAGAAATCACTCTAGATTTTATTGAAGGACTGCCCAAGTCAAAAGGTAAGGATGTTATACTTGTAGTGGTGGATAGATTGACAAAATATGCACACTTCCTAGCCCTGTCACACCCCTTCACTATGCATCAGTTGCTAACATATTCATGGACAATATCCACAAACTACATGGGCTTCCTAAGGTAATAGTCTCTAACAGAGATGATTTTCACCAGCAAGCTATGGCAAGAGGTGTTCTCTACTTTAAAAGTTAGACTACATTTTAGCTCTGCTTACCACCCTGAATGTCATGGAAAAACTAAGAGAGTTAATCAATGCTTAGAGTAGTACCTCAGATGTATGGCCTTTAGAGAACCTAAGAAATGGGCAAAATGGTTGCCTGCTGTAGATTGGTGGTATAATACTTGCTACCACACCGTAAGAAATCACCCTTTGAAGCTCTTTATGGATATGCTCCTCCTCAGATTGGGGAAATCTATGTACCTTGTGATGCTAGTGAAGAAGCTCATATCACCATATAAGATCATGAGCAAATGATGAAATCTCTACAAGCAAACTTGACAGCTGCCCAAAATAAAATGAAAATGTTTGATGACATGAAGAGAACTAAAAGAAGATTTGAAGTAGGAGATATGGTCTATCTTAAAATGCAACCTTATAGAGAAACAATACTGGGATTGTGAAACAACCTCAAACTAACATCCAAGTACTATGGACCATTCAGGGCGATGTCAAAGATAGGCAGAGTAGCCTACAAGTTACAACTACCTGAAGGAACTAAGTTGCATGATGTGTTCCATGTGAACCAATTGAAGAAACATCTAGGACCAGCATCTCTTCCAAACTCACATTTGCCTCTACTCACTCGTGAGGGTAAGATCAAAACATTTCCTTTGCCAATTTTGCAACGTTGATAGGTTCCCTGGTCTGGATGAACCTATGATATTGTGGTGGTTCGGTGGCTCATTCACTAGGAGAACCTATCTAAAGTGGAAGATACATGGGAGGATGCCAAGTTTATTCAAGAAACATTTACAACTTTCAAGCCTTAAAGTCTTGTCTCCAAGGGCGGTATTGTCAGGATTTAGTACCCTGTGTACACATGTTAGCTCAAGGAATGGTTGAGATGGAAATTAAGAGAGGAGATCCAAGGTACCATAAGTAGTACCATTTTATATTAAGTGAGATGATTATGTAATAAAGTACTTATGGTACTGTATTAATGAAGGAGATATGCCCTAGAGGAAAATATTAAAGTGTTTTATTTGATATATCCCTTTTATGTTCATAATACGTTTCATACTGTGCTATAATCATGTTAATACGAAACGTTAAGACACGTGTGGTATGTAAACAAATTGTGTCTCCAGTTACCTCTAGCAACTAGCTCATCGGTCATGATTATGTTCTAGGGTTTCGAGATCATGGGCATTTATGCCAATTGACAATGAGGTTACATCATTGGTTGAATGATGTGATAGACAAATACCGAATAAGTTATATCACAATGAGATCTAGTTACAAACGTTCATCATTGATGATAACAAGAGAAATCTCATAACCTGATCCTTTGATTGTGAGATAATACAAATCACCGTTCTGGAGGGAGCTTAGATGGCATCAAGCATCAAGCCGTAAAAGGGTGATCAAAACGGTGCCACTCGGGTTTTCTAAAGGAACGTGTAGAGGGGTACATATCAAGACCAGGATTTGCCAAATCCAAGTAACGGGTAGATATACGTGGCCATCTCGGTGACGTTGCATTACCGAAGCTTGTAAGCGTGTGGCTAGGCCATGGAATGCAACGACATGGGAATGAGTAAACAAGTTCATCGGTAACGAGGTGGAACTAGGTATGAAGATATCGGAGATCAAAGCTCGAAGTAACTAGGTATCAAGTGGCAAAGGGAATGGGGAGAGACATTAAAGGTTCAAGCGATAAAATTCATGAAATGCACGGGGGTCATAATGGGCATCCAGGTCCCACTGATGATCATTGATATGAGAGAGGTCTCGATCATGTCTAGAGTGTTTCCGAACCGAAGGGTGTCACGCTTAAGGTTGCATATGCATAGGGATTGATATGGCACCATGAGAGAAATGAGAGAGAGAAAATGTAATAGTTCTGTGTAACACCCAATGTTGATCGGAGGGGTCCGGAAGGAGTTTTGGAGTGAAGGAATATAATAATATATGTATTTTACATTAATTGGTTGAATTAATATTAAAATATATTTTTTATTTTATTTTTATAGGCAACCCTTTGCTAATGGGCCTCACCTGGAGGGGAGGCCCAAAGGGGAAAGGCGCCTACGGAGGAGGGCAAGTTGGCTAGACCCTAGTAGGCTCCCCATGTGGGTCCCACCTAGGCCGACAGCTGTGGGAATAGTCCAACACCGCCTTCCCCTTGGGTGGTGCCCCTCCCCTCCCACTATATATATAGGGGCCACCCCTCCCCTTGGAAAACCATCCCATTCTCTATTCTCTCTCATTTCCTTTGAGGGTTTCACTGTAATATTGGAGAGGACCTCAAGGGTTTTGAGTTCTCCACCTTCACACTACCGTCGTGTGATCTTCGGTTCGCCATCTTTCTTCTTATGTTGTTCGGTTGGATTGGAGCCTGAGAGGCATCGCCTACACCGAACGTGTGTAGAACTTCGGAGACACCACACTTGGGGTGCTTGGAGATGCTCGTCTTCATCAACATACGCCTTCCTACATAAGGCATTCTTCAGTTTTCAAAGGTATGAATACAATCTTCCTTTTCTGTTACTTATGTCTGCATAGTATAGATCCTGGTATTAGTGTTCGTGTAGTTAGAATTTTTTTATTTTTTGCTCTAGAACCCTAGAGTGGTATTAGAGCAGGTCTATGGGTAGTTATGTCTTACAGATAGAACACATAGCAATATGTGGGCATTGATTTTATAGTTGCTACCCTCTTTTGTGTTCTTGTTCATATCGCGGTACTGTTTGATGAAGCGGCCCCCAACCAACATTACGTGGTGATTCACGAGTCTAGTCCACAAGTAAGTGGCTTTGGGGGGTCTCTGTCTCTCTATAGTAGTTGATATGGCATTAACATTGGAGGGCCCTGAAAAGGGAAGAAAAATGACAATCATTGAATCCATGTTGTGGCTCTACGTTCATAGGTGGGAAGGGGTTCTACCGTGAAATTCCTAAAGCCGCGTAAAACTTGCAATAGATAAAGTAGAGGCGTCTAACTTTATTTTGCAGGGGCGTGTGTCATGACATGGTAATGGTAAGTTTGTGAAACATTCTCATTAGAGCTCTTGATGGCGATCAAGACGCTGCAACCTTGTCATGGCACCATACTTTGGAAGTATTCTTTATGCATCTTATTGTGCTTGTGTATTAGGATATACGACGGTAGCATAATAGGATGATCCCTCACATAATTCCAATTATAGTGTTCCCCTATGCGTGTGCACCACCAAGAAAGTTCTCCGTTATGAGGCAGGCCGTGACGATCGGGTGTCATACATATTTGCGTTTGCATACGGTGGGTGTAAGCCATGTTGCACTGCAACACACAAGTCAAAATTGGCGATCCTAGAATGTACATACATTGCCTCAGAACACAGGAGACCGAAAGGTCGAGCATGAGTCACATATGATGTGATTGACATTAAAAATGTATACCTTTGAAACTGCATTGTTGGCCGTGACGATCGGGGGTGGTGTAGTGCATTAGTATCATGTGATCACCAAACGAATTGAGGGATGTTCGTTTGAGTGGGAGTTCTTTGTTTTGGTTTATAGCTTGAATTAAAACTTGTACTCAATATTATGAACATGGTCTAATCACTTTGCAAATCCTTCCTAGATGTGTCGCCCACCCACCTTCAACCTTAGCACCTTCCTCGAGAAGGACAAGCTGAAAACTAATGGAACCAACTTCACTGCATGGTTCCGCAATCTGAGGATCCTCCTAGTCCCCTACACACTGACTTATGTCATCGAGGCTAAGCTTCCTTCTAAGCCTGCAAATTCTGCCTCTGAGGATGAAAAGAATGTCTTGCAGTCCAAGGCGGATGATTTCTCCCTCATCCAAAGTGGAATTCTCTATGCCATGGAGCCAAAGCTTCAAAAGTGTTTTGAGAAGATGAATGCTTTTGAGATCATTGAAGATCTCAAGGCTGTCTTTGCTCTACAGGCTCAGGCAGAGAGGTATGATGCTTTCGAGCTCTTCTTCCCTGCCAAGATGGAAGAGCACATCAGTATAAGTGAGCACGTGGTCAAAATGTCTGGCTACATTAAACGCTTGAATTCCCTGGATTGCAAAATCCCGGAAGAGCTCATGATAGATTCGGTGCTGCACTCACTGCCCCCTAGGTACAAGAGTTTTGTGATGAACTACAACATGCAATGGATGACTAAGACCCTTGATTAAGTATTCGCCATGATCAAAACTGCTGAGATCAAAATCAAAAAGGAGCACACGATGTTGATGGTCAATAAGACCACCAACTTTAAAAAGCCGGGGCATAATGGCAAGATAAATAAGACTAAGAAGGATGGAAAACCTATTGCCAAAACCACTAAGGCTTCCAAGCCCGGCCCTAAGCCCGGTGTCACGTGCTTCTACTCCAAAGGGGACGGGCACTGGAAATGCAACTTCATCAAGTACCTTGATGACAAGAAAGCCGACAAGATATCCGCCAAAGACAAAGGTATATTTGATATACATGTGATAGATGTATTCCTTACTAGCACTAGGAGGAACAACTAGGTATTTGACATCGATTTTGTTGCTCACATTTGTAACTCTCAGTAGGAGCCACAGAGTAAGAGGTGCTGAGGAAGGACAAGGTGAAGATGCGCGTTGGCAACGGCTTGAAAGTCGACGTGGTGTCCGTCGACACTCTACCTCTACGTGTGCCGTCAGGATTGATATTAGTCTTGAATAAATGCTACTATGTACCCAAATTAAGTATGAATATTGTGAGTGGATCTTGCTTGTTGCAAGATCATTATTCATTCAAATCCAGATCAAGTTGTTGTTCTATTTATATGATTGAAGTTTTTTATGTTCATGCACCTGTGTGTAATGATTTATCCTTGCTGGATCTTGATTGCAATACTCACATCCATAATGTTGATGCTAAATGTTGTAAGCACAATGATGATAATACCATGTATCTATGGCATTGCCGGCTTGGTCATATTGGCGTAAAGTGCATGAATAAGCTCCATTCTTACGGACTCTTGGAATCATTGGATTTTGAATCCCTTGATACGTGTGAGCCTTGCCTTATGGGAAATATGACTAGGACACCATTCTCTAGCATGACGGAGTGGGCTACAGACCTATTGGGAATCATGCATACAGATGTGTGTGGTCCAATGAGCGTCTCAACACGCAATGGTAATCGTTATTTTGTTATCTTTACTAATGATTTGAGTAGATATGAGTATATCTACTTAATGAAGCACAAATCTAAAACCTTTGAAAAGTTCAAGGAATTTCAGAAAGAAGTAGAGAATCAACTGAACAAGAAAATCAAGCATCTATGATCCGATCATAGAGGATATTATTTGAGTTATGAATTTGGCATGCAATTGAGGGACTATGGTATTGTACCACAACTTACACCAGCCGGGATACCTCAGTGTAATGGTGTGTCGAAATGGTGTAACCACACTCTATTAGACTGTGTATGGTCCATGATGTCTTTGACTGATTTGTCCGTATCATTTTGGGGATATGTATTGGAAACCATCGCTTTTATTCTAAACCAAGCACCATCCAAATCCGTGGAGACAACCCCATATGAGATATGGAATGGCAAGAAGCCAAAGTTGTCATTCTTGAAAGTTTGGGGATGTGAGGCTTACGTTAAGAAACTACAGCCTGACAAACTCAAACCCAATGCGGAAAAGTGTATCTTTGTAGGATACCGAAGGGAAACCACTGGGTATACCTTCTACAACAAGGCCGAAGGCAAAACATTTGTCGCGAAGAACGACACCTTTCTTGAGAAAGAGTTTCTCTCTAAAGGAGTTAGTGGAAGGAAGATTGATCTTGATGAGGTTATTGATCCTTCTCTCCAAATACCAAGTAGCACAACAGAAGCTGTTCCGGAACGGCCCTCAACGACAGAGAAAGGATCAAATGATAATGATCAGAACAACCACATCGAAGCTCCTACAGTTTGGAAGTCTGGAAGAATACACACCACTCCTGATTGGTACAGTAGTCTTGTGATGACTTTCATTTTGAATAAACAAGAGGAACCTGCAAACTACAGAGAAGTTATGGAAAGTGTTGATTCCGAGAAATGGCTAGAAGCCATGAAATCCGAAATAGGATCCATGTACGAAAACCAAGTTTGGACCTTGTTGGATCTTCTGGAAGGCCACAAGGCTGTGGAAAATAAATGGATCTTTAAGAAAAAAGACATATGTTGATGGTAATGTACTGTAACACCCCGTCCACTCCTGGGCCCAGGGGGTGTCACTCCTGGTAGCTTAATAGGATATCTAGACTGGCCCCACAGACCAACACTAGTCTTTTCGGCGCACTTTGTTCTCACTCGTGTGCACCCGGTTACCCACTTTCCGGTCGGTCACCCATCCTAGAATTGCTCTAGGCCAAGCACGCTTAACCTTAGAGTTCTTTTCGAATGAGCTTCCAGAAAAGAAGTTGCAACTTGTTGGTATGAGTATTCTATCAATCCTATTAAGCCATGTGCCTGGTCTCACATACACCCACCCTTTAGAAGATCGATGCCCTCATCGATCAAGCACACCCCAGGAACGTTCCCTCTTGGCACACGTCTGTGCGTCTAGTGCCGGCACATGTGCCATGTCGTGTCCACTCTGGGCCACACGCGCCATGCTCCACATGTCCCGCCACTAACCCGCACACACCCGTGTAATCGCAAGGGTCGGCTCTGATACCACTTTGTAACACCCCGTCCACTCTTGGGCCTAGGGGTGTCACTCCTGGTAGCTTAATAGGATATCTAGACTGGCCCCACAGACCAACACTAGTCTTTTCTGTGCACTTTGTCCTTACTCGTGTGCACCCGGTTACCCAGTTCCCGGTCGGTCACCCATCCTAGAATTGCTCTAGGCCAAGCACGCCTAACCTTAGAGTTCTTTTCGAATGAGCTTCCGGAAAAGAAGTTGCAACTTGTTGGTATGAGTATTCTATCAATCCTATTAAGCCATGTGCCTGGTCTCACATGTACCATCCACACGGCTCGACTTGTCACAAAGGGGTTTCGAAAAATTCAAGGAGTTGACTATGATGAGACCTTCTCTCCCATAGCGATGCTAAAATATGTCTGGATTCTACTAGCAATTGCTTCTCATTTCGGTTATGAAATATGGTAGATGGATGTCAAAACATCATATGGACACATTGATGAAGAATTGTATATGATACAACCAAAAGGTTTTGTTTATCCTAAGGATGCTGTGAAAGTATGCAAACTTCAGCGATCCATTTTTGGGCTGAAGCAAGCATCTCGGAGTTAGAACCAATGTTTTGATCAAGTGATCAAAAGTTTTGGAATTTTCCAAAATCAACAAGAGTTCTGTGTTTACAAAACAATTAGTGGGAGCTCAGTGGTTTTCCTAGTAGTATATGTGGACGACATATTACTTATGGGGAATAATGTGGAACTTTTGTAAAGCGTAAAAGCATATCTGAGTAGTCAGTTTTCCATGAAGCGCTTAGGTGAAGCTGCATACATATTGGGCATCAAAATCTATAGAGATAGATCGAGACGCATGATATTACGTCAAAGTACTTACCTTGAGAACATTTTGAAGAGGTTCAAAATGGAGAATGCCAAAAGGGGTTTTGTGCCTGTAACGAAAGGTAGCACACTGAGTTTGACTCAATCTCCGGCAATAGATGCTGATAGAGAAAGGATGTCTTATATCCCCTATGCCTCAGCCATAGGCTCTATCATGTATGTAATGCTAAGAACTCGACCTAATGCGGCATTAGCTCTTAGTTTTTCTAGCCGATACCAAATTAATCCAGGTATGGATCACTGGAAATCTATGAAAAATATCCTAAAGTATCTCAAGAGAACAAATGAGTTGTTCCTAGTCTATGGAGGTAGAGACGAAGCTCTAGGCGTAACTGGTTACATGGATGCAAGCTAGAACACGGATCCTGCTGACTCGAAGTCTCAAACAAGATATGTGTTTATGGTGAATGGTGGGGCGGTAAGTTGGATGAGCGGGAAGCAACCAATAGTAGCACAATCTACAATGGAGTCGGAATACATCGTAGATGTTGAAGTGGTGAATGAAGCTCTTTGGCTAAGGAATTTTGTCATCGAACTGGGAGTTATTCCAAGTGTGCAAGACCCCATGATGATCTATTGTGATAACACGGGTGCTATTGCAAATGCAAGGGAACCAAGAACTCATTCCACGGCCAAACATATCAAGCTACGTTTTCACGTCAGCCGACAAAATGTTGATGATGGTGAAATCAAGATTTGCAAAGTACACACAGATCTGAATGTTGCAGATCCTTTAACTAAATGTCTTCTACAAGCCAAGCATGAGCAACACCGGGATGCCATCGGTGTTAGGTTCTTGCCTACTGTAACTAGATTAATTTGTAGTCTAGTGCAATTGGGATACTAAAGGAGATATGCCCTAGAGGCAAATATTAAAGTGTTTTATTTGATATATCTCTTGTATGTTCATAATACGTTTCATACCGTGCTATAACCATGTTAATACGAAATGTTAATACACGTGTGGTATGTAAAAAAACTATGTCTCTAGTTACATCTAGCAAACTAGCTCATGGGTCATGAGGATGATCTTGGGTTTCGAGATCATGGGCATTGACATGGGTATACCCTACGGGTACTCATGTTTAGCCTATACGGTCCAGCCCAAGAGGAACACACGGAAACAATAGAAGCCCAACAAGGATTCGGGTGGCCCAAGTCCAGAGGAAGGCGACTCCTTGAAGGACACGATGTTGGGTTTGCAGCATAGAAAACAAAAAATTTCCTACGATGGGAACTATTATACGCCAAGATCTATCTATTAGATACAAGAAACGGATAGATATACATCCATAGAGAACATACCCTGGAAGACAAAAAAGCTTTGTTAACGAGATAGAACTCGTGGATGATGTAGTCGTACACTTGCCGATCTCAAGATCATGATGAAGTCCAGCATGTCCAGCAGGTCCAGCTCCAGCACGTCCATCAGATCCAGCTCCAGCAAGTCTAGCACCACTAAGTCTAGCACCACAAAGCAGCAGTGCATCCATGATCACACACATGTACGGTACCCCGACAACCCCCGTCCCTCGCTCCAGCAAAGCAGCAGAAGCAGCAACTCCTTTCCAGATAAAGCCACCAGGAACATGTATCTTGCTAATCCGAGACCATGGGGAATAACTAGAGGGGGAGAGAGATCCTTCATGAGGAGGTGTGAGAGTGGATGAGGAGGAGGTGCTCCTTATATAGGGGAGGGGGGCAGCCCAAGGGGGCATGGCGCCAGCCATGGTGGGTTCCCCCACCTGTCCCTCATTCATGTGGGTGGAGCTCCCACTCACATAAACACACACCTCCACTCATGTCCACTCACATGCATTAAATTTCCACCAAATTTAATGCAAGCTCTCATTAAATAAAATTATTTTATTTATTTTATTCAGAATTTTGTTAATTATGTTAATTAACAAACATTCACATAAAACCCCTGCAACATTTCAATATCCCATGCAGAACCAGTTTCTGCAATTTCACCCGAAACAATTCCGGTTTCCATCGAAATGATTCCAGCGCTTTCTTAAATCTTTATCTGAAACATATTTGCTCCAAATAGTGTCGGTATCCCTTAAGTGTGTCACCCTACGGTTTGCGAATAATGCAGACATGATCGAGACCCCTCTCCAATCAATAATCAGCAGCGGGACCTAGAGATCCGTACGGACTCCCACATATTCAATGATGACTCTTGTGATCGTGTGAACCTTTAACGTCGTAACTAAATCCCTTTGTCTCGCGATATATTACATGTCCGAGATTCGATCATCGGTATCCAAATACCTAGTTTGATCTTTGATACATTGCAAATGTATCTATAATTTTTGATGTTCCATGCTTGGTTTTATCTACTTTCTTATGTTTTGTCCACACTTTGGAGTACTTTTCATATGATTTTCTTGGACTAACCTATTAACAAGATGCCACAGTGCCAGTTGCCTGTTTTCTGCTGTTTTGGTTCAGAAAGTCGAAAATGAATATTCTCAGAATTGGACAGGACAAAAGCCAAAGTTCCTATTTTACCGGAAGACTCACGGAGCCAGAATACGAGACGGAGGAGGGCCAGGGCCTGGCCACACCATGTGGTGGCGCGGGCTAGCCCTAGCCGCGCCACCAGGTGGTGTGGGCCCCCTGGCACTCCATCGACCTTGCCTCCTTCACCTATAAGAGCCTCCCGATACCAAAACCCTAAATCATCAAGCCTCCAACCACGAAAGTTCCATGGCCTGCCACCGAAGGAGATTCGAGGATAGAAAGTCTCTGCTCGCACCTGTTTGGGACGGGGAAGTGCCCCCGGAGCCATCTCCATCGATCTGCACCACCATCTCCATCACCATTGCTGATTCCCATGATGAGGAGGGAGTAGTTCTCTCTCAAGGTTAAGGGTTCTATCGGTAGCTATATGTTCATCTCTCTCTCTATGCGTGATCATATTGTGATCATGAGCTTCTAATCTATAGATGTACTTTGCTACTCAAGTGCTTTAATAGATCTCTGCTCTCCCCATGTGTGTGAAAGTGACAGCGTGCATACCATGGTGGCACTTAGGCTAGAGATTACAAATACTTGTTATGAGTTATATTTGGAGTTGGATGTCTTTATGAAATTGTGGTGTTTGTTGGACTCATCTAGTACTCAAGGTGACAATATGGGGTTTTCTAGATGGGAAAGGCTTACTTTGAGGTGTGTTGTTATAGCCCTACCAACGATTAGAGTGTCCAACCGAAGAGTAGTTAAGAGTAGTATCATGAAGAGAAGATATTTATATGAGAGAGTGTTCACTAGTGAAAGTATGATCCCTAGGCCTTGTTTCTAAGCATTGATACACCGTTTGCAACTAGATCTGTTACATGTTTGCTTGCTTCCATCTTTATTTCAGTTTGCCTTTAGTCTCTTCCACGCCATCAAAGTACTTTCTATCACCGTTACCACTTATAGTTATCTATACCACTTGTATTTCACTATCTCTTCGCCGAACTAGTGCACCTATAAACCTGACAAGTGTATTGGGTGTGTTGGGGACACAAGAGACTTCTTGTATCTTGATTGCAGGGTTGCTTGAGAGGGAATACCTTTGACCACTTCCTCCCTAAGTTCGATAAACCTTGGGTGATCCAATTAAGGGAAAACTTGCTGCTGTTCTACAAACCTCTGCACTTGGAGGCCCAACAACTGTCTACAAGAATAGAAGTGCGTAGACATCAATCTTGTTGCCGACATGCACTCTTTTCTCGTTCCCGTGATATAACATTCTAGTGATCACATCACTTGCTTGCAAGCTATTTCAATGTGATATCACCGAGAGGGCCCCGAGTATATCTATCCGTCATCGGGATGGACAAATCCCACTCTTGATCCATGATCCTCTACATAACACCTTCATAGCACTGAACCCACCTTTATAGTCACCCTGTTACGGTGTGATGTTTGATGTTATCAAGATACTCTTCCGGTGTTAGTGATTAACATGGTCTCATGGTCTAAGGACTAGGATTACTCCGTATGATGTTATAGCAATATAAACATAATGACTTTGATCATAATGCTATACTTCGGATGAATGTTTATCACATCATTACACCAATGTTGTGACCTTGTTATTAACAACATCCAATGTCCATGATCAGGAAACCTTGATCATCTTGTTAATCAACGAGCTAGTTTATATGAGAGGCATTACTAGGAACTTTGTATTTTGTTTATTAAACATACATGTATTAACGTTTCCAATTAATACAATTATAGCATGTAAAATAAACATTTATCCTAAACATGGAATAAGATAATAACCATTTTATTATTGCCTCTCGGGCATATTCCCTTCAGTCTCCCACTTGCACTAGAATCAATAATCTAGTTTCTAAATTTGTATATACAACACCTAGGTGTTGAATATACGCGTTTGCTAGTGGTTAACATAATCTCCGGATCTGGTACTTTCAGGTCCGTGTTTATTTGCATGTCTTTGCGTCTCTACGCATCACTCATTCTCTAATGAGATGGCTTTGTATAAATTTGGTCCTTTGGTGAGACCTTTAGTTCCTTTGGGTTAAATCATGTCAATAATATTGTCGTACAATATATCTTCATTGTATTATCCCACTATGAACCACACCTAGTTTGATAACA
Organism: Avena insularis; assembly: GCA_023614405.1. Taxonomy (NCBI): domain Eukaryota; kingdom Viridiplantae; phylum Streptophyta; class Magnoliopsida; order Poales; family Poaceae; genus Avena; species Avena insularis. Next base: position 235,966,141 of record CM042688.1, on the reverse strand, counting down.
AACTACTTGACACAAATGCCCTCCTTTGCTGCTACTATGGCAGTCATATACTTAGCCTTTTGTTTGTAGTATCCGTCACAATGTCTTAACTTTGGAACTCATAGAAATCCATCATGGAATTTCCTTTCCATAATATTGTGCCACCATAGTTTAAATTGAGATAAATTTAATTTGTATCTTGTGACAAACTAGTTTCAATGTAACATATTACAATGAACTATGATTCACTATTTGTCACTTATACATGATATATTCTTAGTTCTTGCAAAGCTCATAAGAATATATTTACTATCATCCAATGATCATCTTATGAATCATTCTAGTATATGCTCATAACATTTAGAGCATTGGACATATATGGATATGTACATATCATGGTATTATTGATCAAAATCTTCATGTGATTTTACTCACCAAGTGTTGAAACACTTTAATCTTGATACAATCCTTTCCATGTAGCAAGAACCTTTCTTGTTGTTTCCATATTGAACAATTTTCAATATCTCATATATGTATGTCTGGCACAACCATATTAGCGCCTCAATCTATCCATATAGACATTGATGCCGAATATTCCGGTTTTGCCCAAGTCTTTCATCAAAATCTAATTTTAATGAAATTCTTAACCCATGTCAATAAAAGATACATCATTTCCAATCAACAATATGTACTCTGCATAATGTATTGGAAATTTGTCTCAGAGCTCCCACTTAATTTCTTGCAAATGCAAGCATCTTCATCGTCTTCGATGAAATTAAACTCCTTTAATATTTTCATCACGGTGAAGAAGGCAACTCCGCTATGCTTACTTCAACTATTGAAGTTTGCATGCCCTTTTAGCACCCTTTGAATTAACAAAACCCTTCGAACCGCGTCTTGTACATGTCCTAGGTAACCATTCTATTAGAATAACATTGTTTTGTTTGTTAAACTACCATACACCAAATTATATGTAGTGGTTGCTAGATTAATCCATCAAGACTAAATATCGCTATGAAATATCAAATCTTGTCATAGTCAACTACTTGAACATAGTCGTAAATTCCTTTCTGACATTTCGATTATTTCATAGATGTGAAACATCTATGTCTATTTCTTTATAGATACAAACACGACCGATAGGCTTCATGCCTTCTCGGAGGGTCTTCCAAGTTCAAAAGCTTGATTTCTCGTGTATGGAAACTATCACAGATTTTATGACTTCTAGTCATTCTATGAAGTCAGTGCCCATCATCGCTTCTTTGCATGCAGTCGGTTCATTATTGTCAAAACAATAATGACTTGTTTATCAAATCTCATTATTTGATTGTTACCCGATGCATATGGTTCAAATAGGAACTCTAATCTCCAAGATTACAACCTTTGTAATCACGGGAGCCATGAGCATTGTGGCCGCCACTGGAACACTTTCCGGCGATGTGCCATTTAGCACATATAGCTAAGGTTCAATAACCTTCTCAAAGTTCATTGTCCTCCCACTTAACTTTTCGCGAAAAATTCCTTCTCAGGAAACTTAACGTTCCAAGTGACAAACTCTTTTGTTCTCGGTGTTATGGAGGAATACCCAACAAATTCTTTGGGATAACCTACAAAGACGTGCTTATCTGACTTTGGTTGTAAACATTTACTTATGCATAGAAAACCAAAATTTAAGAAAAGACAATTCGGGTTTTATCCCAAACCATAACTTATATGGTGTCATTTCAACGGATCACGATGGTGCTCTTTTTAGTGTAAAAGTGGTAGTCTCTAAAGCTTTAATCTTTAAAACATAATGGCAGTTTAATAAATTACACCTTTGATCTTACCATGTCAAAAAAGGTTTGATTTGATCTCTCAAACATACCATACTCCTGTGGTTTATCGGAAAATGCAAATTTCGTGGAACAATTCCTGAAATCTTAGGTGTTTTGCTAAACCTGTAACTCAAATATCTTCCTTTATAATCAAATCATAAATTCTTTATTTTCTTGTTACAATGATTTTCCACTTCATCTTGAAAGTCTTTGAACAATTTTCAAATGTTTCATACTTATTCCTTATTAAGTAAATATATAGATATATTCACTCAAATTTCCGGGGAAAGCATATGAAGTCGAAAGATGCACCGCACATGGCTACATATAATGGACTATGCACATCATCATGCAGTATTTCCAATAAGTTAGTCATGCGTTCCTCTTTGGCCTATGAACAGAGTTTCAATTATCTCGAGGAAAGTTTTACAAGCGTCAAGTAATCAAAATCAAAAGACTACAAAAAATCCATCAAAATGGAGTTTCTTCATGTTCTCTTTACAATATAATTTAAACGACGATGTCACTTTGTAAGTGATCTTTCAATCATTTGTCTTGTGAAATTTTAGCAATAGTTTTATGGATGTGATTTCTCCAACTAGACTTGTAAAAGTTCATCCATATTTTATGTAATATGGTAATTATTTGAACAAACAATGTTCTCATAATACCGGAACAAAATAACAATTATTTGAACAAATCTTGAAGGCAAGCTCTGATGTCAACGAGAAATACAATAACTCCTTATTTGTTTTTGATGAACGTCATCACATATTCTTTTGCTAGTTACTTAGGCCATTGTAGTTCATGAATTGCATCGTTTTGTATGATATTTCATACCAACCAATTCGGTATCCAATACCCAAGAACCACATTGTTTAACAAGCAAAGAATATAACCATAACATGTATATCATCTATATACATTAACTGGACATTACCGGTCTTTTATTTTCTGCCAAATATTTTATAGATTCTCTTTCAGCATTTCCTTTTCCTTTTAAAAGAATCTATCAACATCAAAAGTGGCGCCATACATGTGACACATAGTCCAAATCATGTATAGTAAAATACTAATACCTTTGGACTTGCACTTTCAAGTAGATCACCATCATCAAATGTTTGGTGTTCTTTCAAAAATCCATTCTTTAGTAATCTTTTAGTGTAGTAAACATTTTACTTATATCTTCTATTCATCCTTATCATGACAACTTTCATTATCAAGATACTATGGCTTATAAGGAAGAATTGTGAGTATAATATCAGTTCCCAAAACCTGTTTGGGAGATTAGGACGTTTAGCGTCTCCAACATTCGCAAATTCTCATACAATGTGAGAACATGTATTTTGCCAAATTATACTCTATCATATTGCAACCATAAACATTGTTTCAGATATCAAAATATCTTCCATGCATGATGGCTTTCGAAACAATTCTTTCAACTCCTAGATAACCTCGATATTAAAATTAACTTTTAAATATCAAGAATCATGGAGGCAAACATGATACTTTAGATACTAACATTGGAGTTCTTACTCTCGATTTAATATTACTTGTTAAACTTCATGGAGTAAATAGAGTTTGCTGAAAGTTTTCAATAGGACTTCTAAAATTGACATTCAAAACAATACGATACCAGTTTGTAAAGTAAATATCCAGAATTCTATAGTTCTATTATCTCAATTAAAACTAAGAATAAGGTAGTAAACAGATGTCAATGACTACAAAAAATTATGCAAATTCACTTTGATTTAGTTTATGACAAATTGAGTTCGACTAATCCATATTAGAAATGAACTCCCACTCAAAAACGACATCTCTCGTGTCCTTTTGGTGATTACATGAACCAAATCCACAACACCAAGTCCAATCATCACGTGAGTCGGTGTAGCCTCAAAGGAGAGCATCTATATGGGCATCGTATCTACCATATGACTCATGCTTAACATTTCAGTCCATGTTCCAAGGTCATGTCTGTACATGCTAGGCTGGCCAAGTAAGAACCTTAGTACTCGCGTGTATGATCGTGGATTCAAGTACACCCGATCATCACGTGATGTCTTAAAGTGGCGAAACATAAATGGTGCGTACTTAAGGGAGAACACATTTTTATGTTGATATCTAAATGAGGGATCATCTTATAATGCTACTAAAACACCAAAATAGCAATATAAGATGCAAACATCATATGTGTAAAGTGGAATGATATGGTCCATGCATTTGATCACTCTCATGTGCATCGTGGTATGATCTCTATCATTCCTTTGTGTGTAAGGCCAAGGTCTATGGAACTTACACGTTAGGTGTGTTGTAAGGGTATCTACCATATATCAACTTACAATATTACCATATCATGACAATAGCCCAGTAACAATCTAAGCTAGATGCCTCTAATTTATCCATTGCAAGTTTTACGTGGCTTAGAGATATCGGAGTTAGAACCGGTCTTACCTACGAAGATGGAACCACAACGATGATAACTAAGTTATTAGAAACTCGTTGTAAATCCGATATTGACTATAGTAGGAGAGACAGACACCCGCTAGCCACTTATGCAAAACTAGCTGCATGTCAGTCGTGGAACCGGTCTCATGTGCGTGGACATGTAAAGTTGGTCCGGGCCGCTTCATCCCACTATGCCACCAATATCCAAAATAAATGAAAGAAGCAATAACATGATCATTATCGCCCACATATAAACATATGTGTACTACCCGTGCAAAGCACCTACGCATAGATCAAGCTCTGATACCACTGTTGGGTTCGCAGCATAGAAAACAAAAAATTTCCTACGATGGGAACAATTATAAGCTAAGATCTATCTATTAGATACAAGCAACGGGTGGATATACATCCATAGAGAACATACCCTCAAAGAAAACAAAGCTTTGTTAATGAGATGGAACTCATGGATGATGTAGTCGTACACTTGCCAATCTCAAGATCGTGATGAAGTCCAGCAAGTCCAGCAGGTCCAGCTCCAGCACATCCATCAGATCCAGCTCTAGCAAGTCCAGCACCGCAAAGCAGCGGTGCATCCGCGATCCCACACATCCGGTAGCCCGACAACCTCTGTCCCTCGCTCTAGCAAAGCAGCAGAAGCAACACCTCCTTTCCAGATAAAGCTACCGGGAACATGTATCTCGCTAATCCGAGACCATGGGGAATAACTAGAGGGGGAGAGAGATCCTTCATGAGGAGGTGTGAGAGTGGAGAAGGAGGAGGTGCTCCTTATATAGGGGAGGGGAAGCCCAAGGGGGCATGGAGCCGGCCATGGTGGGTGCCCCACCTCTCCCTCATTCATGTGGGTGGAGCTCCCACTCACATAAACACACACCTCCACTCATGTCCACTCACATGCATTAAATTTACACCAAATTTAATACAAGCTCTCATTAAATAAAACTATATTATTTATTTTATTCACAATTTTGTTAATTACTTTAACTAACAAACATTCACATAAAACCCCCTGCAACATTTCAATATCACATGCAAAACCAGTTTCTGCAATTTCACCCGAAACAATTCCGATTTCCATCGAAATGATTCCAGCGCTTTCTTAAATCTTTATCTGAAACATATTTTCTCGAAATGGTGTCGGTATCCCTTAAGTGTGTCACCCTATGGTTCATGAATAATGCATACTTGATCGAGACCCCTCTCCGATCAATAATCAGCAGCGGGACCTGGAGATCCATACTGACTCCCACATATTCAACGATGACTCTTGTGATCGTGTGAACCTTTAACATCGTAACTAAATCCCTTTGTCTCGTGATATATTACATGTCCGAGATTCGATCATCAGTATCCAAATACCTAGTTTGATCTCGTTGCTGACATGCACTCTTTTATCATTCCCATGATATAACATTCTAGTGATCACACCACTTGCTTGCAACCTATTTCAATGTGATATCTTTGAGAGGGCACCGAGTATATCTATCCGTAATCGGGATGGAAAAATCCCACTCTTGATCCATGAGCCTCTACATAACACCTTCGTAGCTCTGAACCCACCTTTATAGTCACCCTGTTACGGTGTGACGTTTGATGTTATCAAGATACTCTTCCGGTGTTAGTGATTAACATGATCTCATGGTCTAAGGACTAGGATTACTTCGTATGATGTTATAGCAATATAAACATAATGACTTTGATCGTAATGCTATACTTTGGATGAATGTTCATCACATCATTCCACCAATGAGGTGACCTCATTATTAACAACATCCAATTTTCATGATCAGGAAAGCTTGATCATCTTGTTAATCAACAAGCTAGTTTATATGAGAGGCATTACTTGAACTTTGTATTTTGTTTATTAAACACACATGTATTAGCGTTTCCAATTAATAAAATTATAGCATGTAAAATAAACATTTATCATAAACATGGAATAAGATAGTAACCATTTTATTATTGCCTCTCGGGCATATTCCCTTCACACGACAAGCAATAGATAGATTTTCAAAAGGGTAAAACCCTAATCTGTAACCGACTCGGCCTTCTATCCCGAGACCTATCCTCCCTATATAAATGCTAGGAGGAGGCAGTGAGGAGGACATCCACAACCCTAGCATACACCTCGCTAGATTACATCTATGCACCCCCTGTAACCTTCGACTCCTTAATAATCTAAGAGCAAACAAGCAGGAGTAGGGTCCCTTCGGAGGGCCTGAACCTGGGTAAACCGCGTGTCCTCGATGTGCTTGTTTGCTAGCCATTGATGCCTCTAGCGCTCCCCAATCCCTCGAACCTAAGTCCATCAATGATGGGCATTGATGAGTTAACCCCTCATCAATTGGCGCCGTCTGTGGGAACCGAGAGCACTGATGTTGCGGCTTCCTCGGCCCCATAAACTGCTATCTACAACTCCGCTATAGCGGAGAATTGCCTCCTCTTCGGCACCTTCGACTTCACCGTCCACTCGCCGATGACTCGCCCGGACTTCGAGTATGTGGGTGATGGGATAGGTATGACGATCGGAAGCCTACGCTTTCAGGTTGGTTAGATCGGCACGCTCCGCTTCCCTGATCACCCTGATATGTTGCTAACGTATCTATAATTTTTGATGTTCCATGCTTGTTTTATATCTACTTTCTTATGTGTTGTCCACACTTTGTAGTATTTCTACACACTTTCTTGGACTAACCTATTAACAAGATGCCACGGTGCCAGTTGCCTGTTTTCTGCTGTTTTTGGTTCCAGGAAAGCCAAAAAATGAATATTCTCGACATTGGACGGAACAAAAGCCAAAGTCAATATTTCACCGAGGGGGACACGGAGCCAAAAGGCGACACGGAGAGGGGCCAGAGTCTAGCCACACCACCTGGCTGAGCAGCCAGGCCTGACCCGTGCCAGGGGGTGGTGTGGCCGCCTCGGGCACCCCCTCGGCCTCCCCTTTCGCCTGTAAGAAGCCTCCGATACAGAAACCCTAAGTACCCGGTCAAAATTCCACGAAAGAGTCTATAGCCGCCATCTCCATCCCTAGACCGGGAGGGATCTGAAGCTCTTCTCGGCACCCTCCCGGAGGGGAGAATTCACCCTGGAGGCCTTCTTCATCACCATGCCTGCCTCCGGTGTGATGCGTGAGTAGTTCATCCCTGGACTACGGGTCCATGTAGTAGCTAGATGGTTGGTTCTTCTCCTTTGTGCTACCATGTTTAGATCTTGTGAGCTCTGTTCATGATCAAGATCATCTATTTGTAATCATACATGTTGTGTTTGCGGGGATCCGATGGATATTGAGATGCTATTTCAGATTGATTATTGATTCTACCATGTCTTTTTTTATTTGTGATCTTGCATGCTCTCCGTTGTTAGTAGCTATCTTGGCAGAGTAGATGCTAGCAACTCCAAGAGGGAGTATTTATGCTCGATAGTGGGTTCATGCCTCTAGTAATCTGGGGAAGTGACAAAAATCTCTAAGGTACTAGATGTGTTGTTGCTACTAGCGAGAAAACAACAATCCTTTGTTCATAGAACACTCGTATTGTTTACTTTACACACAATGCTTAATGCAATTATCTATTGCTTGCAACTTAATACTGGAGGGGGTTCGGATGATAACCTAAAGGTGGATTATTAGTCATAGATGTAGTTGGATTATGGTCTATGTATAATGTTGTAATGCCCAATCAAATCTAATAGGAGTCAATATGATTAGTATATGCATGTATGCTTTCTCGGTGTCTGTCAATTGCCCCGCTGTAATTTGTTCACCCAACATGTCTTCTATCTTAAGGAGAATCACCACTAGTGAAGTATGGACCCTGGCCCTTTCTTTTACCATCAATCTACAATCTACTATTTACTGTTTTCTATTTACTTTCTGCAAGAAATTACTATCTTCCACACAATACGTTTAATCCTTTGTTTTCAGCAAAACCGGTGAGATTGACAACCTCACTGAGTTGGGGGAAAAGTTCTGTGATTGTGTTGAGCAGGATTCCAAGTTGGAAACAACACCTTGGAGGTGTTTCCTTGCTCCTACTGGTTTGATAACCTTGGTTTCATAACTGAGGGAAAACTTATTGCTATACTCATCATACCTTCCTCTTGGGGTTCCCCAATGAGCTCAACATATTGAGTAAGCACACCCGCAAGGTCCTTCGATTGCCCTTGCATCGTGGTTCGCACCACCGATTGGCACGCTGAGCAAGCTCAATGCATCAGCATCAGCTTATGATACGGATAGCAACAACAGTTGTGAGTCTGATCTGTGCAACCTAACATTAGAAGATGGCTCCTCTGGCTTCGGATCCGACAGCTGCGGGAGCAGTGGTTTCCCAAACCACTACATGTGCCCCGTCATCAACACCAGCGACGGAAGCACTCAAAGGGACACCGCCAATGGTAGGCCCACCAACAATGGGCCTGCCAATCGAGACCCCACCACCAGTCATGTCAACAGCGAGTAGCCACAGCCGCCCAACCCCAATAACTAGGGCGGACCCGCCAACAACGGGACGAGGCAACAGGAGATCCACCTCAACAACACTGAGTGGGCACGGTGCAGGGAAGCCCTATAGGGAAACCCCCAACTGCCAAACTCATCGCAACATATGTTGATGGGATACCACTGGCTACTCATCCAGGAGTTCAACCTCCAACAGGCGCTGAATGCGCAACTCGAGGAACATAGGAAGGACGCGGGCAAGTTGAGCCTCCGGCGGGCAGCATTCTCCTCTATTGGTGGATCCTACTCCAAAGGTAACGACCCTGCAGTCGCCAAAAGGCACTTTCGACTAGCTAACCTCAACGACAAAGATTGAGAAGAAGCCACTAAATCCCTCGACTTCTCGTTCATGATGGTGGACTCATTGGGCAACGTGATCCTGAAAACGCCACACGCAGCGGTGATAGTAGCCACCATGAATCTGCTCACCAATCAGCCACCAGCCAGACATGCACGATCTGCCATACACCAGCCCACGATCACTGGAGTTGGACTAGTCAATGCTGCGCTGGCCAAGGTGACAATACTGGAGCAGAAGAAAGCAAGGCTCCACCCAAGTACTACTCGCTATCTTCTAGCGAGGACGAGCACGACTTGTTGCGGTGACGCTGCAGCTCACAGTGAAATGATCGTGATTTCGACGCGCATGAGGAGATCACCCAGCGCAAAGTCGATAAGATGCACACCACGCCTACTCAACATAGATAGAAGACGAAGTAACAGAGCTCCCTGGCACCAGCTGCTTCAGTAGAGCCATACGGTAGACGCGAATGTCAAAAGGGTTCAAACTTCCTTCGGAGAACCCGAAGTTTGACATCTTCTAGGACTCAAAGATCTGGCTGGAACACCACATCTCTTCCGTCAAGTTGCACGGTGGAAACAAGTGCACATTCATGCAATGCCTCCAGCTGCAGTTGCAGGACGCTGCCCGCGCATGGCTCAACAATCTGCCCCGCGGATCGATCCGCACCTGGGAATATCTGGTCTATAGCTTCGTCTGAAACTTCAAGGGCACCTACAAGCGGCCTGCATCAATCGAAGAGCTCAGAGCCTACTGCCAAAAGCCGAGTGAATCCCTTTGCTCCTACATTCAAAGGTGGTCCATCATCAAAAGCTCGGTGGAAGATATCTCTGAGGATTGCGCAATTGACGTGTTCGACGGTGGTGTCCGTGGCAGAGAGCTTAGGGAGGAGCTAGGCCGCATGAAGCCCAACACCATCGACCACCTGATGGACATCGCGAATTGGTGGGCGGATAGAGAAGACTCGATGAACAACAACCACGTACGTTCAGACAACGAGGACAACCTTCACCACGGACGCGGCCACCGAGGAAAGCATCAGCTACGCGGTTACGAGGACCGTGAAGAGGCTGACATGGTCATGGACGGCTACAACTACAAGGGCGATGAAGGCAACCGCAGCAACGGGTATCATAGCAGCATCTACCACGACAACGGGAAACCTACACAAGTGTGGCAACGCCGCACCCGCGATGACGTACGTGGAACATCCATCCAGGAGAAGTTGTCTGGACCCTGCAACGTTCAGTTCTACATCGACAAGAACGATGGCAATAAGAAGTCCAACCACCTCCTCAAGGACTGCCGCGAGTTCCTAAAGCTCCACGAAGGCCTCATCCAGCTAAATCGCGATGCGATGAATCAGGGGTACGGAGCTTCCCCAGGCGCCATAGCTCATGGAGCGCCACCACCACCACCTGGAGGATCCATGCAACCTGCGACTATGCCGGTACAAAACAACGGAGGAGAGCAATACCCACAAGTGATGGGAAACATGGGCATGATCCAGAAGGGATGCCCCTCGAACAGGGTGCAGAAAACAATCACCCGACAAGTTAATCTAGCAGTCAACGCCCCTCACTCAACCCCTGAGTACCTTAGCGGGTCGGATTGCTGCATCACCTCCAACAGGAGTAACCACCCGCGCTAGGTCCCTCGCTGATAACTTCGATCCGGATTCACGGATGTAGCATAATAGTTTTTCCCTAGAAGAAATAGGTTTAATCGAACCTTGAAAAGCAATGCTAAAAGGAAATAAAAAGAAAACGTCTACAAGACTTTGTTTGTTCGGTTTACCTTAGTTTACCGGAACAATCTAGTTTACTTTTATAATGTGTTGAATCTATGGATGGAGATATGCCAGGGTTGAAGATCCACCTGCAGTGCATATCATATGGGATAAAAGATAATAATAAGCATAGTCATGTGTAAAGTTTGAAAGGAGATAATCTCTTGTGGGCAACACATCCTAATATACTAGAGCCCCCATGATGCATCGGGCATAGCAATAGTCTTTTAATCCAACCGAGTGCACACTGAAGCAACAGACTACAAACGATTATTAAGTGTAAAATATACATCAAAGCTTTAAGTGGTGATGTTGTGGTGATCCTGAATGAGTTGCTAAGCTAAGACCGTACTACCCTTTCTGTCAGTGGGGTTCCTATGAGATCGCCGCTAGCCAAGTATATCACCTGAAGCCTTTATCAATCTATGGGATCTTGGGTACCTACAAGTCTACAGATCGAGACAAGAGACAAAGAAACAAAAGATACAAATCTCAGTTACAAACAAAATACAATACTCCCGTGAATTAGATGCACATAATCGCTGCGAGGTTTTTCTCCAACCTGCATCCCATGAGGATTACTCACTCATAACAAATATATCGGAGATAGAAAACATCATACAAATACTTAGATTGAAATCAAATATTCTTACAATGGTCACCAAATCACAAGGAGATCTAAAGTACAAAGCAATGGCTATGGCTAGTGGACGGGATAGATGATGGTAGTGATGAATAATGGATGAACAATGGCGTGGATCTCCTTTGCTGGTGTTGTGATGTAATCTGAGAATGGTGGCTCTCTAGCCGGTGGCTGGAGCCTCAAAATATATAGGCGTTTTCATAAAAGTCGTAGGGTTTCACGAGACGAAGCCAATGCCACCTGGTACGGGTGGACAGTACGGGCAGGCCCTACCTGTATTATTGGTCGTTATGCTTGCTGACGCCCTGGAATGGCTTCCCAATTACTTGGTCGTGTAGACTTCCTCAAAAACCTTCATTATGACTCTTGATTTCGCATTAAAAACTATGATTTCCTGCACAACACAATTCAAAGAAAATTTTTGCATATCTTTGCAATTATTAGTCATTAGTGGGAAGGATTGAGAGTTCCTTGTCAATTACTTGACTAAAAACAATGTTTAAACGCGGTGGAAGATGGCTAATTTTGGAGCCATCAACTTCCCGAAAGCTCAAACCTTGATCGCCCTCGAGCAAGAAGAACTATAAGGAATTCAAAGTTTAAATTTGAAACAACGAGAATAAGAATTCACTTATGGTTGGTAGTCGTATGCGCTTAGCACTTCATTCATTTGCGAGGCTTATCAACATTAGAGAGATGACAAGAGTGCTATACAAGCTTCAGTAAGTCAAGACAATCAAAGTAAAGTTTAATATAAGTATAAGTAACTAGAAGTGTAGCAATCAATCCAATTCTTCTAGTTAACTCTCAGCTTGCCATGGAACACTAGGATGTTTAAATAGCATAATTGAGTAAGAGATTTTCATGTCCTAAGTAGTATAACAATGAAGTGTCTTATTTACACCCACATCAATAAATCAAGTCTATCAAAAACACTTCTAATCCAATCATTGCTTTTCAAGAAAAATTCGTAGAGTAGTAATGAGACCATGCCAAGGACTTGCTATGTGGATCCTCATAGATATCTTTTTTCTTTTATTCTTTCATGGGTCACTGGATGTTTCTTTTGCAAGTGTTTACACAACCTTTGAGAGTACCAATACTTTTGCCCATATATTGACACATATGCCACTCATGTCATCAACTCATAGCCGAAATCTGGGGTTATACCATAGATCGTTCAAAAGCTAGTGGAGTTGTTGGCATCCCAAAGGTGTGCATTAAAGACATAAAACAAAATTGTCCCTCTTCTCTTTTTTGAGCTAGTACTGTGGTTTGACCCACAATATTAGCTTTGGTATGCATGACAATTACCACTAGACTTTATTTCAATCAAACAACTCCTTTCATGAGTGTTGTCAAGACTATCAAAATATCTATGGGGTTAAGTATCTTCAAGGGTATACTCTCAAGACAATCATTCATCAAACAAGTCATAAATTTCAGACTTTTTCTTATTTTACTTGTTTGGCAATATTATTTCCAATGCAAGACTCAGTTAACTAAAGAAACTAGAACAAGAGCTTCAGTAACTAATGATCATACTAATAAAAATCTTTACTCTAACCATATTAAATTACTTCCCACTAGCATGACATCTTAGCAAATCAACCAACTAAGATAAACAACTCAAACTTCATAAGTGGAGACATAGGACATACCTCTCGTAAGTGACTTCATGATCCTCTTCATTATAGGGATGTGTTCCTTTAAAACTCAAAAACGATTATTCTCACAATAATATTAAAGCAAAGTGGCAAAGTGTGAATCCACATTTACGAAAAAGGTAGAACGGAAAAAATCTTTTTGTATTTCCGAGGATAGGGATTAAAGAATAGAAAAGAACTTGCGACCAAGCAAGGGTTTTTAGAAAGAAAACTAAAAACGAAAGCAAAGGAAAAAAGCAAAGTGTTGGAACAAGCCAACACAAGTTTTTAAAAGATCCCAAGGAGCTAGAGTGCAACCTCGTTATTACACAAATAAATATGCTGGGGGAACACATCCCCAAGCTCAGGCTTTTGCAAGCCCTTTCACTACAAGAAAAGTTTCCTTCTGCAACGAATTGGCCTGACGGTCGTCGTAGAAGGCGCGTCTTCTGCGACGAAATTCTCGGCTCGACCGTGGCCGATGGAAAACTTTTTTTCCTGGTTTCGCTTCCCTCTACTACGACGGAACTGCTAAAAACATGGAGGAATCTAAGCTGGCGCATGGTAGAAGCAAGACTTTTGTTTCCTCGCGCGATGTTGACTCACCGAAGTCTTTTGAGGCGTGTGGGTCCTGGACGTCGGTGTCTTTAGAGGACCATACTTTTCGGTTGCGCCTCCCTGATTTGAACATGGTAACGTTGCTCGAGGCGTCTGCCGTTTAGTCAGGCTGCTAGGTCCCACATGTCAGCCTCTCATTAGAAGGATCATGTGTATGGTGGAATTTTTTTCCTTCGCTCGCGTTACCCTGTTCTGAAGTTGATAGCGCTGATCGATGCATGTACCATCTAATCCACCTCCTGGGACCCACATGTCATCCTCTCATTAGAAGAAACATTTGTATGATGGAATTTTTTCCTTCGCTGGCGCTACCCCGTTACGAGTTGATAGCGCTGCTCGACGTATCTACCGTTTAACCAACCTCCTGAGCCCCACATGTCATCCTCTCATTAGAAGAAACGTGTGTATGATGGATTTTTTTCCTTGGCTCGCGCTACCCTGTTCCGAACTTGATAGCGTTGTTCCATGCATCTACCATTTAATCATGATGCGAGGCCCCACATGTCATCCTCTCATTAGAAGAAATGTGTGTATGATGGATTTTTTACCCTCTATCGCGCCTTCGTGTTCCGAACTTGATAGCGTTGCTCGCTACATAAACCGTTTAATCAAACTCCTGGACCCCACATGTCATCCTCTCATTAGAAGAAACGTGTGTATGATATAATTTTTTTCCCTCCATCGCGCCTCCGTGTTTCAAACTTGATAGCATTGCTCACTGCATCCACCGTTAATCATGATGCAGGGCCCCACCCCCACATGTCATACACTCATTAGAAGAAACATGTGTATGATGGAATTTTTGCTCTCGGTCGCACCTCCGTGTTTCGAACATGATAGCGTTGATCGATGCATCAGCCGTTTTTCTAGGCTGCTGAGTCCCCCATGTGAGCCTCTCATTAGAAGAAAGGTGTTTATGCTAGACTTTTTTCTCGCTCGCGCCTCCCTGTTTCGAACTTGGCAACATCGCTCAAGGCGGAACCTGTATAAGGCCGTGCTACTGGGTCCCACATGCCGGTCTCTCTGTATATCAAACCTGCGTATGATGGACTTTTTTTTAACCGCGTCCGCTGTTTTGACCGTGGCAACGTTGCTCGATGTGGCAGCCGTGTATGGTCTTGCTGCTGAGGCCCCCATGTCACCCTCTCTGATATGTTCTAGCTGGTGGGTCCCTGATGCCAGCCTCTCTGTACAAGTATTTAATTATTTTTTCAAACCTGACCATTAAACTCGGAGGATGCTGCAGGCTGGTGGGTCCGTGATGTCAGCCTCTCTATAATGTGATACTAAAAAGTAAACCCTTTCTCAAAAAGAAGTAAACCCAAGATATATATAAATATGTACACACAGTGGATTCGAACTAAAGACCTTCAAATCAAATCAAATAGACATAAACTGAGTGTTTTGCCACAATACCAAAGATATTAATAGAAATTGAATCATTAAACATGTATTAGTACTACAACTTATGTATCAGTCTTCTAAAAATATTGTTGTGTTTCCATGTTATCTCTCTTAAAATAAAAGAGCAGTGCTACTAGAACCTCAATTTATAAAAAGCCACATAATGGATTAGTTTCTTAAAAACATGGGTAGGTAGAGTTTTTTTAGAGGTGGGGGCACTGCCAAAAAGGACAAATTAAAAAGTTTTTGGGCTATGGTCAATGGGATCCTATCTCAAATTTCACTGGGCTGTGTCTCACTAGATTCAAACACAGACCTCTTCGAGGGAGGAAAAAAAGTGATAATTCCTTTGACAGATATTCATGTAAAAATATCTAATGAACACACACCACATGCGCCAAAACAAGGCTGGTATCCAATGACTTCACTTGGTGAAATCACGCTGTATATCTTTACCCTCTCATCTCTGTCCAAAATGCATCCAACGGTTCCGATGACACAAAGGCAAAAGCTCTAGAGCAAGTAGCCAGCAACAATGCCAGAAATTTTGACAAATCCAATACCATTTGAAAGATTAAGGAGTACAGAATAATAAGAAAAAAGTTGACAGATTCCTAGTTCATATTCAGCAGCACTTGACCAATTCAGAAGAATTTCAAAGTGACTGATTCAGCAATACAAACACTAAAATTCAATATCACTACAAAGAGAGACAGTTCTTGTTTCAGCTCTAAAAACCATGCCACGTGATCATTTTGCCCTTTTCTCCAAACACACTCGATCACTGGAACACAATCATTGTCATAATATTTGCTCATACAGGGAACCGTCATATAGATACAGATATACCATACCAGTACATAGTAGTCATAGCTCCAATCCAACAAAAGGTTATCATAGTTTTACCACCCATATATGACCAGTGGAGATAAGACAACCACATAATTAATTACAATAGCATGCGGCCAAAGAGCTAGACAGCTAGGAAGTTCATGAACAACATGCCGCATTCACGGCAGCGAGATACATCGACCTTGACCATTCTTCCAATAGTAAGTTTGGCTGATTTCCAGAACTTGATCCACCTAGAAGTAGATGACAAGAGCCCATCAGTCGAGTTAATGGCATAGCGTCCCTCGATAAGCAGTCCTTCACTCTGCATTGTGAAGACTATTGTGCCCTTTCGTCTGGCCTGGAGTTGCTTTGTGGCACTCTTAGGCAATTTCTGAGTCAAAGCCAGAGATAGATGCATAATTACTAAGAGCGATGCACTGAATCATGTGAAACTTGAGAAGACATTCAGAACAGTTTATCTACCGCCATATACTCGCAAACATAATCTGGTGCGACCCTATGTTGACACATGTGTAGGATATGGTCTGACAAGGTGCTGCCCGGGGTGATGAAGGAGCTTGTGCTGGTGCCTGTGCTGGGGCTGGTGCTGGTGGAGGAGATGGTGCCACTAATTGTAGAGGGGCTGGTGCAGGAGCCAAAAGGCCAAGAACCGGTGTCGACCGCCAGCAACTTGATGCTAGATTCCTTTTGAGGGGTAGCTAAGCTGGCTGCAGGGATGGTAGAGGCAGATGAGAAGTGTACAAGCAAAATGGTCTCTTATACAACAGTTACTCACAAGACAGTGATCAGAGGATATGATGAGTATACAAGCAAATTAAGTTACTACCTCCATTCTTTCTACTTAGGTCAACAGGTGTTGGAGCAGGAACTACGGCCAGTGTCGTTGGGGGTGCCAGCAGCTTGGTGCTGGTTACCTTCTGAGGGGTAGGTAAGGGGACTGTAGGAGTGGTCAGAGAGGCATATGAGATGTGGAAAAGCAAAATGGTTTCTTATACAACACTAACTCCTAGACAAAGATGAGAGTATACAAGCGAATTAAGTTACTACCTATATTCTTTCTCCTACTAAGGTCAACAGGTGTCGTTGCAGGAACTGGGGCCGGTGCTGGTGCTGGTGCTAGCAGCTTGATGCTGGCACCCTTCTGGGTGGTACATAAGGGGAAGCGGACTGCAGAAGTGGTCAGGGTCATATGATAAGTAAAGACAATGGTGCAGAATAGTTTGTCGCAAGAAAATCATTAGAGGTTGTGATGAGTACAGAATCAAATTAATTAGTACTACCTCTGTTGTTGGTCCTTCAGTCAACAGGTGTACGATGGTGTGCAAGTATCTGCTCAGGCTTGCTAAAATCGAATGTTACCTCGTCCCCCTGCTTCAGACCATTCTCACAGACATACTTGAACCAACCTCGGCCACCCAAATAGGTGGTGGCCATCGTCTGAGAGACATCCACATCATATAGTTGCCGCATGCCTTTAGGGCCCTCTCTATACAGAGTTAGAAACTTGTCGTTTCCGAACATCTTGTTTATAATGGGGCGAGCGACACAAGGGACAGCCTTCATGGGAAAATTGATAGAGAAGTAAGGCGACAGCAAAAAAAGTGAGATACAAGATCTTACATCAAGTCGGTCTAAACCACTTGGAATCCATACCTGATACCATGGGTACCCTTTGCGAAGGGTGGCCATGCACCATTTTTCATCCCTCTGCCTTTGGAATGGCATACGGCCTGTTTCAATCCACAAGCTTGACAAGAGGAGGGTAGCAAAAAGGGCTGAGCAGCTGGTGCGTGGTACTGATTGAAATTAAGTGGAAATGTTAAATTATGTAAAAAGAGCAAGTAAATCTAATAATATAAGACAAAATCATTGCTTGAAAGCAAACATATTTTATTTTTGTGAACTTCTAATGAGCATAAACATATACTACTAGCTGATAAAAATAACATGGAAAATCATAACATGTGAAATTGTGGATTTCCAAATTATACCCACTTATTAGAGAGGTCATTGCCCACCTGGGTACTATGTTGGCGCTTCCTAGTTGTGTAGAGGATGTCCTCTTTTGGTGCGGGCATCAGAAATCTACTAGCCTCTACAGCAGCCTCAGCCTCTGCAGCAGCACCTTCAATCTACATAAATAGCAATAGAGCTCAACAGTTCAATACTATGTAAAGTTTGGTCAAACTTTCCATCGCTTGACTTTTCAAAAATACACTATATGCCTAAGCCTTGGGATGGAGGGAGTACAGTATATAGTAGTCATATACTGACTGTATGAGACAGTCTGACAGATCCAGATCTGGATTCACATAAACACAGTGCTAGAATTGATAAAATCACACATATATTTTTGAACATCTGATAAGCATGCATCACACCAAGCGGGTAATACTTAAATATGTATGCACCATAGTAATAAGGGTATTAAGAACAAATACCTTTCTCTTTAAGCTAGGCCCTCCCAGCTGGTCGGTGAACTGGCGCTTGTTTTTTGGTGAGTAGTGGTACTCGCCGGATCCTACGGCATGTGGGGGTACCATCCTGTTTGCCGCACCTAGAGCACCACACGTTCGCAGGTATGTACCACCGTGCTACAGTAAATGAAGAAAAGATGGTGTCACAGAGTCTTCCACAAAAACAGGATGCAGACAGAGACAACTTTTAGCACATGGATATATCCTGATTGCAGCCAACCACTTTCAGCATTGGAAAGTATGGAAGAACGCAATGAATATACTGCTACATTACCTTTTTAGGCAACTTTTAACGGAACTGACGGGACCATCCCTGTCCATAGTGGCTGTGCGCGCCACTGACCCATAGTTCTCCATACAGAATCTGACACAAAATGCATTGCACATTACGAGTAGCAACTAAAGGTTATATAAGTGAAGAACACCGAAATCGAACCCGACCAAATGCCCTAATTAGAATAGAGGTGACCATGCCCTGATCTAGAATCTATATGAAATCAGTACCACCTCCCCCCACCCCCATCCCCACCACCACCCCCACCCCACCCAAATGACCCAATCGATTAGAGAAGAGGAAAAATATCCTGATTAGGTGATTCCGATGTGAGCAATAAGCAAGAACTCCACAATCAAAGCATACCGAATACTACTACTCCTAGTACTAATAGTACCCCCAATGGCCCAATCAGAAGCAAATTAAGCAAAGCCGGATTTCGAGGTGAGCAAATACACCCACCTATTTCAACAAGAACTCCCCAATCGAAGGTTGCACCAGTTCAAAAAGTTGCTTGCTGGATGTGAGCTAGCTCGTGATTGTTTCTTGTCTTGTCGTCGGTAGAAAGGCATGGGCAGGGGAGTGGTAGTACTAGTAGTAGTAGGGCTGGGTAGTACACTTTTTTCTACAGTAAGTATTTTTAAGTGGCAGTGGCGGGAACATTTTGCCGAGAGAGAATCCCGAATTTTTGATCCCAGCTATCACGTGGTGGCCTACAGCTGTTTCAAGCGGTACCCACGTCAGGGGTGAGTTAAAGCAGCTCCCACATCAAGTGGGTGAGATAATTGACCGAGATAACCTCCTCCTTCCCTTGGTACCAGTACTAGTTCTCCCGGATTCCTCTCCAAGGACAGAGAAAATCGCCCCTCTTTGAATCAAATTGGTCCCAACTTATTATCCTTCTACTGATTTGTCTCACGGAGCAGTGGACAAGACGGCGGTAGTTGCAGCATAGGGCACTAGCGCTGGGGCCTCAAAAACAGTTTAGGAACCGATAAAATGATAAGCTCGGATTTCAGACTAGAAACACACACAAACACACATATACTCCGTATATACTAATATACAGAATAGTTTCCAATTACAGTTCTGCTAACAAAGGCCTAGAAATCATAATAAGGTAGCTCCATATTACAGAACTACGATAGTAGCGAACCAATCATGGGATAGCTCTACACCCCAAGAGTTTTGTAGCTGGGCTAGTGGTCATGAACGACACCAAAAGTACACCCCTGATGATCAGCAACCCTGCATCAAATCCATCTAGACGTAGTGTTCCTGATCCACAGCCTCAGGTACAGGCTCATCAATGAACAGGTCATCGTCATTACCATCAAAGTCCTCTTCAGTCGTTTGCTTGTGCGATTAGTATATTAACAGATACGTTTACAGACAAACATCAAAGACACACAACCTGAACATTTGTCGTTCTACTGATATACCTTGTCATCTGGCATAGCGGTAGTACCAGAAATGAAACTTGTTTCATGCAGCTTGCGCTTTTTCTCTCCTCCCCCTTCTCCAAGTTGATCTAGATGCTCAGGAGGTGCCTCTGTCAGTTGATCTGGTTGATCAACATCTGCTTCCCCTACTTGATCTTGATGATAAAGATGTACTTCCCCCGGTTCATATGGAGGATCATATGGTTCACCATGAAATACCCATCTAACATATGTGCAAAGCATCCCAAATGTAAAAATATGGCCTTCCACTATACTTTGAGGCAGCACCGTACGATTCACACACAACCCATAGGGGCAATGTACTTTTGAGTTGTCACAATGAGCTCTAACAAATCCCATAAATCATAGAACATCAAGGATACGTTTATAGCTACCTAATGGAGCAATCTCTATCCAAAATCTGCCCATCTGTTTAATTATGACATACAAGGTTGGTTATTATTAAAAGAAAAGCACGAAACATATAGATGAAGTACAAAAACTATATATGCCTATGCGTTTCAGCAAACATATTGACAACAAAAATCGCCGAAGGTATTTAGGAACATAGATCCAATGCAGAATACACTATTACCATGTAGATTGAGGACAAATTAAACTATGTAGGAGTATTTGAAAGGGCAATAAAACTGCCAACCAGATCGAGCTAGAGATAGAAGGACTAACATGGTATCGACGTGCCCATCGGTGCGTCTCAAGAAGACCGACGGGTAGGGAAAGCTTCTTCGCGCATGTTGGTGATGAGGAGCGACCGTAAGCGCGTCTGTTTTGTGGGGAAGGGGGTGAGGCCTAGGAGGCAGAGGGTGGAAGTTAATACACAACGCGAAGGGGTGCGGAGGGATAATTTTGGAAATTCTGACCTACCCTACTTTGGGCACCACCATATACGTGGCCCACCTGCCAGTCACCATAGATCAAAATTGATCCAAAACTTGTCAAAATACAAGTTTATGTTTTAACATGGAAAATAATGCACATAGCATTGCACTTTGTAAAAGAATGGCTTTATGTCAAAAATTTATTTAATTTCAGCATCTTCAGCTAGGAAGCTTGGAAACTCATGAAAGTAGGGCATTATCCATCAAATCAAGAATCTTCTTTGTAAACAATTGCTTGAAATGCCAAGATGCACCGATCTACCAAATATGGCCAGGTTTGTAAGCTTGGTTGGCAAAGATGCCTCAAAGTACGGAGTAGTACAAAAGATGAAAAAGGTGCAGAAATTATGGTTGTGACCTTGCTACTCTTGTTTGAAATCCTCGAATTAAAGTTCATTAATTTCGGTAGATGTCTATAAACTCATTAAATGCTGGAAAGCATACATGCATGTGGGTCTATCTGACAGGGACAACATCCCAAGTGGGAGTAGCGTACCTTATAAGCTTTAACTTCAAAATTTCGACAGAGCACCGAAATATCCCGCCCACCCATTCAAACATCCCGCCCATCCATTCAAACATCCAACCCCAAAAAAACATCCAGCCCCAAAAATTATTTTATTGCACAAATTTAGCTTGGAAGCTTGAAAGGGCGTTATACATTGTGTGAAAAAAGGGGGCGGTGGTATTTTGAGCCATCATCTTTGTAGTTGCTTCACAACAAAACACATTGTTGTTACTTGGAAATTCGAAAACAAACTTCAAATTTGGAAGCAGACATATTGGTTGATTTGCAAAGATGCACCGATCTACCAAATACGGAAACATCATCATAAACTATTTCCATGACCTTGGTCACCTTTTTTGGACGATGGTCATCTTCTTGAAAGCCTTAAATTGTTCAAAAAATTCAGCAAATGCCTAGAAACTCGTTTAAATGCTGGGAAGCAACTCTCGCCGGCGTGTGGGCCTAGACGGTGACAACGCGTCTGAGAGGCCCCACGCCGGAGTAGCGTATGCTAGAAGCTTCGACCTCAAAATTAGGTACGGCGCCCAAACATCGCACCCATCCATTAAAATATCCCGCGCATCCATTCAAACATGCTTCACCTCTTTCTAGAATGCAAAATTCCTCTTCTATCCCTGCTCCAGAAACAAGAATCTGAGGAGCACCTTTGCAATATGAGGGATATAGGTGGTAAATTTGCGTTCTCTCAAGTGCATCACCCCATCCACGTTTCCCAGCCCTTCTTCAATATTTACCTGCCTGCCCACTCCGACCTACGTAGACTTTTTGGACCCACTATGCAAGTGACCCACATGTCACTGAGCCAGAATTACGGGAAGTAGAGATTCCCCTCGCTTGTTGTTCAAAATTCGAACATTGTTTGCTAAACCAAGATAAAATTGTTAAAATCATCCAACATGGCTTATACTATCATTCCACTATGTCAGAGTAAAAGCTAAAAAAACAAATCCAAAAACATGTCCGTAGCTTTATAAGCCAAAAATCAAAAGCCAGAATTTGAGCCCAACAAAACAGCACCTAAATCTCAAGGAACTCTTCCTGTTTCTCCCTTGTTTTAGCCCCCGGGTACCTTCAATTTTATTTAACAAAAAATATGACCAAGCAGGATATGATCGACTTGTAGATCAATTTTTGAGATACTTTCATTAAATTGCGGTAACACCATTCTGTTCCACGAATATATGTAACCATAAAGTTTGAAAATATTATTGAGAATTCATGAAATCCTAAACCATAAAATCTAAACCCCTAAACCCTGACCAAGTAGGTATCGTGCAACCCTAAAATCAGGTAACGCCATTCTATTAGACGGATATAAGCATAAATCCTGAGCATTACTAAAAATTGAGATACTTTAGTTAAATCAGGTAACACCATTCTATTAGACGAATATGAGCATAAATCCTGAGCATTACTAAAAATTCTCTGAACCCAAAACCAGAAACAACCCATAAAACTAAATTGTAAAACCCTATACCCTCGGCCCATAAACCCTAATCAAGCAGGTATTGTGCACTTATATATCTAAATTAGAGATACTTTTATTAAATTGCGGTAACGCCATTCTATTCCACTAATATAAGCGTAAAGCTTGAATATTATTTAAAATTCCCGAAACCCTAAAATCTAAACACTAAACCCAAAATCCTTACCAAACATGTAGCATGCACTTATCGATCAAAAGTTGATATATTTTCATTAAACTGGTAACTCCATTCTGTTTGATGAATATAAGCATAAATCTTGAGCATTATCGAAAATACCCTAAACCCGAAACAACCCCTAATGAAACCTAAACCTAAAACCCCAAACCCTCAACCCATAAACCCTAACAGATCAGGTATCATGCACTTATAGATCAAATTTGGAGATACTTTCAATGAGTTAGGTAACGCCATATATATTCTATTCGACGAATATAAGCATAAAGCTTGACTATTATTGAAAATTTGATAAACCCCTAAACCCTTTTCAGTCCATAAAACCTAAACCGTAAAACCGTAAAACCCTAAACCCTCAACCCAAATAAACCCTAACCAAGCAGGTATCATGGAATTACAGATCAAAATCTGAGATTCAATCTTTCATTAAATTGCGGTAACGCCATTCTATTACATGAATATAACAATAAAGTTTGAACATTATTGGAAATGCCCTAAACCCTAAAACCCTAAACCCTCAACACCGCACGTAGCATGCACTTACACTACAAGAAATGTGTTGACTAGTGACCTTTTCTTAATGACCCTAAGTTTTTTGGTCATAGATCTATGACCATTTCGAACCAACTGGTCATAGGCCATTTGGGAGGGTATAAACCCTAACAAACTACGACCTTTTTTGTTAGGAAGGTCAAAATTTGTTTACACCAGTTGGTCATAACATAGGCATCGCTAGTCCATGACCTTAATTTTCAAGGACTACGACCAATTTAAATGGTCGTGGATGCTATTCATGATAACTTAAGAAAGACCGATGCCACCTCAGCAGGTTGGTCTAGGTGTCACGTCCACGTGTCAAGTTTTGCTGGCGTGTCTGTATATGTTCCATATTCATGTGTCAATTTACACTGACATGTCATGTCCACATGGCGTTTATACCAATTGTACTCCTACCCACTGACATGTGGGGCCTGCTTGTCATGTTGGACAATATTAGACAAAAAATGAATCTCCTAGGGGCTTGAACTCGCGACCTCACACGCGAGGACAGTTGAGTCTACCAACTCGGCACCACCACATTCTTGCATATATGCTACTACCACGTGTCTTTAAATAGACGGCCGACCAAATATTAGACAAAAAGACAGCTCAAGAGGGGGTCAAACTCGCGACCTCACGCGAGGTCAGTAAACCTGCAGGCGGTCTACCAACTCGGCAAATAAACTTTCTTGTATATATACTACTACCACGCTTCTTTAAACAGACGTTAGTGGACCAAATATTAGACAAAAAGGAAGCTCCAGGCGGGGGTCGAACTCGTGAGCTCACGCAACGAAAGTAGTCTGCACGCGGTCCTCCAACTGCACACCTAGACCTTTTTGTATTAAAACTACTACCGCGAAACTTTAAACAGAAATTGGCCTTCTCAACCCATAGAGGCCTCCACCTTGTGACTTCTTGGGCTGCTTCCTGGGCTTATCTTGGGATGATGGATGCAAGCGAGCACGCAAGCTCGGCCAGTTTGCCTGGCGGGTTCGCCGGGCCGGCCACATCTAGTTTTTTTCTTTTTTTTGAATTTTTTGTATCTTTTTAATCATAATTCCAAATTGAGTCAAACAAAATTTAGAGAAATTGTAAAATTTCAGAGATTTTTTTAGGACATTATGGAACACTTTTACTTTTTGGTAAAACTACAAGAATATATTTTTCATATAAAACCTTAATAGGTGTAAAAAGAGATTTTGAATCATAGTTTTGATAATAGGGACTTGATATTGAAATTATTTGTCTATGGGATGATCCTCTATAAACTTGCATTGGATATCTGAAGAAACATCATATTGTGAGTCTAAAAATGATTTTTTCAAAAAAATTATGAGTATTAGATCATCTAGCTGTAGTTCAAATTGGACCCACTTCCTACCGATTTGGCACGAATTTGTCTTTTTCTCCATGGATGGATGGAAAGGTTTGAGATATCCTACTTGGGACATTGTCCATGTAAGGTGGTCTAGTATTTTTGAAAAATATGGCGGTAGCATTATGAATTAGCCATTTGGTGGTTGCTTCACAAAATGCCCCGTTTTTGGCACTCGGAAAATGGAAAATGCATTTTCTGTGGGACAAAAAGGAAAACTTCCTCCTGCAACATTGTTCGCCATCCCAAGATGCACATGCATAAACAATATGGGCATATTATCATAAACTATGTCACAATTCTGGCCATAACATTGGTCGTTTGACCTAAAAGCCAC
This sequence comes from Avena insularis, assembly GCA_023614405.1. Taxonomy (NCBI): domain Eukaryota; kingdom Viridiplantae; phylum Streptophyta; class Magnoliopsida; order Poales; family Poaceae; genus Avena; species Avena insularis. The sequence continues at coordinate 235,940,588 of CM042688.1, read as the reverse complement.
GAAACCTCGAACATGATAGGTCATTTCTGTGAAGGTTTTTTCGAGATGTTTGCAATATACCAAGTTTGATATTTTTCCTTGAAAATATATCACATAATATGACACCACACGAAGGTTTTATATTGTTTGGACCATTTTTGAATTTTTCATGCCCGTTTCAAACTATGGTCAAAACGGTGGGAACGGAGGTTCATAGATAGGGGATGATCCTCTCTAAACTTGCATTGGATCTCTAAAGAAACATCATATTGTGAGTCTAAAAATGATTTTTTCAAAAAATTATGAGCATTAGATCATCTAGCTATAGTTCAAATCGGACCCACTTCCTACCGATTTGGCACGAATTTGTCTTTTTCGCCATGGATGGACAGAAAGGTTTGAGATATCCTACTTGGGACATTGTCCATGTAAGGTGGTCTAGTATTTTTGAAAAATACGGAGGTAGCATTATGAATTAGCCATTTGGTGGTTGCTTCACAAAATGTCCCGTTTTTGGCACTTAGAAAATGGAAAATGCATTTTCCGTGGGACAAAAAGGAAAACTTCCTCCTGCAACATTGTTCGCCATCCCAAGATGCACATGCATGCACAATATGGGCACATTATCATAAACTATGTCACGATTCTGGCCATAACATTGGTTATTTGACCTAAAAGCCATGAAACCTCGGACATGATAGGTCATTTCTGTGAAGGTTTTTTCGAGATGTTCACAATATACCAAGTTTGGTATTTTTTCTTGAAAATATGTCACGTAATATTACACCACGCGAAGGTTTTACATTGTTTGGACCGTTTTTGAATTTTTCATGCCCGTTTCAAACTATGGTCAAAACGGCGGGCACGGAGGTTCATAGATAGGGGATGATCCTCTCTAAACTTGCATTCGATCTCTGAAGAAACATCATATTGTGAGCCTAAAAATTATTTTTTCAAAAAATTATGAGCATTAGATCATCTAGCTCTAGTTCAAATCGGACCCACTTCCTACCGATTCGGCAGACATTTGTCTTTTTTGCCAGGGGTGGACGGAAAGGTCTTAGATACCCTAGTTGGGACATTGGCGATGTAACATGGTCTAGTATTTTTGAAAAATAGTATGGTACCATTTTGAATTATGCTTTTGGTGGTTGCTTCACAAAACGCCTCGGTTTTGCACTCGAAAAATGGAAAATGTCTTTTTCCGTGCGACGAAAAGGAAAACTTCCTCCTACAATATTGCTCTCCATCCCACGATGCACATGCGTGCATAATGCGTTCACCTATAGTTTAAATCGGACCAATGCCATAACCCCTTGTACTGAAAATACACTTTTGTGCAAAATACAACTAGCCAATCAAATTAGAGAGTGAGACTGTCCACGGATCACCCCACCTATGGATCGCAGCCGTCCACCTATCATCCATCCAATGCATGAAATTTCTTGTCAGTTCTCCCCCTCCCAACGCGACACAGTTTCAACATGAAATGACTGAAATGCCTATTGTTCCCACAGTCTTGCACATAATTGATTAGGGGTAGTTTCACGAATTCAATCCAGATCACGGCCAGGAGGGACACCCGAACCCTAATCCCCTCATGCCCCTCTCTCCTCTTCCCAGACCCCGCCGCCACTTCTTCCAAGATCTCTCTCGCACCGCCCTCTCTCGATCCAGATCCCTCATACTCATGCCCCGTCGGCTAACCATAGCCCCTCCGTCTCCCCCACCTCCGGCCACCACCACCCTCAGCTCCCAACACCCCAGGTGGTGAATCTCATCCCGGTCCAGCGGCAGCACAATGGCTGCCCCTTCCTCTAGAGGTAGCACGACGGCCGGCCCATTCCTCCAGTAGTAGGACGAAGCTTCGGGCCCTTCTCCACATGACCACCGGCGACCTCACAGCCACCCACTAGGAAGGCCATCGTGATGTCTTCATCACCTCCAAGATCTGGTGCAGCAACACGCACACCATGACAGGGTGCTCCCGCCCTCACGAAGTATGCACATACTCATGATCTCCACCTCTGATTTTCTTGAATTCAATGAGAATTAGGACAACCAAAATAGTATGTGCTTCCTTTGCTCTGGTGCTCGTTCTGCAATTAGGAATTATCTGCTGCAATTAGGAATTTCTTGTTTCCCAATTGTTCTTACTTTGTGATGTTTCAAGAAATTTTCTGGTCGGGTCCCAAAACACTGTTTCTGTATCATTGTAGTTGTAGGAGATTTAACTTTGCTAGGATTAGTGTGGAATTAGTGTTGTATGTGCATCACCAAGAGCCTTCTTGACTGGTTTGTACTACTACCAAACGGCGCCATTGCATCGCCTCCTTACGCGCAGTGCCTTGACGATGCCCCTGCTTGTTTCTCTGTGCTGCATAGTTGTTGTCAGATTTTCACATGGCTTGTAAAAAAAGATAATTATATGTGTATGTATGGATATTTTCACATGGCTTGTAAACACCTAGCTACCAAATCGATAGATTTTTTCCTATAACATTACATCATGTCTGCTTCTATGGATATATGTTCTGATTCTCATACTCTTGTATCTGACTCTAAAGATAGATCTATTAATATAGTTTATTGTATATTTTTTCTGCATGGAGGAGCTGTCAGATTGAACCGTGTTGATCTTGTTCACTTACAAGTTGTTTATTAAAGTTGTGCTTTTGCTCTCTTTTTAACTTGTTTGCTGCATCAATAATATGGTTGCCTGTTGGGTTGTTACTACTAAAAATGCTACTCTGTTAATTTATTGTGTTTTGTTATGTTCGGGATATGCTTGTTGGTGATAGATAAAAGCATGTCTATGAAACTGAACAATTAGCTACATATATTTTAAATTATGAGCCTTTTTATAGTCTGATTCTTGTAAATATCTTGTCATTAGTCTGATAGTACTAGTTGCTGTCATATTGACCTCTGTTCAGGTACCATGTTGTTAGGATGTAGTACTAGTTGCGGATGAGAGGAAGAGAGAGAGGGGGAAGGGGCGATGACGACGGTGGCATGACTGACGCGGGCGCCGGCGAAGGGCTGGAACGAGCAGGAGGGCATGTGCATCTTCAAGCCATCCGAGAAGTACTCCTCCCGGTACTTTGCCACGCACACCTCCCTCAATCCTAGGTAAATTCAAAGACCCAACGATCTTCTATGTCTACATGTTTGCTATTTGCGTGCTTATTCTTTTGCTGAACACAGATTGTCTTCTTGTTTGATATAAACAGACTGTTCTTCTGCTAAATCAAACTCATAGTAGTGTTAAATGTAATTATAATCTCACTATAAGTTTGTTTTATAATGTAGGATCTGTCAGTTTGTTCTCACTATAGTTATTTTGGGTTCTGCAAATGTAGGATTTGTAAGTTTGTTCTCACTGTCATTTTGAGTTGAATTTAGGGACTTTAGCTGAGTCTCACCTTACTCAACTAAAGTTGAATTTTTAGATTCTCATTGTCATTTTTAGTTGCAGACACATTCAAGATTATCTTATACCTGTTGCGTGATCATTATTGGCTTCCTAACCGTCTTCTTGACCGTGTTCTTCAGGTACTTCATCATCCTCTCGAGGACTAATGTTGAGATCCCGCTTACACGAAGGCGGAGCATGGTATCAGATGCGTTAGGGCGGAGCTGCTAGTGAGAAGGTGATGTTGCCCGTGATGTCAATGGCGAGCCTAGACGGAGCTGTCGGTGCTGCCTCCTGCTCATTGGGGAGATTGGGGGCGTTCTACCGGACAACAGGGGCAAGCTACCGGAGCTGCTAGTGCTGCCTCCTATGCAGCTGGGACGTCCGGAGCGCTGCCAGCGTTTCTCCTACACATGCGAGATGATGCAGGGCTGGTGGCGATCGATCAGGTGTAGTGGTCAGCTGGAGCTCCTTGTGGAGTGGAGTGGCGATCGATTAGGTGGAGTCGTGATCCATCAAGGAGCTGACCTGCATGTTGTGTTGCTGGGAGTACTAGGCATATGTGGCTTGTAAAATGTATTAAAGATTGTAATAGACTTATTTGAATACTGTCATGTTCTCTTTTGTTCTGTTTGAAATATTGAATATGCATGTTATTTGAATTTGTGGGAATTGGAAACATGATCACAAGGACCCACTTTTGAATCATAATTCACAATTTGACCCTTCTGACATGTGGGGCCATTTATTTGAGATGAATATGACAGATGGGACCCATTTGAATAGTGGGACCTACTCAAAAATAATAAGGCCGAAAGTAAATAGTAAATGGACTTCAAAAGGACAAAGCCTAGAAACAGATAGTCCAAATTGTTGGGCTTGGCCCGTTTAGCACACCTGAATTGATAAAAAAGAAAAACAAATAGGCTGGATTATTGGGCTTAGCCCATGAAAAGGAGGGAGCTGGACCAGGCTGAATTTGATCTAAGACCATTTATTTTGGTCACAGATTTGCCACGTAGGATTGACCACGTAGGATCCTCCGTGGACAACCCAGATAGCCTGTGACCAAAATTTTGGTCATAGAATCTATGACCATCTATTTTGGTCATAGTAGTCCATGACCAATTCAAAAAAAAGGTCGTTAGTTGTCTATAGTGACCCTCGCTATGTGACCTACTCGTTTTGGTCATAGAAAGGTCATAGATGGATTACTATGACCTTCCAGTGACCAATATTTGGGGTCACCAGTTAGCATATTTCTTGTAGTGTTATTGATCAAAAATTGATATATTTTCATTAAACTGGTAACTCCATTCTATTCGATGAATATAAGCATAAATCTTAAGCATTATCGAAAATACCGTAAACAACCCCTAATAAAACCTAAACCTAAAACCCCAAACCCTTAACCCATAAACCCTAACCAATCAGGTATCATGCACTTATAGATCAAATTTTGAGATACTTTCATTGAGTTAGGTAACGCCATATTCTATTCAACGAATATAAGCATAAAGCTCGAGTATTATTGAAAATTCGATAAACCCCCTAAACTCTATTCAGTCCATAAAACCTAAACCGTAAAACCATAAAACCCTAAACTCTCGACCCATATAAACCCCAACCAAGCATGTATCATGGACTTATAGATCAACATCTGAGATTCGATCTTTCATTAAATTGCGGTAACGCCATTCTATTACATGAATATAACAATAAAGTTTGAACATTATCGAAAATGCCCTAAACCCTAAAACCCTAAACCCTCAACCACGCCTAAACGACATTAGCAAATGAGGTATGACATGCACTTGTAGATCAAAATTTTAGATAAACTTTCCTCAAATTATGCTAACGCTATTCAATTCCATGAATATAAGCATATATAAAGCAGCTTGAACATTATCGAAAATTCCCAAAAAACCTAAACCCTAAACACCTAATCCCCAAAAACCATAAAAACCCTAAACCCTCAACCCCTTACCAAGCAGGTATGATGCACTTATAGATCAAAATCCGAGATACTTTCATTACATTGCGATAACACGAGTCTATTCCACGAATATATATAAGCATATATATATAAGCTTGAACATTATTATTGAAAAATTATAAACCCTAGAACCTAGAAAACCCTAAACCCTAAAACCCTAAACCCTAAATACCAACCTTAAACTCCTAAGCCTTAAACCCTAAAATCCTAAATCATATACCATAAACCCTAAACCCCTAAACCCTCAACCCAAAAAACACGAAACCCTAGGCTATATATATCTTGTGTGGAAACTAGGGCAATAGGATTTTGAGCCATACTTATTTGTAGTTTCTTCATGACAAAAGCCCTTATCGTCGCTTGAAAAATTGAAAATAACATCAAATTTAGAAGCTTCCTTTGTAAATAATATTTTAAATTCCAATAATACAGACCAATCTGCCAAATAAAAACATGTTGTTATAAACTATATCAAAGGTGTGGCCATGACCTTGGTCACCTAGTTTGAAAGCCTTGCTAATTCATACATGGTACGCCATATATCATATGACAAAATTAAAGCCATTATTATCGATTGGAACTTTTAAAATAACTCCAAATATGGAAGCTCTTTTTCTAAACAATGTTGAAATACCAATATGCACCAATCTATCAAACATGGTTACATTATCATAAAGTATGGTAACACATATGGCCTTGACATTGGTCATCTAGTTTTTGAAAGCCATGAATGTTCAAACATGGTACGCCATATTGTGAAACGAGTTTTTCAAGAGTTATCGAATTTTATATATTTTCATGGAAACTAGCCAATGCACACAGTGAGACACCAATAGAGAAACAAATGGTTGTATTTTGTTTTATATTTTGTTTCTTTATTTTTTTAAAAAAACTGGCCCAAATTTGGTGTCATTACTATTCATATCAAAAAATTGAAATCTTGCAAAACTCTCGGTGGTTCTCCAATATTTGACTAATTCGGTACCTTTAAACTATGTTTAAAAAGTCAAGAGCAAGCTATATCACACACTTTGTAGTTCGTAATTATACTTACTTTCAATCGTTAAAAAGTTATTTAATTTCAGCATCTTCAGCTAGGAAGTTTGGAAACTCATAAAAGTAGGGCATTATCCATCAAATCTGGAATCTCCTTAGTAAACAATTGCTTGAAATGCCAAGATGCACCGATCTACCAAATATGGCCAGGTTTGTAAGCTTGGTTGGTGAAGATGCTTCAATGCATGGAGTAGTACAAAAGATGAAAAAGGTACAAAAACTATGGCTGCGACCTTGCTCCTCTTGTTTCAAAACCTTGAATTAATGTTCATTAATTTCGGCAGATGTCTATAAACTCATTAAATGCTGGAAAGCATACATGCATGTGGGTCTATCTGACAGGGACAACATCCCAAGTGGGAGTAGCGTACCTTTTAAGATTCAACTTCAAAATTTTGACAGAGCACCGAAATATCCCGCCCACCCATTCAAACATCCCGCCCATCCATTCAAACATCCAACCCCAAAAAAATCCAGCCCCAAAAATTATTTTATTGCACAAATTTAGCTTGGAAGCTTAAAAGGGCGTTATACATTGTGTGAAAAAAGGGGGCGGTGGTATTTTGAGCCATCATCTTTGTTGTTGCTTCACAACAAAACACATTGTTGTTACTTGGAAATTCGAAAACAAACTTCAAATTTGGAAGCAGACATATTGGTTGATTTGCAAAGATGCACCGATCTACCAAATACGGAAACGTCATCATAAACTATTTCCATGACCTTGGTCACCTTTTTTTGGACGATGGTCATCTTCTTGAAAGCCTTAAATTGTTCAAAAATTTTAGCAAATGCCTAGAAACTTGTTTAAATGCTGGGAAGCAACTCTCGTTGGCGTGTGGGCCTAGACGGTGACAACGCGTCTGAGAGGCCCCACGCTGGAGTAGCGTATGCTAGAAGCTTCGACCTCAAAATTAGGTACGGCACCCAAACATCGCACCCATCCATTAAAATATCCCGCGCATCCATTCAAACATGCTTCACCTCTTTCTAGAATGCAAAATTCCTCTTCTATCCCTGCTCCGGAAAAAAGAATCCGAGGGAGCACTGCAATAACAGAGGGATATAGGTGGTAAATTTGCGTTCTCCCACCCCATCCATGTTTCCGAGCCCTTCTTCAATATTTACCTGCCCGCCCACTCCGACCTACACCAACTTTTTGGACCCACTATGCAAGTGACCAACATGTTAGTGAGCTAGAATTACGGGAAGTAGAGATTCCCATCGCTTGTTGTTCAAAATTCAAACATTTTTCGCTAAACCGAGATAAAATCATTAAAAACATCCAACCTAGCTTGTACTATCATTCCACTATGTCAGAGTAAAAGCTAAAAAACAAAGCCAAAAACACGTTAGTAGATTTATAAGCCAAAAATCAAAAGCCAGAATTCGAGCCCAACCAAACAGCGCCTAAATCTCAAGGAACTCTTCCTATTTCTCCCTTGTTTTAGTACTCGGGTACCTTCAATTTTATTTAACAAAAAATATGACCAAGCAGGATATCATCGACTTGTAGATCAATTTTTGAGATACTTTCATTAAATTGCGGTAACACCATTCTGTTCCACGAATATATATAACCATAAAGTTTGAAAATATTATTGAGGATTCACGGAATCCTAAACCATAAAATCTAAACCCCTAGACCCTGACCAAGCAGGTATCGTGCAACTATAGATCAAAAATTGAGATACTTTCGTTAAATCAGGTATTGCCATTTTATTAGATGAATATAGGCATAAATCCTGAGCATTACCAAAAATTCTCTGAACCCTAAACCGGTAACAACCCATAAAACTAAATTGTAAAACCCTAAACCCTCGACCCATAAACCCTAATCAAGCATGGATAATGTACTTATATATATCAAAACTGGAGATACTTTCATTAAATTGCGGTAACGCCATTCTATTCCACAAATATAAGCATAAAGCTAGAATATTATTTAAAATTCCTGAAACCCTGAAATCTAAACACTAAACCCTAAATCCTTACCAAACACGTAGCATGCACTTATCGATCAAAATTGATATATTTTCATTAAACTGGTAACTGAATTCTATTCGATGAATATAAGCATAAATCTTGAGCATTATCTAAAATACCCTAAACCCTAAACAACTCCTAATAAAACCTAAACCTAAAACCCCAAACCCTCAACCCATAAACCCTAACAGATCAGGTACCATGCACTTATAGATCAAATTTGGAGATACTTTCAATGAGTTAGGTAACGCCATATATATTCTATTCGACGAATAAGCATAAAGCTTGAGTATTATTGAAAATTCGATAAAACCCCTATACCCTATTCAGTCCATAAAACCTAAACCGTAAAACCCTAAAACCCTAAACCCTCGACCCATATAAACCCTAACCAAGCAGGTATCGTGGACTTATAGATCAAAAACTGAGATTCGGTATTTCATTAAATTGCGGTAATTCCATTCTATTCCACGAATATAACAATAAAGTTTGAACATTATTGAAAATTCCCAAAAATCGAAACCTGTAAAACCCAAATCCTAAACCCCTAATCCCTATAACCCAAAACCCTAAACCCTCACCAAGCATGTAGCATGAACTTATAGATCGAAATTTTAGATAATTTCGTTAAATTGGGTAACGCCATTCTATTTGATGAATATAAGCATAAATCCTGACTAATATCAAAATTTCCCTAAACCCTAAACAACCCTTAAACCTTAAACCCTAAAGGCCTAAACCCTTAGCCATAAACCCTAACCAAGCATGTGTCATGCACATATTGATCAAATTTTGAGATACTTTCATTAAATCAGCTAACACCCATTCTGTTCTACGAGTATAAGAATAAATATTGAGCATTATTGAAAATTCGCTAAACCCTAAACCCTAAACAACCCATAAACTAAACCGTAAAAACCTATAACCCTAAACTCTCGACCATAAACCCCAACCAAAGCAGGTATTGTGCACTTATACATCAAAATTTGAGATACTTTAAATAAATTTATGTAATTCCATCATAAAACCTAAACAATCATAAACCCTAAAAATTTGAAGCCCTAAAACCCAAAACCCTAAACCCTTACCAAGCACGTAGCATGCACTTATAGATCAAAATTTGATATACTTTCATTTAATTTGCTAACGCCATTTTATTCGAAGAATATAAGCATAAATCTTGAGCATCATCCAAAATTCCATAAACCCTAAACAACCCCTAAAACCCCAAACCCTCAACCCATAAACACTAACCAAGCAGGTATCATGCACTTTATAGATCAAAATTTGAGATACTTTCATTAGATTAGGTAACATCATTCTATTCGATGAATATAACAATAAAGCTTAAGCATTATTATAAATTTGCTAAATTTTAAACCCTATACAACGATAAAACCTAAATTGTAAAACACTAACCAAGCAGGTATCATGCACTTATAGATCAACATTTGTGATACTTTCATTAAAGCAGGTAACACCATTCTATTTGACGAATATAAGTATAAATCTTTGAGCATTATTGAAAAATCGCTAATCCCTAAACCCTAAACAACCCATAAAACCTAAACCGTGAAACCTTAAATCATCGACCCATAAACCCTAAACCAGCAGGTAGCGTGCACTTATAGATCAAAATTTGAGATACTTTCGTTAAATTGTGGTAATGCCATTCTATTACATGAATATAATCATAAAGCCGGAGCATTATTGAAAATCCAAAACCCTTAACCGTAAACCCTAATAACCACCTAACCCTAGAACTCTAACTTCATAGGGGCCATTCTATTCCATGAATATAATCATATATATAAAGCTTGAACATTATTATTGAAAATTCCCTAAACCTTAAAACCTAAACAATCATAAACCCTAAAACATCGAACAACCATAAACCCTAAACCATTAAACCCTAAAAGACTAAACCCTAAAATCCTAAACCATAAACCATGAACCCTTAAACCCTCAACCCAAAATAAAACCCAGAACCCTAAACTTAACCCTAGGCTATATATACTTTGAGTGAAAACCGGGGCAGTGGGATTTAAAGCCATGTTTTGTAGTAGCTTCATGACTAAAGCCATAGTTGTGCAATAGAAAATTGAAATAACTTCCAATTCGGAAGATTCCTTTGTAAATAATATTTTAAATGCCAATACACACCATAACAAATATGGGTAGGTTATTATAAACTATAGAAAAGATATGGCCATGACCTTGGTCATCTGGTTTGAAAGCCATGCATATTCTTACATGGTACTCTATATATATTGTGATACAATTTTTTCTCAGAAATTATCAAATTTCAAGATTAAATTTTTCCATGGAAACTCACTAGTGCACATGGTGAGACACGAAGAGAGAAAATAATGGATGCATTTCTTTTTATATTTTGTTTTTTTGTATTTTTTAAAATGGCCAAAATTAGGTGTCATTACCATTCATATCAAAAAGTTGAATTTTCTGAAACTCTCGGTGGTTCTCCAATATTTGACTACTTCAGATTGTCAAAAAGTCATTTTTATTGCAGAGATTTAGCTAGAAAGTTTGCAAATTCATGAAAGTTGAGCATTGTCCATCAAATCTAGATTCTTATTTTGAAATGCCAAGGTGCAGCTATCTACCAGATATGGACACGCTATTATAAACTATAACATAGATATGGCCATGACCTTGGTCATCTTGTATGAAACCCTTCAAAATATATTGTTATCAATTTCGGCAAATGTGTGGAAACTCATTTATATGTTGGTAAGCATACTGTCGTTGGCGTGTAGGTCTAGATGGGGCCAACACGTGAGAGCGGCCACGTCGGAGTAACGTACGTCGGAAGCTTCAACCTCAAAATTTCCGCATGGTGCCAAAACATCCCGCACACATCTATTCAAATATCCTGCGCATCTATTCAAATATCCCGCCCCGCTTTTTGCCAATGCAAAATTCCTCTTCTATCCCTGCTCCGGAAACAAGGACCGTGGGAGTACTGCAATAATAGAGGGGTATAGGTCGTAAATGTGCGTCATCCAACCTATATTCCCCCATCGTCTCTTCCCTGCCCACACCCCTCTAATGACCCACAAGTATAGGGGGTGTATCGTAGTATTTTCGATAAGTAAGAGTGTCGAACCCAACAAGGAGCAGAAGGTGTTGGTGAATGGCTTGGAGCAGGAATTCTCTGTAAATACTTAGCAAACAGATTTTTAGGGTTTTTTGATAATGCAGGTAATAAAGTACGAGTAAATAGAAGACAATAAGAATAAATGCAGCAAGTGGCCCAATCCTTTCTTTAGCGAAGAACAATTCGGTTGTATTACTTAGGATGACCAAACGTTCTCGAGGACACATGGGAATATCGTCAAGTCCTTTCGCTTCAAATAGTTGATTAATCTTCTTTAGTTTACTAAGTCTTGTGCGGGTGAACCTGTGCTAATGTACCAACCTTCCTAGGACTAATACATACTTATGATTATACCCCTTGCAAGCATCTGCAAGTACAAGAAAGTAATTAAGGTAGAAACCTAACCACATCTTTAAACTCTAAGACCCTGACATCCCTTGTGCAAAGGTTTCCTAGGGGGTTCAGGTTTCTGTCACTCTAGCAACCCCTACGATTAGTAGCCAAATACACAATGCATTCCCCTAGGCCCATATAGGTGAAGTGTCATGTAGTCGGCGTTCACATGACACCACTAGAAGAAATACGCCACAACTTAAATATCAAACTATTGAATCTTTCTCAACACAATTCCACTACTAACAACATGACTTCTCCCATGTCCTCAAGAAGAAAACAAACTACTCAGAAGACATCATATGGATCATGATTAGAGATGAAATAATGATGTGTAACAATCTGAACATAAACGATAATTCAATGGTTCACTCAATAGCATCAACTACAAGGAGTAATCAACACCGGGAAAGTTTCCCCTAAGAACTATGCAAGATTCAACCCAATTGTTATAGCGGTATGAAGTGGTGATGATAGTGCTAGTGGAGATGATTGTGGTGATGATGATGATAATCCCAATGAAGTCCAGCTTGATGGTGGTGTTGATGGTGACGATCTCCCCTCTCCAGGAATGAATTCCCCCGGCAGAATTTTGTCTACTAGAGAGATCTTTCTCTCTCTTTGTGTTTTCTGCCCCGTAGAGGCGGCGAAATCTTTCTGTGGTTGCTCACCGAGTCTTAGGGTTTCGGGAGGATAATATACGCTAGAGGGGAGAGCCTGGAGTGGGCCAGGGCAGCCACACCACCTGTCGGTGCGAACTAGGGCTGCCCGCGCCAGGGGTGGTGCGGGCCCCCTGTGGCCCATCTCCACTTCCCCTTCTGGAAATCTTCTTCTTCTGGAAAAATAGAATTTTCCATGTATTTTCTCGGATTTTCTGATCTTCGCGAATTTTTCCTCCAAACAGCACATTTTCCATCAGAATCCTGACTGCAGCGGTCCATGCTCCAAAAGTCATCAAACATGCAAAAACAGATGAAATAACATAAGTATCATCTCTTAATATGAAATATATCAATGAATAATAGTAAATTATGATATAGAATAGTGATGCAAAATGGACGTATCAACTCCCCCAAGCTTAGACTTCGCTTGTCCCCAAGCGAAAACTGAGCTCAATAAACTTGACCTCAGGTTTATGGAGTGAAGAGTCGATAAAAGAATATAGATAAGAAGCATCACATTCATCAATACATAAATGATAATAGAAGACAACTCACTATTATATAACTTAACTTGCAATAAGTAAAGGAAACACAATAAGGATGCATAAAGTAAATCATAATTGGTAATGGCAAACTTAGCTCTTGGTCGAAGAATAGTTGACAAATTGTAGGAGTTCACAAATAACTAGTTTTCAATGATAGCTTTCAAAGTAGTAATCACCAAGATAAGAGAAATGTGCAAAACAAGGAACATAGGAAACATGATTGAATAAATCATCATATGAATGAATGAAACACAACAACTCAAAATACTTGCTGAGGTAGAAGGGAATAGGTTTACTCACTCAACTAAAAAGCAAAAGATAGGCCCTTCGCAGAGGGAAGCAGGGATTTCAAGTTTCATAAAGAGCTTCCAAAAATTATGGTAGTTATTAACTTTCAGCTCTCATTGCCCCTATCATAAGCATCTTTAGGTGATTAAGGTTAAAGTGACGCAACTAAGAGTATATGCTTGACAAGTTATAAATTGAAATCTCATGCCCCTTACTTATGAGTACCGAACCTCATGCTACTCAACTTCAGTCACAAGTAAGCTCTTGTCATTGTAAACACATATGTATCATAGAGAACCGCCAACGGGGTACCCCTTGCACATGATATAGGAGCTATCCCATAATCAAAATGACAAGGCAAGCAGACAATGAGCTTCTCAGCAATCTTTTTATTTGCTATTTGCATAGGTTTTTATTGAGGATGCTTCATAGAGTGCTCATTATGGTTATGCTGCAAGTTTCCACCATGATTAGGCATAGCTTAGGCTAGCGACCCAGGCGTTTCTCTAACACACATACAAACTCCATGATCTTACAAGTTCCACTATTATTTCACATCGCCAGGATCCATAAGCAAAAGAATCATGATATCAACGGAATATAAGTGCAATGTTGAAAGCGTTCCCCATGATACATGGTTCTGCTAACTTCAACTTATAAAGCACAAACATATACGCAACAAAGATGGACACAATGGTTCATGTTTATTAAGTGCAAGAAAGTAAAGTGTGCCATCAAGTTCGTGATAGCTTTAATCACTAATTTTCACATAACAAGTTTAATTTCGAAGGTAGATAAAAACATGAATTTATGTGGAATAGAAATAGTGCTAGTAGGTAGGTATGGTGGACACAAATGGCATAGGTTTTGGTTTAAGGATTGGATGCACGAGAAGCATTCCCTCTCAGTACAGGCTTTTGGCTAGCAAGGCTGGGTAGCAAGCATAAGAGTTGAAGGAAACAAACAAACATACAAGTGATAAAAACAAACATGCAATCTTCCTTGGAAGCACAAAAGATCTTAACTAGAGAATACTAGACTTATGAGCAAATCAAGAAAGAAAGATGATGAAATTATATTTCTTTGGAGTACTTTTATCTTTTTCATTCAATTCTCAAAAATAGTATTGCTACTGACCGAGCCAGGTTTGCCAAAACCAACTAAATTAACTCAATGATCCCAAAGTGATACCAATACTAACGACAAGATCAATCATATAACCATGAATTGAAAACTAATATAAGATATGCAAAAGAGTAAATGATAGAACTTCTCATTAATATTCCATAACGGTAACTCACACCAAGGGATACATAGATATCTAACGAGAGGGGGGACACTTCCATAATGCAAACCATCCTACGTGATAACTTCTCTATTCATGATATGACTCTACTAAAAAGGTAAAAAGATAGAAGATAGTGATATGATACCGTGGCACTCCCCCAAGCTTGGAACAAACCAAGGGGATGCCAAAACCTGATGACGAATTACTCCTTCGGTGGTGGTGGTGTTCTCTCGTCATCGTCCGACTTCCAAGGTAAGGGCTCCCCATGAACAAAAGACATTGTGGTCTCCAGCATCCTGAAACTTGCAACAGCACTTATGCGTTTAAACCTAACCTCGTACTCACAGTTTTGATTTTGAACGTCGTAGAGCTGTGCTTGTAGTTGGTTGGTTGTTTGGTGGAGTGAGAGAATTTCATCCTTAAGCTTAGCAGTCTCCTTTTTGTGCTCGGCGATGAGTTTGGAACAAATCTTATGGATGATATCCACTTCGTGTTCCGCCATCTTCTTGTACCTAAAGACTTCTTGCTCCAGCGCTTCCATCCTGTCCTCTAGACTTCCTTCACCTTTAGGGCCTTGAACCTCTTTTATCCGTACCTCCCCATCTTCAAGAAACAACTCCTTGGGATGAATCTTCAACTCTCTCATGTATGGGTTGATGATATCCGTTGGGGCATCTTCTTTGGCTGATCCAGAGGAAGACATTGTGGCTCCAAAACTGGGACTCTACCTGTCAGAAACAGATCGAAGCGAAAACACGATGAGAACACGATATACGAACCTCGAGGGATCCGGGATATTATATATTACGAAGTTTCACAACAAAAAGGAAGGTACTGGGAGAAAACGGATCGGACACGGAGTCCGGGGCGGTCACACCACCTGCTGGCGTGGACAGGGGCCGCGCCAGGGGGTGGTGTGAGCCACCCTGGCTCCGTTTCCGTCCCCCTCTCGCTTCATATCTTTCCTTGTTGGATAACAACTACAAAAATATAACTGGACAGAATTTTCACGGAACTTTTCTTACCAGAACTGTTACCTATTCGAAAATGGACTCTACAGGTCTCTGAATTTGGTCTTTGATAAACATTTTCGGAGTTACTACTGGAATAGCATCAATATCTTCATTGTAAGAATCTCCAGCAATATAGTGCTTGAGTCGCTGACCATTCACCACTTGTGTAGTTTTATCTTTTAAAGAAGAAATTTTTATTGCTCCTGAACGATATACTTCTTTGATATCAAAAGGTCCTTCCCATTTTGAAAGTAGTTTCCCTGCAAAAAATCTGAGACGAGACCTATACAATAGAACTTTCTCACCAACATGGAACTCTCTCTTAAGAATTCGCCTGTCATGCCATCTTTTAACTTTTTCCTTAAAGAATCTAGCATTCTCATATGCTTCACTCCTCCATTCATCCAACGAACTTAAGTCAAATAATATTTTTTCACCAGCAAGCTTACAGTCTCTATTAAGTTCTTTAACTACCCAATAAGCTTTGTGTTCTAATTCTAAAGGTAGGTGGCAAGCTTTCCCATAAACCATTTTGTAAGGAGACATCCCCATAGGATTTTTATAGGCAGTCCTATAAGCCCATAAAGCATCGTTCAACTTTTTAGCCCAATTTTTTCTAGATCTATTAACAGTCTTTTGCAAGATGGATTTAATTTCTCTATTTGATAACTCTACTTGTCCACTAGTTTGTGGATGATAAGCTGAAGCAATTCTATGATTAACATCATATTTAGCAAGGGTCTTTCTAAAACCACAATGAATAAAGTGAGAACCTCCATCAGTCATAAGATACCTAGGCACTCCAAACCTAGGAAAGATAATATCCTTAAGCATTTTTAAAGAGGTCTCCCCATCAGCATTTTTTGTAGGTATGGCTTCTACCCACTTAGTAACATAGTCAACAACAACAAGAATATGGGTATAACCTTTTGAAGGGGGAAAAGGACCCATAAAGTCCAATCCCCAATAGTCAAATGGTTCAATAACTAGAGAATAATTCATAGGCATTTCATTTTGTCTAGAAATATTACCAACACGTTGACACTCATCACAAGATAAGACAAATTTTCTTGCATCTTTAAAAAGGGTAGGCTAGTAAAAACCTGATTGTAGCACCTTTTGTGCAGTTCTATCTCCCACATGATGTCCTCCATAGGCACTACCATGACATTTCCGCAATATCTCCTTTTGTTCATATTCTGGAACACATCTTCGCATAATAGCATCCAATCCTTCTTTATATAAATGTGGGTCATCCCAAAAATAATGCCTCAAATCGTAAAAGAACTTCCTTCTTTGCTGAGCTGTAAAAGTTGGAGGCAAGTACTTGGAGACAATAAAGTTAGCATAATCAGCATACCAAGGGGTCCCTCGCGATCTTACCCCTACTACAGCCAACTGTTCATTTGGGAAACTATCATTAACAGGCATAGGATCAAAAGAAATGTTTTCCAATCGAGATAAATTATCAGCAACAGGATTTTCAGCACCTTTCCTATCTAGAATATGTAGGTCAAACTCTTGTAAGGGAAGCACCCATCTAATAATCCTAGGATTAGCATCTTTCTTCGTCATAAGGTACTTAATAGCAGCATGATCAGTATGAATGATAACTTTTGAGTCAACAATATAAGGTCTAAACTTATCACAAGCAAAGACTATGGCTAAGAATTCTTTTTCAGTAGTAGCATAATTCTTTTGAGCAACATCAAGAGTCTTACTAGCATAATGGATAAGATTTAACTTTTTATCTATTTGTTGCCCAAGGACAGCACCTACAGCAAAATCACTAGTGTCACACATTATTTCAAAGGGTAAGCTCCAATCAGGTGGTTGAACAATAGGAGTAGAAGTTAAAGCCTTCTTTAGAGTTTCAAAATCTTCCTTACAATCATCATCAAAAACAAAGGGTACATCCTTTTGAAGAAGATTAGTGAGGGGTTTTGATATCTTAGAGAAATCTTTAATAAACCTTCTATAGAAACCAGCATGACCAAGGATACTACGAATACCTTTGACGTCTCTTGGACAGGGCATTTTCTCAATTGCCTCAACTTTAGCTCTATCAACTTCTATGCCTCTTTCAAAAATCTTGTGTCCAAGGATAATCCCTTCATTCTCCATGAAGTGGCATTTCTCCCAATTAAGAACTAGATTAGTTTCTTCACATCTTTGCAAAACTTTATCAAGGTTGTGCAGACAATTATCAAAAGAAGTTCCATAGACGGAAAAGTCATCCATGAACACTTCCACAATTTCCTCATAAAAACCATGAAAGATAGAAGACATGCATCTTTGAAAAGTGGCAGGAGCATAACACAAATCAAAAGGCATGTGTCTATAAGCATAGGTTCCATAAGGGCATGTAAAAGTAGTTTTTTCTTGATCTTGTTGTTTAACAGCAATTTGAGAGAAACCAGAGTATCCATCAAGAAAACAAAAATGGGTCTTTTTAGACAACCTTTCTAACATTTGATCAATAAAAGGTAGTGGGTAATGATCTTTCTTAGTAACTTTGTTAACTTTTCTGAAATCAATGCACATCCTATAACCTACTACTATTCTTTGGGGAATAAGCTCATCATTATCATTAGGCACAACGGTAATTCCCCCTTTTTTAGGGACACAATGAACAGGACTAACCCATTCACTATCAGCAATAGGGTAAATAATACCAGCATCAAGGAGTTTTAATACGTCGTTTCTTACCACTTCCTTCATCTTAGGATTTAAACGATGTTGGTGCTATACCACTGGCTTTGCATCTGGTTCTATATTGATAGCATGCTGACATATAGTAGGAGAAATCCCCTTTAAATCATCTAGAGTATAGCCCATAGCCCCTCGGTGTTTCTTCAATACCTCCAATAATCCTTCCTCTTCCTTCCCTTCAAGTTTAGAACTAATAATAACAGGATATATTTTATTATCATCAATGTAAGCATACTTAAGATCGTTAGGTAAAGGTTTTAGATCGAAGACCGGATCCTTTTTAGGTGGCAACGTGGTACCCAAATCTTCCACAGGCAAGTTATGCTTAAGCATCTTAGGTTGACGACGGAGAATCTCGTCAATCTCATTTCTTTCTTCCATGAAGATTTCACTTTCGTGGTCTTCCATAAATTGCTGCAAAGCATTGTTAGGAGCAAGAGAAATAGAAGCAAGTTGGTCAACTCTAAAATCCTCATTATGGGTTTCATTTTCACAAGGTTCTTTAGTAAATTTTGAAAAATTAAACTCATAAGATTCCCCATCAAATTTAGTTAAAATTTTCTCCCTTTTGTAGTCAATAATGGCTACACAAGTACTCAAGAAAGGTCTACCAAAAATGATAGGATAGGTTTTACTAGCAGCTGAACCAAGTACTAGAAAATCAGCAGGATATTTAATCTTACCACAAAGAACTTCCACATCCCGTACAATACCAATTGGAGAGATAGTCTCTGTATTAGCAAGGTGAATAACCACATTAATCTCTTCTAGTTTGCAAGGACTGATTTCATGCATAATTTCTTTGTAAAGCTCGTAAGGAATAGCACTTGAACTTGCACCAATATCACATAAACCGTAATAGCAATGATCACCAATTCTAATAGAAAGCATAGGGACACTAGCCTTTTAGTTTTATTAGGATGTGAGACAATATTAGAAGCATCCTCATAGAAGACAATGTGTCCATATTCTATGCTTTTAGGTACAAGGTCTTTCACAATTGCTACAGCAGGTTTAATGTTTATTTGTTCATCAGGTTTTACAGTTCTCTTTGTACTTTTATTGATTACACTAGTTATCATTGGATGTTCCTTTACCTTATCCGGGAAGGGTATTTTCTTGATATAAGGTTCAGGTAAGATGTGATCAATAGTGCAAAATTTAGTGCCTCTATCAGGGACATACTCAACAATATCTTTATATGGTGCATGATACTTGCTCCATCCCTTTTTCGGAATTTCAATATAGGAGGCAAAAGCCTTAAAACAATTTGCAATAACTTGAGAATCAAGACCAGAAGCATTACTAATACTATGAAAGTCATCAGTTCCCATAAAAGATTCAATGCATTCATAATCATAATTTATACCTGACTTTCTTCCTTTGTCATTCTCCCATGCTTCAAGATTGTCTTAAATACGGTCTAGAAGATCCCATTTAGCTTCTTATTCCATGCGTGTAAATGATCCAACACAAGAGGCATCCAATAAATCCTTATCATGAAGAGGGAGCCTTACATAAAAGTTATTGATAATAATATTGTTAGGGAGCTCATGAATGGGACATTTGAGCATTAGTAACTTCAATCTCCCCCAAGCTTGAGTTGTACTCTCTCCATCAAGAGGCCAAAAGTTGTATATTTGATTCCGATATTTATGAATCTCACTAGGAGGATAAAATTTTGAATAAAAGAGAGGTACTATTTCCTCCCATTCAAGAGCTTGACCATTCTTTAGCAGCTTATACCATTCCTCAGCTCTTCATTTTAGCGGTAATGAGAATAATTTCTTCTTGACTTGATATGTTGTAATGCCCGCACACTTGAACAACCCGCATAATTCGTGTATAAAGAGCAAATGATCACCAGGATGGACAATTCCATCTCCAACATAATAGTTATCCATAACACGATCAATAATTCTTGTAGGTATTTTAAAAGTATCATTCTCAGCAGGTGGTGGTTCATCTACTACCTTAGCAGTGGCAGTAGCATTACGAAATAAGAAACTCAGCAAATTATCCATATTGAAAATAAAGCAACTAACAGAAGTAAACAATACTCACAGTAGAAGTTTCCTTTACCAGTTCCACTCTCCAATAGCGCTTCACTCCCCGGCAACGGTGCCAGAAAATAGTCTTGATGACCCACAAGTATAGGGGGTGTATCGCAGTATTTTCGATAAGTAAGAGTGTCGAACCCAACAAGGAGCAGAAGGTGTTGGAGAATGGCTTGGAGCAGGAATTCTCTGTAAATACTTAGCAAACGGATTTTTAGGGGTTTTTAATAATGCAGGTAAATAAAGTACGAGTAAATAAAAGACAATAAGAATAAATGCAGCAAGTGACCCAATCCTTTCTTTAGCAAAGGACAAGCCGGTTGTATTACTTAGGATGACCAAACGTTCTCGAGGACACATGGGAATATCGTCAAGTGCTTTCGCTTCAAATAGTTGATTAATATTCTTTAGTTTTCTAAGTGTTGTGTGGGTGAACTTGTGCTAATGTACCGACCTTCCTAGGACTAATACATACTCCCTCCATTCACAATTACCTCGCATCCTGGGTTTAGTCAAAGTCAAATTTTGTAAACTTTGACTATATATTTAGAAAAAATATCAACTTTAACAATGTAAAAACTATTGTATTATAATTTTCATAAACCATATTTTCATATTATATGCATTTGAATCATGGATGTTGATCTTTTTTCTTATATTGTTGGTCAAACTTTACAAAATTTGACTTTGACTAAACCCAAAGCGCGAGGTAATTGTGACGGAGGGACTACTTGTAATTATAGCCCTTGCAAGCATCCGCAAGTACAAGAAAGTAATTAAGATAGAAACCTAACCACAGCT
Organism: Avena insularis; assembly: GCA_023614405.1. Taxonomy (NCBI): domain Eukaryota; kingdom Viridiplantae; phylum Streptophyta; class Magnoliopsida; order Poales; family Poaceae; genus Avena; species Avena insularis. The sequence continues at coordinate 235,919,279 of CM042688.1, read as the reverse complement.
TTAAACTCTAATTCCGTGGCGTCCCTTGTGCAAAGGTTTCCTAATGGGGGTTCAGGTTTCTGTCACTCCGGCAACCCCTACGATTAGTAGCCAAATATACAATGCATTCCCCTAGGCCCATATAGGTGAAGTGTCATGTAGTCGATGTTCACATGACACCACTAGAAGAAATACACCACAACTTAAATATCAAACTATTGAATCTTTCTCAACACAATTCCACTACTAACAACATAACTACTCCCATGTCCTCAAGAACAAAATGAACTACTCACAAGACATCATAAATATAATGGATCATGATCAGAGATGAAATAATGATGTGTAACAATCTGAACATAAATGATAATTCAATGGTTCACTCAATAACATCAACTACAAGGAGTAATCAACACCGGGAAAGTTTCCCCTAAGAACTATGCAAGATTCAACCCAATTGTTACAGCGGTATGAAGTGGTGATGATGGTGCTGGTGGAGATGATGGTGGTGATGATGATGATGAACCCGATGAAGTCCATCTTGATGGTGGTGTTGATGGCGATGATCTCCCCTCTCCGGGAAGGAATTCCCCCGGCAGAATTCTGTCTGCCGGAGAGATCTTTCTCTCTTGGTGTTTTCTGCCCCGTAGAGGCGGCGGAATTTTTCTGTGGTCGCTCCCCGAGTCTTAGGGTTTCGGGAGGTTAATATATGCTAGAGGGGAGAGCCTGGAGTGGGCCAGGGCGGCCACACCACCTGCTGGCATGGCCTAGGGCTGCCTGCGCCGGGGGGTGGTGTGCGCCCCCTGTGGCCCATCTCCACTTCCCCTTCTGGCAATCTTCGTCTTCTGGAAAAATAGAATTTTCCATGTATTTTCCTGGATTTTCTGATCTTCGCAAATTTTGCCTCCAAACAGCACCTTTTCCATCAGAATCTCGATCGCGGTCCATGCTCCAAAAGTCATCAACCATGCAAAAACAGATGAAATAACATAAGTATCATCTCTTAATATGAAATATATCAATGAATAATAGTAAATTATGATATAAAATAGTGATGCAAAATGGATGTATCACCCTCCAACCTTTACCTTCCTCTAGCCGCTTCACCGCCGGCCCTCTCTTCCACACTGGAGCTCTTCCACTGCAGGTGCTCTTCACCGGAACTATTTCACCAACTCCCTCGTAGCACCGGATCTGCTTTCCCAATGCCATCGTCTACCCTACCGAGGCCGCTTCACTAAATCATTCGTTGCTAACCCCGAAATGCCGAGCCACCACCCCCACCGCCCACTTGCCCATCCCACCCGTCCTCGCCGCGCAGTGGTAATTTCTCTTGCCTGTTTGCTATATTTTTGTTACTCATAAGCTATGAAATCTTTAGGATGTTGCTCAATATCCTAGATGCTATTGCCATTTTGATTGCACCCTTCATCTTGTAGGTCCAATCCACCTCATTAGCTTCTTGATTTTATTCCCTTTCTTTATTCTCACGCTATCGGTTTAATCCTCCAACACGAACTCATAGATTCTATTCTTTATGAGCGCTCACATGGGTCATGCAAATAGCTCATAGAGGATCCAACACTGACAATCTGACGCCCATCAAGGCTGAATCGTGAGGTTTCCTTGTGTAACTTAGGCTAGTTTCTTGTCATGTTAATTAGTTGTCATTCTACCTAAGAACTTGCCATGACATTTGCATTTATGTTCAATTGTGAATATATGTGCGAATGCTTAATTCAGAAAATGTCCATCTAGTTCGGATGATATATATGGTCATTTTTAATGCTATATGTTGGTGTTTTCACCAGCTTTCATCCTTCCAAACCAGCTATCTAGTTTGAAACATACATTTGGTAATTTTTAATGCTATGTTTTTCATGTTTTTCAAGAGTTTTCATCCTTCCAAACCAACCAACTTGGTTTAAAATGTCATGCAGAGAAATGACAATCGAGTACAAGGACCAGAGTTCCAACTGCTCTACTCAGATTCTTCTGGCAGATTGACCAGGAGTTGCACCCGCTCGAGAAGGAGGTATCGTCACCGAAAAGCATCGTAAGTTCATACTTACTTTAAATGATCTCTACTTTATATAATACAACTTGTTTCCCTTGTTGTTTGTTTTAACCCGTTTCACCATATTTTAGCACACTGCAGTTAAAACCCAGCAGGAGTCCTTGGAAGACAGGACTGAAAGTTGTGATCCCTTGTCCCATTCATCCTCCCATTGCATTGCCGAAGCAAACTTACTTAACAGTCCACCTAGAACAACTCATGCATGTGATAAATATATAAATGTTGTATTGCATGCAGAACAAAAGGGTGTAGCTGCTCTTAGATCTATAGCTGAAATGTTGAAGAAGAGGACATATGATATAGTGAAGCGAATCGCCATGTACCGATCTCTTATTGATGGTACTGACACGTTGTAATCTGTCAGAATTACGATCTTGTTGTATAACTTGTTGTAACAAAATTTTATTGTTGTGTAGTAAGTAATTTTAATTTTTGTGTGTTTATTAATTGATGTCTTGATATTCACCTGTTCTGTGAAAAGTAGGCGCTAGCAAAAAAATCTGAAACAGTAACAAGACAGAGCAAAGATGTACGAACATTGAAACAACATGCATGGACTACCAAAGCGACCGTAACCGTAAAGACCGACAAGTAAAAGGCCTGAATAGTAAAGGCCCGAGCAAAAAATAGAACAGAAAAGACCGTAACGGAAAGGCCGTAAAAGAAAAGGCCGTAACATTAAAAGGCCAAAATAGTAAAAGGCTGTAGAAGCAAAAGGCTAGAATAGTAAAAGGCCAGAACCATAAAAGGCCAGAATAGTAAAAGGCCAGAATAGTGAAAAGGCCAAAACAGTGAAAGGTTGGAACTGTAAAAGGTATCAACAACAAAATGCCAGTACGGTGATAGGCTAGTACAGTAACATGCCAAACACTGTCAGACTTGATAGGCAAAAGCCCAAACACTAAAGGTCCTAAACAGTAACGGGTCAAAATTCCTAAAAGGCTGAAACAGTACCAGGACTAAACAGTAAAATGCTAAATTGGTTACATGCCTAAACAGTGCAGGGCCAGATTTGTGTAGGCCTCAAGTGGCAGCACAGTGTTGGACCAACATGAGCCTTCTGTAGGCCGAGACAGAATCGGGCCTAAAAGTTCGCGGGCCGCATCTCTAGGCCCATTTCAAATAGTGCAGGACAAAATAGTAACGGGCCATCTTCTTGTTGGGCTCCCCTGATGGGCCGGCCCAGTTAGTATTTAGCAGGCCTTGGCTAGGCCTAGCTTCTGCCATGGTTTCTAAGACCGTTAACGGTGGTAACCGGACGCTAACGGCGGCTGCCACGTGGTAGTTTGGATGACGTCAGCCGTCAGCGTGATTGGCGAACAGATCTACGACGAAACATGTTTTCGTGGCTAAAGGGTGCGATCCGCCACGGGCGGCTAAAAAACCATGGTTAATTCATTTGTGACGGCGTTTTACCACGAAGGTCATCCGTCGTGCAAGACTCTTTGGCCACGAAAAACAGGCCTTCAACCATGAAAATCGTCCGTTGTAAAAGCCAACTTTTGTTGTAGTGTTTTGTTGCTCATTATGGTGGCGGTGGATAGATTCCCACGTTCCATTGGCTGCTCTAATCATGAAACTGGGTGGCGAGGCTTGCAGTAGCATCTTGAAGGTTGATGGAGAGGTTGTTCATATTTTTAATATTTCCTTTGAGTGTGTAGATGTCTTCATAGGTGGTGTAGAAGTTTGTTGGTTGCTCATCTTGTTCAGGTCCTCCTTGTTCTACTTCTTCATCTTCTCCTCCTCCCATGGGTATTTCTTGTTGGGGTAGATTAGCCTCAACCTGCACATCAAAACAAATATCCCCATCCTCGATAGAGAATAAACCGTTAGGAAAAGGAGCCGGGATCAAGTGATCCGCTCTAGGTATATCAAAAAAGTATCTACCATGAGTTTTAGAAACCATACCAGATGCTCTTAAAGTAGAGAGACTAAGATGGTGACTTCCTGTCAACGGTTGGATATTACCCAGGTTGATGTGAAGTGCGTGTGCAAGAACGGTCACAACTCCTCCTCCGCATATGGGTCCTCGAGATTGAAGAGCATGATGCTTAAGGTAAAACACTAGAAGAACGCCCAAATTTGGTGTTAAGTTACAATGAATAATAGAAGCTTTTGCGAGGATCAACGTGCCCTCCTCATTAACTCTAGTAAACTCACCATGTGCCTGCAAAGTGTTAGCAATCACATAAAATAAATAGCGAATAGCAGGGTGATCAATTTAGTTTCCTTTGGGTGTGGTTTCATGGATTCTCATTAAGTACTCCCAAGGTGCAGGATTTAAAAAAAGTAGTTGTGCGTACATCGCTAATGTTGTTGGTAAATCCAAAGCATTAAGCCCATTGGTCGAGTGTTAGGGTATACTCATAGTTCATAAGGCAGAATTTGATGCGATCAACTCTGGGTCTTTGTTCCTCGGTACAACCATAAGGGTCCACTGTATGTGTCAAGGTACCAAAGAACTTAAGCGTCAAGCGGCGATACATGGAAATATCCTGAAAGACAAAATCATACAAACCAACATTGTTACAAAGTAAATCGAAATCAGCACGAATGCCAAGTTGGTTCAGGATATAGGCACACGCCCACTTGGTGGACTTGATTTCTCGGAGCTTGATATGATTGAAATAGTTCAGCTAAAACTCCTCGGTGAACTCGATACCAAGTGACTCGGGGGTCAACATATCAACGGGTGGTGCGGAGGACTCCGTAGTCATCTCATGTGTATGGCTCCTCATGTTCATCTAAAAATAATAAGATAAAGTAAATAAAATTGCTAATGAATTTTTTCGTCCAATAGAAACAATGAATAAGTGATTCTCTACACTAATACAAAAGAAACTCCTCTAAAACAATACTAAGCATGCTTAATATCAAGATTGAATCAAGAACAAGACCTAAGTCTAGATTGATAACAGTGAAAGATTGAGTGAAGCTTTTCTACAAATAAGTTGAGGATCGGAGGAGAATCATTCCTTAGATCGAATGAATGCGAGGAATCGAAGAAAGATTAAGTAAATTTGAAGATCCAATGGAAGTGGTTTGGAGTTTGGAGGAAGAAGAAAGAGAAAGATTTGTTTTGGGAATTTTTAGGTTACCTCCTCGGGCTGAATATGGCGGCCACGTACATGGTACGGGCGGGCAGTACGGCCGGAGCCCACCCATACCGGGTGACATACCTTGGGGGTGACGACTCCCTTCTGGCGGTGCACTCGATACGGGAGCACGGTACTGTCGCGCGCGCCTGTACTGCTGGTCATTATCCAATCTATAACTCTACTTAAACCAGATGTTTGCTCGAGGGTACGGTATAGGCGCTCGGTACGGGCACATCCGGTAGTACAAGTGGTCATTAAGAGCACTGTTCCCTGCGGCAAAAATCAGAATTTCTATCTTCCTATGGTTTGATGTGGTACAGGCAAACAGTACGGTCCCTTTCGGTCGTACCAGTGGTCGTTAAGAGCATTGTGAGCTACAAAACTCGAAATTTTGATTAGAAGCTCCGTGTTCCCTCGCACATCTTATCAAAGGACAAAATAACAGAAAATATACTACATAAAAAATCAGCAATACTTCTTAGGCCATGTGTTAGTAAAATAAAAGATAGATGATTACCTTATTTCTTCTCCTCTCTCCAAGGGCGTTCTTGAAAACTCTTTATTAGAGACAAAAACAAAACAAAAACAAAACAAGACTAACACCAGAAATAAAAACTTTATTTCACATGGGTTGCCTCCCATGAACCGCTTCTAGCTAAGGTCAATTAGCTTGACCCTAATGGTAATCATTTAGGTTTAAGGAGTGGAATACCCACTTCAAAATAGTTGGCTTTTAAAGTAATTATACCATCATCATCATTAGGCTTGGGCTTCTTTTTCCTAGGGAAGTGGACTATAAAAGGATCTCTAGATGGTAGCCCTATTCTCACATTCCCCTCATGTAAATTAATTAAAGCCTTAATATTTCTTAGGAATGGCCTACCTATAATTATAGGTGCTATGGGATCTTCAGGCATGTCCACAATAACAAGATCAATAAGAGCGGGACTACCATTAATTTCAACAACTATATTTTGTTTAATCCCCATATCTTGTTTATAAGTTGAATCGGCTAGATGGAGTCTAATTTTAGTAGTAAGAAATGGCCCCAAGTTTAATTTGTCAAATAAGCTTTTGGAAATCGTTGAGACACTCGCACCAAGATCACAAAGTGCGGATATCTCATTGAATCCCAACTTAACTTTAATAGTGGGCTCAAATATATCATCTAGCTTAGCAGGAAGCTTATCAGCTAGTCTTTTATACTTCATCTCTAACTTGCAAACTTTAGATGCTACTTGTTGTATAAATTGTTGATACATAGCATCATTACCTTGTTTTATACCGGGATTCTTCACGGTGATAATCTTTAGCAGATCCTCCATGGTATATTCCGGTGTTGGCGCGTTGCTATAATCTAGCTCTTCAAGTTTTTGTTAATTGGTTACCACCCTCATCATCTTCAGGTCTTCTACCGGATTTGGCTCAGGTTTTCTAGCAAACTTTACTGGTATGAGAGCTTGGATCTTAGCTACTTTACCTAGCTGAGCCTCCATGGTATTTGTACTTTCCTATAGAGCATGCACATCATTTCTAATTGCAACGGCTTGGTTAGATAATTTTCCTATACTACTTTCATGGTTCTCCGTGATTTTAATAAGCATATTATTTTGCTTGGTTTGAGCTTGTATAAAGGTTCTAAAAGTTTGCTCAAACGAGAGATTTCCATGATTTTCTCCATTAGTATTATCATAATTGTTGTAAGGAGCTCTTGCATGATTAGGATAATTTTTTTGAATATTAGAAGCATAATTATTTTTCCATGCAGGATTAAAAGGATTGTGAGCTATAAAATTAACATCATTAACATCGGTACCGATAGCATTTACTTAGGTATCTTCTTTACCTTTTACTATGCTAAGCAACTCGTCTACCTTAGATGTAAGCTCTTCATTATTTACCTTGGTAATTGAACTTACTCTCTTCGAGGTTCTTTCCACATGCCATTGGGCATGGTTGTTTTGCAGATCATCAAGTAACTTCTTTGCAACACTCACTTTCTTTCCCATGATTGTTCCTCCTATTGCAGTATCTAGCATAGACTTAGAGAATGGGTTAAGACCATTATAAAACAAATGTAATATAATCCATTCTTCCATCCCATGACTAGGACAGTTCATTACGGCTTCTTTCATCCTTTCCCACGCAAGCGCTAGTGGCTCACGGTCTTCTTGTCTAAAGCTTGTAATGTTGGAACTTAGCTACATAGTTTTAGCTAGGGGAAAAAATTTAGTCATAAACAAATTAGTACATTTCTCCCAAGATTTAATAGTGCCCTTTTGTAGAACTAGCAACCAATCCTTAGCCTTTCCTCTAAGAGAGAAAGGAAACAATCTTAATTTAATAGCATTTGGATCTACATCCTTAATACACATCATGTCACACCTTTTAGTGAAAGTGTTTAAGTGCAAACCCGAATCTTCAGCAGATGAGCCCCCAAATTGGTTTTGTTGAACCAAACTTAAAAGGTTAGGCTTTATTTCATATGTTTCCACATCAATAGCGGGCTGAGTGATAGGTGCACGAATAAAATCATAAGTGGGAGTAGCATACTTCCCTAATCTATTTTGAGCCATGGCTCTTATATTTTTGGTAATTTTGAAGTAATGAAAACAAATAACAAGTAACTAATATTTGGGTTTTCAAATAGTTAACAAGAAAGTAAACTAATAACAAGAAATAAACTACAAACTAATAATAAAACTAAAAACAAGGTCTCTAGTGACCTCACCGGGATAGCGAAATTGCTTCCCCGGCAACGGTGCCAAAAAAAGGTTGATACCTTTGATCCGGATTCACGAATGTAGTATAATAGATTTTTCCCTAGAAGACCTAGGTTTAATAGAACCTTGGAAAGCAATGCTAAAAAGAAATAAAAAGGACACGTCTACAAGACTTTGTTTGTTTGTTTTACCTTAGTTTACCGGACCAATCTAGTTTACTTTTATAATGGGTTGAATCAATGGATGGAGATAGGCCAGGGTTGAAGATCCACCTGCAGCTGCACATCATATGGGATAAAAGATAATAACAAGCATAGTCATGTGTAATGTTTGAACGGAGATAATCTCTTGTGGGAAACACATCCTAATATACTAGAGCTCTCATGATGCAGTAGGCATAACAACAGTCTTTTAATCCAACCGAGTGCACGCCAAAGGGACGGGCTACAAACGATTATTAAGTGTAAAACAAAGACCAAAGCTTTAAGTGCTGATGTTGTTGTGATCCCGAATGGGTCATTAAGCTAAGACCATACTACCCTTTCTGTCATTGGGGTTCCTATGAGATCGCCGCTAGCCAAGTATCTCACCTGAAGCCTTTATCAATCCATGGGATCTTGGGTACCTACAAGTCCACAGATCGAGACAAGAGACAAAGAAACAAAAGATACAAATCTCAATTGCAAACAAAATACAATATTGCCATGAATTACGTGCACATAATTGCTGCGAGGTTTTTCTCCACCCCACAGCCTGTGAGGACCACTCACTCATAACAAATAGATCAGAGATAGAAAACATCATACAAATACTTAGATTGAAAGAAAATATTCTTTCAATGGTCGCCAAATCACAAGGAGATCTAAAGTACAAAGCAATGGATTTGGCTAGTGGAGACGATGGATGATGGAAGTGATGAACAATGGCGTGGATCTCCTTTGGTGGTGTTGTGATGTAATCCAAGAATGGCGGCTCTCTGGCCAGTGACTAGAGGCTCAAAATATATGGGCATCTTCACGAAAGTCTTAGGATTTGACGAGATGAAGCCAACGCCACCTAGTACAAGCGGACGGTACGGGCGGGCCCTACTCGTACCTATGGTCGTTAAGCTTGCTGACGCCCTGGAATGGCATCCCAATTACTTGGCTGTGTAGACTTCCTCAAAAAACTTCATTATTACTCTTGATTTCGCATTAAAAACTATGATTTCCTGCACAACACAATTCAAAGAAAGGTTTTGCATATCGTTGCAATTATTAGTCATTAGTGGCAAGGATTGAGAGTTTCTTGTCAATTGGTTGACCAAAAACAATGTTTAAATGCGATGGAAGATGGCTAATTTTTGAGCCATCACTCTCCCTGGTCATTCTCCCCTGGTGCTCGAGGCGCAGATCAGCGGGTTCAGATGAGTAGAGTCTTCATGGACAGTGGCAGCACATCAACCTCATGTTCGCCAGCACCATGTGCGCCATGCGGATCCCTCTCTCTATCCTGGAGGAATCCGAAACGACCTTCCACGGCATTGTCCCAGGAAAAGGAGTATATCCCCTAGGCAAAATCTGGCTGGATGTTATCTTCAGCATGCCCACATACTTTCGATGAGAACACCTCGAGTTTGAAGTGGTCAACTGGCCCTCGCATTACCACACAATTCTTAGATGTATCGTGTTCCCGAGGTTCATGGCGGTCCCGCACTATGCATACCTGTAGATGAAGATGCTAGTACCAAATGGAATTATCACCGTCAAAGGAAGCTTCACCAAGTCTAATAGCTACGACATGGAAATCAACAGAATCTCCCAGTCCTTCCGCATTAAGAAGAATTGGCGAGGCTCAAGGAGTTGATAGACAACAGTCTTCCTCCTACGAGCAAGCGGAACACACCAGACCAGTCTTTCTTGTCGGTGAACACCAAGGCGGTCCAGGTCCACCCAATGGACCCGACCAAGATGACCCTCATCGCCAACAATCTGAGTCCCACATAGGAAGTCGCGCTTGTCGAATTCCAATATGAGCGCTGGGAAATATTCGCATGGTATCTTGTGGACATGCCAGGAGTTCCTAGGGAGATCACCGATCATGCACTCAACGTGAATCTAGATGCAAGACCAGTCAAGCAGTCGATGCATCGACTGTCAGAACCAACAGCAAAGGCGGTTGGCATGGAAGCCAACAGACTCCTCGACACTGATTTTATATGTGAAATCAAGGAAAGCACTTGGGTGGATAACCCCATGCTCATTCCCAAAAAATACACGGATACCCTGTGGATGTGCGTGGACTTCACCTCCCTCAACAAACACTGCTCGAAGGACCACTTCCCATTACCGAGGATCAACCATATAATCGACTACACCGCGAGACAACCAAATCAAGCTCGGTCAAAACATCTAGGTTTATGTCGATGACATCGTTTTCAAGACCAAGGAAGAAGCTACACTCATCGATGATATCCACGAGACCTTCGACAATCTCGACCGCTATCGGATCAAGCTGAATCCGGAGAAATGCGCCTTCGGCGTGCCATCTAGACAATTACTCGGGTACCTCATATCCGCTAGGGGAATCAAGGCTAACCCAAAGAAGATAAGCGCCATACTAGCCATGGAGAAGCTGAATAACATCAAAGGCATCTATCAGCTGGCTGGGCAAATCGCGGTGCTCAGTCGATTCATCATTCGAATGGGTGAGAAGGCACTGCCATTCTACTAGCTCCTCCGCAAAACTGAGAAATTCGAATGGATGGACGAGGCGCAAGAGGCATTCAAAGACCTCAAGGGCTTGCTCTCCACCTTGCTTGTGTTGGTGATCCCCAGGGAAAAGGAGCCAATGTTGCTATACATCTCTTCCACCAACCAGGTGGTTAGTACCGTGCTGGTGGTCGAATGAGCCGAAGAAAACAAGATCCATGGGGTGTAGTGCCTAGTATACTACCTCAGTGAGGTACTGACACCAACAAAGCAACGGTACCCGCAATACCAGAAGCTGGCCTATGGTGTTTTCATGATAGCACGACGATTGTGCCACTACTTTCAGGAACACCCCATAGTCGTGGTGAATGACGTCCTGCTGAATCACATCCTCATCAACCTCGATGCTACGGGGCGGTTCGCCCTCTAGGGCATCGAGCTGTCCCCACAGGACATCACATACGAGCGGTGAGTGGCAATCAAGTCATAGGTCTTACCGGACTTCCTCATCCACTAGATGGAGAACCAGGTCCCTGACACACCGGACATGTCCAACCTCTGGACCATGAACTTTGATGGATCCAAACGCAAGGAAGGAGCTAGCGCAGGCATCATCCTGACGTCTCCTCAAGGTGACAAGATGTGATACATCCTTCGGATGAAGTTCCGTGCATCCAACAACAAGGTGAAGTATGAGGCGCTGATCCACGGGATGTGGATGGCCAAGGCATGTGGAACCATGCGGCTCATCATCTACAGCGACTCCAACCTCGTGGTCTAGCAAACCGTAAAGATGTGTGATGCTCTGAGAAACAACATGGTTGCCTACCGAGACCTCTACAGTGCACTGGAAGGAGACTTCGACGGCTACGAACTGCGGTATATAGCCCATGAAAACAATGATGAAGCCTGTTGGGGGGATGACCCCCAGATAGGCCAAGGCGGGACCAACCGGCCGGCTCCAAAGAGCTCTGGCCGCCTGGACCCAAGACAAGGAACCACAGCCGGGTGGAACCCTCCACCCGGTCCCTGCCCAAGTTTCCCCGGCTGGCCCGTCTAGCCGGGTAGCTAGAAGAACCGGCTGGGAGGCCGCTCCTAGCTGGCCGCCTCGAATCCGCTGGCCTTGGTACGGTGGGGGTGACGTTCCTTGGTGAGCGCAACTCTGACTGGACAGGCTATCTAGCCCGGTCGGCGCTACTAGACAACTGGGCCAAAGCTGGAAGCTGGCGAGCAAAGCAAGGGCTGACGAGTAAAGCTCCGGCTGACGGATAAAGAGTCGGCTGACGAGTAAAGCAGGGCGATGGACACTATAGCGCTGTCCTTCCCTGTACTGGAGGCTTGACTGGATCCGGGCCTACCGTTCGAGCCTGTCCAGTTGGCGCACTTTGTAAAGCCCAAATCCAAACAGTAAACCCTAGAACCCATCTTGTAAGCTACCTCCTCAACCAGTATATAAGGAGAGGTATTGCTAGGGTTCTAGGTAGACAATTACAAGTTAGAAGTTCTCTAGATTGGACAAGTTGGGTAGGTCCTCTTCTTCTAGCAAGGAGTAGCCAGGAAAACAGCTCAAGGAGCATCTTTACTGGGCATTCGCCCCTTGATAGTAGATCCTTGCAGGAGTAGGAGTTTTACCTCGCCAAGAGGGCTCCAAACATGGGTACATCGCTGTGTTTGCAGTATTTGTGCCCAACCCGTTGTGAGTAGCCACCGATAGCGTCCTAATTGTCCCCTCTCATGCCATCACCGATGGTACTGCCGTGTTCCACACCATGACAGTTGGCGCCCACTGTGGGGCACATCGCTTCGGCTGGGATCATCTTTCGCACGGGACTTCCGCTCATCACCGGTGAGGGAGTCGCCTCTGGCCTCGTCCTCACCTTTGGCTCCTTCGACTGAATCCTCGACAACGCGTCCTACTTCACCTGGGGAACCTTCCCAAGCAGCGGCTCTGTCATGCACTTCAGCGAGCACTGCGTCTATGTTGCCACCGTCGCCGAGGACTTTCCTCGCGAGGTCGTCACCGTGTCTGGCGTGCCCCTAGTTTCTCCACTTCATGCGTCGCCAGCGGCAGCGTCGAGGTCATGATGGCGGGTTCGGGTGAGAATCGCCGCCCACCTATCGAGCGCAATGGGGATGGCCACGCTGCTAACTCGCACCTCCCAAACCAGGACCTGCTCACCGCGTCCATCGAGCACCTCCGCAACCCCATCACCCTATCGAGGCAGATCCGGCAGCAGCTGCGGCAGCGCTGGAGGCGACTTGCCAGAGCCTCCTGGAAGAGGCTGGCAAGGTGGCAGCCGCCCAGCGGCGGATGAACGCAACCATGCGTGAGAACAACATCATGCATGGCTTCACCCTCTTGCCCGGCGCCAGCCGCCTGGCCCAGCCCCAAGGGCGAAACCTCGGCTCGGAGATGGATCTCGCTGCTGATCCGCGTACACCCGCGGTGCAGCTGGTCTACAGCACTCCCGCCAAAAACATGAGGGCCATGGAGGCGGCAGTCTCCGAACTAAGCCACCTGGAGGGCGAAGAGCTGCTCCGTTAGCAAGCACATGTCCAACTCCTCGTGGTCACAGCAAACAAACAGCAGGCTGAGGCAGAGCTTAGTATGGGTGGCAACAGCAAGATCCAACCAGCTCGCCGGATGGCAGACCTAGCCGTGGGGGCCAGCAAAACCTCTTCCCCCAAATGGCGCGAGGCCCAGCAACCATCCACGCGGTGGATCAGCGGGCTGTGGGAACAACGCCCATGACGACACGGCTATCACCAGCCGGAACCGCGAGCCGGCGAAGAAGCCGGAAAAGGCCAAGCGTTGCCCAAGTCCTGCCTATCGAGCCACCTAGGACCGCTCGAGCCGGAAGAACCATAAGACGCGTGCGCACGCATCGACCTGCTGGTCCAGTCACGCGCGCTGGAAGAAGAAAGCCCGGCCGGTCCAAGATGCTTCAGACCGTGAATCCGGAACGAACCATTTCCAAAGGGATTTTCGCTCCCAAGGGACACGCCGAAATACAACGGCACGGTCAAGCCGGAGGACCAGTTGGTGGACTACACCACCACGGTAGGCATCGCGAACGGCAACCGCCGGGTGGCTGTGCGCTATGCCCCCCTCATGCTCCTCGACTCGGCTAGGACATGGCTCAACAACCTCCCCGACAACATCATCAATGTTTGAATTGATTTCGAGCAGGCATTCGTCTGCAACTTCACCGACACCTACAAGCGCCTAGTTTGACCCGGCGAGCTCGCCCTTTGCGTGCAGGGTCCAGACGAATCTGATTGCTCCTACATCACCCGGTGGACGAGCATGCACAACTCCTGCGAGGGGGTGCGCGAGCACCAGGCGGTCGACTTCTTCGTCAACGGCTGCAGAGACGGCACTATAATCAAGCACAAGCTTCGCCAGGTGGAGCCGACCACCATGGCACAGACCATGGCCATCGCAGACAAATACGCCACCACCGACGTGGCGATGAAAAGATTTGTCCGGGTGGATGACCAGGGGAAAATCATCGTCAACGTCGCTGTGGATTGGTGCTAGCCGGAGGGGAATGGCCACAGCTCCTAGCGGCATGACAACTGCCACGGCAAGAGAAAGGACGACCACCCGGATAACCAATATGGTTCCAGGAAAGTGGCGGCAGTGCAGGAGGATCCGGCTGTAGGCAGAAGCCGGAGACAGAAGCCTGATGACCAGCCCCCAAGGCCCAAGTACACAATCGAGTCAATGCTTGATGGGCCATGCAAGTTCCACAGTGGAGGCAACAAACCGGCTACACATACCACACTCCAGTGCACCTGGACGAAGAATATGGCAGAGATTGCTGGCACGCCGGCTGCGTAGGCACCACCACCCCTAGCCGGTGGGCCGCCAGGCGACCGCAATAACCAGCGTTGGAGTGAGAATGACGAGGACAACTATCCCTGCCAGGTGGGAAACTACCACATCTTCACGATGGAGCTAGAGACCAAGCATGGCAAGAGACGTCGTGAGGCGGAGGTGAACGCGATCGTTCCTCCCGTCCCCTAGTACCTCAACTGGTCGGAGCAAGAAATTGCATGGAGCCAGAAGGACCAGCCAGCCGTGCTGCCTCACGCAGGCACTTACGCGATGGACTTGGATCCCATCATTGTCTCCAAGAAGCATTCCTGTAGATTCTCCCGCATCCTCGTAGACGGCGGGTGCATCATCAACCTCCTGTACCGCAGCTCGCTGGACCGGCTTGGTATCAGCGAGTCGCAGTTGGAGCCATCAAGCACTTCCTTCCATAGTGCCATCCTGGGCCTGTCGCATTCGCTCATCGGAAAGATCCGGTTGGACGTCATCTTCAGCATGGAGGATAACTTCCGTCGCGAGCCTATCTAGTTTGAGGTGGTCAACCTCTCCAGTGCATATCACGCAATCCTGGGGCGCCCAGCACTCACCAAGTTCATGGCAGTACCACATTATTCTTACCTCAAGATGAAGCTACCAGAGCCAAAGGGTGTCATCACCGTGGTTGGCTGCTACAGGCGGTTAGTGGAGTGTGCCATAGACGGATCCAAGCTAGCGAAGTCCATGATCATCGCGGAAGAGAAGCGCATTATCATGCAGAATGTGGCGGCCCTGCAGAAGGACATGCCGGCTGGCGAGTCCAAGCCGGCCGAGGAAGCGCAATTCAAGCCATCCAAGGGCACCAAAAAGATCTTGTTGGACGAGGCCGAGCCGGACAAGTTCGTGCTAGTCAGAGACAACCTTGACAATAAATAGGAAAGCGTGCTCATTGACTTCCTCCGTGAGAATCGGGATATCTTTGCATGGTCCCCCAAGGACATTCCAGGTGTTTCGAGGGAGCACGCCGAGCACTCTTTACATGTCAGGCCAGATGCAAAGCAAGTCAAATAGTCACTATGCCGCTTCACGGAAGAGAAAAGAAGAACCATAGGTGAAGAGATCACCCGGCTCCTCGTAGCCGGATTCATCATGGAGGTTTTCCACCCGGAATGGCTGGCAAACCCGGTGCTGGTGCTGAAGAAGAACAAAACTTGGCGCATGTGTGTTGACTACACCAGCCTCAACAAGGCATGCCCCAAAGATCCATTCGCCCTGCCAAGGATAGACCAAGTAATTGATTCCATAGCCGGCTATGAGCTGTTGTCATTTCTAGATGCGTATTCCGGTTACCACCAGATCCGGCTGAATCCTGTCGATCAAATAAAGACGGCATTCATCACTCCTTATGGAGCCTACTTCCACACCACCATGCCGTTTGGACTGAAGAACGCTCGGCAACGTACCAGCGCTGCATGCAGAAATGCCTGCAGACTTAGATTGGCAGAAATATACACGCCTACGTCGATGATGTGGTAGTCAAAACCAAGGAGCACCAGACACTCCTTGAAGATCTGAAGGAAACATTCACCAACCTTCGCTGGTTCCAGTTGAAGCTGAACCCGAAAAATGCGTGCTTGGCGTCCCAGCTGGCCAGCTCCTTGGTTTTCTCGTATCAGAGCGAGGAAAATCGAGGCGAATCCGGAGAAGATCGGTGCAATCAAGCGCATGCAGCCGCCTAAGAATTTGCGAGACGTCTAGAAATTCACCGGATGCATAGCTTCCCTCAGTCGGTTCATCAGCCGGCTGGGCGAGAAAGCGCTCCCGTTATACCAGCTCATGAAGAAGACAGACAAATTCATCTGGACATCATAGACGGGTGAAGATTTCCGTGACCTCAAGCGCATGCTCACCTCACCACCTATACTGGCAGCACCAGTGGCAAAGGATCCCATGTTGATGTACATTGTAGCAACCTACCGGGTAGTCAGTGTGGTGCTGGTGGTGGAGAGGCCGGAAGAAGGAAAGGCGCAGCTGGTGCAACGACCGGTGTACTATTTGAGTGAGGTACTTTCGCTCTCGAGGTAGAACTACCCCCATTACCAGAAGCTGGTGTATGGCGTGTACATGGCCGCCAAGAAGTTGAAGCACTACTTCCAAGAACACTCCATCCGGGTGGTGGCACTAGCACTGCTTTCGGAGATCATCGGCAACAGGGATGCTACAGGCCGGGTGGCGAAATGGGCCATAGAGCTCGCCGCCCACAACATACAGTACGAGCCAAGAACAACGATCAAGTCTTAGGCCTTGGCAGATTTCCTTGTTGACTGGGCAGAGACGCAATACCTGCCGCCTTGCCCTGACTCCATGCATTGGAAGCTACATTTCAACGGCTCCAAGATGTAGGGAGGGCTCGGAGCCAGAGCGGTCATCACCTCCCCCAAAGGGGACCGACTAGAATACGTGTTGCAGATCCACTTCCGTGCGTCCAACAACGTCGCTGAATATGAGGCGCTCATCCATGGCCTCAAGATAGCAAAAGAGATCGGCATCCGGTGCATCCTATGCTTTGGTGACTCAGATTTGGTGGTGTAGCAAGTGTCGTGCGATTGGGACGCCAGGGACGCAAACATGGCTCTATATCGCTTCTTCGTACAACAGCTATCTGCATGTTTTGAAGGATGCGAGTTTCACCATGTCCCTAGAATAAACAATGAAGCCGCGGACACGCTCGCTCGCATCGGGTCAACAAGGCAGGCAATTCCGCCTAGAGTCTCCCTCGAACACCTATGCAAGCCGTCAATCACGCCGTCTCCAGAATCCGACTCCATCATATTGGACGCGGACCTGGGGACTGCCGGCTCCAAGACCTCCACGACGGCTTCACCGCACCCAGGGACTGCCGGCTCCAAGACCTCCGCGATGGCTTCACCGCACCCGGGGACTGCTTCACCGTACCCGGGGACTGCTTCACCATGCCCAGGGACTACCGCGTCTAGCCTGGAGGCTGCCGGCTTTGCTACTTCACCGGGTCGGCCACCAAACGAGCCCAACCCGGCCATTCGCACAGAGGTAAACCTGCTCGTGCAGGCGGTATGTGTCATCCGGGAAACTCCAACATGGGCCAAGCCATTCATGGATTTCCTAGCTTGGGGAGAGCTGCCCGAAGAGGAGGTCGAGGCAAGGCAGGTGAAGCGCAGGGCTAGCACGTACACTATCATCAACAACGAGCTCTACAAATGTAGCGTTGGGAGCATTTATTAGCGATGTGTGAGCCAGGAAGAAGGAGTACGGATGTTGATCGATATTCACCAGGGCGAGTGCGGCCACCACACGTCGTCATGGGCCATAGTGGAAAAAGCATTTTGCCATGGGTTCTACTGACCCATAGCGCTGGAAGATGCCGAACAAATGGTCAAGGCGTGCAACGGTTGTCAGCAGTTTAGCTAGCAGAAGCACACTCCCTCTGCAGCACTCAAGACAATCCCATCACTTGGCCCTTCACCGTCTGCGGGCTAGATATGGCCGGCCCTTTCAAAACAGCCTGATCCGGCATGACGCACTTGCTGGTGGCGGTGGACAAATTCACCAAGTGGATCGAGGCAAAACCTATAAAGAAGCTGGATGGGCCAACAGTGGTAAAATTCTTCACGGACATAAGCACGTGCTTCGGCTACCCCAACAGCATCATAACAGACAACGACACGAATTTCGCCAAGGGAGCTTTCGCACGCTTTTGCGGAGACAAGGGCATCTGCCTGGACCTTGCGTATGTGGCACGCCCTCAGTCCAACGGGCAATGCAAGAGAGCAAATGGTCTAGTCCTAGCCGGAATCAATCCCCGGCTGATCGAACCACTGATGCAATCCCCCAGCTGCTGGATAGAGGAGCTACCGGCTGTGCTTTGGAGCCTCCGCACCACACCAAACCGGTTCACCGGCTACACCCCATTCTTCCTTGTCTACGGGGCGGAGGCGGTCTTGCCCATAGACATCAAGTTCGACGCACCCTGCAAGCTACTTTACACAGAGCAGCAAGCCAAGAAAGCACGTAAGGACAACGTCGACCTCCTCGAAGAAGCATGTGAGGTGGCCTTGTCCAGATTCGCCATCTACCAGCAAAACTTGCACCGTTACCATGCCAGCCGGATCCGCAGCGTCTCATTCCACGAAGGCGACCTGGTACTAAAGCTGGTACAGGACACCAAGGGGATGCACAAGTTATCTCCATCTTGGGAGGGCCCATTCATCATCAGCCGGGCACTACAGAACAACTCATACTACCTCATCGACGCCCGCCAGTCGGAAAAGAACAGGATGGACCGTTCAGGCGAAGAAACCGAGTGCCCATGGAATCCGAGCCTACTTCGCCCCTTTTACACTTGAACAAGAAGTGTATGTATCTTACCTTTATGTAATGAACAAGCATGGGAGCCTCAACGCAGTCTCGGGGACTCCACAATAAATTAACAAGTCATGCTGCACAATTTGGCTTTTCCGGCTGCATTATTCTAACGCCGGAACCACCGACCTCCACTGGGGATGCCGGTTGGCCCAGACGGCCGCGCAATCCTCACAGTGAAGTACTGTATGCGGCTCCTAGAGCTTCCTCTTTGATTTCGGATGCAGACCGCAAGCCGGCTGACAGATCCGACAAGAGCTGAACGCTCGAAGACCCTTACACTAAAAAGCCACGAGGAAAACAAAAACATCTGGATGTTCCAGTTGCGCTCGCTTGCCCAAGGCAATGTCCCAAACCCGAAGTATCATGCAGTATGCCTACCAGCTACCCCTTCGACTCCGGCTCACGGTCGGCAAGGGAACAACATCAAAAATGGCCAATGCTCACTGAGAAAAGGGCAAAGTCATCGGCTTCGCGCGAAATAGCACAATTTGAAGACTAATAAACCTTAGATTTCAATTCCATTTGTGTCGGTTTAACTAGGCAAACAACTTGTTTGTTCTTTCATCTTCGCATGAGACAAAGTTCCATGACGAACACCCGAGCTGGAGGCTGGTTGCTCCCTAGGCGGCAGAAGAATAGGTCAAGGAGCTTGGACCCGGCTGTATTCTCCAGTCGGCCTGAACCTCGGGGACTACACCCTGTGGGTGGGCTCGCGTGCCCCCACACAGAAAACTGCAACAGACAACAACATAAAGGAGCTTCGACTCGGCTGTATTCTCCAGCCGGCCTGAACCTCGGGGACTACACCCGGTGGGTGCGCTCGCGCGCCCCCACACAGAAGTAAGCATGCAACAAATGCAAAACAGAAAGTGCAGATACAAAGCACGAAGAAATATCCAAAGGGAGGCGATGCTCCCACCAGAATTCAGTACAGGACCAAGACAGTTGTTTGCCAATGCAAAATAACAAGTTTTTCACCTACAAATACTCTCGGCATGCCGGGGATCAAGCTTGCTGACTGGCAGGAGGAACAGAGGCATCGACTGGAGCTTGATCCAACTCCCCCGGATGGAGGTCGCGCCCAGGGTCCGTCTCGGGGATGCGCGCCAACGCCTGGTCAGTCGACTCAGGATAATGAGTTGCACCCGAGAAAAGAGACATCGATCAATGTTGGCCGCAGGGGATAAATGGCAATACGGGTTTGGTTTGAGAGCACTTACTGATGACCATCTCAGTGATCTGGTCCTGGCGAGCTTTGTTGGACTCCTCCAGCCGGGCAACCTCCCCCTTCAGCCTGGCCACCTCGCGGTCCCGGTCTGCCAACAAAGCTGCAAGAGGGTACCCAATGGTCTATAAGAAGCGCGAGAAGTCGCGCAATCGGGAGGACACAGCAGAGCAAGCAATCTTACGACCCAGATCCTGCGAGGCCTTGGCAGTGTCAGCAAGAGCCCTCTGCGTAAGAGAGGGAAGTGAGAACCAAAGGAGCCGGCTGAGATGCAAGGCAGCGAGAGACAACGAGATTGGCAAAGGGACACATACCTCGAACGAGGCCCCCAATGCCTTGGCCTGGCCAAGCCCCTGCTCCAGCACCTCAACCAGATGGCGGGCCTGGCTGATAGCCAGGGGCGTCGCCTTCGATAGCTATGCCACAGCGGGGTCCAGTGGCGATGCAGCCCGAGCCAGCGTCTTGCCGGTGACCTGGAGGTCGTCATCGCTCCCCACGCCCATGGAGGGCCCACCCACCGGCTGCACGGAGACCTCCGGTGGTGGCATCTCCACCGGCTCCTCCACCCGGTAGGCGCTGGAGCTAGCGCCTGCTGTCAGGCTAAGGGGAGGCACTGTCGCACCACTGTGCCTAGGCAAGAGAGCCTCGGCGAGCCGGGAGACGACGCTGGCAAGGTGCAACGTCACGGGTGCAGCCGGCGGCACCACCTCCGCCGTGTACGCGTCGGCCCCTACAGGTGCAGCCTCAGGGGGTCGCAGTCGGCGCGCCGGAGTCCCTAGCCCCAGCAGGAGGAGGGGCGGACCCGGTGGCGATGGTCGCGGAGCCGGGCAAGGCCATCGCCTCACTACAGGAAAGACAAGGGCGAAATAAGCAAAGGCAAGCCCACCAATGCAGCAAAGGGTACAGGAGCACATACCCGGCGACGCTCGGCATGACGGCTGCGACTCGGTGGTGGCGGATTTTCTTGGCGGCGCTGGTCGAGGCAGCCCGCTTCCCCTGGCCCTGGGCGTGGCGATATCATCCGGATCCACATCCTCGCCATGTGCGACTGCTCCAATGTGCAAGCGAAATATCAAGTTTACGGCTAAACGCGGTGGAAGCAAGGCAGGCAAGGACAGGGAAAAAATTTCTCACCGGGTGGGAACTCGCAGCCCTCATCAGCCCGGGTGGAGAACCGCTCTGACTCCGTCTATGGGTACTTCGCGGGCTTGTAGTTCGTAGAGAAGGTGGGGAGCTCAGCGTCCCCCATGTCGTCCTTCGCTAGCTGCACCGTAAAAAGCTACTCAATAGGGGAAGATAAGAAACACAAAACAAAGATCCCTCGGGAAAAATCCACTCGGAGAAGGGAAGGAAAGGCCTACCTTCAACGGAAGCCGGCCGGCGGTGGTACGGCTGGTAGGATAACTCCCAGTCCTCCGCCAGCGCCTCCTTCGAGATGTCGGCGACCACTCATGGAGGGCCACATACGGCATGTCCAGCCGGGAGACCCGGGTGGGATCCAGATGGCCGGAGAGGTGGCACATCTTGTGCGACCGCTGCTGCAGTGGAAGGATGTGGCTCACCATCCAGGACAGCAGAATGTCCCAGGCAATGAGCCGTTCCTTCTCCACCAGCACCGCCAGTCGGGAGGCCATGCGGTCGATGTCCCCCCGGGTGCCCAAGTGCTGGACGGTCCAGGCCTTCCGGGTGGAGGGGACGCTCAAGAAGATCAGAATTTTGAGCCAATCTACCTCGGTGGCGTTGCGCACGTAAAAGTACGAGCGCTGCCACAGCTTGACGGTATCCGGGAGCTCCAGCCGCGGCATCACCGTCATGGCCGCGGGTAGACGGCGCAACAGCCCGTCTTTGTCAGCGGCCTTCCTTCCCCACCACTTGAACCTTGAAGTAGAAGAACTTCAAGAAGTTCGTCGCGTTAGGGCGAATGCTGAGGTAGGCCTCGCAGCAGGCCGCATGATGCGCCAGCATCGCCATGGCGTTGGCCCCAAGATGGTGGAGCTAGAGGTCGAAGGAGACAAGCAGCTCCAATAAAAATCTTCTCAGCGACAGCCCGAGGCCGTGAGCGAAGTGGGCGAGGAAAACGACGGCCTCGCCGGGCTGAGGGTTGGGCACCCGCTCATCCTCCGGCGCTAGACGGTGCTTCACCAAGTGTTCTGGCGGCAGGAACTTCCCTTGCCGGTACTTCCGCACCAGCTCCTCGGTGACATAGGAGCTGCATCACCCGCCAGCGCTCTTCGGCAACATGTTGTTAGGGAAAGTGGCCGTGTTGGAAGCGCGCGGGCCCATCGTCGTGGAAGAAGAAGAACGACGCCGGCAACCAAGAGGCAGCGGCGCAAGCAAGCAGAGGAAGGATAGGACACGAGGGAGAGCAGAGGCAACGGGCATAGGAAGATGAAGTGAGGAAGACCGCCCCCCTCACATTCCTATTTATCGGGGCAGAAGAAATACACCAGTTGCCCTCCCTGCACACCACGTGGCAGGCAACTGCCCCACTTCCACACGACGGTTCGGGGCAGATTGTGTGAGCCCACGCAACATACATAGAAGATCTCGCAGGAGTTACCGCGGTAGGCAAAACGTGCCCACGTTCCCCGAGGAACCATAATGATGAAGACATGCGCGCGGTTACCAAAAACTGTCGTGGTAGACCAAGAGGTCAAACTGATGCGATGCGCATAGTGGCAGGCATGGCTGACGTGAGCAACGATGACAGCAAACTGGCGATCCCTCTCCCGACCGGGTGCGGCAGCAGGTCCATGAGATCACTACTCACACCTTGTGGGTGGGGCCATCAGCTCCGTAGCTGGTAAACCCCAGCCGAGAAACAACAAAAAATCTCAAGACGGTAGAAGACAAGAGCTACAAGACAAAAGCAAACAACAAAGTCTCTGCATCACCAATCATTTCAAAATCGACCAATGAGCACGCAATAACTTCTCCGTGGGGCGAATTCCTACGCGATCGAGGACTAGTGTCAGGGGGATGACCCCCGGATAGGCCAAGGCGGGACCAACCGGCTGGCTCCAAAGAGCTCTGGCCGCCTGGACCCAAGACAAGGAACCACAGCTGGGTGGAACCCTCCACCCGGTCTGCGCCCAAGTTTCCCCGGCTGGCCCGTCTAGCCGGGTAGCCAGAAGAACCGGCTGGGAGGCCACTCCTAGCCGGTCGCCTCGGATCCGCTAGCCATGGTACGATGGGGGTGATGTTCCTTGGTGAGCGCACCTCTGACCGGAGAAGCTGGCTAGTCCAGTCGGCGCTACCAGACAACTGGGCCAAAGCTAGAAGCTGACGAGCAAAGCAAGGGCTGACGAGTAAAGCTCTGGCTGATGGATAATGAGCCGGCTGACGAGTAAAGCAGGGGCGCTGGACACTGTAGCGTTGTCCTCCCCTATACTGGAGGCTTGACTGGACCCAGGCCTACTATTCCGGCCCGTCCAGCCGGCCCACTTTGTAAAGCACAAATCCAAACAGTAAACCCTAGAACCCATCCTGTAAGCTACCTCCTCAACCAGTATATAAGGAGAGGTAGTGCTAGGGTTCTAGATAGACAACTACAAGTTCGAAGTTCTCTAGATTGAACAAGTTGGGTAGTTCCTCTTCTTCTTCTAGTAAGGAGTAGCTAGGAAAACAGGTCAAGGAGCTTATGTATTGGGCGTTCGCCCCTTGATAGTAGATCCTTGCAGGAGTAGGAGTTTTACCTTGCCAAGAGGGCTCCGAACCTAGGTACATCGATGTGTTTACAGTATCTGTGCCCAACCCGTTGCGAGTGGCCACCGATAGCATCACGATTGTCCCCTCTCATGCCATCCCTGATGGTACTGCCGTGTTCCACACCACGACAAAGCCGACATACTCGCCAACATAGGCTCCACCTACGCCCCGGTGCCACCAAGCGTATTCCTTGAGCAGATCTGCGAGCGCTCCATCAAGCTAAAGACTCCAGTAGGACCACCCGGCGTGGTAGCGGACTCGTGGGCTACGCCACCCAAAGAAGCCAAGGGTTCCAGCGATGCATAACAAGGGTCTGTGCCTGAAGGTCCCATGGAGGTTATGCTCATAGAGCCATCCTGGACGCAGCCATACATCACATACCTGCTCACCAAATGGCTGCCTGATGACCCAACAGATGTCCGATACATAGCGCGGCGCTCCAAGGCTTTCACCATCATCAATGGCGAGCTGTACAAATGCAGCATCACGAGCGTCCTACAGCGATGTGTCATCAATGGCGACGGAAGGGGCATCGTACTCGAGATACACGAGGGCTCCTATGGACATCACGCCGGCAGTCGTGTCCTTGTCGCTAAAGCTCTATGCGCTGGCTTCTACTGGCCCAACGAGATGCGCGACGCTAAGGACATCTTCGAATGGTGCAACGCATGCTAGATATTTGTTGGTAAACCGCACGCACTAGGTGCAGAACTCGGGCCAATACCCGTGGCCTGACCCTTTGCACAATGGGGACACGACATGGTCGACAAGCTGCAGAAATCATCACCCAGAGGATACGTCTACCTTCTTCTCACCATCGACAAGTTCACCAAGTGGATCGAGGCCATGTCAGTGACCAACCAGACCGGCACCACCGTCGTCAAGTTCTTTGAGTCCATCGTTTTCAGATTCGGGGTGCCGCACAACATCATAACTGACAACGGGACAAACTTCACCTCAGAGAAGTTATAGGATTTCTGCGAAAAACTAGGAATCAACATCAGCTATGCCTCCGTGGCACACCCACATACCAACGGTCAAGTCGAAAAGCCCAACGGTCTCATCTGCAATGGCATCAAGAAGAGACTTCTTCGACCACTCGAGCATGTAGCTGGTTGCTGGGCTGAGGAGTTGCCCTTCGTACTATGGATCCTGCACACAACTCTGAACAGTGCCACGGGCTACGCACTGTTCTTCATGGTGCATGGCGCTAAGGCGGTACTACACGCAGAAGTGCACTACAAAGCCCCAAGGGTTGTCGCTTACAGTGAAGCCAAATCTACGGCCGCACTCGAAGACTCCGTTGACCTTCTCGATGAAGCACGCAAAATCGCAGTGGAGCGATCAAAGATCTACCAGCAGAACCTCCGTAACTACCACAGCCAATGGATGCATCCATGGTCCTTCGTCAAAGGAGACCTCGTCCTGCATCTGAAGCAGAAATGGCACATCAAGCTCGAATCTCCGTGGGAAGGACCCTACGTGGTCAACGAAGTAATCCTAGGTGGCGCCTATTGCCTAAAGGACGTAAAGAGTGTAGTGGAATACTCCAACCCATGGAACATCGCGCAGCTGCAACGTTTCTACCCCTAGATGTTTTTTACTTTACAATAAGGCTACTTAGCCAAACAATGCTCCTCCTGCTATTCTCCAAATAAATAAAGCTAAGTGCCTCAACTATGAGTCTTGTTATATTTACTTTTATTCGCATTTTACACTCGGGGGCTGCGCCTCCCTGACGACCTCGTCACATGTATAACTCAACACTGCAATGACCCGAGTAGCTGACTCTGCTTCCAATCGAACCCTTGATAACTCCAATCTAGTTGCAACCCAACTGACAAGCTGGCAAGGTGCTGAGATCCAAAAGTGTCAAGATAATGAAAAGGCATTGCATAAGAAACATACTTGCAAAATACGGTGGCCCGATCTCGATCAGTCCAGAAGAAACCCCCAATTTCCAGATCCGCCCGGGTCAGGCAATTCAGTCGAATGCTGATTTGATCCTTCTCTTCCTGCGGAATGATATTGACAACTACGCATGCAAAACAATATAAGTCAGTCAAACCCATTGCGAGTACGGAACAATGTACGGTGGTCGAATAAAGATCACATCACAAACGCTCATTGATCTGAGCAACTTTGCCAGGGAGATACTTCTCCCGCTCAACGGATTTCACTGCTTTCGACTTCCACACTTCAAAAAGACCATGGATGATCAATGTGTCCCGCTCCAAATGCTTCACGTAATCATGCAGGCACGACAGAAATGACAGCTCTTCCACTCTAGATGGTGGAGAGGCCAAGGGCATGGCCGCAGATGGCAGATCCTGCACGCCAATCAACGACCCCTAACAAATTAAAAATTCAAAGTATAAGAACTCTTGAAGCATGGAATTCAGGTCCAAAAGAAGCAAAAATAGAAGATTTATACATCAAACTTAACACAAGTTCTGATCGGAGCACACCCACAAAAGTACTTCAGGGCAACCTAAGGTCCTAGCATCGCTACACAGAAAATAGAAAGGTAGCCACGCCTACACATCAGCACCCGAGAGCTTATCGGACTCCATGGAAGCCCCCAACATCGTGGCCTTTGCAACAGCAGCCCCCAATGATGTGGCCTTAGCCGCGCTTAGTCGCTTCTGCTCAGCGGAGTACTTTGCGAGCATCTCTATGAGTCAAGGCCCGTACTTATGTCAGCGCACAACAAAAGGAGTGAATGCTACGTCTTTGTCGTCCGTGGTCATCGGCATCCTCTTCGTGATCTTGCTCACATCAAGACCAGCGCCACAGGTTTGCGCCATCGCCAAGCGAGAGACGCGCCCGCTCCTTTCTGAGCCTGCTTGTACTCCGTTGGTATGCCTTCGGCGAGAGAGTCTGCGAGCCTGCCCACATATTCAATCACCTTGGCCTTCGGCATCATCTCCTCACAAAGATGGTGAAAGACGACCTTGGATTTTGAAGTGTGTCGGTGGTGGAAGCACTGTGATCTTTGATTGCAGCCATGTCACCAGCCAACAGATCTTTGCGAACAAGTGCCTGACGGTCAAAATCAACTCCGGCCACATCTTTGAAAGCCCAACAGTCAATGACTAAGGAAAGAGCAAAATAAAGGATACAGTTTCACATGCACTAAAGTAAAGGCTTACCGGAGAGAGCCTGGGCAGCCACGAGAAGTTGTTCTGCGAACATCTTCTCTCTATCCGCTGCAACAGCGAATAGATCCTCCTCGCGCTTATTCGACTCTATATTGAAGCACTCAAGGTCGTCGAGGGCTTCATCTCGCTTGGTGCCTGCTGCACTAAGCCCCTTTTCAAGGGAGATCAGCTGACGAAGAACGTCATTGTTCTCCTCTGGTATATGCAGCAAGCATATTAAGCACAGTCGAAGTCCACCTTCGGCAAACCAGGCAAAGAACATCAAACCTACTTTGCAGCTGATGGTGGTTAGTATCTAGGCGTGCATGTTCTCGGCCGATGTGAACAATTTCCTCGCCTAGACGAACTGCTTCCTGAAGGACAGGCTACAACAGAAGATTTGTCAAGGGAATATTTTGACTTGGGGGCTCGTCAAGTGCCAAGGTACACTTACATGGTCACCCAAAGACTCCAAAGTTTCTTTTTGGTTCGACGTCCGGACAAGAACCCTGTGTTCACCCAACTTGGGGGAAGTCGAGGAATTCGCGCCAGAGGTGGCCGTCATCTTCAGGGAGGGTTCGATCCCTTCCACACCCTTATCTTTCGAGTCCACGACTCCTATGTCCTCCAGGTCACGATATGTGCCGGACGATGACGACGCAGTCACGCTTCAGCAAGCATATAAAGGCATTCAACACAAGGAGAATGATGGCAAGAACATCTTCAAAATACATCAAGCAAGTAGTAACAACATACCTGTTAAAATTATCGATGTGGAAGACCTCGTCCTGCTTCTCCTTCAACTTCCTCAACTTCTTCAGTGGCGGGGGGGACATACTGCTAATAGGCACCGCTGGAATAGGATCCGCGATACCTACCTCAGGAGAAGGATCCTTCGGCATCCTCGGTGTAGACACATCTGAATCTTCACTTAGGGAACTCTTGTGGGTGCCACCTTCGCTAGACTCGAGGGCTCCCTATGCGTCGATGACGGTGAAGGGTTCCATAGAAGAAGACAAAAAAATTCTATCTACTCGAACACTAAAACTAGGATCTATACTATGTAGACATAAGTAACGAAAGAGAAAGATAGTATTCATACCTTTGAAGACCGAGGCACACCCTATGCAGGAAGGCGTATATTGATGAAGACGAGCAGCACCTCAAGTGTGGTGCCTTCTAAGTTCATCACACGTCCGGTGTAGGAGACGTCAACCGGACTCTGATCCAGCCGAGCGGCAGAAGAAGTAGATGCCGGATCGTTGATCACACGACGGTGGTGTGAAGGTGGAGAACTCACCCACGAAGTCCTCCCCAATATTTCGGGGAAGTCCTCAATGGATGAGAGAGAGAGAATGAGAGGGAATGGGATTATTCCAAAGGGGGAGGGGAGACCCCTATATATAGTGGGAGGAGGGCGCACCACCTAGAGGCCAGGCGGTGTAGTACTAATCCTCACACCCGCTGGACACCTAGGGGACGTCGCGGGCCCTTGGTGGGCCCCACTGTGGCAGCCCACCAAGCCCAGGCCAGCTGGCCCCCTCTCCCTAGGCGCCTTGCCTCTTGGGCCTCCCCTTCGGGTGAGGCCCATTAGCATTGGGCTGCCTTTAATAATAAAATAAAATAAAAAATATATATTTAATATTAATACTCCAATTAAAATTCAAATACACATATTATATTATTCCTTCACTCCGGAACACCTTCCGGACCCCTTCCAATCTCCATCGGATGTTACCCGGAACTATTCCGGTTTCTCTTTCTCTATTTCTCCTACGATACATCATCTACCCTAAGCGTCCCTACACTTAAGCGTGACATCCTTCGGTTCAGAATCACTCCGGACATGATCGAGACTACTCTCACATCAATGATCAACAGAGGGACATGGATGGCCATGTGACCCCTGTGCGTTTCACGAATATAATCGCTCGAACCGTGAGATAGTCGATTCCCGTTCCCTTTGTCATATGATACCTAATTCATTCGAGACTTGATCTTCGGTATCCCCATACCTTAGTTCGGTCTTGTTACCAATGAACTTGTTTACTCATTCTCATGTCGTTGCATTCCGTGACCAAGTCACATGCTTGCAAGCTTCATTAATGCAACGTCACTAAGATGGCCACATGTATCTATCCATTACATGGATTAGACAAATCCTGGTCTTGATATGTACTCCTCTACGCATCCCTTTGGAAAACCTGAGTAGCACCTTTTTGATCACCATGTTATGAGATGATACTTGATAACCATCAAAGCTTCCTCCAGAATGGTGATTTGCATTACCTCACTGTCAAAGGATCAGGTTGCGAGGTTCTCTGTGTTTTATCATCAATGGTGAACTTTGTAACTAGATCTCATTAAGATATAACGGTCGGATGTATGTCTATCATGTCATTCAACTAATGACATGACCTCATTATCAATTGGCATAAATTCCCATGATCTTGAAACCCAGATCATCCTCATGACCAATGAACTAGTTCGCTAGAGGTACTAGAGACACGGTTTGTTTACATACCACATGTGTATTAACGTTTCATATTAACACAGTTATAGCACAATATGAAACGTATTATGAACATATAGGAGATATATCAAATAATACACTTTATTATTTTCCTCTAGGGAATAACTCCTTCAGTCTCCCACTTGCACTAGAGTACAAATAAAACTAGTTTACAATAGGCAGGAACCTAACACCAATGGAATCTCGGTGTTGTTCATGCTTGTCTTGTTGGAGAGCTTTGGTCAAAGGATCTGCCATATTCAGTTCCGTATCTACTTTGCAAATCTTGACTTCACCTTCGTCAACATTCTGCCGGATGACATGAAATCTAAGCTTGATGTGTTTTGCTGCGGAATGAGTCCTTGGTTCCTTTGTGTTTGCAATAGCTCCTGTGTTATCACAATAGATCGTCACAGGGTCTTGCGCATTTGGAAAGACTCCTAGTTCGATGACAAATTTACTTAGCCAAACAACTTCATTCGGTGCACCAGCCGCAACAATGTATTCAGACTCCATTGAAGACTACGCCACCACCGGCTACTTCTTA
Organism: Avena insularis; assembly: GCA_023614405.1. Taxonomy (NCBI): domain Eukaryota; kingdom Viridiplantae; phylum Streptophyta; class Magnoliopsida; order Poales; family Poaceae; genus Avena; species Avena insularis. The sequence goes on along the minus strand of CM042688.1, from coordinate 235,889,365 downwards.
CTCTTCTAGCTTACCGGCTCGTCAAACTAAGAGCCAATGCCACATCAGGTCGCGTACTTAACATTGCATACATGATAGATCCTATGGCTGATGCATAGAGGATGTAAGACATCTTTTCTCTATCATCATCCGTTATCGGACATTGAGTCATACTCATTTTGCAATTCTTCATCATTGGTACAAAGCCCCTTTTGGTATTGTCCATTTTGAACCTCTTGAAAATCTTTTCGATGTAAGTAATCTGATGTAACACCCCGTCCACTCCTAGGCCCAGGGGGTGTCACTCCTGGCAGCTTAATAGGATATCTAGACCGGCCCCACAGACCAACATTAGTCTTTTTATGTGCACTTTGTCCTCACTCGTGCGCACCCAATTACCCACTTCCCGGTCGGTCACCCATCCTAGAATTTCTCTAGGCCAAGCACTCTTAACCTTAGAGTTCTTTTCGATTGGGATTCCGGAAAAAAAGTTGCAACTTGTTGATATGGGTATCCTATCAATCCTATTAATCCATGTGCCTGGATCTCACATACACCCACCCTTTAGAAGATCGATGCCCTCATCGATCAAGCACACCCCAGGAACGTTCCCTCTTGGCACGCGTCGGTGCGTCTAGTGCCGGCACATGTGCCATGCCGTGTCCACTCCGGGCCACACGTGCCATGCTCCACATGTCCCGCCACTGACCCGCACACACCCGTGTAATCGCAAGGGTCAGCTCTGATACCACTTGTAACACCCCGTCCACTCCTGGGCCCCGGGGGTGTCACTCCTGGCAGCTTAATAGGATATCTAGACTGGCCCCACAGACCAACACTAGTCTTTTCTGTGCACTTTGTCCTCACTTGTGCGCACCCGGTTACCCACTTCCCGATCGGTCACCCATCCTAGAATTTCTCTAGGCCAAGCATGTTTAACCTTAGAGTTCTTTTCGAATGAGCTTCCGGAAAAGAAGTTGCAACTTGTTGATATGGGTATCCTATCAATCCTATTAAGCCATGTACCTAGATCTCACATGTGACTTAATGCAATTAGGCTTCTTGATCTATCTCTATAGATCTTGATTCCTAATATGTATGCAGCTTCACCTAGATCCTTCATGGAAAATTGACTACTCAAATATGCTTTCACGCTTCTCATAAGATCCACATCGTTTCCCATGAGTAGTATGTCATCCACATATACTACTAAGAAAACAACTGAGCTCCCACTCGCTTTCTTGTAAACACAGAACTTTTGTTGATTTTGGACAAATCCAGAACTCTTGATCGCTTCATCAAAACGTTGGTTCCAGCTCCGAGATGCCTGCTTCAATCCATAAATGGACTACTGAAGCTTGCACACCTTTCCAGCATCCTTAGGATCAACAAAACCTTCCGGTTGCATCATATACAACTCTTCATCAATGTGACCATTGAGGAATGCGGTCTTGACATCCATCTGCCAAATTTCATAGTCAAAATGAGCAACAATTGCTAGTAAAATCCGGACAGCCTTAAGCATCACTATGGGACAATAAGTCTCATCGTAATCAACTCCTTGAATTTGTCGAAAGCCCTTTGCAACAAGTCAAGGGTTGTGAATGTTCACATTATGATTCGCATCTATCTTTTTATTAAAGATCCATTTATTCTCCATGGCCTTGCGGCCTTCCGGAAGATCTACCAAGGTCCAAACTTGGTTTTCATACATGGTTCCAATTTCGAATTTCATGGCTTCTAGTTATTTCTCAGAGTCAGCACTATCCATAGATTCTTTGTAGTTTGCAGGTTCTTCCTGTTCATCTAGGATGATAGACATCACAAGGCTATTGTACCAATCAGGAGTGGCACGAACTCTTGTAGACCTGTGAACCTCAGGAGTATCGATGTTGTTGTTTTGATCATCATCATTGGGCTCTTCCTCCATGTTGGAGAGCGGTTTTGGAACATATTCCGTTGCGCTACTCGGAATTTGGAGAGAAGGGTCAATAACTTCATCTAACTCAATTTTCCTTCCACTAACTCCTTTAGCAAGAAACTCTTTCTTGAGAAAGGTGTCGTCTTTCACGATAAACGTTTTGCCTTCAGCCTGGTTGTAGAAAGTATACCCAACCGTTTCCCTTGGGTATCCTACAAAGATACATTTTTCCGACTTGGGTTCGAGTTTGTCAGGCTGTAGTTTCTTGATGTAAGCCTCACAGCCCCAAACTTTTAGAAATGACAACTTTGGCTTCTGGACATACCATGCCTCATACGGAGTTGTCTCCATGAATTTGGATGGTGCTCGGTTTAAAATAAAAACAGCGGTTTCCAACACGTATCCCAAAAAGACACAGACAAATTAGTTAAAGACATCATGGACCGCACGCTATCCAATAGGGTTCGGTTACGTCGTTCCGACACACCATTACATTGTGGTGTTCCGGCTGGCATAAGCTATGGAATAATCCCACAGTCCTTCAAGTGCATGTTAAACTCATAACTCAAATACTCGCATCCCCGATCCGATCGGAGATGCTTGATTCTCTTGTTAAGTTGATTCTCTACCTCTTTCTGAAATTCCTTAAAGTTTTCAAAGGTTTCAGACTTGTGCTTCATTAAGTAGATATATCCATATCTACTTAAGTCGTCAGTAAAGGTAACAAACTAACGATAACCATTGCATGTTGAGACGCTCATTGGTCCACATACATCCGCATGTATGATTCCCAGTAGGTCTACAGCTCTCTCCATTGTCCCGGAGAATGGTGTCCTAGTCATCTTGCCCATGAGGCATGGCTCACATGTATCAGGGGATTCAAAATCCAATGATCCAAGAATCCCTTCTGAATGAAGCTTCTTCATGTGTTTTATGCCAATGTGACCAAGACGGCAATGCCACATAAACATGGAATTATCATCATTTTGCTTACAACGTTTAGCATCAACACTATGGATGTGTGTATCACAATCAAGATCAAGTAAGAATAAACCATCACACACAAGGGCATGAACATAGAAAATATCATTCATATAAATTGAACAACCATTTGTTCCTAATTTAAATGAATAATGATATTGCAACAAGAAAGACCCACTCATAATATTCATACTCAATGTGGATACATAGTAGCATTTATTCAAAACCAAAAATAATCCTGATGGTAGACGAAGATGCAGGGTGCCGACGGCCATCACTTTGACTCTCGAACCATTGCCGATGTGCATCATCACCTCTTCCTTCCTCAGGCACCTCCTACTCTGCAGATCCTGCTGAGAGTTACAAATGTGAGCAACAAAACTGGTATCAAATACACAGGTGTTACTCCCGGCGCTTGTAAGGAACACATCAATAACATGTATATCACATATACCTTTGTCCTTGGCGGCTATCTTGTCGGCTTTCTTGTCTTCAAGGTACTTGGGGCAGTTGCGTTTCTAGTGCCCATCCCCTTTGCAGTAGTAGCACGTAGTGCCGGGCTTAGGGCCAGGCTTGGCAGTCTTTGAGGTACTAGAAACGATATTGCCATCCTTTTTGGACTTCTTTCCCTTGCCTTTTCCCTTTTGCCCCGACTTCTTAAAGTTGGTGGTCTTATTGACCATCAACACTATGTGCTCCTTCTTGATTTTAACCTCAGCAGTTTTGAGCATGGAGAACACCTCGGCAAGGGTCTTAGTCATTCATTGCATGTTGTAGTCCATCACAAAGCTCTTATAGCTAGGGGGTAGCAAGTGTAGCACCCTATCAATTGCGAGCTCCTCCGGGATTTTGCAATCCAGGGCGTTTAGACGCTTAACATAGCTAGACATTTTGACTATGTGCTCACTGATACTGTTGTGCTCTTCCATTTTAGCAGAGAAGAAGAGCTCGGAAGCATCATACCTCTCTGCATGAGCCTGTGGAGCAAACACAGCCTTGAGATCCTTAATGATCTCAAAAGAATTCATCTTCTCAAAACGCTTTTGAAGCTCCGGCTCCATGGCATAGAGCATTCCACTCTGGATGAGGGAGAAATCGTCCGCCTTGGACTGATAGACATTCTTTTCGTCCTGGGAGGCGGAATCTGCAGGCTTAGCCGGAATCTCAGCCTCGATGACATAAGTCAACTTGTAGGGGACTAGGAGGATCCTAAGATTGCGGAACCATGCGGTGAAGTTGGTTCCATCAGTTTTCAGCTTGTCCTTCTTGAGGAAAGTGCTAAGGTTGAAGGTGGGTGGGCGAGACATCTACAATAGATTTGCAAAGTGTTTAGACCATGTTCATAATAATGAGTTCAAGTTTTAATTATACTAACGTACTTAAAACAAAAGAACTCCCACTCAAACGAACATCCCTCCACTCGTTTAGTGATCACATGATCCCAATCCCCTGCACCTCCCCCAATCATCACGGCCATCAGTGCAGTATCAAAGGTGGACATTCCCTAATGTCGATCACATCAACCATGTGATTCATGCTCGACCTTTTGGTCTCCTGTATTCGGAGGCCATGTCTGTCACATGCTAGGCTCGCCAGTTCTAACTTATGTGTATTCGAAGTGCAACATGGCTTACACCCACTATATGCAAACATAGATATGTCTGACACCCGATCATCATGGCATGCCTCATACCGAAGAACTTTCTTGGTGGTGCACACACAAGGGGAATACGATAACTGGAATAGTGTGAGGGATTATCTTATTATGCTACCGTCGAATGTATATAATTACACTAGCATAATAAGTAATACTTCATAAAGTAAAGTGTTCTGACGTGGTTAAAGCATCTTGATCATCATCAATAGCTTCAATGCAAGTTTCATAAACTCGTCATTACCATGTCTCAACACATGCCCCTATGGAATAATAAAAATAGACGCTTCTATATTATCTATTGCAAGTTTTACGCGGCTTTAAGGCTTTCCCACCTACGAACGTGGAGCAAAAACATGGATTGAATGATTGCCGTTCTTCTTCCCTTTTCAGGGACGTTCAATGTTGATACCATATTAACTACTGCAGAGAGACAGACACCCCCCTAAGCCACTTTAATTTGTGGACCAGTCTCGTGAATCACCACGTGAGGTCGGTTGGGGGCCGCTTCATCAAACAATGCCGTGATATGAACAAGAACATTAAAATAGGGTAGCAACTAGAGAATCAATACCCACATATTTGTATGTGTTCTATCTGTACGACATGCCTACCCATAGACCAGCTTTGATACCACTAAAGGGTTCCGTAGAAGAAAACAAAAAAATTCTATCTACTCGACAACAAATACCAGGATCTATACTATGTAGACATAAGTAACGGAAGAGAAAGATGGTATTCATACCTTTGAAGACCGAGGCATGCCTTACGTAGGAAGGCGTATATTGATGAAGATGAGCGGCACCTCAAGTGTGGTGCCTTCGAAGTTCGTCACACGTCCGGTGTAGGAGACGTCAACCGGACTCCGATCCAGCCGAGCAGCGGAAGAAGTAGATGTCGGATCGTTGATCACACGACAGTGGTGTGAAGGTGGAGAACTCACCCACGAAGTCCTCCCCAATATTCCGGGGAAGTCCTCAATGGATGAGAGAGAGAATGAGAGGGAATGGGATGATTCCAAAGGGGGAAGGGAGACCCCTATATATAGTGGGAGGGGCGCACCACCTAGAGGCCAGGCAGTGTGGGACTAATCCCCACACCCGCCGGCCACCTAGGGGTAGCCTCCGGCCCTAGGTCGGCCCCACTAGGGCGGCCCACCAAGCCCAGGCCGGCTGACCCCCTCTCCCTAGGCACCTTGCCTCTTGGGCCTCCCCTTCGGGTGAGGCCCATTAGCATTGGGCTACCTTTAATAAAAAAATAAAATAAAAATATATATATTTAATATTAATTCTCCAATTAACATTCAAATACACATATTATATTATTCCTTCACTCCGGAACACCTTCTGGACCCCTTCCGATCTCCATCGGATGTTACGCGGAACTATTCTGGTTTCTCTTTCTCTATTTCTCCTACGATACCTCATCTACCCTAAGCGTCCCTACCCTTAAGCGTGACATCCTTCGGTTCGGAAACATTCCGGACATGATCGAGACTGCTCTCACATCAATAATCAATAGAGGGACCTGGCTGGCCATGTGACCCCCGTGCGTTTCACGAATATAATCGGTCGAACCATGAGATAGTTGTTTCCTGTTCCCTTTGTCATATGATACCTAATTCATTCGAGACTTGATCTTCAGTATCCCTGTCGTGGTGGTTGCATGGTAGATGCTATGGATAGGCTAAAGATGGGGCCAATGAACACTAGAGGAATCCAGGGAGGGATAGTGTGGTGATTCCACACACAGATGTTTGTATTTCACTCTATCAAGGGTGGATTACAAGGGCTCCTTGAGCAGTTCGTGAGAAGGAGACTAGTTCTCTTACCCCCCACTATAATGTTCTAGAGTTCTACCAAGACAGAATTGATCGATCCCCTGTTATGGAGGTCCAGGTCCTCCTTATATAGGGAAACCCAGGTTACAAAGTTAGGGCATACGTGGAGGCATATTCCCCGAATATGCCCCTTCGTTAAAGCTAGATGCTTCTTTATTCGCTTTAATGGCTAGTCCGGACTATGGACGTAACCCTCTGTGTGCCCCTTGCCTTTAGGCGTCACCATACACAAGCTACGTCAGCCGACATTGCCTGCGTCATTTTTGTCGGCCATCTCCCACTAGTCCTTCCCTCTGCATGCTCTGCTCATGCTATAGTGGACGGAAGCCACCTTTTGACCAACGGGAGATTCCTTCCTTCTCTTGGAGCCAAGTGGTAGCCCGGTTTGCGCTTGGCTAACTCGGCTACGAGGGTACCTGCACATTTAGTAGATAAACATGGCCGACATATATTTTATGCCGGCTGGATTAATGCTGGGAAAACGCCCAAGGGGGCGGGTTACTCCGTAAGTCGGTCTGCCTTGAGGTGACCCGACTAGCACTTGCTTTGACCATGCCGTACCTCGGCTAACTTGGCCTTTATACCCGTGCGTGAACCTACCCGGGGGTATCCCCCCAACATTAGTCCCCGAAGCTGGTGCAGTCTTAGCAACTTCAGCTGTTAAGGCCACAATAGGTTCCCCCATCCGAATCTATGCTTCTTCAGCCGAGTTAGCCTGTAACCCGGACTCCTTGCCTAGATGTTCCCTTTGCTCATTCCGAGTTATTACTTCTCATTTGCCGGGTTTCTGCCCACGTATCGGGGTTATCTTTCCTTCTCTCATACGCTTCCCCACATCCTACGTGGAGGGTAATCATCACTTTGCCTCATTTTAAGGGTCGCGCCAGTTTACTGCACCAGTTACTATAGTATATGTCAAGAATAACTGCTCCGCACGTCCCGTCGCGGTAGTGCCTCTTGTTGTGTCTTATGATCGATTGGTTGATTTGGTGCGTACATGGCCACATCATGCAGTTGTGCCGCAGCATTGGATCCCACTACGCGCCCGCAATGCGTGGTTAAATAGGGGGCAAGGCAAACTTGGGGAAGTTCCCAACTTCGCGCGCCCCATGCCTCTCTTTTTCTCCACTACGCCGCCACCACCTTACCGCTTCCGTGCTAGTGCTGCGCTGCCGCTGTCGCGCCCAGCCGCTCCTTGCGACCATGTCGCTGCCTCCGTTTGAGTTCCTCACCACAGGGCCTTGCACCTCCAGATTCCCCTCCTCTGGCTACTACTTCTCTGGTTACTTTCTCGAGGAACTTGATTATACCATGACAGAGGAGGAGGCCATCGTCATCACCCAGGAAGACGAAGAAGATGAAGCCCCTAAGTGTGGTGGCTGGGCTGGCACCTTTCTCTGCCAAGACGACATCGACTAGCTGTATGCAATGCGCCGCATCCCTGTGGGCGCTCCCTGCCACCTCGTCGCTCAGGAGATAACTCCCTCTCCAAATCCAGGGGAGTATGTCGTTTTTCTCTCCCATTTCCAACGTGGCTTTGGCTTGCCCGTTTCTGATTTCTTCCACGATTTCATTTCCACTTATCAACTCCAACCGCATCATCTCCCCGCCAATGCCATTACCTCTCTTTCTTCGTTTGCCTCCGGCATAGAGGGGTATATCAGCCTCTGGCCCTCCAAGGAAATATGGATCAGATTCTTTGGTCTGAGGAAAAACATCGTCCCTGAAAAGCACCTCACCCCTGCCGAAAACACTTGGCTCAATGTGGTGGAGTCTCAATCCCTCCCTGCAAAAACTCCGCTTTCCCCCAGGTCACCAGCCTCGAATCCTGCAAAAGATGGGCCCGGACCTTCCTCTATGTCTAGAATACCACGGACGTAGACTTGATCCGGCTCCTCCCTTTCAAGATTGGTGTCCCGGACACCTCTCTGTGGGAGAATATCCCGAAGCGGCCCACGGCCTTGGTGAATCAGGTCGATCGCCGGATCAAGGAGCTGGTCAAGAAGGAGTTTTGGGGCGAGGACATCATGATCACCTTCGTCCGCAGCACAGTCTCGCCCCCTTCAGAAGCCCGCCCACAAGATCTGCTATCTTAGTGGCCAACTTGACCCCATTGGACCTCCTCCTTCAAGCTTAACAACTCCGAGGTGTTCCGCCGGGTCAAGGCCATCTTCAATGTGGAGAAGGAGTTCTCTGAGGCTTGGAAATGGGGGCTTGCACCCTTTACCCGGGCTAACCCGCCTCCTAAGGTAAATCCCTCTCTTGGACTCTTTTCCGTGTTTTCTTGGTATGTCGGATAGCTTTCTAACTCAACCATTGATACTTTTGCTCTCAGCAATTTCTTGAGCAACCACTTGAGGATGGCAAGGAGCTGGCGAGCAAGTGGGTGGCGGACCGTACTGAGCCGGACGAGGTGGAGCCTAACTCGGAGAGGTTCTTGCCTACTCCGGACACCACCAAGTGTACCTCTGGTAAGGCCTCTTCTCTAAGGGACTGGTCGGATGACGATGACTCGGATGTTGAGGTTCTAGAGGTACTTGACCCGGTGCCTATCCCTTATGCATTCCCGGTTATGTCCGAATCTTCAGCTAACCCGGCCGGTCAGGTCCTCGAGGTTCCCCCTCTCGCAACGGATGATTCGAATCCTGCTCCTTCCCGGAGCGCGCGGCTACGTTGGCCGTAGCTTCGGAGGAGCCACCACCCAAGAAGAGGCAGAAGAAATCCGGGGTCAAGGCTCCGGCTAAACCCACGGTCAAGGGCATAGTTCGGAGGGCACCCAAACCTCGGGCGCCCCCAACCTCAGACGAGTAAGTCGCTTTTCCTTTCTCGTTTGCTTTTGAGTCTCTCTACTTATGCCTTTGTCTTTCTTTCTCCTTTTGACTTGCTGTTTTTTTGTTCCTTCAGCACTCTTAGGGTTATTCCCCAGAGTGGTTGCAGCATTTCTTCTCCGATCTAGAGCGGTTCTTCTCCCCCCGCGATGACAACGTTCGTCCGCTGAGTCCTATCCAAGAGGACTACGTGGTTGTGCCAGATTAGAGCCCACCTCGCCATGAGAAGGGCAACATCGACGTGGGAGGCAGTAGAGCGGCCGAGGATACGGCAATGACGGATCTCCCCAATTCCTCTGCTCCACCGTGATCGTCCAGCTCCGAGGTTCTAGCTTCATCGGCACCGCCCCAAATAACTCCTTCAGTTCTAGTCTCTTCAACATCATCTACAGCACCAGAAGCACTAGCGATTACACATACCCGTAGTACGGGACTAGCAGCACCGATGCACCCCTTTTGACACCACGGCATCAGCATCAGCACCAAAGCCAGCAATGCCAGCAGCAGCGGCCAGAGCCAAGGCCTCTTCGAAGAAGAAGTCTTAGTCCGCTGCCTCCGTATTCACTGTGTCCATTAAGGACATTTTTTAGCCAGCCTCCCAAGCTCCATCCGGCTCTATAGCCTCGGCTCTTCACCAGCGGCCAGCGTCATCCAGCAAGAGCAAGAAAGCCTTCGAGCCTGCTAAGGATTCAGCTTCCGGGTCTCCTGCCGCTGGATCCTGCATGTCAGTCCTGCTGCTGCTCAATTTGCGAGGCGGGAGGCCCATGCCAAGGGCTTGGTGACGAGCCATTCTCCTAGCGGCAAGAGCTACAGCCTGGCGCTTATATAATATGTGCACAACTGGAACAATGCTAAGTTCATCGACCCGCAAGACGATCTGCTAGAGAAGTTTGGCCCAACGGAGTTTAGCGCTCAGATGAACTCTATCACCAAGGTTATCTCTCTGGCTGGCCGAATGATGGAGGTAATCCTTTTCTCTACTATGTTGCTTTATGTGCGTGAACACTTCTAGATATATCCACTAGTCCCCGAGCCTCCGAGGGAGTAATTTATTACTCGGTCGGATGCTCTTAGAGAATTTAGTGTAAGTCCTTAGAATTTTCAAATATTCACAGGCCTAGAGTCGGGTTAAGTTCCACTTGGCTCGGGTCTTGTACACATCAAATATTCACACACCTAGAGCCGGGTTAAGTTCCTCTTGGCCCGGATCTCGTAAATTTCGAATATCCACACACCTAGGGCCGGGTTAAGTTCCGCTTGGCCCGGATCATGTAGACTTCGAATATCCACACACCTAGAGTCGGGTTAAGTTCCACTTGGCCCGTATCTTGTAGACTTTGAATATCCATACACCTAGATCCGGGTTAAGTTCCACTTGGCTCGGATCTTGTAGACTTCGAATATCCACACACCTAGATCCGGGTTAAGTTCCACTTGGCCTGGATCTTGTAGACTTTGAATATCCACACACCTAGAGCCGGGTTAAGTTCCACTTGGCCCAAATCTTATAGACTTCGAATATCCACACACCTAGAGCCGGGTTAAGTTCCACTTGGCCTGGATCTTGTAGACTTCAAATTATTTCCCTTTATCTGTGAACTAACACGGGCTCGTTTTGTAGATCACCACCAACTGCCGAACTGCTGAGTTCCAGTGCTTGCTGGACTCCTACAAGGATCTTCGTGCTAGATACAACAAGTTGTTGGTGGATCACCAAAAGAAGGGTAAGTTCCTTCACCTAAGCCGTTTTTATTCACATCCATTCGAGGTTTTCACTATCCGTATTAACTTACTATCCGAATTATGTAGCCGAGGACGAGGCTAAAAATATTATCATGCGCAAAAATCTGGCTGAAATTCAAGGTAATTTGTCTTGCTTTTTTGACCATTGCGTGTTCTTTCCTTGACTCGGTAGATATTTATACCTCGGTTCTGCCAGGTCAACTCACTATTGCAGCTACACTTGAAGATAGCATGCCCATTCCTAATATGATGACACATTTTCTTGAACAAGCAGGGAAGCACTAGGCTGAAATGAAGAAAAAGGATGATGAGATTACTCAGCTGCGCCTCAAGGACTCGGAGATTACTCAGCTGAACACCAAAATCCAAAAAGTCAAGGACCTCCACAAATCCGAGATGAATAAGGTGGATCAGGAGTTCGCCGAGGAAAAGGAGTGCCTGACCACTCAAGTTTCCAAGGACCAGGACTTGCTGCAGGAAGCCGACGTAAAACTTACATCGGTGACCTCGAATATGAAAAACTCTAGGCCAGCAACACAAATGTGTATGCCGAGCTCACTCACATCCTTTTCCAGATTTCCGGTGAGTTCCTTTCCTTTGCTCAATCCCCATCTCTCTGGATCATGTATTGTTGCTCACCGACATTCCTCATTTTGTTCTCAGGCAAGTTCCCAGAGGGCGACTCTGTTTCTTCTAGTGCTGTGGCCAGGTCTCTCCAGCAAAGGGGTATTCCAATAGGTCCTACCGCCGGGTCAATCCCTTATGACACGGAGGATCTGCTGGTGAGCCTCGCTGCTCGCATGGAACTAGTGAAGAACTATGGCGCAGACATTATGCCGGCAGCAATGCGGATGTTTAATTCTCTCTGGCCCACTGAACCCACTCCCAAGGGAAGCGCTTATTTTATAGCCAAGTTGATGGAGTGCAAAACTCAGGTGCACCTGTGGCGGGAATCTGCTGCACAAGCCGGAGCTGATACACTACAGTTTGTTCTCTCATGGTACGAAGGGATAGACTTGGAGTTGCTTGACCGTATGTGCACCGGATCAAAGAGGACCGATGATCTGGAGTGTGTCGCTCAACGCCAAGCCTGCACCAACAAGCTCATCCAATATTCCTTCTGCCACGCTTGGAATGAAGGTCCGACCTACCTTGACGTATTTGATGATGTCAATGTTTCTAAGGGCGGGGAGGATGAGGAAGATGAGGACGAGGCCTCCGAAGTTGGCGATGATTCTGAAGACCCGGAAGATGAGGAGGCCAATCCCGAAGACGAAGCTGAGGCTGGTGCCCCGCCTACAGATGCCAAAGTACCTCCTCCTTCGACCGATGATTCGGCCTCTGCTGCTCCTTGAGCTTGAGAAACACTTAACAATATTTGTCAGATCCCCGGTATGCCGAGTGAAGTTGTACTTAAGCACTATGGTTTTATTTTGCTACAATTAGTGTCGTTTGCTACTAAGTTCTTAACGTCAGATTAATGTGGGCGAAGTCCCCGAGTTTCCTTTTCTTGGTCCCCCAATTTTATGACTCGGCTCGCGTCTACCTTGATTCGGTTTTTCGACTTACGAGTCTGAGGTTCAAAAAATCGACTTAACAATACTTGAAACTTTGAGATTAGCTCAAAATAACCCGGCGAAAAGTGAATAAAGTAAGCAAGAGGTTAGTCCACATAATAAATGTCGACTCGATTACATTCTTTTTCTTAGTCGTTTTTCATGTGCTTTGCAATTCCAAACTTGTTCTCATGCTTGCCATGAAGCCAATTCTTGTTGGACAATAGCACAGTCGAAGAGTTGGGTTTTTGGTGCTCACACACTACTAATCCGGCTAAGGTATAGGCAACTTAAGCCAAATGACGTATAAAAACATAAAAAACAAGAGGGACAATTATTGCGGTAGTCCCCAAATTTCTGCTAGGGGTGCCGAAGTTTCATTGATAAGCTCATTGCCAACATACATACTAACATATGAGTGACTCGGATACATTCACCTCTTTGCCAGGTGTAAAAAGGACGAAGTAGTGCTACATTCCATGGATGCTTAGACTCTTCTCCGGATCTGTTGGCCTTGTTCTTTTCCTGTGGTTGTGCATCAATAAGATAGTAGGAATCATTGTGTAAAGCTTTGCTTACAATGAAAGGTCCTTCCCATGGGAGGGTTAACTTATGCATGCCAGCAGTGCGCTGCACCAGCCGGAGTACAAGATCACCTTCCTGGAAGACTCGGGGGTTTACTTTTCGGCTATGGTAGCATCGGAGGTTTTGCTGATATATAGCGGATCTGGACAAGGCCAGTTCTCTTGCTTCTTCCATCAGATCAACATCATTTTGCCGGGCTTCACACACTTTGGCTTCTGTGTATTGGGTGAACCTTGGCAAATCATGCTCTATGTCGGCTGGTAATACAACTTTTGCCCCATATACCAGAAAAAATGGTGTATAGCCTATTGATCGATTCGGAGTTGTTCTTAAACTCCACAGTACTGCGGGTAGTTCTTCTATATAGAACCATGCTGATCTTTGCAGCGGCTCTATGAGCCGGGGTTTTATTCCGGACAAGACTAGTCCCTTGGATCTCTCTACTTTCCCGTTTGATGCGGGGTGGGCTACAGAGGCAACATCTAGCTGGATCTTCTTCTCTCGGCAGAACCTCGCAAATGCTCCTTCGGCAAAATTTGTGCCATTATCAGTTATGATGCTGTGGGGATAGCCATATCTCAAGATTATGTCCTTGAGGAACATCACCGTTGTTGCCCCATCACATTTCCTGATTGGCTTTACTTCAATCCATTTGGTGAATTTGTCCACCATAACCATGATATGGTCCATTCCTTCCTTAGCCGGCTTAAATGGTCCTACCATGTCTAGGCACCATACAGCAAATGGCCAAGTAATGGGGATAGTTTTGAGTTCCGACATTGGCATATGTGTTTTTGTGGCATATCTCTAATAGCCATTGCATTTCCTCACCAGATCCTTTGCTTGTTCCAGGGCACTTGGCCAATAAAATCCATGCCGAAAAGCTTTTGCCACCAATGCTCTGGAGGATGCGTGATGACCACATTCTCCTTGATGGATATCTTGGAGTATGTCAAGCCCTATTTCGGGTCCACACATCACTGCAGCACTTTGGTTACACTTCTTTTGTATAGTTCGACATTGATGATAGTGTAGGCCTTTGTCCTTCTCTGGATTTCCCTTGAGAGTACCTCATCATCCGGCAAAGTTCCCTCCTTTAGGAATTCAAATATTGGTTTGGCCCAAGCAGGTATCGCTCGGATGGGAAAAATCTCCTCATCAATTTCCATTGCATCCACCAACATTACTCTAGCTAGACTGATCCGGTCAGTCCCCGGGTTCTGCACGATAGTCCCCGGATCTGCTGAGGCAGTCCCTGGGTTAGCTGAGGTGTTTCCCTAGCCTATCTCCATTGGTGTAGCTTCCGACCCGGAGAGTGCCGGGATATATATTGACTTGGATTCTGGCGACGGTGTGATAGATGGTTTCCTCAAGTGCTCCAATGCAATGCCTGGCAGAATTGGCTGTCGGGATGACCCCAACTTGGATAATACGTCAGCTGCCTCATTTTCAATCCGGGGTACATGATGAAATTCGCACCCCTAGAAGAAGCCACTTATCTTCTAGAAGTAAAATCTGTAAAGTGCCATGTTCGCATCCAGGGCATCCCAATTGCCAGACACTTGCTGCACCACCAAGTCCGAATCACCGAAACACAGTATCCAGCATATGCCAACCTCCTTTGCTACCTTGAGTCCATGCACCAGTGCTTCATACTCAGCCACATTATTTGATGCGCTAAAGTGTATCTGGAGGACATATTTCAATTGGTCCTTCTTGGGCAAGGTAAGCACTACCCCGATCCCCAGTCCTTCCTTTAGCTTCGATCCGTCAAAGTGCATCGCCAGTAATTCGAGTCTGGCAGAGGTGGTTCATACTGCATCTCAGCCCAATCCACAAAGAAATCTGCCACTGCTTGTGACTTGATTGCATCCCTTCTATCAAATTCTGGTGCATACAGAGCTAACTCAATTGCCCATTTTGCGATCCGGCCGCTAGCATCTTTATTGCCCATAATCACAGATATGGGTGCTTCACACACCACCTTGATGGGGTGCTCCTCAAAGTAGTGTTTGAGTTTCTTGGCCGACATATACACACCATACGCCATCTTTTGATCGTGAGGGTAATTCTGTTTTGAAGCTGATAATACATCGCTCAAGTAATACACCGGTCTTTGCACTGACTTTCCTTCCTCTTCGCGCTCCACTACAATTACTGCACTTATGACTCGGTTGGTCGTGGCTATGTAGAGCAACATAGGCTTGTTGGGTAGTGGCGCAGCCAATATTGGTGCAGTGGACAACATCTTTTTCAACTCATGGAACACGCTGTCAGCTTGTGGTGTCCATGTAAATTTATCTTCCTTTTTCATTAACTGGTAGAGGGGCAAGGCCTTCTCTCCCAGCCGACTCACAAACCGACTCAATGATGCCAGGTAACCAATAAACTTCTGCACATTGTTGAGGCATTTCGGCAGTTACATTCTCTCTATAGCCCGGATTTTCATTGGGTTAGCTTCAATACCTCGGCTGGATACGAGGAAACCGAGTAGTTTTCTAGCCGGCACACCAAAAGTACATTTTTCCGGATTAAGCTTCATCCGGAACCGTCTTAGGTTCGCTAATATCTGCCGGATATCGTCAAGGAGCGTTTTGCTTTCCTTAGTTTTTATCACAACATCATCCACATATACTTTCACATTCTGACCTATTTGGTCATGTAAACATTTCTGCATGCATCGCTGGTACGTTGCTCCTGCATTACGTAATCCGAACGGCATAGTGCGATAGCAATAAGCCCCATACGGGGTGATAAACATAGTTTTTATTTGATCATCCGGATTCAGGGGTATCTGGTAGAAACCAGAATATGCATCTATGAATGACAATAACTCACACCCCGTAGTTGAATCTATGACCTGATCTATCCTTGGCAATGGAAATTGATCTTTTGGACACGCCTTATTCAGGTTCATGTAATCGATACACATGCGCCATACCACTTCCATTCGGATCATCCTTCTTCTTTTCCACAAGCATCGGATTAGAGAGCCAATCCGGATAAAGTACTTCCATGATAAATCCGGCCACAAGGAGCCTAGCTATCTCATCTCCAATGACTTTTCTCCTGTCATCGGCAAAGCGGTGGAGAGGTTGCTTCACCGGCTTTGCCCCGGGTCTCACATTCAAAGAGTGCTTCGCCAACTCCATCGGCACACCTTACAGGTTCTGTGTAGACCAAGTAAAGATGTCCCGGTTCTCACGGAGGAAGTTGACGAGCTCGCTTTCCTATTTGTCACTTAATCCGGCACCAATAGTTACAGTGCGCTCCGGAAACTGATCATCAACAGGTACCTTCTTCGTGTATTTTGTCGCTTGAAATGACACACTGCCATGTGGGTTGGTCAGGGCCAGCATATGTTGCTGCGTGGACTGAGCCAGTGCCACCACCTCCATGATTTTCCTCTTCTCCTGAGTGATCACAAGTGACTCGGCCAAGTTAGACCCGGCAGAAGTGCATTCAATGGAATGCCTGAAGTCCCCAGCTATGGTTATCACTCCCCTTGGTCTGGGCAATTTCATCTTCAAGTAGTTGATGTGGGTACTTGCCATAAATTTGTTCAGAGCGGGCCTGCCGAGTAACGTGTGATACGCGCTTTCCAAGTTCGCCACTTCAAACTCCAAGTTCTCAGTTCGGCAATTGTCCCTCGTGCCGAATAACACATCAACCCGGACCTTACCAATTGGTTCGCATGATATACGTGGCACAATACCATGAAAGGTGGTCCTAGTAGCTTGGAGCATATTCTCCGATATTCCCAACTTGTGCATGGTATCCTTGTACATGATGTTAATGCTGCTGCCGTTATCTATCAGTACCTTGGAGAATCTCACATTAATATTTGGTCCAATGAATGTCGGATCAAGCACTAGCGTGTAAGTCCCTAGACTCGGCATAAGCTTTGGGTGATCCTTGATACTCCATGTAATCTCCTGATCCGACCAAGGCATATACCTCACCACAGCTGGCATTACTGCATTTACCTCCATATGTCGATGCTGCAAGATCTTTATGTCAGTCTCTTCCGTGGTGAACAGCAGTAACTCTGATGATGCTCCCTATATTCATTCCTCCCATCATTGCCATGGTAACCTTGGTCCTGCTGGTGTTGGTTATTCACTTGGTGCACAACATCCCTCCGTTCTTGGCTCTCATACCTCGGCGGAGGCGGAGGCAACATAAGTTGATGTCCATTCCCCCAGTCAACAGTTGTTGCCGAGGTGCTTCATTCTGAGATCCCTCGTGCTGAGGTGCATCGTGCCGAGGTGCTTGAGCATTCCCCGAACTACCTTGTTCTAACTTCCTCATCCATTCACACTGTCGGGTTGTATGGTTCGCTGGACTATTTGGGCTTAGCGTATGGAACTTGCATGGTTGATCCAGCATTAACTCGAAGGTATACCTCGGATGGTCCTTTCTCTCTTGCCACTGTTTTTTCTGCTCTGGGGTCTAGGGCTTTCTTCCTTCACTCTTTTGTTGCCACTGTTGTCCTCCAGTTTTTTGACGCTGGTTTGCACCGGAATTGGGCTGATCTCGATCCACCATGGCAACTTGATGTGAGCCATACCGGTAATGCGGACGATCGTCCCTTCTTTTACCTCAGAAATCATTCCTCCTGGATCATCCAGAACCGTCTCTGTTGTAGTACTCCTCGTTGGACTCGCTTGACGTTAACCTGGGTTGCGTCGGGTCTCCCAATGCATATGAATCTGCGATCTGGATTGTCTTAGCTAGCGTAGTTGGCATATCTCGCTGCAACCGCTGCCACAATATACTTCTGTATCTACAACCTTGGACGAACCATGCTATAGCCTGCGACTCAATTATTTCCTCACATGAATTATGCACATTGCACCACCGGGTCAGAAACTCTTGGTCAGGATCATTCGGTATTTGCTTACACAACGCCAAAGTCTATGGCCTGTTTGGCCTCTTGTAGGTGCTCGAGAAGTTGCTTATGAACAACTCCTCAAAATCCAACCAACAGTTGATACTCCCTGGTGGCAAATTATTCAGCCAAACCCTCGCTGGTCCTTCCAGCATCTGGGGCACATATCTCATGGCCCATCTCAAATTACTTGTGGCAATGTTCACTGTAGTTGCATAATCAATGAGCCAGTCATCCGGCTTTGTGCTGCCATCATATGTCTTTTTTTCCTCTTGCCAACTGGAAGTTCGGCACCGCTAGTTCTCTCATGATCCGGGGTCCAAAACATCCCGGACCTAGAGGACCTTGCACATCAATCAACTTCGACCTATAGATTCGGTCCAACTTCAATCTTGCATCATCCGGCTGCAAATTCCTTCTTCCAAGCCTCGATCCAATCACATGGTGCTCCGGTCTTGGGAATCCGGCATCCATCATTGCTGAGTAACCATCATTATACCTATCTTGACCCGGACGAGCGTTTTGCTATTGCCCTGCCTGACCTGCGCTTCTCTCCTGCCGAGGTGCGTACTGCTGCTACTGTTGCCGAGGTACATTTTTCCATGTTCCTGCTGGATCACGCTGTCCGGCATTTCTTTTGGTAGTGTTCCTTTGACCGGCATTGCCTTGGTCGCGATTACCTCAGCCAGCTTCACCTCGGCTGGCACTTTGACGATCCACATCAACTTGCACAGCTTTTCCTTTTCCTGCCTTTACCGGGTCATATGGGACCATTTGTTTATCTTTTCTTCCCGAGGTTACCACCTCCTCTCTCCTAGGTGCGTCACCCGGGGATGACGCAGCTCCAGCAGATTTTGCTGGGTTGTTCCCTGCCGAATGAACCACACGAGATGCTCCGGGTTGCATCGGGTTTTCCTTATTAAGCTCCTCATTTTCCTGGCAAGCCACCCTCAACAAGTGATTTACCCTTTCCAGTTGTCTCTCCCGGTCTTCTCCGGTTAAGCCCTCTAATTCGGATGTTGCCGCATTCATAGCCCTGAAGTTCTTTGCCGGGGTATTGTACCTCTCTAGCCCTCCTGTCACTATAGTAGCTGTCTAACCTGGCCTAGGCTCACACTCCTTGCCAATTTCTGTGATCAGGTTTCTACCTCGGATTTTCACTCCATCTATGTGGTTCTCCTTTGCATATTCCCTCAAGGTGATGTTTAGCGACTGCTGCAACTCGGCTACCTTTTTCGCCCCAGCTAGCATTTTCTGCCGAGTCTCCTCTAACTTAGCTTGCGCCTGAGCCGGATCTACAACAGGAGCTATTGGTGTCGCTAGGCTATCTATTGCTTGCTGCAGTACATTCTCTGGCCTTTCTAAAGGGGGGAATCTAGATCTTGCCTGCTTTGGCGTGACCTCCGGATCTGGCGTTGGGTCCTTGCTTGTTCTTGCATTTGGCGCAATCATCATGACCTCAACGCAGCTTGCGGGGCGAGTGATATGCGGGCCGCTAACTGCGCTGAGAGGTGGCTCGCCTCCCTCGCCGACGTGCCGTGGGTGAATGCAGGTCTCGTCCATCCCGACATAGATCTTGTGTGCGCCCAGCTTGATGAAGAGGCCATTGCACGGAGGAGGACACCTACCGAAGCTCCTAGCATTGTCACTGATGTAGTCCAGTGCTCCAAATCGCTGAACCAAGCGAGAGACGGTGCGCTCGCCGGTGTCGATTATGTTTCCCGGCCGGATTTTCACCCCTGCTAGCGCCGCTAGCCCCACGGTAGGCGCCAACTGTCGTGGTGGTGGCATGGAAGATGCTATGGATAGGCTAAAGATGGGGCCAATGAACACTAGAGGAATCCAGGGAGGGATAGTGTGGTGATTCCACAAACAGATGTTTGTATTTCACTCTATCAAGGGTGGATTACAAGGGCTCCTTGAGCAGTTCGTGAGAAGGAGACTAGTTCTCTTACCCCCCCCCCCCTCACTATAATGCTCTAGAGTTCTACCAAGACAAAATTGATCGATCCCCTGCTATGGAAGCCCAGGTCCTCCTTATATAGGGAAACTCAGGTTACAAAGTTAGGGCATACGTGGAGGCATATTCCCCGAATATGCCCCTTGGTTAAAGCTAGATGCTTCTTTATTCGCTTTAACGGCTAGTCCGGACTATGGACGTAACCCTCTGCGTGCCCCTTGCCTTTAGGCGTCACCATACACAAGCTACGTCAGCCGACATTGCCTGCGTCATTTTTTTCGGCCATCCCCCACTGGTCCTTCCCTCTGCTTGCTTCGCTCATGCTATAATGGACAGAAGCTACCTTTTGACCAACGGGAGATTCCTTCCTTCTCTTGGAAGCCAAGTGGTAGCCCGGTTTGCGCTTGGCTAACTCGGCTACGAGGGTACCTGCACATTTAGTAGATAAACATGGCCGACATATATTTTATGTTGGTCGGATTAATGCTGGGCAAACGACCAAGGGGCCGGGTTACTTCGTAAGTCGGCCTGCCTTGAGGTGGCCCGACCAGCACTTGTTTTGACCATGCCGTACCTCGGCTAACTCAGCCTTTATACCTCGGCATGACCCTACACGGGGGTATCCCCCAACAATCCCCATACCTTAGTTCGGTCTCGTTACCAATGAACTTGTTTACTCGTTCTCATGTCGTTGCATTCCGTGACCAAGTCACATGCTTGCAAGCTTCATTAATGCAACATCACCGAGATGGCCATATGTATCTATCTGTTACATGGATTAGACAAATCCTGGTCTTGATATGTACTCCTCTACGCATGCCTTTGGAAAACCTGAGTGGCACCTTTTTGATCACCCTGTTACGATATGATACTTGATAACCATCTAAGCTTCCTCCAGAATGGTGATTTGCATTACCTCACAGTCAAACGATCAGGTTGCGAGGTTCTCTGTGTTTTATCATCAATGGTGAACTTTGTAACTAGATCTCATTAAGATATAACGGTCGGATGTATGTCTATCAGGTCATTCAACTAATGACATTACCTCATTGTCAATTGGCATAAATGCCCATGATCTTGAAACCCAGATCATCCTCATGACCAATGAACTAATTCGCTAGAGGTAACTAGAGACACGATTTGTTTACATACCACACGTGTATTAACGTTTTGTATTAACACAGTTATAGCACAGTATGAAACGTATTATGAACATATAGGAGATATATCAAATAATACACTTTATTATTTGCCTCTAGGGCATAACTCATTTAGACGGGCACAGTCGACCCTAATTCATCCTCCTCTACAGCCTCGGGAGGAAGTATTCCCTCCGGTCGAGGAGGCAGTGAACTCTCGACCTTCCAGTCCTTTCGCATAAAAAACAATGTCATCAGATTAAAACTACAACTGTACCACAGACAAAAAGAGAAAAATACTCTAGTAATGGAAGAATACCGTAGGAGGAGGACGAGTCGTAAGGAAAGGCAGAGTGCTTGATTCCCCAGGAAGAGAATCTTTTATGGTAAATTTGGGCAGTGCCCTGATTTTCTTGTCAAGCTCCACCAAAGTCATATCCTCAGGTGAGATGCAGGTGGGGTCCATCATGGTGGTCCAGAGATACATCGGGTATTCCCTAGCCTACAGTGGTTGCACCCGACGCCCCAACCACATCCGAATAAGGTCCATTCCTGTGACTTCCTTGCCATGGATAAGTTGAAGGTCCAACACCAGGCAGTACAAGACCTATACCTATTTCTCTTCGCCTGGCATCATGACATTCTTGCACGACCTCTTCCTCCTCAGTTCAGTATTTTGATCAAAGGGGGTGAGGCCGAACCTTTCGGCGTTTGCCTTCTCGACTCGGATGTAAAACCACTTTTGCCTCCATCCTTGGGTGGATTCGACGAGATTGAAGCTAAAGTATTGAGGGAGTCGACAAGTAGGCCGATAAGTAGGCCGACCCTTCCTGACCCAAGATCATACACTACAGACCCCGACCCTGACTGCCTCTTCAAGCTGAACAATTTCTTGAAAAGACCGAAGTGCGGCTCGATACCAAGCTAACAATCATAGAGAGTAATGAAGCATGCAATGTGCACGATAGAATTGGGAGTCAGCTGATGGAGCTGAATCCCATAGAAGCAAAGGAACCCTCACACGAATTTGTGGAGGGGAGAGAAAGACCTCGAAGAATGAACGCAATAAACATCACCCGAAACCCGGCAGGAGGGTCAGGAATTACCTTCGGTCCAGGGATTTGGCAATCATCTTCCTTGGTCGGAATCAAACTAACCTGGCGGTGCGTCTGGACTTCATGAGGATTCATAGTAGAGCGCCACCATGACCCGTTGGTCACACGGGTCCCGGCGCCTTTCTTCGGCTTCGTGGCGGTAGCGGCGCTAGATCCAGTGATGGTGGTAGCGGACTTGGTGCTCTTCTTCTAACCCATTTTCCTCCGACAGAGCGATCGAAGAAAGTAACTTGGAAACACCCTAAGCACGTCCAGCACGAAAGAGGGCGGAGCGCCATCGATAATGGAAAAGCAGCAATGGCAGCAATGCGTGGATGAAGAAGAAGGCACAGTGCGAGAATTATTGTCGCAGATCCCTACTTAAGCATCAACAAGAAGTCATCCAATGGCCAGGAAAGTTCCGTCAAAACGCGTGGCATGCATCAGTGAGAACACGTGGTAGCGCATTTACTGAATAGTCGCTGCACGTTCCTCACTCAGTGTGAAAATCGAGGAGGCGCAATTAAACCCCCAAAAATTACGCGTTACTAGTCAAATTCTAGCCAGACGATGGGACCCACCATCATCACGTCCCATCAGCAACACTCATGCCGGCGGCTGAGATCATCCAATTATAAGCAATGATGTCATCTGCACTAGTCCTGGCAGCAGCCTAAGGCCGAAGTGTATAATGGTAAATTTCTTCGACTTCACTAGTTTTTGCTCGATTCTATGACTCGACCAAACACTCGGGGCTAATCCTAACAAGAGAGTTGGTCAGGCACCCGAGTATTTTTCGGGCCCAGTGAACAGGCTACCTACAAAAATACAAAGCATTTACACCTCAACTCCTCCTTCGAATGAATGATTTGATTACAGACTCGGGGGCTACTCCCATAGGGAGCACTGGAAAGCTTAATCGACATGTTACAGCCAATGACAGCTGTCACAAAATTTCAAAGTCCCCACTCTAGTCTGCGACTCGAATAGGAACTCGGGGGCTACTCCTATAGGGAGTGCTGGTCGCGCACCCTATGCAAAGGAAAAAATAGTTATGCATGGCAAAAAAGCATTGACCACATCTGCACCATGAGCATTTTAAGTATTCGGTGACTCTGCCTCACCATCACTGGAAATACTCTACAAAAATTTAAAATCTCCTGGGCCACCCGAATCACATCCGTGGTGAATAAACACTCGGATGTCGTGTTTACAACATGAAGATAAGACTTGCGAAAGGCCTGGCAACACACCTGCTGTGCTCTACCAGAAATAAACCGTGCCTACAAGCACGATGAAAAAGCCTTGACAGACGCGTCAAGTGCTCATATCAAAACAATGGAATTCGACTCTATAAGACCTCCGTGGTAGGAGTCGAATAACGCCAGCAATGTTCTGAATTCAAGTCCGGGGACTAGAGTTTGAGTAGATAGCGTTGTTTTTCCTAAGGCAGTTAACTGACCCCGATCCATTGGATGTATCAGAGACACATATCGACAATCCCTATGACATAAACCGCGGCATCGAAAGCACTTTTGGATGATTTTGTAATCCATACATTCGAAGACTTTATAGTCTCCACCCGAATCTATGATATGGCTAGATACTCAGGGGCTACTGACATGGGTATACCCTACGATTACTCGTGTTTACCTATTTGGTCCTACCCAAGAGTAACCCACGGAGACAATAGAAGCCCAACAAGTATTTGGGTGGACCAAGTCCGGAGGAAGGTGACTCCTTGAAGGACACAGCAAGCAATAGATACATTTTCAAGAGGGTAAAACACTAATCTGTAACCAACTCGATCTGCTATCCCGAGACCTACCCTGCCTATATAAAGGCTAGGAGGGGCAGTAAGGGGGAGATCCACCACCCTAGCATACACATCGCCAGATTACATCTGCTCTCCCCTTGTAACCTTCGACTCCTCGAGAATCTATGAGAAGACAACGTAGGGTCCCTTCCGAGGGCCTAAACTTGGGTAAACTGTGGGTCCCCGATTTTCTTGTTTGCTAGCCAATCGACGTCTCTAGCGCTCCCCAATTCCTCGAACCTAAGTCCATCAACGATGGGCATTGATGAGTTAACCCCTCGTCAGGCATATATGCCAATTGACAATGAGGTCACATCATTGGTTAAATGATGTGATAGACAAACACCCAATGAGTTATATCACAATGAGATCTAGTTACAAACGTTCATCATTGATGATAATAATAGAAATATTGTAACCTGATCTTTTGACTGTGAGATAATGCAAATCACCGTTATGGAGGGAGCTTACATGGCATCAAGCATGAAGCCGTAAAAGGGTGATCAAAAAGGTGCCACTCAGGTTTTCCAAAGGAACATGTAGAGGAGTACATATCAAGACTAGGATTTGCCAAATCCAAATAATGGATAGATACACGTGGCCATCTCGGTGACATTGCATTAACGAAGCTTTCAAGCATGTGACTGACTCATGGAATGCAACGACATGGGAACGAGTAAACAAGTTCATTGGTAATAAGGTGGAACTAGGTATGAATATACCGGAGGTCAAACCTCATATGAACTAGGTATCAAGTGGCAAAGGGAATGGGGAGTGACATTAAAGGTTCAAGCGATAAGATTCGTGAAATGCACGGGAGTCATCATGGGAAGCTCCCCAAGGATTATGCACCAAATATAATAATTGCATTATGAAATAAAGTGCACAAGCATGGAATCCTCACTCCCCCAAACTCATTTAACAACTAGGCATGAGAGAACAAATATGTGTGCCCCAAGTTCCAAACAAAAGAGACAAGCACTCATAGAAAATTAAATTTGGAATCTGCCAAAGAGTCAACTAAAACAAAAGGTGGTCTCCAAGGAATACAATATCAACTAAAAGATTATGTTCTCTTATGTGTATAACTTTCTAGGTGGATAACATCACAAAGACATATGGCCACAACGAAACATGCACACACAAAATAGATACACAAGAAAGCACATGAAAAGAAAAAGGAAGTCATAGAATATACCAATAAGATTTTTTATGTAGAGCATGGCCAAGGGATAAATTTTATGCTATTGTACATTAATGTGCTTCAAAAACCAATACACCACATACATCACAACTATCACCAAGGGAAAAGGATATAGTTTCAATATATTGGGAAAGGAAACAAGCATCACACATAAAATCAACTTTCCAAATTTTCACTATTGCACATGAGAGCAATAGAGGAAAATATGGCAATAAAATTGCTAGATTGTCATATTTGGGGTTGGTGAACCATAAGCATGATTTTTTATAGTCCCCATTATATGCACTCATGTCAACTTACTCACATTTGTAATAGAGAGATCTCCTTAAACCCAAAATAAGAACCACACCATTTGCAAATACACAAATTCATGCCAATAAGTAACCTACAAGAGGTTGGGTGTAATACCTTGGACATTACGCTCTAAGCAAGAGCCTAGATGAACCAAAAAGTGGATAAGGGATTCTATCGTGGAGGCCCAAGGCCACCCACGTGTAGGCCCGTCGAAGCGGAGCAAGGCACGGTACCGACCGACAACCCTATACACTTTCAACAACATCGGGAAAAGAACGAGCGGCATAAGTGACAGGTAACACGACCACGACATACACAAATGAGTATGTATGTATGCGACTTATAGTAGACATCAGAGTCACGCCATCTAGAAACAATAGAAACAGAAATATTCAATGCCATAAGGCAAGATCCAAATATCCTAGATTGATATAATAGTTTAGGATATCTCCTCATACATCACGCAACAGAGTATCAAGTGGAAGCGGAATACAAGATCCGAGTAAGGATAACAAGAAAATTGGCATAAGATGCCAAAGAACTAAGCAAATCCTGCCCAAAGATCTCACGGATCTCCATCCCTAGAATCTCTACACCTGATAGTCGTTGCCACCATCATCGGTCTCTTCGACCCAGTAGCCTTTCTGGGAGTATACCTGTCTATCTAGACCAGATATTTATCGTGTGAGCCCTAGGGGCACTCAGCAAGTCTTAATGCTTCTAAAGCGGACAACCTAGGGGTGACACAATTGCAGCAAAAGATAATATCTACAAAGTACTATAGAGACATGCTACACATCCGCCCAACCAGAGATGGAAGGATGGTCGTTAATTATTAACAACAGTTATATAAGCAACATAAATAAACATCGTTCGCCCTCCTTCTCGCTTACCGACGAGAAGGTAGAAGAACATCCCATCCATTAGCAATTTTATTAACTATTCCATGAGTGTTGTACTATTTACTAGTCATGCCTTAGTCAAATTAAAGGCGATACTTTAGTTATGCTTGTCTATGATTGAGAAATTATTCTCCAAGTCGTCCATAACCACGGACACGGCTTTAGAAAGATTTACCCTGCACAGGTGCACAAATAGCAACACACGTACGGTCAACCTTGGGAAGAACCAAATAAAACACAATGAGACCTCACGACAAAGCATTCATAGGATTCATAAATCATTTTAGGGGGCCACCCAATTAACCTACCCGCGACAAAGTTGGCCGGCTCCGAGACAGACCCAGGGTTTGTGCCAATGGCTGTAAACGACTGGGAACCCGAAAGTTTGACTGGGCTCGTCGATACAGCAAAAACACTCCGCAATTTCTAAACAGTACAGGTGCTCCACGCACAATCATAAATAAAGAAGTAAAGCATGGCATAAGTGTAGGATAGTAGTAAAGCCCCAAACTAGTTTGTGGCCCCAAGAAATAAAGTGTGAATCAAGCTCAGGCAAAGGGGGTTCATGGTCCCACATGCAGATAGTGTGATAGTCAAGGAACATGAATCAAGTACTCGGGGTCCTATGTGACATATGTGAGCTTAAAGAACCAAATAGCAGATAATGCCCACCGGTGCCTCTTTCATTAGTTATCCCATTACTACTCAATTAAGTTGTTTAGGTACCTCATTATCCAAAGACTCGCACAAACCATACATATGCAATTCTACGACTCGCATGGCTCAAACAATCCTGTAGTAATGGCTCATGGGATTGAGGTACAAGCTTCGGCGGGGTTTAAAAGTAAAGGCTATGCAATACTTGGAATTCAATTTAATGCAATCGCTACTCAATGATGCAAGAATACGATAGAAGCGTAGGTACTATATGTATACAAGCATGGGGAATTGCTTGCCTGGCAGTTCAATTGCAGAATAGGAAGGATCCATGTAATACTCCTGAGGCTCCTGGTATTCTCCTTGCTCAGTGTCTATCCATATAAAAGCTAAGCACACAACGGCCAAAATAAATACATAGCACAATCATATAACTCATATGCAACAAGCAAACAAGTATGCCATGATGTAATGATGCACAATTTACATGGTATAGCATAGCATGGCATGAATGAGGTGTGGTGTACAAGAACAAGGCATTTTATTAAGTTTTTAGTCATGTTTTGCTCCCATAAACATTGCTATATAGAACAACAAGTTATAAATTATTTAAGATAAAGGCATTTATTGTAATTAAATTATTTGTAAATTTTAAATTTCTCAAATCTTATTTTGGATGGCGTATTTGAATTCCTCACATTTTTTTGAGCAGAAAACATATATTATATGCAAAATGTGACTTTATGAATTTAAAACATTATTTTAATTGCAAATATATTAAAAAAGGGGGTCAAAGTCACAGTTTTGACTAGATAGGGTTGACCCAGGTCAAATTTAAATTTGAATTTGAATTCATGTTTAAATTAGAAACACTTTTCGTTTTGGAAATTTTATCAAATTTGAAATATTTGAATTTATTTAGGTTTTATTATTTTCTAGAATTTTTATTGTTTTAGAAAATCACGGTTGGTTTTTCTTACTCGGGTTAGTCTTAGGCACGCTGAATGATGGGTGGGGCCGAGGTGCTGGCGGTTCCACTCGCGCGACCCAGCTATGGGGTGACAAGTGGTGGGTCCGGGAGCTTGTTTGCAAAAAGAGAAACGACGAGAACGTTTTCAAAAGAAAACCGGACGGTGGGTTTAGGAAGAAGACAGGTGGAGCCGCAGGGGGGTCATGGGTGAGGAGGAAAAAGGCGCGAGGGTGTTTTTGCAAAACGCGGTAGCTGCTGTTGCACTGACAAAACTGACGGATCAAGATTCAAACTTCGAAACTGGCTAACTAAAACCAATCTTCTAGATACGATGGCGACGAATCCGCTGCATATTTCGCGATTCCACAAAAACAAAAGTTGAAGAGGGTTCAACTACCTACATCTTTCATTTAGGAAGATGACCCGGAGGATGAATGCAGCGACGCTAAAATGGGGACAAATAAAGGACGAAAAACGGTCGCAGCTGAACACCCACACACAGACTTTTGTTCGATCTTCGGCGGAAGAAAACGAGAGATCTGGTGCTCCGTTTTGGTTGGGACTTGGTACACCGTGAATATGGTAGATCATAGAATAGCTGGTCATGGATAAAGTCGTCGGAGATGAATTGAGGAGGAAGCGATCTTGACGGCAACAGAGGCAAAACATGAAGTGGGCCCAATGCAGACGGACGAGCCACCAATCGCCCACGCTGCCGACAGTGCATGCGCGATAGCACGCACTCTCCGCGCGTGACGTAAGGGCGGCTGGCGAACACGGTGGCGGGGTTGCGTGATGGCGAGGGACGCGCTACTGCCATTGGGCAGGCGTGCTGGCGTGAGACGCGGTGTGCAACTGTTGTGCACACGCGCTGCTGCTACTAGGCACGGCGGTGACTACGATGGGTGCGCACGCGGTGACTCGGGCGGCAAGGCGTTCCAGAGAGGGGCGAGGCGAGCGGAGGAGAAGGGAGCTCACCGAGATGGAGCTGGGGAAGTGGTGGTCAAGCGAGGAGACATCAACGATGGAGGCGTGGCGGTGTCGAGGCGATGTGACAGACGGAGATGGTGAGTGTCTATGCACAAGAACTGCATCAACATCGGCATCTCCTCCTCGCTTCCGGTCCCGACCAGCTCCACAGCTCCCAACGGCTCCTAGTGGCGGCAGTGAGCTCGGTGGCGCAGCGGCTCCGAGGGAAGGAAAGGTAGATGGCGAGGCCAAGTTAGGGTTTTTCGGTGGCGTCGGGGATATGGCGGCGGCCGGTTGAGCTTAGCTGGGGATCTCGATGGGGGAAAAGGAGGGAGTAGCTGGAGGGGATAGGGACGCCAGCTGTTGGGCTTGCTTTATGGCAGAGCAAGGGGAGTCATGGAAGAAGTCGGACGTGTTGGCGTGCACATGCTCAGCGCAGGGAAGAACAACATAACATGCTAGCATGGGTGTTGGGCTTAGGTTTGGGTTGCACCGGAGGGAGAGGGAGGGGTGCGGCAGAAGCTTAGGCGACCGGTTCCGGATAGGGGTGCAGGCGCAGGTCGGTCTCGAGGAGGTGCAGCCGGGCGTTGTTCGATTCAGAGAGGGGCATAGATGGTTGAAAGCTTCAGGACCAGTTGGGGCCTTGTGTGCCATGCCAGCCGTGTCCACTTAGGTTTGTTTGGGAAGCCCGGGTATGTACAGGGTTTGGTTGGGTTCCGTCCCAGCCTGGGGGTGGTAGCTAGGTCTAGTGATCTGATCCTTAGGATCAAATCAAGGTGGTAGATGCCCCAATTAAAGGAGGGTTTAGGAGGTTTTTAGGCATCGGATAATTAGGTAATATCCCATGTGTGTAGGAATAAGACTTTGGGTAAAAGGAGAATGGTGGTATGGCAAGAAGATCATGGAGATCAAGATAGGTAGATAGGTCAAGATAAGAAGACACTTGAATGAATTTTAAAAGAGATGTTAGGGTAGTTTGATGATTGAGGTGTCCCAAGTTTGAATTCAAAATAAGAACAAAACACAGAGAAAATAGATAGAAGGTGAGCAGATGCACTTGCATGGGCCATGCAAAGAAGAAAATTATCCATACAAACATATATATGGGCTAGAATTAAATCTAAAAGGAAATGAATATGCCCACATATAGTTTGGATTGTGTAATTATAAGGTGGAGTCAAGAAAAGATATCCCCACAACTCAACTTGGCATTCAACAATTTATCCATAAGCAAATATAATATATCAAGATGCAAAACAATTAATGGGACAGATGCATATGAGAGAAGAACCAAATTAAAATGGGTTTTATTTGATGCTCAAATGCAATGTGGCATGGTGACATGAGCATGATATAATGATTATGCAATATTGACATGTAGGAAGTTGCAATATATAGGCTAGGCAAGTAGAATTGCAATAGTTAGATAATTGGGATGCTACAAGTCTCCCCCACTAAACAAGAATGTCGCCCTGAGATTCCTAGAAAAAAAGAAAAAAACACAAGGAGAGGCAGGTGTTCAGAACGAAAGTGATCCTCGCGTTCCCCAGTTGATGAACAATGGAATGGTGCAACCATTAAACCTTGCAAGACTTGCTATACTTGTTACGAGTCATGCCATTTGCTTCTTAGAAACAAAGGACTTGAAGAACCTGGAGGATTGTTGTGAGAAGAGAAAGATAGGATGAACATAGCTCCGGTGCTCTCGATAAACACGATAAAAGAATAGAACCACTTCTTGAAAGAATTAGAAATGACAATGTATCAAGGAAAAAGAGAAGACACACTGTTAGGAT
Organism: Avena insularis; assembly: GCA_023614405.1. Classification (NCBI taxonomy): domain Eukaryota; kingdom Viridiplantae; phylum Streptophyta; class Magnoliopsida; order Poales; family Poaceae; genus Avena; species Avena insularis. The sequence continues at coordinate 235,858,586 of CM042688.1, read as the reverse complement.
CAAAGATCAACAACTTCAAGTAAGGGTGACTCTTTGTTTCACCGGAAGAAAAGAATGACTTTGGTGAAGTTATCAACCACTATGAAATAACATTGTTTCTTCCCTTGGATTGAAGAAATGAAGTTTAGAGAAACAATATTGCCTTCAAACAATAGGGTTCCTTTATATCAATGGAAAAGATTTTAATTAGGAGTGCTCAGATTAGATTCTTCTTGCACCGGAAAGAACCTAAGGATCACACAATTGAAGTGCGCAAATATAACTTCAAGAGAAAGATGTTATGCTATTCATGGTGGAAACTTGAGAAAAATTGAATGTTGAATATCTGGAGTTGTTGTAGGGATGCTTATTACTTTCCTTAACACTGAGGTTTTTGCAATAGATTTTACGATTGATGGCATCAACCATAATTGGCCTTACCAAGATAAAAAGGATTTTACAATTGAAGTCAGAGATATCTTCCATCCATCTTGTTTGACGATGTCAAGCTCCGGTAGGATGAAGAGGACGAAGAATATTTTGGATTTTCTTTCACCAGATCATTAAAGATTTTGATCCATCTTGAAATAGACAAGACCACCAACAAGATATTATTGATTATGTTCTTTGAGAGAACCTTCCGGAAAACAAGGATGGAAGTAAAAGTGTCAAGAGATAAGGCCACTTCTAACTTTTGTGGAATGAGTGAAATCGCATTAATCCACTAAGTCAATGTACAAGAGCGAATGATAAGAGTAGTCAGATGGGGATCAGTCCATCGCGCACCTAAATCATTACTTCATACATGAATAGGAAAATCGTGCAACCCAACTCTCTAATTTCAAACTAAAGATCTTGACAAGCAGAATTCATGAATCTTCGTAAGAAAACAAGGAGTTGATGCAAAACACTTTGCCGGATCCAAAGTAGATAAATTTGATGATGTTGTCGTCGTGTCAGAAGTTGCACACCATCAGAAAAGATATGAACGAAGATCACAAAGACAGATGAAAGATTCAATAGATAGATTAAGGATAGCGCCCAAAACTTGGATAGAAGAATTGTAAAAGATCTGGAAAATCTTCGTGGCATCCGGTGGATTAAGGCTAGAAGATAAAGCAAGAGGGTTTCAAAATGTTTCTTGATAAGCGGAATACCAAAGAATGTCTTGTCCTTCTTGAGAATATCTGAGAGAGATTTAGCCATGTTGAGAAAGTCTTCAATAAAACGACGATGATAACTTGCCAACACGAGGAAAAGCTCTGGATTTGATTGAAGTGGAGGATAGAATTAACAATTGACTTGATGATTCCAGAATTGTAGCAATGCTTTTAGTAGATGGACATGGTCGAGATAGGTGACTTCAAAAAGTCAGAATTCATACTTTGAGAACTTTGCACACAGGCGATGTTCACGAAGCTTGAGAGAAAGTGAATAAGATGTTATTCATGTTATTCCATTGATATAAAAAGGTGAGAATATCGTCAAGATATACCACGACGAATTATCAAGAAATTCCAAGAATACAAGGTTCAAGAGGCGGAGAAACGAACAATTGCTCAAAACACTTTCTAAGCTCAACGCTTTTTGAAAGATCACATTAAGAGCAAGGATTTGTGTTCGAAGAGATGCATTAAAAGAATAGATTATCTGACCCTTCGGAAGAGAAAGGATACCGACTTGTTCACCTTGTTGATCGGATCATCGGTTGAAACAAGAAGAGATTTTTGGATAAGAATCAATGATAACTCATATATCAAACAAATCTCTCATAGATGAAAGGATGAGAATCTCCTGTATCAAAGAGAACCTTTGTAGATATGGAGTGCAAAAAGATTTGAAGCATGATAATCTGATGATAATCCACCATAGTGCCTTAAGAAATATTCGGATTGCCAAAGATACTTGAATATGATATAGATATGATCGCGGTATAACCAAAATCACCAGAGATAACCGCCATCATTTGGAGGATTAGATTGATAGCATTGACCATATTCCACTCCTGATAAGCGTCATATAGCAATACAGAGAACCCAATTACAATCACAAGCATCGGATCGATGCAAGTTATGCATTTAGACCAAAAGAATTTGAAGATGAAGTAAAAACTCCAGATTCAAGCATCGGTAGCAAAAGATCGAGTTAGCATGGACATGTTGATAAAAAGAAGGTGAATAGTGTATCACACACGACTGAAAAGGAGTGTGGAAACACAAATATATTAAAGAAAAAATTCCATATTTTTTGGCATTAAAATACCAACAGATGCGAAAAACCAATTACGGATAGGGTTTAGCAACTCCAAATTCTATGAAAGCATGCAGGAAGGAAAAACACCCTTAACAAGATTGTGTCGGTTAACAAAGAGTCGTATAGATCGCGACAGTTTACACAAAGTCTGTCGGTATGGAATGTACCAACAGTTAATAACCAAAAGCAGATTGTGACAACAAGATTGGATGCAACAGATAGACAAAGAATTACACACACATCCTATGGTACTACGGAAACCCCAAACACGTGAATCCTAGTTTGAATTTTTATAAGAGGATAGACAAACGTTACACTTCCTTACCAGAAAAGGGCGGGTGGGTGGGTAAGAAGAAAAATGGAAGCAGTCCTACTCTCATATTTAGTTTTTTCCTAGTATACATAGCTACCAAAATATTTATTCTAGACTAACAACGACCATCTTGGTTGAGACCCTGAAGGGCGGAATGGCTCTGATACCAATTGTAATACCTCGGACATTACGCTCTAAGCACGAGCCTGGATGAACCCAAAAGTGGATAAGGGATTCTACCGCGGAGGCCAAGGCCACCAACGTGTATGTAGGCCCGTCGAAGCGGAGCAGGGCATGGTACCTGCAGACCACCCTATCCACTTTCAAGAACATCGGGACAAGAACAAGCAGCATAAGCGACAGGTAATGCGACCACGACATACACAAATGAGTATGTATGTTTGTGACTTACAGTAGACATCAGAGTCACGCCATCTAGAAACAATAGAAACAGAAATATTCAACACGATACGGTAAGATCCAAATATCCTAGATAGATATAATAGTTTAGGATATCTCCTCATACATCACGCAACAGAGTATCAAGCGGAAGAGGAATACAAGATCCTAGTATGGATAAGAAGAAAATTGGCATAAGATGCCAAATAACTAAGCACATCCCGCCCACAGATCTCACAGATCTACATCCCCGGAATCTCTATACCTGATAGTCGTTGCCACCATCATCGGTCTCTTCGCCCCAGTAGCCTTCATGGGAGTATACTTGTCCATCTGATCAAAATATTTATCATGTGAGATCCTAGGGGTACTCAGCAAGTCTTAATGCTTCTAAAGGGGATAACCTGGGGGTGACACAATTGCAATGAAAGATAATATCTACAAAGTACTATAGTGACACGCTACACACCCACCCAACCAGATATGGACGAACGGTCATTAATTATGAACAATAGTTATATAAGCAACATAAATAAACATGGCTCACCCTCCTTCTCACTTACCGATGAGAAGGCGGAAGAACATCCCATCTGTTGGCAATTTTATTAACCATTCCATGAGTGTTGCACTATTTACTAGTCATGTATTAGTCAAATTGAAGGCGGTACTTTACTTATGCTTGTCTATGATCAAGAAACTGTGCTCTAAGTCGTCCATAACCGCAGACACGGCTTTTAGAAAGATTTACCCTGTAGGGGTGCACAAATAGCAACACACGCATGATCAACATCGGGAAGAACCAAATAAAACGCAACGAGGCCTCACGACAAAGCATTCACAGGATTCATAAATCATTTCAAGGGGCCACCCCATTAAGCTACCCATGATGAAGTTGGCCGGCTCTGAGATGGACCCAAGTTTTGTGCCAATGGCTGTAAACGACTGGGAACCCGAAAGTGTGATTGGGTTTGTCGATATCGGGAAAACACTCCGCAATTCCTAAACAGTACAGGTGCTCCACGCACAATCGTAAATAAAGAACTAAAGCATGGCATCAGTATAGGATAGTAGTAAAGCCCCAAACTAGTTTGTGGCCTCAAGAAATAAAGTGTGAATCAAGCTCAGGCAAAGGGGATTCATGGTCCCATATGCGGATAGTGCGATAGTCAAGGAACAGGAATCAAGTACTCGGGGTCCTATAGGACATAAGTGAGCTTAAAGAACCAAATAGAAGATAATGCCCACCGGCGCCTCTTTCATTAGTTATCCTATTACTACTCAATTAAGTTGTTTAGGTACCTCGTTATCCAAAGACTCGCACAAACCCTACACATGCAATTGTACTACTCGCATGGCTCAAACAACTCCTATAGGAATGGCTCATATGATTGAGGTACAAGCTTCGGTGGGTTTTAAAAGTAAAGGCTATGCAATACTTGGGATTCAATTTAATGCAATCGCAACACAATGATGCAAGAATAAGATAGAAGCATAGGTACTATATGTACGCAAGCACGGGGAATTGCTTGCCTGGAAGTTGAGTTGCAGAATAGGAAGGATCTGGGTAATACTCCTAAGGCTCCTGGTATTCTCCTTGCTCAGTGTCTATCTGGATAAAAGCCAAACACGCAAGAGCCGAAATAAATACATAGCATAATAATTAACTTATATGCAACAAGGAAACAAGTATGCCATGATAGAATGATGCACAATTGACATGGTATAGCATAGCATGGCATGGCTGAGGTGTGGGGTTCAAGAACAAAGCATTTTATTAAGTTTTTAGTCATGTTTTGCTCCCATAAACATTGTTGTATACTTAATATTTATATTATGCATGATTCAATTCATATCATGGAATGCATAATCAGAATGGACTTGTCGCGCTGATCGATTAGACATATTATTTGTTGAATTTGGAATTACGGAATTAAAGTTATGAATCATTTAAGATAAAGGCATTTACGGTAATTAAATTATTTCTAAATTTTAAATTGCTCAAAGCTTATTTTGGATGACATATTTGAATTCCTCACATTTTTTCGAGTAGAAAACATATATTATATGAAAAATTGGACTTTATAAATTTAAAACATTATTCTAATTGCAAATATATTGAAAAGGGGGTCAAAGTCACAGTTTTGACTAGATAGGTTTGATCCAGGTGAAATTTGAATTTCAATTTTAATTCATGTTTAAATTTGAAACACTTTTAGTTTTAGAAATTTTATCAAATTCGAAATGTTTGAATTTATATGAATTTATTTAGGTTTTACTATTTTCTGGAATTTTTATTGTTTTAGAAAATCACGGTTGGTTTTTCTTACTCGGGTTAGTCTTAGCCACGCTAAATGATGGGTGGGGCCGAGGTGCTGGCGGGTCCACTCACGCGTGATCGAGCTGTGGGGTGAAACATGGTGGGTCCGGGGGCTTGTTTGCAAAAAGAGAAACACTAGGAACGTTTTCAAAAGAAAACCGGACTGTGGGTTTAGGACGAAGACATGTGGGGCCGCAGGGGGTTGTGGGTGAGGAGGAAAAAGGCGCGAGGGTGTTTTTGCAAAACGCGGTGGCTGCTGCTGCACTGACGAAACTGACGGATCAAGTTTCAAACTTCGAAACTGGCTAGCTGAAACCAATCTTCCAGATACGATGGCAACGAAACCGCTGCATATTTCGTGATTCCACAAAACAAAAGTTGTAGAGGGTTCAACTACCTACATATTTCATTCAGGAAGATGACCCGGAGGATGACTGCAGCGACGGTAAAACGGGGACAAACAGAGGACGAAAAACGGTCGCAGCTGAACACCCACACACAGACTTTTGTTCGATCTTCAGTGGAAGAAAACGAGAGATCTGGTGCTCCGTTTTGGTTAGGACTTGGTGCGCTGCGAAGATGGTAGATCATAGAACAGCTGGTCGTGGATAAAGTCGTCGGAGGTGAATTGAGAAGGAAGCGATCTTGACGGGAATAGAGGCAAAAACTCCAGTGTGCACAGGGACTGAGTTTCCCTGACGGACAAGAAGACCATGTGTGTTGCTGCAGAGACATGCGCGCGGCGCGCGCGACTCCTGGCGCAGTGACGTGAGGGCGGCTGGCGAACATGGCGGCGGGGCTGCGTGCTGGCGAGGGACACGCAGCTGCACGTGGGCAGGCGTGCTGGTGTGAGGCACGACGTGCGGCTACTGCGCACGCGCGCTGCTGCTACTGGGCACGGCGGTGACTACAGTGGGCGCGCGCGGAGCGACTCGAGCGGCAAGGCGTTCCAGAGAGGGGCGGGGCGAGCGGAGGAGAATGGAGCTCACTGAGATGGGGCTGGGGAAGTGGTGGTCGAGCGAGGAGACGTCAATGATGGAGGCGTGGCAGTGTCGAGGCGATGTGACGGACGGAGATGGTGAGTGTCTGTGCACAGGAATGACGTTAGCATCGGCATCTCCTCCTCACTTCCGGTCCCGACCAGCTCCACGGCTCCTAGCGGCTCCTTGCGGCAGAGACATGCGCGCGGCGCGCGCGACTCCTGGCGCAGTGACGTGAGGGCGGCTGGCGAACATGGCGGCGGGGCTGCGTGCTGGCGAGGGACACGCAGCTGCACGTGGGCAGGCGTGCTGGTGTGAGGCACGACGTGCGGCTACTGCGCACGCGCGCTGCTGCTACTGGGCACGGCGGTGACTACAGTGGGCGCGCGCGGAGCGACTCGAGCGGCAAGGCGTTCCAGAGAGGGGCGGGGCGAGCGGAGGAGAATGGAGCTCACTGAGATGGGGCTGGGGAAGTGGTGGTCGAGCGAGGAGACGTCAATGATGGAGGCGTGGCAGTGTCGAGGCGATGTGACGGACGGAGATGGTGAGTGTCTGTGCACAGGAATGACGTTAGCATCGGCATCTCCTCCTCACTTCCGGTCCCGACCAGCTCCACGGCTCCTAGCGGCTCCTTGCGGCGACGGTGAGCTCGGTGGCATAGTGGCCTCCGAGGGAAGGCGAGGTAGTTGGCGAGGCCGAGTTAGGTTTTTTCGGTGGGGTCGGGGATATGGCGGCGGCCGGTTGAGCTTGGCTAGGGATCTCGATGGGGAAAAAGGAGGGAGTAGATGGATGGGATAGGGATGCCAGCTGCAGGGCTTGCTTTATGGCAGAGAGAGGGGAGTCACGGAAGAAGCCGGACGCGTTGGCGTGCACGTGCTCGGCTCGGGGAAGAACAACATGACACACTATCATGGGTGTTCGGCTTAGGTTTAGGTTGCACCAGAGAGAGAGGGGGTGTGGCAAAAGGGTAGGCGACCGGTTCTGAATAGGGGTGCGGGCGCAGGTCGGTCTCGAAGAAGTTCACTCGAGCGTCGTTTGATTCAGAGAAGGGCACAGATGGTTGAAAGCTTCAGGTCCAACTGGGGCCTTGTGTTCCATGACAGCCGTGGCCACTTAGGTTCGTTAGGGAATCCCGGGTATGTACAGGGTTTGGTTGGGTTAGGTCCCAGCCTGGGGAGTGGTAGCTAGGTCATGAGGTGGTGTAGTAATCTGATCCTTAGGATAAAATCAAGGTGGTAGATACCTCGGGTAAATGAGGGTTTAGGAGGGTTTTAGACATAGGATAATTAGGTAATATCCCATGTGTGTAGGAATAAGACTTTGGGTAAAAGGATAATGGTGTTATGGCAAGAAGATCATGGAGATCAAGATAGGTAGATACGTCAAGATAAGAAGACACTTGAATGAATTTTAAAAGAGAGGTTAGGGTAGTTTAATGATTGAGGTGTCCTAAATTCAAACATCAAGTTTGAATTCAAAACAAGAACAAAACCCAAAGAGAAAATAGATGGAAGGTGAGGAGGTGCACTTGCATGGGCCATGCAAAGAAGAAAAGGATCCATACAAATATATATATGGGCTAGAATTAAATCTTGAAGCAAATGAATACGTCCACATATAGTTTGGATTGTGGAATTATAAGGTGGTTCTAAAGAAGGGTGGTAGAGTCAAGAAAAGATATGCCCACAACTCAACTTGGCATTCAACAATTTATCAAGAAGCAAATGTAATATATCAAGATGCAAAACAATTAATGGGACAGATGCATATGAGAGAAGAACCAAATTAAAATGGGTTTTATATGATTCTCAAATGCAATATGGCATGGTGACATGAGCATGATATAATGATTATGCAATATTGACATGTAGGAAGTAGAAATATATAGACTAGGCAAGTAGCATTGCAATTGTTAGACAATTGGGATGCTACATTGGGAGAAAGATATGTATGCATGACAAAGGGATACTTGTTACTAGGATATAATTGGTAGGATGTAGTGGTTATAAATTCGTTGATCATCCTAGCTTGTGTCTCATTAACATGTTGTCACCATATCTTCCTTATTGAAAGACAATATCTAATATATCTCCAATGTACCTAAAACAAAATTAAGTACAAAAAAGTCCCCAACCATATTGGGTCCGACGTAGTTAGAGCGACTACAATACATAGGCGAGACTCCTCTTAAATATGTGCATATTGATATGAAATTGAATTTCATGCACATCTTAGCCAATTAGGATTTGGTGGAGTTTCCCCTATATATTGGATCAAGAAAAGTAGGCATACAATAATATAATTGTGTAGTAAATATGCATGCACAAGACTTTCAAGAACCAAAAGGAGATATAAATTGAAAAAGATTCTAAGTAAACCAAGAAGTCACACAAAAGTGTGAAAGAACAAAAGGTTGTCCAAGTTGTATCAAGGAACCAAATAAACCAATGAACTAGGCAAAATCCAAAGAGCAAAATTTAGACAAACACACAAATGATCTAGGATTTATCTCATTCTAAAAGGTTAAAACAAGAGACAAGGAATGAGACAAAACCAACTCCCCAAAATAGAAAGGTTCCAACAAACAAACTAAACTCTCCACACTTTTCATGATAGCAAAAAGTACCAAAACAAAGAGATCGAACTTCCAAGCACATAAAACATGATATGGATCAAATCAAGAAGCATAAGAAGGGGTGTTCTAAATAATATAGGAGAGCGCCCCCATGAATAGTGAATTATGTAGAATTTTTCTTTTGAATGCAAAATGCACACAAATGAGATCATAACTACTACCTATATCAAATAAAATACAAGAGAATACCAATAAAATAAAATGATCCAAAAGAAGCAAGGAAGACATGGAGTTAACACAAAACATTCTCTAGGCAAAAGATAGAGAAAATATGAATTAAAGCCAATGCAAATATAAACAAATAATTCTAGCATATATAGAGTACCAATTTTCCAAGGAAAAGGGTATTAGGAATAATTTTCCCATGGTAGTTTGCAAGGATATCCAAGATCATATTCACAACAATACGCATATGGCAACATATAAGAATTAAGGTCGATGCTTAGATAGAGATTATTGATAGCTCCAAATAGTTGCACAATCATTAATGATTAGAGTATCTTGAAACAAATGGTTTTCGTATAAGATATATAGGTCCAAATATGACGAAACACATACCAAGAAAAAATCTCACAAAAAAGATCCAAAAGATGATAAACAAGGGTATTCAAGAAACTTTGAACTAGTTTGAGCAAAGGTGCCACATAGGAGCTAGATAATTATCAATATAAATTCTAAGTGGAACTACCTCGAATGTGCATATTTTCTAGGTTTGTAATATGCACAAAGCATATGACTCCCCTATAATGTGATAAACCATAAAATCTCAATAAGAGGCAAAAAGATCCACATAGAGATAATTAATGGACATTATATAACTTGAATTTCTCATGAGAATGATATACCACATAGAGACTAGATAATCTTACAATATCAACACTAAGTGGTATTCCTCATGTACACCATTTTTAGGATTGTGGAATGCCCAAGCATAACACTCCCCCAAAATGGGATAGTCCATTAATCTCTCACAAGATCCAAACAAGATACTAGTTGGATTGAATAAAGGCTTCAACACAAGAAACACACATACATGCTAATGTGCCAACCAACATACACAAATATACTTGATAACTCAAGATAAGTAAGTGTAAGAACAACATATACAAACACATGTAAGGGTATAAAACCAACACATGCACAAGGGGGCAAGTATTCAATGCAAATAGGTTGGGTACAAGTTACCGTAATAAGGAACACTAGATATAAGATTTGATCTGATATTCCAAACGAATTGGCTTGAGTAAATATAATAGATGAAGATCCAATCAATTCTTCATGATGTAGACAAGTCTCCATTGTCCTCTAGTTACACCTATTGATCAAGTTTTATCTTGTTGATCTCCAACCAAGTTGGGTCCTAAGAAGTTAGTCAAAATAGGCTTGGCAACCCAAATGGTTCTTTTCTTGACACCACTTTGAGTACCAAAATTTTTGGCAAACACATTGCCAACCTGATCTTTACAAAGTTAATAGGCATAATCAATCATGATAGGGTTGGATGAGGAGTTACCAATTATGCATGAGGAATAAAGGTGCCCCTTCTCGCGGAATATGTAGCAAGTTCTTCTCTTGCTATATTTCTTCTTAGGTGATTCCACAACTTGAGGAAGAGTATCTTGATTCTACTTAGGAAGTGGCTTATCATTACCTTGAGATGGAACTTGAGGCATCTTCCCTTGTTGCTTATTACTAAGAGGCTTCTTCTTCAACGAGCAAGATCTAACATGATGCCCTTCTTCCTTGTGTTTTAAAAGAAAACATGTTGGCAGGATTCTTGACTTGTTCTTGGCCTTTGTTCTTGCTTGTGGACTTGTTCTTGATATTGGATTTGAATCCAAGTCCACTTTTGTCATTGGAGGATTTTTGCACACTCAATATTTTGTTGAGTGTGGACTTCCCTTTATGACCTTTTTTCAAGTCATTCTTCAAAGAAGTGACTTGAGCCTTGAGCTCTTTGATTTTCTCCACATGGTTAGCACCAACAACAATACTACAGGAAGTAGATGCTTCATTGTTAGAGCAACAAGGCAAGACATGTAATTTAACATAGAATGTAGCAATATCATGAGTGGATGAATTACTAGGACTAGCACATGGAAATATGACATTTGGAGTGGATATAGTGCTAATGTCCACATGAGGCTCATTATATGTTACCTTTGACACAATAGCCTCATGAGCTAAATTTAGCCTACCATGGGAGACTAGAAGATCCTCATGCGATCTTGAAAACTTAACATGAATTTCTTCCAATTTCCCATAGTTTCTAGTTAGAAAAGCGAGTTGGGCCTTTAGCTCAAGATTATCCTTCAAAATAGATGATTCGCAATAAATAGAGTTAGTAGAACAAGCATCGTCATTAATTGCAAGAGGTGAGGGAAACTTGGCAAGCTCTTTTGAATATGAAGCTTTAAGTTGCTCATGCGACTCGGTGAGTTTTATTAGCTCACTCTTAACAACCTGAGAGCCATTTTCGAGGTGCTTAAAATCCTCGACAAGTTTAGCATGGGAAATTACAAGTTCATACTTTTTAGTTTTGAAAACATTTGCCACCTCAAGTTCTCTATCATGGTTTTCCTTTACTCTGGATAATTCTAGAGAAAAGTCTCCTCGAGAGCTTCCTTGGTGGTTTGTTCTTATTCAAGGGAGCTCTTTAGATAAGAAATCTCGATTGCATACTCATGCTCATGTTCATTATTTTGAAAAATTATGTTCTCTTACTCCTTAATAAGTTTATTTCTCTCAATAGTAATAGTCATAATATAATCGAAGTTGGAGCAAGCAATTTTATTTTTATGAAGAACGGGAAAGACAATCTCTCCCTTCTCTTGAATAGAGGCTACATCATAATCAACAAAATGATAATGATGATTCTCCTCTGAGGAATCTCTTGAAGGTCAATAATGGAGGAGAGAGAATGGGAAAAGAGAAACAAGTGTACCAGAGGAAATAGAAGAATTTTTTATCATGGCAACAAGACAAAACAAGTATATCATCGAGATGTATTCAAGCCATTTCTACAAGATATGCGAGGACTATCAACACAAGCATGTAAGAAATTTTGAGTGCTAGAAGAGTTAAGGTCTAAAGGTAAAACATTGCAACGAGATGGAGATGATGGATTACCAATAGTAAGCTCACTATCCATATTGCAATTTCTATCACCACTCACCATATCATTACCTTATGAAAAATCACATGTCAGTGAAGTGGTAGAAGATGAGTTCTCATCATTGCCGGAGGTGGAGGGAAAACAATCATCCTCAATAATTTTGTACACATCATATTTTCTCAAAGCTTGGTTCAAATCTCATGAGAACTCTGATAAGGCATGATTGAAGAAATAACTACATTTCTCACAACAAGTAAAAGAACTTTAGTAGCTTGAGCATCTAGATAAGATTTTATCTTCTTATCTAAAGATTGATTTTGGGGATCCATAGGAGGATAAAAACTCATATCTAGAATTAGCGCATGCGAAATTTCCAAACATCATAATTTGTACCATCAAATATATAAAAGGAATCATGCACTAATCCCCTAGTCAACATCTTTACTCTCAAAATGGTGAAGCCTAAAAGCGAGAGACCTCGCTCTGATACCAATTGAAAGGACACAAATGCCACCTAGAGGAGGGGTGATGCGGTTTAAAACTTTTACGAGATGTGCTTAACAAATGTGGAATAAAACTAGCATTTACTTTGTCAAGCACAAAACCTATATATACTATGGTTCACCTATGTGAAACAACAACTTATGCTAAGCAAGACAAGCAACAAGGTGATAGCAAGATAATACTTCAAGCACGAAGGATATCACAATATAAAGAGCATAAGTAAAGATCTCGGGTATAGAGATAACCGAGGCATACGGAGATGACGATGTATTTCCAAGTTCCTCCCTTCAAGGGACTACGTCTTGTTGGAGGGGTGGGCGGTACTCAAACCACCAGCACTAAAAGAGGCCTCACCCTATTCTCCTGAGCACTCGCCGTGCGGCAAGAACCCGATCGACTATGGGACACTTGAGGGCGGTCACCAAACCCGTACAAGCTTAGGGAAATATCCACAACTTAACTGGAGGCTCCCAATAATAACCGCCAAGTCCACTAGCTTGAGGAGAGCTCCACAACTTAATTGGAGGCCCCAAGAACTCACCACAAAAGGCCACTTAACCATCTAGGGTTCCAAGAACCCAAGAGTAATAAGCTTCTTGATTTCCCCAACCAAATTACTCCGAGGAGAACTCAAATCGATGCACCTAATGCAGTGGCAAGTTCTTCCGTCCCAAATTCCACCAAAACTACAAAAGCTATTAGGGAAATAAGAGAGGAAGAACACAAGAGGAAAACCACAAAAGTATCCAAGATCTGTATCCCAAGATGTTCCCCTCACTTAGAGGAGAGATGGATTGGTGGAGTTGTAGATCTAGAAATCTTCTCCCTTTTCCCTCAAGAATATGCAAGAATCATGGGAGAAATGGAGAGAAAGGGAAATCTCTTGAAGGTCAACAATGGAGGAGAGAGAATGGGAAAAGAGCTTCGGCCACTTGGGTAACAAGGTGGGATTTTATAGGTCCCCCACGAAACTAGCCATTGTAGAACACTTACCCTGGAGTTTTCGTTGTTCGGGACCAGAGTCTCCTTGGTCTAGACTCTGACCAGGACTGTGGGACAGCCTCCAAATGCTCCTAGTACACCCCTCAGAGACTGGTCTAGAATTTGGGCCAGGGTCTCTGCCCCCTGGAGTCTCCTGGGTGCAAAACTAGAGTCTCCACCCCCTCGAAAACTGATAGAAAAAACAATCCGAAAATGGCTATAACTATTGCATCCGGACTCCGATATTGATGATCTTGTGCTTGTTTCAAAGATAGTAACGATATCAACCATCATAGTCTATCAAGGGAGGATATAATAAAATTATGAAGGGGTTAACCTATGTATAAAAGAGAAATCGGTAAAACCTCCAAATCAAAAACGCAACAGAGAATGCATATGAAATTAGTTTTCGATGAACTTGAGCTTGTCATGGAGATTAACACAAGATCTAAATCCTATAATGGATAAGAACCAAGAAATATGATACCAAGTATTTAAAGGTTTCATCTCTCTCTAAAAGATATGGTTAACTTACTCACTCGAGATCCCCTCTTGATAATATGGTTATCTATCCTAAAACCGGTCTCCCAACTACCAACATGAGACCGACAAAAGAGAAAACCTATCTAGATTAAACCTTTGTCTTGAACATTCCACCTAAGATTGATGTAGATGATCTTGTCCTCCTCAAGATGGAACACATTTCTTGATTGCTCTTGCTCGCCCTCACTTGATGAAGACTTGCGACTTGTTGCTCCCCCATACACCATGGGGAAACCTCTTATTTGAACTTGTATTCATATATCCAAGATCACCGAGGATGGCAACCTTCAAGCATTTGATCTTCTAGATATGGTGCATCTTAAACTTCCATAACTTCATTTCTTATTGAGTGTTGATCCATTCTTCATCATGATCAACCTTGAATCATCTTATTTATTCAATATGATTCCAAAAGGCCGAAAGTCCTTGGACATTGCTTATTGTTCCTATTTTCTTCATCTTTCAACCTTGAAGCCAACAGATGGTCCAAGCGAAGCCAATGAACAATTCCTACAAGTGCAACTGAATGCAAATATTAGTCCATAGAGATTATCATTAATTAAAAAATCACACATGGGCCACACATGCTCTTTCAACCGCCCTATCCTGGAAGCAAAAGAGAAGTATCAGCGTGCTGCGTCGGACGGCGACGTATGTCCTGATGGATCGGACCGAACGAACCCAATAGGTATATGGGTTGTATGTGTGCAACATCTCGAGGAACATCTGAGGCATTGGCGTCGGTCGTGGGAGAAATGCGTACGCCCGCTCGTCTCATGCTGCCAGTTGGAGGTGCCATTGTGGGAACTGAGAATAGGAAAAGACAGACAGACGTATGATGAACCCTGAAGACACACATAAATAGCAAGAGATAAGTGAGAAAGACATATGCATGACACATGCTACATATATGATTAACTGTGACGAAGCACATGGAGCACGCCGAGAGACATATGATATCAAACCAACGACGCGAAATCTGGTGCGACGTGCCATTAAACGTCATGTAACGCATACAAAGAACATTTTATTCTATGGGAGATCATGTACCGTTAGAGTCAACATACGCGATAGACGTGAAGGGATAACGATATCGTCTAGATAATAAGTACCGAGAACAATAAATAACGCTGATAATATTCATACCATGCAGGGAACAGAAACAGTGACAATTTACCTTCGAACATAAAAAACACAGTTCATGTAGGATTTATAGTTTCTGATTTAGCGTTTCATCCAATCGAAAAGACAGGAGGCGGCAAACACTTTGTTTAGCACACAAAAAGGACGGCTCCATAGACACAAAGCTATTCCCTCGTAAAAAATGTAACATGCAAAGCTACGATAGAACGCAACGCCAAAGGTGTGTATGATAAACCGGGAAGCAATTTTTTTAACACATAAGCACAACTATTAGAGCATTTACCAAAGAAGTCACCAGATGAATTCATGACAGAACGCACTAGGGAAGACACAACAAAAAAATAACACAATACGAACAACTATAACAGAATACACTCAGTTAGACATGATATTACAAATCTAAGAAAACACCTACTGCTAAAAACGACAGAACAACCAAAAACAAAAATATAGACTTTTATATACGCCTGAGTAGACAAATCGGGACTACACTACTTTATTGGAGAAATTCTTTCTTCCTCCTCCGGGGCGAGACCTCCTACTCCGTAGACGTGCGTCTTCTTGTCCGCGTCGAAATCACATCGTCACTACGATATCTGGGGCGAGACCTCCTCCTATGTAGATGTACGCCTTCTCATACGCGTTGAAGGAACAGTGTCACGCGGTGAGGCGTCAACATCTGGTAAGTAGGACACTAAAGGGAGGAGCATTGAACTACATCATCACTTGGGGAGGCGTTGATGCTTAGTAAGCAGGACGCTGGAGCGAGACCAAAAAAAGCGTTGGGAGGATCTTCTCTAGAGACGACCTACATGGGAGGTATCCGCTAGAAAAGAGCTTCCTCGTCAGGCGATGTTGGTGAGACGAAGAAACCAAAGACGAACAAAATCGAGCATCCATGAACACGCGAGCGAATCCGCAGGAAAGACCATGTTGGGTGGTTACATCATGGCATCTAACACCGAAGAGATGAAGAGAGGGTAGCGAGGTGAGATGCATCACAAGGTCGAACAACCACACCCTTCTCCGCTAGGATCTCAACCGGAGCGACCGACGATATCTACGAAAGAAACAAGTCACAAGAAGCCGAGACTTTAGAAGCATGGTATGGAAAAGAAATATTTGACAGAATACCAAAAAATAGACGTAGCAAGATGTTTATATAGAGGGAAATGTAGGTTTTAAGCTATAATACCTTCGTAGACCAAAGAGGATTTTCGCAGCGTAGGGTCTATGCTAGCAGTTGTGCTATCGGTCGCGAGAAACCGTTGACGCCTAGAGTCTATGCTACTAGCCGGGCCCTTCTCCGCGACGAACTACGGTCGGCTAAGGCCTATAATGCTACATCATATGTATGCAGGCCCCTCTGCTGCAAAGAACAGCGGTCGGCTAGGGCCTATGATGCCACATCGGTTGTTTGCAGGGCCCTGCGCTGCAAGGAACCGCAGACGGCTATAGTATACGGCGCCATGTAGTCTCTGGATGGTCCCTGCATTCGCGAGAGACCGCGGCCAGCTAGGGACTACCCTGCCACGTCAGATCTTGGCGGGCCCATGTCCGTAGTAAACCGTGGCTGACACGTGCTGACAATGCCACGCCGGCTCGAGATGGGTCCCGCCACCTAGTGGGTGTGGAGGTGTATCGTGCCTGAAACGTCTTCGACAGAGTGAAACTGTGCCCATGTACGTTGGTGGAGGGCCCAACACCTGAGCGGTCCATCCGACAATGCAGGAGGGAATCTTTCGCCCTGGCCTGCAGCGGGACCTGCATCCTAGGAGAGGAGGGCTCCGTTGCGACGTCGCCGCATTTCCTCTTGGGTGTCCATCCCACACCCAAAAATAATCGGGATGACCTAGATAATATAATTCGTCAAAACAATCTAGCGCTATTATTTACTCTATTATTGTGGTTTTATTAATATCACATACTTTTGTAGTATTATATGTTAGAGCAACTAGATTTTATTCTTTAAATTCCAGATATAAACTCTTTTAAAGGGATTGTCATTAATTTTCAAAATGGTAAAACTAACAGAGCATGAGTGCCTTGTAGTTTTGGTAATTAATTAGAATCACTATGGACTAATATTTACATTGAGTTATCATTAAAGGTTTTGTCTATACCATACTTTTAGACCATACATTGGATGTAAGGTAAAAAGAAGAAGAAAACAAACAATATCTTGATGACCAATATAATATTCAAGAGAAGATCCAAAGAATAGCTATGTGAAAGTTGAGCCTATTGCTAGAATATCTTGAAGAATAATATATGAACACTAGTCATGTTTACCTTCAATACATCATATTGAAGACATAAGGTAGGATGCGAGGTTGATTAACACAAAGTGCAAATAATATATTCAACTCACAAAGAAGGATGTGAAGTGCAAGTTCAAGATGTTCATCTCTAAGAGATCAGAAGTGTTCCATCCATTTAAGATAATGGACATTTGAAGATGTGCCAAAGAGAGGATCTCCAATAGTGGCTTATGGGGAAGCCATTTGTGAGTCTTAATCAAGAAACTGCAATAAAGAGTAAGGTGGTCCAACTTGAGAAAGTCAAGATCCAATGTGCCAGGCAAAGATATACCTTGATATGTTTTTAATTTTACCGGTCTAATGATATTATTTGGAGACCGGTTTATAGGAACGTTAGCCATTCTATAAAGGGGTCCTCTCAAATGAGTAACTTGATCGTATCATTCGTAGAGAGCTCAAACCTTTGCAGATTTGGCATAATATTTCTTAGTTGTTACTTGGATTATATATATATGAGGTATTATAGCTTGCGGTTATCTTCAAGAAAATCTCAAGCTCATAAAAATGGGTTTCTTTTCCATTAAAAATACAGCAAAACTGATGAGTGGGTGTCTTTTAGATTAACATGCGATTTTGATGAGCTTACAAACAGACTAGTAGATACTGGTGAAACCTTAGGAAACCTACATACGTTGGGCTACATAAGTTGGTATAAAGAAAAACTACGGGGCATGCTACATACACCTTCTACGACAGGAGATGCAGAATGCAAACTCCTGTTGTGACATTGCTTCTTCCAGTTTAGTGTCGAGGATTCTTCACTTGAGCAGGAATGCCAGTAGCACTACAATGAGGACCACGAGTATGGCGAGCAGAGCCATAGTGTTTGTGATGGAGACCAATATATTCGTGTGACCAGATCTTGGCATTGGATGGGTGGGGCTCGAATCGTGGATGCGGGTTGTGCGGTTGCTCTGTGTGCAACCACTTGATATCCATTCCCCTCTAGAAGTCCTGCGTATGCCTCCCACCATCTGAAGAATCTGTACTGACCCTTCTGCGCCAATTCAGGAAAAATGTAGGCTATTGTGAACAAGCTATGGTGCATCGGCAGGTGGAGAGAAGAAAATGTGAGGAAAATAATCTCGAAAGCAGCAAAAGGTAATTATCTTACATTGAAGAAGCTGCACTTTTAGTACTAGGTGTCGGCCGTGGTTTCCCCTTCGAGATATCTGTGACCATCTTGCTGCCAGAGAATGGACACGAAATGAGAGGGAGAGGGGTGTTATCCCGAGATCCCGGATTTCAAGACGACGAGGACGCCATGGATGCGTAGTGGTCTGGGGAATTTTTGTGAGGAACCCTAGATTTCTGCCCTCTCCCCCGCCCCCGTGCGCGCTTCTCCTCTCCTCAGGTATATAACTTTCCCAACTTGTGCGGTCAGTTGTACATACCGGCACTATTGGAGTCGACACTTGGAGAGCACCGTTGGGCCGTCGAACGGTCGGTCCATGTTGGTGGCTGTTTGGTCAATGACATTGGGCCATCTCGGACCAACACAACTCGAAACGGCTAGCCCGCATTAAATGAAACGGATCGTGGGCCACTGATACAGTTGCATAACCAATATACTAAGGTCTATACGTCGATGTATACTCGCATGAGATTTCACATGTGCTCTTCTTGTTGGTCCAACCGAGGAGATCACCTGGACCTAGGAGCCAAGACGAATTTTGATATTTGTATGTCCTTAAGTAGGGTTTTAATTTCTAATGGGATTTGATCTTCTTTGGAAGTGTATTAAAAATCGGGCCCAAATGTCTTGGAAAAAACAAGTACGTCCTAAATTCTACGTGTGTTGATGTATGAGTTGGTGTTCAAATATATTAAAAAATTTAATAAATTATTTTAGTATCGAATGTTTTGTGTCATGTGTGGGTCTGTGCATGATTTCATATGTTTCATAGGTATTATACATGTGGTTTATTCAACGCTACACTCGATGGTATGTAGGTTTGTATCCCGATGATATAATTTTCTATAGGGTCAAGTTTTGCATGGATGGCATTAGTCTTTGGCTAGCTTCTCTGATCACTGTGTCGGTGTTTTTATGGTAGCCATGCGCAAAAAAATTGTTCTGTCATCCATTCCTAGAGGTTTGGAGTTCGCGGGTGTTTGGACCAGCGATTATGCCACGGTCTGATGTGGTTTGCCGTCGTCCAGTCGATGCATGCAACATCAACTTTGGAGATAACTAGGGGGTAGCACGTGAGTTTGTTGATGAGTATGGTTTGTAAGTTGCCGGTTTCTTGGGCGGGGGTACTTTTTCAATCGTACGTTCTATCCTTCTTTAGTTTTTCTTCCGAGTTTAAGTTTTTTAGGGTACTTTGTTGCTGATCCTATTTGTGTTCTGTTGTGCTTTCGACAGGGTTTTTTAGTCACCTGGCAAAAGGACGTACAAAAGTTGAAGGAGATTTGCCGTAGAGGCAAATAATAAAGGATATTTATTATCATATCTCAATAAGTTCATAATAGTTTAGTATCATGATATAACTGCATCAAGCGGAAACATTGATGCACGTGTGATATTAAACAGACTAGAGTCCCCAGTAGCCTCTATTTAATTAGTTCATTGGGCAGTTGATGATCAAGGTTTCCTGATCATTATACTTTTATGCCAACTGACAATGAAGTCATATCATTAATGTGATGGATATTATCCAAATTAATTATTGTAGGATGATCAAGTCACATGTTCATCGTTGCAATAATTAGAAGCGTAGTATCCTTCTTCTTTGACCGTGAGAGCATATTAATCACTATCTCCTGGGACTACTTTGACTACATCAAATGCCATGACCATAACTGGGTGGATATAACGATGTGTGTTAGGTATTCCAGAGTAATTGTTGAGGCATGTGCATCAAGATCAGGATTTGTTTACCTACTTGACATTAAGATACGGTGGGGCCACTCAGTGTGATTACATCCATAAATGTTGCGCAAAATGTGACTAGGTCACGGGAATGGAATATCACGGAATGAGTAAATCAGTACTTGTCGATAACAGTATTGAACAAGGTATTAGATACCAATGATTAAATCTCGGACAAGTCATGTATCTAACTAACAAAGAGAATTGGACTCAATGTTCATGGTTCAAACAACAACAATTTCGTGGAATGCATAGCGGTCATTATGGGCATCCTGGTCCCACTAATGATCATTGATGTGAGAGTAGTCTCGATCATGTCTGTGATGTTCCCGAACCGCAGGGTAACACATATAAGGGAACGATGATATTTGTAGATATTTTGGCAGAACAGATGGGTAACACACTTAAGAGAATGCCGAAAAATGTTCTGAACAGAATCCAAAATAGTTTTGGAAGAAGAAAGAGCCAAAAAAGGTGTTTTTGGATTAATGGAGATTTATAATATAGATTTGTATGTGTTAATTGCAAATTGATATATATTAAATGTATATTTTAAATTACTTATTATGGGTCAACTTCCTCTACCAGGCCGAATCCTCGGAGAGAATCACCTCAAAGGGAAGCCACCCCAGCGGGTAGGAAATAACCGCGCTTCAACTGGTCCACGACGGCCAGCAGGCCCACAAGGGCAGGCAGTGAGCGGGTGCGGGCTGCCACGCGCGCGGAGCGCAACACGTGTCTTAGCGGGCTATCCCAAGAAGGCGGGAGCTTGCTGGTGGCCATGCGGGCAAGTGTAGGCGGTGGCGGGGGCTAGCAGGGTGATGGGGCGCGGCCCACCCGGCCAGGCCATAGTTTCCTCGTGTGCCAACCGGCTCCGAGCACTAGACTGGCTCGGGCCCACCCGGGTTACTCCTGCACGGGCTACTTCGGGCCGTTGGGCCAACGAGTGGCCCAACTGGCTACTTCTTGGGGCCCAGCTGACGGCTGCTCCTCCTCCTCTCCCTTTTTCCTTTATCTTTTAGTCGCACCCCAGGACTTTAGGGGAAGGAGTCATCCCTTTTCTCCTATATAAAGAGGGGCATGGGATGGGAATAAACACACCAATATTTCTCTAAGGCAGTTTCCTTAGAGATGTAATCTCTCCCTCTCTCTCTTGCAACCTCGGCTCCTTGTTGGGCTATGCATGCGAAGGGAGTACAAGTTGCAAAACATGGAGGTATTGCAAGGATTCCAAGCCGAAGATCTATTTCTGCACTCCTGGCAGGAATCAGGGACCGGAATTCATCATCGTACACCACATGTGTGCAAAACCTCGGGGGTGCTACCGTTAGTGGCACCGGGGTTGTTCGTGCAAGGACCTGGGGTGACTTGGGAGGATCTTCGCGACCTTGAGGTAGGCTACGACATCGAAAACCTCATCCACGTTCCTCTCTGAACGTCAAACGCTTTCAGTCTACAAGGGTATGTTACCGAAACCTCCTCCGTTATAGATTTACTCATAAATAGATCATGTCCAGGTGCATTCTTCCATAGTAATTTTCTTTTTTCTGCCACGGAACCCTTTCAGTGGTATCAGAGCCATATCTATGCGTGGTATTGTTGTATGGCTAATATACATGCGGATTGTGTGGGCATAGATCCTACAATTGTTACCCTCTTATGTACTTGTTTATATCGCGACATTGTTTGATGAAGCGGGTCGGACTGACATTACACGTAATCTTACACGAGACCGGTTCCATGCTTGACATACAACTTGTACCATATAAGTGGCTAGCGGGTGTCTGTCTCTAATTCAATAGTTGATATGGCATTTATAATGGAAGGCCCAAAAAGGGGTGTAATAGAGACAACTGTCTGGTCCATGTTGTGGCTGGGAGTTCGTAGTTAGAAGCGGTTCTTCTCGAAAGCCTAACAACCACGTAAAACTTGCAGAAGAAAAGCTAGAGGCATCTAACTTTGTTTTGTAGGAGGCACATGATTTGATATAGTACTATTCGTATTAAAGGTAAAGTAGTTTACTTTATATTTCTAAGTAGTATAGTAGTATTCATATTCGTGATGAGTTACGAACTGGTGGCATTGTGGACTTGATGATGTACCGGTGGCAAGATGGAGATCACGCCGGAGCGCTCGATGGAGATCAAGGTGCATGAAGAATACCATATCATATCGCTTTAATCTACATATGATATTGATTGCTTATACATCATGGTGTGTGCTATTATTAGGAAATCTAAGATTAGCAATGATAAAATGATCCCTATTAAATACCAATTGTAGTGTTCTCCTGTTAGTGTGCACCACCAAGGAAGTTCGCACTTATGAACCAGACCATGATGATCGGGTGCTAGACATCTCTGCATTCGCATATAGTGGATGCAATCCATGTATGCACTGCGAATACACTAAGGTTGAGTTGGCGAGTCTATCATAAACAGACATGGCCTCGGAACACAGGATGATCAAAAGATCGAGCACGAGTCACAAAGTATGTTGTGGTTGACGGAATATAGTCTACCCTGGCAGTTGTATCAAAGGTCGTGGCGATCGGGGATGATACAGTGTAAAGGGATCATGTGATCGCTAAAACTATCTTAGGGATGGTAATTTTAGTGGAGCTCAACTACTAATTTGATTACAAAGTTGAACTCATATTATGAACTTAGTCTAAAGTCCTTTGCAAATATCCTTGTAGATCATGTTTGGATTGTTTGAATTCGGGTCCTACCTAGATGGTGTGGAACTCAAAGTAGATGGGTCAGATTTCATAGATTGGTTTAGACGCCTTTGTGATACCCTCGGCCTGAATGACTTACTCTATGTGATACAAGAGAAACTAGAAGATCGCCCCATTGGATCAGCAAGTGAGCCTGAAGTTATACACTATCAAAATCGCTGCAATCGCTCCATCCTCGTCCAGTGTGTTATGCTCCACTCAATGGAGACTGAGTTGTGTCTGTGCTACTTCAACATTGATTCATATTAGATGATCATGGAATTGAAGACGATCTTCACACCACAAGTTAGGCTCATGAACTATGACCTGATGGACATGTTCCTCTCACGGAAAATGAGAGAGGACAGAAGCCTTTGTAGTCACCCATCAGTCATGCAGAGACTGTATGACCGACTTGCAAGTGATGTGGACTGCCAGCTGTCGGATGGCTTTGCTATAAATGGAGTGATGTGATCGCTGCCCTCCAGTTATGAGAACATCGTCAAGGACTACATTGTGATAGGAGAATTGTTCACCTTTCATGAGTTTATCTCCGACTTAAATAATCTGGTGGTGCACATCAATGATGATTCATCGAATGAAGATTATTAAGGTATATTATATATATAAATTATAAATGTTTCAAGTAAATACTTATTGCGGTTCACCAAGTATGTTGATACTTGATTTCTACTTATGACAACATGATCATCTGCATGAGAGCTTGATGAAGAGGTGATAGTCGCATGTTGAAGAAATTCAAGCTGTCGAAGATCGATAATGATTGATGAACACACTACCTCTACATTTATCGTTTAGATTTATAGTTTCAAATAAAGTTTGTAATCATAGTGAGTGTGAGACCTTATTACTATGTCCTGCTTCTATCAAGATGATTATTCAATAAGCTTGTAACAATCATGTTATACGATCTCATGAATAAAATCTTTTAAGGTCACATTTGATTATGAATAGATTGTTCTTATTAATAGTCTTAAGGATAAACATTTATAAATAAAGTGCCAAAAATGACCAAAAGGTATTGGATTGACTGAAATACCGAGGTCTTGGAGATTTGATAAAAATGACTTAGCATTCAAGTTAAAATTATGGCATAAAGACTTGTGAAGGTGTTTCGTAAATTACAAAATTTGCATACACAAAAACGGTTGATATATCTAGGACATCATAATCATATAGTATAGGATACTTATGTTTAGATCTAATGTCTTCTAAAGGCTAAAGTATTGTTTAGAGTTAGCATTATAAATAGAAAAACACTCATAGAGAACATCCGAGGATTCGTGGAAGCAACACCATAAGGGTTATGGCATGGAGATTTTGATATGCATCATAGTCATGGCAAAAAAAAGTTGTTGTAGTGTGTTCTTAGGAAACTATGAATACATGTTCCAAACTAAAGGAAGGCAAGACTGGTATTGTCCGAGTTGTACTTTGTAAATAAAAGGGTCTTTCTAGCAAAGGACATCAATAAGAAGTAAGTGAAAGTTTAAATAAGGTATCTTGACCTTGCCTTCAATTATCAGAGTGGCGCAACGCAAACCTATTCTAGAAGCTGGGGTCTATAATTCAAGGAGAAACTAATGATAGAGATCAAAATGTTTTGGGTAATACTTTTACTAAGGAAAGTAGGATTCAAAATATATATTGTGTCATTACAAGATTATATTGTTGATTCAATTGTCATGCTGCTAGAGCACGACATACCTACGAACTACAGATAAGCGTGATGGACCCAAGTATGAGAAATGATTGATAATCATGAAATCATGTTTTTGAGTTATATTTGAGACTTCGAAATAATGTGTTACTTGATCTCATTAAGAAAAGGTCAATTTACTTAGTCTTCAAAATGACTGCAAAGTCATAAGAAGAAATGAAACCTAAAGAAAGACTTTCAAGGATCAATTTGTCACAAATGTGTTGGCCAAATTCAAGAGATTTACTATGATATGTAGCTATGCCTAAGTCTGTTGGATTTACATAAGCAATTACTCCAATCTGGTAATTGGTAGTAAGATTGTCAAAACTAAGTTGTAATTGGTACAACGGGTAGTTTTCAAAGATCAGGTAGTTGCTATATGTCTCGTAGTAGGAATTCTCAGTTAGATAGACGATCAAGGAATTTTGGAATTTGCCAAAATATTGAGAAATCCTATATTTAGATAAAATTTAGTGGGAGTTAAGTATTTTACCTTAATATCTGTATGACATATTTTGAGTGGGAGTTGAGAAGCAATCCTGACCTCACATATGGATGACACTTTGAGTGGGAGCGCGACAACATAGGAATATGTGAATATTCGATGAAATTTGAACGAGGCATTGAACGCTGGAAATCTATTAAGATAGATTGATTCGTTCAATGAACATTGTTGTCGAAATATTTCAGGGAAAAGATTCTGAAAGAGTTCAGAATGTATGGTTTGGATTCTGAAAGAATTTAGAATAAAACAAGAAAGAAATCGTATCTTGCTTCTCAAACTAGATGAAACATTGAGTTTGACTCGGTATAAACAATGATGGTTAAAGGGAAGAAAGAGATGTGTGACATCTGCTATGCCTTGGTCATATGTTCTTCCACATAACCATATTGTACACTCAATAGAATGTTGGTTTGGATTCTGAAAGAATTTAGAATAAAACAAGAAAGAAATCGTATCTTGCTTCTCAAACTAGATGAAACATTGAGTTTGACTCGGTATAAACAATGATGGTTAAAGGGAAGAAAGAGATGTGTGACATCTGCTATGCCTTGGTCATATGTTCTTCCACATAACCATATTGTACACTCAATAGAATGTTACCCATAGTCTGTAGTTAGAAAGAAAGTTCTTAGTTATAAAGAACATGTACTTAGAAGTAAACTTGGAGTGAACCGCTCGACCAAAATTGAGTTTATCATTATAAGTATGGTAGGAAAATTGCAGTCAGATCCAATTTCAGCTAGGATCTACATAGATTTAGTATAATTGTTATGGCTTGAAAGAAGTTCGATTTTGATTGAGTGTGTTTTCTAGTACACATGATAAACACTAAAAGATCAGTTTGACTGATCGACTATCATGGTGAATACTGAAAAAAGTCTCACTCTGTAGCTAAAACAAAATATTTTGACACATTATGTGATCATGGTGCAAGTGTAAAAAAGGTTAAATTGGAAGGTTTACAAAGAACATAAGGATCTAATAAAACAGATCATAGACAAAAGGGTTTCTCCATAAGCAAGGCATGATTAATAAACACATATGTGATATGGTTTCATGATTAGTAATAATGCAACTAGATTATTTGTACTCTAGTGCAAGTGGGATACTGAAGGAGATATGCCCTACAGGCAAATAATAAATGATGATTATTATCATATCTCAATAAGTTCATAATAGTTTAGTATCATGCTATAACTGCATCAAACGGAAACATTGATGCACGTGTGATACTAAACAGACCAGAGTCTCTAGTAGCCTCTATTTAACTAGTTCATTAGGCATCTTATGATCAAGGTTTCTTGGTCATGGTGCTTTTATGCCAATGGATAATGAAGTCGTATCATTGATGTGATGGACAAAGCATATTAATCGCTATCTCCTGAGGCTGCTTTGACTACATCAAACGCCATGACCATAAGTAGGTGGTTATAAATATGTATGTTAGGTATTCCAGAGGAATAGTTCAGGACTATGCATCATGTAACTACCTCGGTGAATTACGCTCCTAGTACAAGCCTGGATGATCAGAAATGGTTGAAATAGTACGGTGGGGCCCAAATGCCACTCACAGGTAGACCTTTCGGCCGTCCCAACCATTTCCAAACATCGGGACAAGAACGGGCGGCGAATCGGCGAAGGGATCAACTACATACACAAATGAGTATGTATGCAAGCCACCATACAATAGTACATCAGAGCCATTCCATCTAAAAAGAAAGGAAATATAGCAACGCCATACGGCAAGATCCAAATATCCTAGATAGATATAATAGTTTAGGATATCTCCTCATACATCAATCAACAGGGTATCAAGCGGAAGCGGAAGACAAAATCCAGTACGGATAAGCAAATCGGCATAAGATGCCCCATAAATAAGCACATCCCGCCCAGATCTCACGGATCCCGTTCCGGAATCTCTACACCGAATGATCGTTGCCCACATCGTCTGCCTTCCACCCAAGATCCATCTTGTGAGTGTACTGTTCATCTGAACCAATAATTTATCGTGTGAGACCCTAGGGTACTTTTCAAGTCTTTATGCCTCTAAAGGGGACACAACTGGGTGACGAATTGCAGCAAAAGATAAACCCTAGCAATTCTATAGAAAGCGCTAACCATCCGCCTAACCGAGATAGAGCGGATGTCCGTGAATTGATAACAATTATAACAGCTTATAACGGTAATCTTAACAGATCCATCCTCCTCCTCGCCATCGACGAGGAAGCGGATGAACAACCCCCCATCCTTTGGCAGTTTTATTATCCTTTCCATGAGTGTTGCACTATTTACTAGTCAGGTACCTAGTCTAGTCAATTTAAAAGCGGTACTTTAGTTATGCTTGTCTATGATCGAGAAACTATGCTCCAAGTCGTCCATAACCGCGGACACGGCTTTCAGAAAGTTTTACACCGCAGGTGCACAAATAGCAACACACACTCGATATGCCTCGGAAAAACCAAATCAAAACCCAACGAGGCGATCACGACAAAGCAATCACAGGATTCAGAAATATTGGGGCCACCCCATTGAGCTACCCAACGGTTAGCTGACTCGAGATGGTCTCAAGGTTTGTGGAGCGGCTCAGAACGATCGGGAACCCGAAGTGTGACTGGACTTGTCGATACATAAGCGGTCACGGACCTAAATAAGACTGATGTGCATTACCTCGCACAATCTTAAATTAAAGCAGTAAAGCATGGCATAAGTACAAGATAGTAAAATAAATCCTCAAACTAGTTTGTGGCCCTCAAGAAATAAGAATGAATCAAGCTCTGGCTCAGGAGGGTCCATAAGCCTCCCGGATGTGGATAGCGTGAATATTCTTGGAACAGGAATCAAGTACTCGGGGTCTTACGGGACATAAGTGAGCCTGAAAAACCAAATAGCGAATATGGATCACCGATGCCACTTTCATTAGTTATCCCATTACTACTCAGGTTAAGTTGTTTAGGTACCTCGTTATCCATCAGACACTCACATACCCTACACATGCTGTTCTACGACTCGCATGGCTCAAACAACTCCTGTAGTAATGGCTCATGGGATGGAGGAACAAGCTTCGGTGGGGTTTAAAAGTAAAGGCTATGCAATACTTGGGATTCAATTTAATGCAACCGCGACTCAATGATGCAAGAATAAGATAGAGGCAACAGTATCGTATGTATGCAAGCATGTGGTAGTGCTTGCTGCAGCTCATTGAAGCAAAGGATGGATCAGGTAGTGCTCTGTTCTCTTGATATATCCCCTTCGCCTATTCGAAGAAGAACCAAACAAACAAGGGCCAACATAAATAAAATGCACAAGCATATGAATAAATGCGACAAGCAAACAATCATGCCATGATGAATGATGCACAATTTGCAGGGCAATAAGGTAGCATGGCATGGGTGAGGGGCGAAGTACAAGATTAAATCATTTTATTAAGTTTTGGCCCCATTTTATTCACAATTAAGTTGCTGTCCACAATACATTTATATGATGCATGCTCCAAATCAAACCATGGAATGCATAAACAGAAAGGTCTCGTCGAGCTAATCATTTTAGACATATCATTTGTTAAATTTGGAGTTATAAATCAAAAGTTATTAATTATTTAAGAAAAGGGCAATTTATTGTAATTTAAATAAACTTGGAAATTTAAAAGTTCAAAATATATTTTGGATTGCATATTTGAAATCCTCACATTTTTATGATTTGAAAACATATATTATTTGTATTATTTGGATTAATATTTGAAAAGTTATTTGAAAACAGAATTATATTTGAATTTGAAATAATTAGAAAAGGATTTGAATTTAAATGATTTGAAATACTTTTTATACTGAGGGAGCTAGCCATCACAGCATAAGTGGGCCACAATGTGACTAGGCAACACGCCAAGAACGCTTCGCCACTGCTGCCGCTAGCCTCGAGGCCGACGGGTGGGTCGAGCACTCACAGGCCCAATGCCAACAAGTGACAGCGCAGAGGTCGACAGTGTGGTCAAACGGGAGCGGGGTTGAGGTTTAGAAAGGCTAGGGTTGCTCGCAAAAAGTCCAGAGGCCGACGGTGGGGCTACGCGATCGCGGTTAAGCCGAAAAGAAAACAGGGGTCATACAGCAAAAGAGCTTGCCTGCATCAGGCTTCTTCTCGCAGCAGATCGACGGCATGACAGGTGCGCGGGCGCAGACAGAGTTCGAACTCATGACGCGGGACACGCTGTGGGCGGAGCCGCTGCGGTGGCTCGGGGGCTGTTGATAGGAGGGGGCTAGGCGGCTAGCTAGAGCGTACGCGACGAAAAACTTAGAGACGCTGCTGCTCGCTCGGTGCACCGAGGGTGCTCGACGATCGGTCCGGCGAATCTAGGGCGGCACGGCGGAGGTGACCATGTCTAGGGGGTTTAGGGGCTCACCGAGAGGTTGCTGGTGGAGTAGGTTCGGGCAGAAGCGCCGATGATCGCTGGCGTAGCAGACGCCCGGCGGTTTAGGGTTTCGGGGTCGGCGCGGCGCAGATCGGTGGCTCTGTCTGCTCTCCTCGCCGCTGGGCTCAGGGTGAAGCAGGACCCTTCTCGTTCTTCCCGATCACTCCACGGACGTGGCTCGCCAGATCAACGGGTCGTGGAGGAGGCCGGTGGAGACGATGGTGAAGGCGGCGATGGAGCAGAGGGGAGAGGCGAGGCGCTGGGCTGGATCTGGGATGTAGGGGAGGCGAGAGAGGGTGGATAAGGCGAGAGGGAGCAGGGTGCCGTGGGGGGGGAGAGGAAAAGGTGGCTGGCCACCTTTTCTTCCTCCACCCTCACGTGCTCGGGCAGGGTGTGGCAGGGGCAGCTCTGTGGGGACGGTGAGGCCAGGGAGGTGGTGGTTGGGCTGGGGGGGCCCCTAGGGCAGAGAGAGCACGAGAGGGAGAGGTGAGGGTAGCCTCGGGTGGGGTAGATCTAGGCTCGGGTTGGGACTTGGGTTAGCTAGGGTTTGGGGTGTGGTAGCAGCTAGGTGGGGCCAGGGAGAGAGGGTGGCCAGGTGGGGCCAGCTAGGTAGGGAGAAGAGGGGGGCCGAGAGAGGTGAAGGTGGGATTAGGGTTTGGTCATGGTTATGGTAGATTAGGGTTTTGGTTTAGATGGGGTATGGTGAGGGTAGATGCTGGAGAGAGAAGAAGAGAGGTGTGAGAGCTAGGTTTAGAAGCATACTTGCTCCAAACATAGATCAAGCAAGATCACACTAGATCAACCCCAAAGAGGGAGGAAGAGGTTAGAGATGACCCACCAAAATGCAACAAAAATCCAAATGACAAGCAAAGGTGGTACTTGCATGGGCCATGCATAATTAATTATTACCATGCTTATCTTTGTGAGACAAGATTATTTGCATGGCATTTTCTTATGCACTCCAAAGTGTGGAGTAAGGCTCAAGCAAAAGGATTACAAGGAAGTTTCCATGGAATAGATGGAGATGATCATGTTTGAGTTAGCTTGGGACTTGCTAGTGTGTATGTGCCACTAGGCATTTAATAAGCCCTCAAAATACCCCAACATGATGATAACCCCAAAACCACAACTATGGAAGCTAGGAAAAGGTTCCACTCACAAGGCATGCAAAAGTGACCATGTGGCTCTCATATATCAATATTGTGAAAACAACATGGTGCCAAGATGAGAGCATGTGGCAAAGAATTGGATCCATCCCAACCCACAGGAGCTAGAAGTAAAACCAGTAAATGCCAAGCTCATATTTAGTTGGATGGTGGAATTATAAGGTGGTGAAAGAAAGGTGGTGGAGTTCATAAAAGATATGCCCCAACTCAACTTGGGCATTTAAACAATATATCAAGAACCAAATACAATATCAAGAGGCAAATACAATTAATAATGCATATGAGATAAGAACCAAAACAAAAAGGGTTTTATATGATGCTCAAATGCAAGGTGGCATGATGACATGAGCATGATATAATTATGATGCAACAATTATATATATGAAGTAGCCATTATATAGACTAGGCTAGTAGCATTGCAATTGTTAGACAATTGGGATGCTACAACTCTCCCCCACTAAACAAGAATCTCGCCCCGAGATTCCTAGGAAAAAGAAAACAACACAAGGAGAGGCGGGTGTTCGGAACGAAGGTGATCCTTGCGTTCCCAAGAAGATGAAGAACGGAATGGTGCGACCACTACACCTTGCAAAACTTGGTAGACTTGTTATGAGTCTTGCCTTTTGCTTGAGGCACAAAGGGTTAGGAGAATTGAAGGATTGTCGTGAGACAAGAAGGATAGGATGGACATAGCTCCGGTTTTCAAGAACAGATAAAAGAAGAAGAACCACTTGGTGAAAGAAAGGACAAGATGATGCATCGTGGATAAAGAAAGACACGCCGTTAAGATTAAAGATTTACCGATACTAGAGAGGATGAATCTTTGTCTCACGGAAGGAAAGAGCTAGATTGGAGAGGTTTTGAAGCACTATGACAATAGCATCGCATCTTCTCGGATTGGGGAAAAGAAGCACGGAAACAATATTGCCTTCAAACAATAGAGTCCCTTGATATCGATGTAAAGATTTAGTTAGACATCGTCGGATTAGAGTCTTCTTACGCCGGTAAGAACCAAAGGATCACGCAATTGAGGTGCGGATATAACTTCTAGATACGGATGTGAAGATAGATCATGGGGATAGGTTCCTTTCATCTTGTTTGGGGATGTAGAGCTCGGTATAAAGACGAGGATAGAAAAGAATTTGCGTTTGTTTCCACCAGATAATCGAGGATTTTGCTTCGTAGAAAGGACGATCACCAACAAGAGATTATCGATTACTTTCGAGAGAGCACTCCGGAAAACAAGGACGGAAGTAAAAGTATCAAGGGATAAAGGCCACTTCTAACTTCCGTGGAATGAGTGAAATCACATAAATTCCCCAATTCAATGTACAAGAGCGAATGATAAGAGTAGTGGTATGGTAGCTACTCCATCCCGCACTCAAAGCATTACTCCGCACCTGAATAAGAAAACCATGCAACCCAACTACCGAAACAGACTGAAGGTATTGACAAGGATAACTCATGGAACTCCGTTAGCAAACCAGGATAGATGCAAACGATACGCCGGATTCAAGATAGATAAGGGTGATGATGTTGTCGTCATACCTGATGTAACAAGCCACCGGAAAGATATGAAGGAAGATTACGGAGGACAACCGCCATTCCACGTGTAAAGAAGAAGATAACACCAACTGATCACGAAAGATCTGAAAAGTCTTCATGGCCTCCGGTGGATTGAGCATCGATGATAGAACGAGACGGTTTCAAAAGATCACTTAACGAGATAGAGGTGAAAAGAACTCCATGTTCTTCTTGAAATGATTGAGAGAGATCTAGCAGTCTTGAGGAAAACTTCGGCGGAACGACGATGATAACTTGCCAACAAGGAACAACTCTGGATTTGATTGAAGATGGAAGATGGAATTAACAATGGACTTGCTGATTCCAGAATTGAAGAAGATGCACTGGAAGAATAGATTATCTGGTCCTTCGGAAGAAAAAGAGATGCCGCCTGATTCACATTGTCGATCGGATCACCGGTTACAAAGATAAAGAGATCTTGGACAAGAAA
This sequence comes from Avena insularis, assembly GCA_023614405.1. Taxonomy (NCBI): domain Eukaryota; kingdom Viridiplantae; phylum Streptophyta; class Magnoliopsida; order Poales; family Poaceae; genus Avena; species Avena insularis. Next base: position 235,825,699 of record CM042688.1, on the reverse strand, counting down.
CGATGATATAGCTTTGCTTATGGTATGAGCTATCAGAGACGAAAAAGATGTGCAGATATGGAGTTCAAAAAGATGTGAAGCATGATCAATGATGATAGACCGCCGTGGTGCCTTGAGAAACTCCGGATTTCCAAGGATGCTTGAATTTGCATAGATATGATCACGGTGTACTCCAAATCACAGGAGATAACCGTATCCATCTGGAGGATAGAGTTGATAGCATTTTCCATATTCCAATCGACACTTATCATGAGTGGGATATAGCTTTGCTGAGAACCAAATTACAATCACCAGCATCGGATCGACACATGTTATGTAATTAGCCCAAGAGAAAAGAAGATGAAGTGAAAACTCCAGGATTAAGCGCCGGTGACAAAAGAATGAGTTAGCATGGACATGCTGATAAAAGAGAGATAGATAATGTTTCACACACGACTGAAAAGGAGTGTGGAAACACAGATGGATCAAAGAAAAATTTTCCGCATTTTTCGGCATTAAAATACCGATAGATGCTAAAATCACTTAGCAGATAGGGATTAGCATCAGATGCCTGCACAGAAGAACACCCTTTAAGAAGATGGCACCGGTCAACAAGGAGTCAGATAGATCGCGCCGGTTTTCCAAAAGCCTGTCGATATGGAACGTACCAACAGTTGATAACCAGAGGCAGATTGTGATAACAAAAGGATGCAACAGATAGACAAGGAATTACACACACACACACACACACTTTCTATGGTACTACGGAAACCCAGAACACGTGAATCCTAGTTTGAATTTTAAGAAGAGGATTGAAAACGTTACACTTCCTTACCAGAAAAGGGTGGGTGGTTGGGTAAGAAGAAAAGTGGAAGCAGTCCTACTCGCTTTTGTTTTTCCCTAGTATACATAACTACCAAAAATATTTGCTAGATGACAACGACCATTTGGCTGAGACCACGAAGGTCGGATGGCTCGATACCAATTGTAACTACCTCGGTGAATTACGCCCTAGTACAAGCACGATGATCAGAAATGGTTGAAATAGTGCGGTGGGGCCCAAATGCCACTCATGTAGACCTTTTGGCCGTCCCAACCATTTCCAAACATCGGGACAAGAACGGGCGGCGAATCGGCAGAAGGGATCAACTACATACACAAATGAGTATGTATGCAAGCCACCATACAATAGTACATCAGAGCCATTCCATCTAAAAAGAAAGGAAATATAGCAACGCCATACGGCAAGATCCAAATATCCTAGATAGATATAATAGTTTAGGATATCTCCTCATACATCAATCAACAGAGTATCAAGCGGAAGCGGAAGACAAACCGAGTACACGGATAAGAAGCAATTCGCATAAGATGCCCCATAAATAAGCACATCCCGCCTACAGATCTCACGGATCCCGTTCCCGAATCTCTACACCGAATGATCGTTGCCCACATCGTCTGCCTCTTCCACCCAAGATCCATCTTGTGAGTGTACTGTTCATCTGAACCAATAATTTATCGTGTGAGACCCTAGGGTACTTCAAGTCTTTATGCCTCTAAAGGGACACAACTGGGTGACGCAATTGCAGCAAAAGATAAACCCTAGCAATTCTATAGAAAGCGCTAACCATCCGCCTAACCAGAGATAGACGGATGTCCGTGAATTGATAACAACAGTTATAACAGTTATAACGGTAATCTTAACAGATCCATCCTCCTCCTCGCTTACCGACGAGGAAGCGGATTTAACAACCCCCCATCCGCTGGCAGTTTTATTATCCTTTCCATGAGTGTTGCACTATTTACTAGTCGGTACCTAGTCTAGTCAATTTAAAAGCGGTACTTTAGTTATGCTTGTCTATGATCGAGAAATCGGCTCCAAGTCGCGTCCATAACATGGACACGGCTTTGAGAAGTTTTACCCTGCAGGGGTGCACAAATAGCAACACACACTCGATATGCCTCGGAAAAACCAAATCAAAACCCAACGAGGCAGTCACGACAAAGCAATCACAGGATTCAGAAATATTTCAGGGGGCCACCCCATTGAGCTACCCGCAACGAAGTTAGCTGACTCCGAGACGGTCTCAAGGTTTGTGGAGCCGGTCAGAAACGATCGGGAACCCGAAAGTGTGGTGGCTTGTCGATACAGCGTAAACGGGTCACGGACCTAAACAGTACAGTGTGCATTACCTCGCACAATCTTAAATTAAAGCAGTAAAGCATGGCATAAGTACAGGATAGTAAAATAAATCCTCAAACTAGTTTGTGGCCCTCAAGAAATAAGAATGAATCAAGCTCTGGCTCAGGGGGGTCCATAAGCCTCCGGATGTGGATAGAGCGAATATTCTTGGAACAGGAATCAAGTACTCGGGGTCTTACGGGACACAAGTGAGCCTGAAAAACCAAATAGCGAATATGGCTCACCGATGCCACTTTCATTAGTTATCCCATTACTACTCAGGTTAAGTTGTTTAGGTACCTCGTTATCCATCAGACACTCACATACCCTACACATGCTGTTCTACGACTCGCATGGCTCAAACAACTCCTGTAGTAATGGCTCATGGGATGGAGGAACAAGCTTCGGTGGGGTTTAAAAGTAAAGGCTATGCAATACTTGGGATTCAATTTAATGCAACCGCGACTCAATGATGCAAGAATAAGATAGAGGCAACAGGTACTGTATGTATGCAAGCATGTGGTAGTGCTTGCCTGGCAGCTCAGTTGAAGCAAAGGATGGATCTGGGTAGTGCTCCTGGTTCTCTTGATATATCCCCTGCTCAGCGTCTATTCGAAGAAGAACCAAACAAACAAGGGCCAACATAAATAAAATGCACAAGCATATGAATAAATGCGACAAGCAAACAATCATGCCATGATGAATGATGCACAATTTGCAGGGCAATAAGGTAGCATGGCATGGGTGAGGGGCGAAGTACAAGATTAAATCATTTTATTAAGTTTTGGCCCCATTTTATTCACAATTAAGTTGCTGTCCACAATACATTTATATGATGCATGCTCCAAATCAAACCATGGAATGCATAAACAGAAAGGTCTCGTCGAGCTAATCATTTTAGACATATCATTTGTTAAATTTGGAGTTATAAATCAAAAGTTATTAATTATTTAAGAAAAGGGCAATTTATTGTAATTTAAATAAACTTGGAAATTTAAAAGTTCAAAATATATTTTGGATTGCATATTTGAAATCCTCACATTTTTCTGATTTGAAAACATATATTATTTGTATTATTTGGATTAATATTTGAAAAGTTATTTGAAAACAGAATTATATTTGAATTTGAAATAATTAGAAAAGGATTTGAATTTAAACAGATTTCGGAAATACTTTTTATACTCAGAGGGAGCTAGCCACTGTCACAGACAAGTGGGCCACAGTGCTGACTAGGCAACACGCGCACAGAAACGCTTCTGCCACCGCTGCCGCTAGCCTCGTGAGGCCGACGGGGTCGTGAGCACTCACGGCCCAATTGCCAAGTGACAGCGCAGAGGCTGACAGGTGGTCAAACGGGAGCGCGGGTTGAGGTTTAGAAAGGCTAGGGGTTGCTCTGCAAAAAGTCCAGAGAGGCTGACGGGTGGGGCTACGCGGACTGCGGGTTAAGCCGAAAAGAAAACAGGGGGTCATACGCAAAAGAGCTTGCCCATCAGGCTTCTTCTCGCAGCAGAGATCGGTGGGCGGTGGCGCGGGCGCTGACACGGTTCGAACTCCGCGACGCTGGACACGCTGCTGATGGGCGGAGCCGCTGTGGCTCGGGCTGTTGATAGGAGGGCTAGGCGGCTAGCTAGGCGTCTGACGCCTTGAACACGCAGACGCTGCTGCCGGGTGCACCGAGGGTGCTCGACGATCGGTCCGGCGAATCTAGGGCGGCACGGCGGAGGTGACCATGTCTAGGGGGTTTAGGGGCTCACCGAGAGGTTGCTGGTGGAGTAGGTTCGGGCAGAAGCGCCGATGATCGCTGGCGTAGCAGACGCCCGGCGGTTTAGGGTTTCGGGGTCGGCGCGGCGCAGATCGGTGGCTCTGGTCTGTCTCCTCCTCGTCGCTGGGCTCAGGGTGAAGCAGAGGACCCTTCTCGTTCTTCCCGATCACTCCACGGACGCACGGCTCGCCAGATCAACGGGTCGTGGAGGAGGCCGACAGTGGAGACGATGGTGGCGGTGGCGATGGAGCGAGGGAGGGGAGAGGCGTCGCCGGGCTGGATCTGGGGATGTAGGGGAGGCGAGAGAGAGGTGGATAAGGCGAGAGGGAGCAGGGTGCCGTGGGGAGTGGGAGAGGAAAAGGTGGCTCGGCCACCTTTTCCTCCACCCTCACGTGCTTTCGAGCGAGCAGGCAGGCGGGCAGCTTCAGTGTGGGGACGATGAGGCCAGGGAGGTGGTGGTTCGGGCTGGGGGGCCCTAGGGCAGAGAGAGCATGAGAGGGAGAGGTGAGGGTAGCCTCGGGTGGGGTAGATCTAGGCTCGGGTTGGGACTTGGGTTAGCTAGGGTTTGGGGTGTGGTAGCAGCTAGGTGGGGCAGGAGAGAGGGTGGCAGTGGGCCAGCTAGGTAGGGAGCAGAGGGGGGGCCGAGAGAGGTGAAGGTGGGATTAGGGTTTGGTCATGGTTATGGTAGATTAGGGTTTAGGTTTAGATGGGGTATGGTGAGGGTAGATCTTTGGAGAGAAGAAGAGAGAGGTGTGAGAGCTAGGTTTAGAAGCATACTTGCTCCAAACATAGATCAAGCAAGATCACACTAGATCAACCCCAAAGAGGGAGGAAGAGGTTAGAGATGACCCACTCAAAATGCAACAAAAATCCAAATGACAAGCAAAAGGTGGTACTTGCATGGGCCATGCATAATTAATTATTACCATGCTTATCTTTGTGAGACAAGATTATTTGCATGGCATTTTCTTATGCACTCCAAAGTGTGGAGTAAGGCTCAAGCAAAAGGATTACAAGGAAGTTTCCATGGAATAGATGGAGATGATCATGTTTGAGTTAGCTTGGGACTTGCTAGTGTGTATGTGCCACTAGGCATTTAATAAGCCCTCAAAAATACCCCAACATGATGATAACCCCAAAACCACAACTATGGAAGCTAGGAAAAGGTTCCACTCACAAGGCATGCAAAAGTGACCATGTGGCTCTCATATATCAATATTGTGAAAACAACATGGTGCCAAGATGAGAGCATGTGGCAAAGAATTGGATCCATCCCAACCCACAGGAGCTAGAAGTAAAACCAGTAAATGCCAAGCTCATATTTAGTTGGATGGTGGAATTATAAGGTGGTGAAAGAAAGGTGGTGGAGTTCATAAAAGATATGCCCCCAACTCAACTTGGGCATTTAAACAATATATCAAGAACCAAATACAATATCAAGAGGCAAATACAATTAATAATGCATATGAGATAAGAACCAAAACAAAAAGGGTTTTATATGATGCTCAAATGCAAGGTGGCATGATGACATGAGCATGATATAATTATGATGCAACAATTATATATATGAAGTAGCCATTATATAGACTAGGCTAGTAGCATTGCAATTGTTAGACAATTGGGATGCTACACATCAAGATCGGGATTTGTTCACCTGCGTGAAAGGAAGATACAATGGGCCGACTCAGTGAGATTACATCCATAAATTTTGCGCAATATGTGACTAGGTCACGGGGCGGGAATATCACAGAATGAGTAAATTAGTACTTATCGGTAACGAGATTGAACAAGGTATTGGATACCAATGATCAAATCTCAGACAAGTCATGTATCAAAGTAACAAATGGAATTATACTCGGCGTTCATGATTCAATCAACAATAGTTTCGTGGAATGCATAGGGATCAATATGGGCATCCTGGTCCCGCTAATGATCATTGATGTGAGAGTAGTTGAAAGAACATTTCATGGTTCCCTGTGTTTTGCGTGTTAGATAACAATACCATGGAGTTTTCTCATGTGTGCTAAGTGTGTAGGGAAGTGTTTGTTGTGTTTGGGGGCCGGATTATCCGCCCCCATCAAGGGCCGAATTATCCGGCCCATCCCTCTTGGCAAAGGCTGCCATGGCGTGACGCTTTGACTGGGGGCAGATTTTCCCCCGGACAATCCAAAGTGGGCGGATTTTCTTCCCCTGACCGGATAATATGGCCCTCACCTTTGGCCGGATAATCTGGCCCCTAGTAGATGAGCAAGGGCTGGCATGGCGTGACACTCTGACTGGGGGCGGATTTCCCCCCGGACAATCCGAAGTGTGGCGGACTTTCTTCCCCCGACCGGATAATCTGGCCCCTCACCTTGGGCCGGATAATCTGCCCCCTAGGAGACAAGCAAAGGCTGGCTCGGTGCGTCGCTCAGTCTGGGAGGGGATTATCCCCCGAATTGTCCGGGGCTGGGGCGGAGTTTTCCTCGAGCCGGATAATCCGGCCCTCACTTAGGCCCGATAATCCGGCCCTAAAAAGCTCCAACAGCTCCATCTGGACAGGGGTATAAAAGCCACGTCTGCCCCTCCTGTTAGATCTCTTGGTTCATTCGAAAAAGATCAGACCTGGTGTAAACACTCTCTCCCTAGATCTCCCACTTCAACCACCCAAATGCTTCAATCTTTGGGGGAATTGAAGGAGAAGGCATCATTCATCGTCATCACGAATCAAGCGCTTCAACTCCTCTCCATTCACTTAGAGAATCCTTGATCTAGTATTCTCGTTGATATCTAGATCTTGTGCTTCATTATTGATAACAATTATTCTTGTGGCAGCTTGTTGTCATTACGGGAGCCTCCAATTCAGTTGTGGAGTTGTTCCCCGCTAGTTGTGTAAAGGCCCCGGTTCTCGCCTCGAAGGGTTCCTATAGTGGAAAGGTGGATCATGCCTTTGGTGGCGGGATCCATCGAAGAACAGGGTGAGACCTATTATGGTGTGGTGGTCTTAGTACCGCCCACCCCTCCAACACAGATGTACTTTCCTTAACAAGGAAGGAACTGCGGTAAAACAAATAATGTGTCTCGACGTGCTTCATTGCGGTTTCCTCGTTCCTCACTTTACTCGCCTTTACTCGCTAGTAGTTAGGTTTGCATATAGGGAAATTCTACATAGTAGTATATCTAGAGAATTTACCTTTTGTGTCAAGCCTAAAATTGAAAAATCATTAAAATTTGAAGTAGCACCTATTCACCCCCCTCTAGGTGCCCATACGATCCATTTCAATTGGTATCAGAGCCTCGGCTCTTTATTCGGGCTTAACCACCTAAGAGAAGTATGGGTACTAAGGAAAATGGGAATGAGGCTGTGGACAAGGTCACAATGGATGACCTCAAGATGTTGGAAACAACCTTGTTGAAATCCTTTGAGACCAAGATGGAGGAGATGCAGCAAATGATTGCTCGCCTCACATCATCTACAACCCCATCCCCATCTTCCTCTGAGTCCACCACTCCTCTATCTAAGGATAAGGCTCACGCCGGATCCAAGGAAGATGAAGTGGTAGGTGAAAAACATAATGGTTCCGCCTCCAAGAAGGGAAGTGGTAAGGAGGACTATAGTGAGGTCCCTCACCTATATTCTCCCAGCCCACCTATCCCTCATCCTCATATAAACAATAGGGGTGATCCACCCAAGCTTACTGCATCTACATCTAATCAATGGCAATTCTTAATGAAATCTCATGTATGCAGTTCGTCAATTGAACTTTGGAGGATTATCGAAGATGGTCTTCATATTGGAGACCCCACCAACTTGACTAGAAGAGAAGATGTGGATAGTCAATTGAATGCAATGGCTCTCCACATGATTCAGCTCGGAGTGGGTCCCAAGGACATGCCCCACATTGAGCACTTCAACACCGCCAAAGAAGCTTGGGATGCTCTCACCGACCTATTCATTGGAAATGAAAGCATGAGAAGGAATAGGTACGATGCTCTTAGTAATGAAGCTGAAGGTTTTTACATGTTGGATGGTGAGGACCATGAAGACATGTATAGAAGGCTCAAGAGCATTGCAACAACATTTAGAAAGCATGGATCCACTCACATTGACGATGCCTGGATCAAAAGAAAATATGTGAGTGCCCTCATGCCATTTGAGCCAACGGACTTGAAGAGTTTGCAAGGTATACACAACTACCACCAAATGACTTCTAATAAAGTCATGCAAGAAATGGTGGCCTTCAAAGTTGCTGCTAAGAACGCCAAAGATGCCCATGCTCGGGCTATTGGAATTTAAAAAGGAGTCAATGTGGCTCTAAAAGCAAATATTATTGAGCAAGATGAGGATGAAAGAGGATACGATGTTGTCTCCATGGGTTGTCCCGAGGAAGTCAAGCGTGCTCATGGTGAGTACATGGCTTTCTATGCAAGGAATTTTTGGAAGGATCCAGCAAAGGACAAGTTTGAACTCAAGCGCAAGAATGGGTCAAGTGGAAGAAGAGAGAATGGCCCAAAACTGAGAACATGCTACAATTGTGGAGATAGGCTGCACTTTGTGGCTGAATGTCCATACCAAAGTAGAGAAGACAATGGGGGTAGGCTCATCCTTAAAGAAAAGTCCAAGGCACCTCGGAAGAAGCCATTTATCAAAAAGAATGTTCCTTACAAGAAGCAACCCAAGATTGTCTTGGTGGCACAAGAAGAATATTCCTCTGCAAGTGAAGAAGAAGAGGATAAAGATAGTTCTCAAGAGGTGGCTGCTATAGCCACCACATCTACTCCCTCATCACTCTTCGACTTTCCAAATGAAAATATCATCAACAACAACATCACTTGCCTTATGGCAAGAGGATCCAAGGTATCATCTTCTATTTCTTTGTTTCCTAAGACTAATATAAATATGGATATGGATGATGATACTAGTCTTAAGATAAAATAAGAAGCTATTGCTTTGGACAATTTTTTCACTAATTTGCAAGGTGAGCACAAACTCCACTTTGATGCTCTTATGAGTCAACTTGCTCATTCCGAAGAGCTTCTCGAAGAAAAAAGTAGAATTGAAAGAGAAGATGCATTGGAAATGACCTCTTTGAAGAATGCCTTAGAGGAAGAAGAGGAAGCTCGAGCATCCTTAGAGGAGAAACTCGAGTCAATTGAGGAGTCCCATGAAGAGGTTGTTACCCAGCTCATTAAGGAACGTGACAATGCTCTTGCTATGGTGAAGAAACTAAAGAATGAAAAGATTGAGTTTGGGGATGCTCATGCTAGACTCTCAGAGAAGTTTGAGAAACTTGACATTGCTCACAAGGCATTGGAGAGTGAACATTCTACTCTAAATGTGTCTCGTGATCAGCTCCAAACCCAATTGGACAAGCATGATATGCCCAGCACCTCCACTCCATCTTGTGGACAAGAAGAACTTGTAAAGGGATCTCAACATAAAGGTAAAGAATTTCTAGATGAGGTGCTTAGCAAGCAAAGGAGAAATAATGGAAAAGAAGGTCTTGGTTATGTTCCCAAGACAAAGAACAAGAAGAGCAAAACTGCTCAACTAAAGACAAGCACCACCACTAAGGACAAGACTAACTATGATGGTTTTGCAAGGGCTAATAATCCTAACTATGAATTATTTTGTGATTATTATGGTGATGTCTATGCTAGCTATGTAGGTCCTTTAGATAGTTACATTTCTTGGTCTATTTGGGTTCCCAAAACTCTTGTCACTAACATGAGAGGACCCATTGAAAAATGGGTACCTAAAACCAAGAAGTAACTTTCTAGCAGGGTTATACTTCTGGTGGGTCTAAATGGGTACTCGATAGCGGGTGCACTAGTTATATGACCAGAAGCAAGGAGATCATCACGGAGATGCGGCCAAACCATGATCACATAACCGTCTCCTATGGTGATAAGTCAAAATCTGAGGTATTGGGTCTTAGCAAAGTTGTGGTTGCTCACGATATCTCTCTCGTAGACGTCATGCTTGTTGAGACCCTCGATTATAATTTACTTTCAGTTTGTGCCCTTGGTAAGATGGGCTTTGCAGTTTTCATTGATGTTGATTTGGTGGTACTCTTGTGGAGCAAGTCTCTAAAGGTCGCTTTCGTGGGATATGTCGAAAATGACCTGTACGTGGTGGACTTCTCGGGGAAAACCACTACAGGCCCGATGTGTATTTTCGGAAAGGCCGGCGCGGGTTGGTTATGGCATCATCGACTAGGTCACGTCAATATGAGAACTTTGCAAAGTCTCTACAAGGATGGCCACATCCTTGGACTAAAAGAAAATGTTTCCTTTGCCAAAGATCGTGTTTGTAGGGCTTGGGTTGAAGGAAAAATGCATGACTCTCCCCATCGAAGGAAGACCATTATTTCATCAAAGAGGATTTTGGAGCTCCTCCATGTGGGTCTCTTTGGTCCTCCATCTCATGCAAATCTCGGTGGGAAGAAATATTGCCTCGTGATTATTGATGATTACTCAAGATATACTTGAGTCTATTTCTTCAAGTTGAAGAGCGAGACTCAACAAACGGTCATCGACTTTGCCAACGAGGTTCAACGTTAACACAATGTCTCTATATTGGCAATTAGAAGTGATAACGGCTCCGAGTTTAAGAACTACACCTTAAATGAATTTCTATATTCCGCTGCGTACACCCCTCAACAAAATGGTGTTGCCGAGAGGAAGAACCAGACCTTAATGGATATGGCTAGATCTATGCTAGCTGAATTAAGTCTCCTTATAAATTCTGGGATGAAGCAATCTCTACTGCTTGCTATTCATCCAACTGGCTCTACCTCCGCAAAATCTTGGACAAGACTCCATATAAAATACTTACTGGTAACAAGCCAAACATCTCCTACTTCCGGGTATTTGGTTGTAAGTGTTTCTTTCTTATTAAAGGAGTTTATTTATTTAAATTTGAGTCTAAGGCTTTAGAAGACATTTTTGTTGGTCCCTGTTGGGGCTGTGCGCGCGAAGGGAGTAATTCGATGCAACACGTGGAGGTGTTTCAAGGATTCCAAGCCGAAGATCTATTTTCGCACACCGCACGTGTGCGAAATCTCGAGGGTGCTACCGTTATGGCACTGGAGTTGTTCGTGCAAGGACCTGGTGTGACTTGCGAGGAGCTTCGCGACCTTGAGGTCGACTATGACATCAACTATCTCTTCCATGTTTCTCTCGAAATGTTAAACGCTTTCAGTCTACAAGGGTATGTTACCGAAACCTCCTGCATTACAGTTTTACTCATAGATAGATCCTAGCTACGTGTGTTCTGCCGTAGGAATTTTTTTATTTTTTTTGCCACGGAACCCCTTGAGAAGTGTCTACTGTCAATGCAGTTGAGTTAAGATCATGCACTCACCTCTTTGATGTCCTGTTAGCCAATATTTTTGTAGTATCTTTGTTGTGGCATTACGATCAACATCTTCTAGATTTTGGAGTATCGAGCATGCAAAAATAATATAAATTTCTCAGTTTTTTTTGCCTCAGCTAGATACTAGCTGTTGTGCTACTTTGAGAAACATGGACTAAGTAGGATGTTACCTATTAAAGATTATGTGATTCTTCAAACAGATCGTGGTCGAAAAAAATTATTTTTGCAAAATGTATCTTTGGAACTGAGTGACCCACATCAATTTGCATCCAATGCTCCACTCTATCCCAAATTAGTCGACAAGCAACAACATGATAAAAAGGAAAAGCAGCACGCCCGGAGGCTCCTGGCGGCAAAGATGTGTTATCTAGCGGGTCGGCTTGGTTCATTGGCGGTTGTGTCAGGGCACACACTAGGCGGCCCATCGGCTGGGCAATGCCAGAAGACTTGGTGTAGAAGATACGACAACCTGCCAAGTTGGACTCATGCCCTCTTAGATCCATTATGTTGTGTTCTATCTCAATTCTGGGTATGTTTGCCATATACTTGCTAGTGTGTGTGCGCGCGTCTAGGTCATATTCTGCTCCACGAAAATCCTTATAAATACTTTAATGTGTGAATCTATGAACTGGACCATATCTTAGTTCGGTCGTCACCAAAGTGATCGCTTTGGTTTTCTAAACCATAGTACTATGCTAGACTCCTGGCTGATGACAATGTGCATCATAGTTGCTATGTATCGAAAATGTGTTGTCAATTTGGCTAGCACCGCATGTTGATTTGTCCCGTTTCTAAGTCTAGTGCATTGTAACATGTCTGCTACGAATCTTGTGACTAAACTCTATAAATTTCCTTCTATTGTGTACCTGTTTTGCATCTTTTGATAGTGTTTTTTAGGGAACCATTCGATAGTGTTTGCATCGTACACAAAAGCTAAAACGTATATCGCCACTAACTGCATCGAATCAAGCACGTTGTGTAAGAGGCGATGCGAAACTCGCGTGTCCGTCTAGTATGAAGTAAACCCTTTAAAAGGAAACAACTCGTGAATCCAATAGGGTATACATGAGTAATTCATTAAGTCGTACGTGATTGTGTTTCTAATATGGCCTTTGTGGAAAACTTACACGTAGTAAAGTCCTTTAATCTTTTTCCCAAAATAATCCTTCTATCCAAACGAGTTGATAATATTGTTTGTCCCGGCCTTAGAGCATCTCCACTCAGGTTCCTAAAAAGTTGTATCACGACGAAATTTTTATCCGGACGACGAAAAAGTGCCCAGTCGCGTTCTTAAGACGTCGATTTGGTCCGGATTTGAAACAACTTTCATCCGGCGTTCCCAGGCCGATCCCGGGGCGCTGGGAATGCCGAACGCAGCGTAATCGGCGGAAAAAAACAGCTCCGCTTGTGGCCCCGCCCTGTCAACGACTAAAAGCCGAGTCGCCCTCATCCCGTCGCCTCGGCTCCCGCAACGGACAGCTGGTCAATGACCGCCCGACGCGGCGGCCACGCGTCGCCGTAATGGTGTGCCACCGCCGGCTCGCCTTCCCGCCCTTTCCCTTTTTTCCGCCCACGCCGCTACACCCCTCCCGCCTTCGCCGCCCATTTCGGCTATAAAAGCCGGCGTCCTCGCTGGCTCGCAGCACACACTCTCAAGCCTCCCTATTCCCTCCACGAACTCCACCTCCGACGGGAAGAAGAAGCTCTCGGTGAAAGCAATAGCGGAGAGGTACCCAGCGACCCCGCGGCGGCGAATGGCTTCGGCCGGCGTACCCTCCAGCCGTGGGAGGATCGAATGCTGCATGACGCCGGCTATACATGGCACCACCCGACTTCCGGTGCCCGCCCAACTGGAAGCTCGACGTTGGCGGCGTGTCGGTGCTGCCGGTGCCTGAGGACGAGGAGATGGTCGAGGATATCCAGGCCACCATCGCGGCGATGGAGGATCCGGAGCTCGCCGAAGACCCTGGTAACCTAGTGTACTTGGAGCAGTTCTTCGCCGAGCGAAGGAACTGGGAGCTCGCCGCCCACGAAGGCCCGCCCGGCACGCCGCCGAAGCGCAACAACGCGGTGGGGCGCCGTTGCTAGTGGAGTGCACCGGGAAGGACGCTCAATGCAGTCCTGGAGCATATCCACGCCGGCAACCACCCGAGGTTGGGCTTCCATCGCTCGCCGCTCCCCGCGGCAAGGGTGAGGCGCGCCCCTCCGGCGAACTGGCTGTCCAGGAGGATGGACAACCGTTGTTCGTCTGGCTCGGCCTCCACCGCCTCGGCCTCGCGCTCGTCTGCCTAGGCCTCGCGCTCGTATGGTGAGGCACTGCGGCCCATGAAGCGGGAGGCCGAGACGCCGATGCACTCGCCGTCGAGGACGAGGTTGCGAGGCATCATCATCAATGAACCCCGCACACCATCGCCGCCGATCGGCCGTCTTTGCCTGCGCCAGCCGAAGCCAGAGCCGACGGACTGGGTGGTCCACGTCGACGAGGACTCCTTCGCCATCAGGATGGCGATGTAGCATTCTCTTCAGGACATGTCGCCGATGCCGGAGTCGGACGCCCTCGCCTGGTCAACCGAATTCGGCGCCACCAGGAGGAGGCCGAGCGCGAGGCCGCCCGTAGGTCTCGCCACCAGCGGGCCTACCAGGCACGCCGCTCATCGTCCTCGACGACGACGATGATGTCAGCCCCTCGTCCTAGCCGTGGCGGTACGGCTACGCCGACCAAGGCAGCTCGTGCCCCCTGCAGCCGCCGAGCGACGACGACGACGATGGCAACGCAGACCCCAACTACCCGGTGTTCTACCGTAACTTCGGCATGTGAGCAGCGTCCGACGGCATCGGAACCGGCTATCGGCATTGGCTAGTTCCATTAGTAGCATAATGAAGTCAAAATTCATCTATTCGCCCGAATTTGATATAATATGTATGAACTCGCCCAATATTAATAAAATCGCCTATATTCGTCCAAATTTTGCTGAGTTTAATTGAAATTTAGCCAAATCCGAAAACTCGGTCTGGGAACACGAGTGGGAAACTTGATGTTTTTAGGCCGAAAGTTACATCCGTCCGGCGCTATTTACCGCCAGATTTCGGCCTGGCAACGCCGAGTGGACATGTGAAACTACTTTACACTCATGTAAAAAAAAAACTTTACCCTTGACTTGAAATAATATTTTGATACTTGAGTACTTTGACCAGTTGTATCCTGACACCTTGCCAGTGAAGATGACCTCTTCCCCGAACATGGTGAATCTTTTCACCCCACGAACAGACACGATAGTCTTTGGGTCTTGGCAGTTTTTCTTTTTCAGTCATTCCTGAGTAAAAAACAGGCAATACATTTCTGGTCTCCCTTTGCCCCTGCCGCGAACATACCCACCCAGCTCTTCGTTTCCCTTGCTGACCAGACACCACCAAATCAAAAGCGAAATTGATCTGCGTACGATACTTTGATGTCTGACGTGCGTACGAAACCAGTCCGAACCGTCAGATCCTCGATGAGCTAGACTCTCACACGGTTGGATTACTTTATCGGATAGGAATCGTACGAAAATCATCGTACGTACAGCAGTTCTCAATCAAAAGCTGACACCACGCCGTCCCCACATGCGCTGCCCAGCACCAATTTACCACGCACTAGTTAGACAAGTACAGTAAGATCAAGTCATCAGACTATAAAACTTAAAATAGTATATTTATGCTTAGTTGGATGAGAGAGAAGAGGAGAGAGGAGAGGAGTGGGTGTTTAGTTAGAGCAAGGGCAATAGTAGAGCCAGCCGTTGGCTATAAGCCATGTTCATGTCATCTAGAGTCAATCTAATAGCCAACATGTATAACAGTTAGATGTTAAAATATACTACTTTATTAATGTATGACCCACTTTTCACTCTCACATAGTGCCTAGGAGCACGTGCTGCAGTTGGCTCTTAACTAAGCACCCACTCCTCTTCTCTCTCCTCTTCTCTCATCCAACTAAACACAAATATACTATTTTAACTCCTATAGTCTGTTGACTGGACCTTATTGTACTTGCTATTAAGAGCCAGCTACAACACGTGCTCCTAGGTACTATGTGAGAGTGAAAAATGGATCATACATTAATAAAGTAGTATATTTTAATCTCTAACTATTATACATATTGCCTATTAAATTGACTCTAGATAACATAGACATAACTTATAACCAGCTTGCTCTAATATTGGCCTTGCTCTTACTAGCAGTAGCACAACGCGACCACAACGAAGCAGGTCACAAAAGCAGAGAGCGTTCGCATCGGTTGCTCCTAGGAGATCGCGATCATCGACTGATCCCCACCATGTCTGAGGAGGAGAAGCCCTCGCTGCCGCTGGATCTGAACAGCTCGCCGGGGACGACGACGGTGGAGGTGGCTCGTGCGGGGGCGTCGACTCGCAAGGAGCGTGCACGCCGGCGGGCCATGTCCGGGCACTACGACGAGCTGGCGGCGCTACTACCCGACCTCGCCCCTCGGGTTCGTCCTTCTCGTTCTTGGTTTCTGCTCATCGACGCATCGAGCTCATGCCGCGTGACCGGCCGCAAAATTAATTATGGCGCAGGCGTCCAGGGCGGACATCCTCGACGAGGCCACCGCGTACATCAGGGCGCTCGAGGACAAGGCCGCCGAGCTCGCGGCGTACAGGGCGGTGGCGGCCAGGCGAAGCCGCACGCGCGACGGCGCCGCGGAGATGGTCCTGTCCGGGGAGACGTCGTCCTTCGCCGTCCGGCTGCGCGCGGCAAGGCCGGGCGACCTCACGCGCGTGATCGAGGTGTTCCACGGGCACAGCGTGCCCGTTCTGGCAGCCACCGTGGTGCGAAACGGTGGGGAGGCAGCGGTCACGGTCACCACGGCGGTGGTGGCGCCGGTTGTCGCGGGGAAGATCGAGGCAGATATCATCAGCAGTGCATGAGCAGTTCATTGATTCCTACTGATTGATAACTTATTTCGTCTTGGTTTCTCGTGTGTCTCTCTCCACGTTTTGATGCCAACCATAGTTTAGGTCATGCGGGGTCTTTTTTTTTTTGGGTACGGAGTAGAAATTTTGATCCCAAGAGAATAGACGGTGAACAAAGACAGGAGTGGTGATTTAGTAGGGTTACCTTTTTGCCCTTTAATTTGCACTGTTCATATAGCAAAGTTCTATAATTTCTTACATCCAAAAGTTCCTGACGAGATAAAACAGTATGCGAATTCAGATTCCGTAAAATAAAGGAGGAAATTCATTATTTTTCCACTAGATTAAACTAATCATCCTCGAAACAGTCTTGCGCCCAACTATATTAATATAGCAACCATGGGTCATACCACTGCTAGGCCAGGCAGCACATCAACCCAAAAAAAACAAAAAAAATGAAAAAAAAAGAAGATAAAACAAAGCTGACAACAGTGGCCGGACGAAAATGGGGTGACCCGCAACCGTTGCGCCCTCCGGAGAATTACCACCCTGCACCTAGCGTCCCGAAGCGTCACGTACCAAGCAGCACTTCTAAAAAGGAAAGCGACGACAACAACGCTGTTGCCCGGACTGGTCCTAGGTTTTCCTCGGTACGCTACGGGAGGTGGGGAAGAGATACTCCTGACGCCCTTTAGGAAGGCCGGTGACACCCGCCGGCGTCACCGCGTCGGTGTCTGGACGACAAGGATTTCTCCCGATCCCTCAAAAAACCACGCTCCTGGACGCTTCGTATGGCTCCACCCAGCTCACCGCCCACCTGCACACTCCACCGTAGTCTTGTAGTCATCACCACCATCTCACCGTGACCCAGTTGCGAGGCTAGTACGAAAAGGAGGAACTCCAGTGGGGGTCGGCGATACAGAAGCACACGGGAAGGAACTACCTCCACCGCTGGCGGGCGGTAGCCGACCGGATGCAGCAACATGGGCAAACCAGGACCTCTCTGGCCCGGCCGAACCCAAATGGCCTCGTGAAGCCCCGCCGCCACACTGAAGCAAGGGTGTCACCGATGCCGCCAACCCTAGCACTAGTCCCTACTCCTCTGTCCACTAGAAGATCCGCCGCCACCACAGATCCCCACCGCCAAGCAGCAGCGCCATCACCACCGTGCTCACCCGAGCTTACCGGACCACCACCGGTCTAAGGGACACTACCTGGGCCGACAACGCCAATCACCATCTTAACGTGCCACAACACAGACAAAGGAGCTGATACAAGCCAACAAAAAGGAGCATAGGGCCGACACCCACAGCAGTCACGACACTTCCGTGCCACCGACGAGTCACGCCCCACAGACACTACCACGGTTTGGCCGATGAAAACCAACGTTGGGCTCATAGCCCATTACTGGCCCCGGCCACGCACGACCAGGGGAAGTATGTCCGGCCCCTCTCGGGAAGTCGAGGTAGTGGGCATCGCCTATGGCCCGTCAGGCCCAGATCTGCCCGCACTGGCCCAGATCTGCCCGACAAGGCCGACCACCCCCACCCACTCTGTCGCCTGCCACTGCCTCCGAACGACCTCGTCGTGTGCCAACCCCATGGGGAACCGCCGCCGCCAAGCCAGGTTGCCTGGTCGGCGCTGTTGCAATGCCGCCCGAGATCTGGCCGGGGCTATCGGGCCCCCACAGCCTCTGGCTACAGCAGTCGCGAGCCACGCCTCCTGCTGCTGCCTCGAGATGCAGGAAGCCACCCCTGATGCCGCTCGCCAGCCGCTCGCTGCTCCAGGCCATGTCGCCTCTCTCCTAAAAGAATCACGCGCTGAGGTCTTGCAGCCCCGTCTTGGAGCCTGTTTCGCCGGGTGGAGAAGAACCGCTGCCGCCGGCGCCGCACGGGCTTTGCCTGGCGGCCCACGCCGGCGGCAGCGGGAGGGGAGGTTGCGAGTGGGGGAGCGCCACCACCGCTTCGGTCGCCCACGGGAGATGGACGCGAAGCGGTACCTTCCGCGTGTTTTTGGTTTATCTCATCAATTAAACTAATCATTAAGCCTTCCGCCGAAATGGTCTAAATTGATTCACATGTTATAATATAATTGTTGTGTGGCCTTTCAAGAAATCACTCGCGTTGTTCTAGGGGAGCGGATCAGGGTAAACCCTAGTCGCTGATGCCACTCCCCCATCCACCTCTACCCATCGTCGCCACCGCCGGATGATGCCGCCCGGAAAGACCGTGTGGCTAACGGTGGCGGCGGGATCTCATCCCACCGCGAGACGGGTGTCGGTGGGGGCCTCCTCTCCTTGCGCAGTGGGAGCTCCTAGCCGTTCCAACATGACGGTCCTAGACGGCAAGCCGTGGATGGAGGATAAGGTAGTCAGGGCGGCAACCCAGGGATCTTGGTGAAGATAAGCACTGGTGCGGCAGCCCTGGGATCTCCCTATTCAGTGGCTGCGAGGGCGGCATAGTGGCTAGTTCTAGGCGCTCACGCTTGTATCCCTCGGTTGCTTGGAGCCCGCGTCAACCTTGGTGTTGGCGGCTCCCGCGGTCCGGTCAGTGGCAAGTGGCAGCGGCCCGTTCTTCATCTCCGCGAGGTGCAGGTGTTGTTGGCGGTGCTCACTGAGCATTGCGGGCTGCTTGTGGTGGCTACATCCCACATGTGGCATGGGGATTACTGGCTTAGCATGAATAATGGAGGCGGTCTTTGGGTTCCTCTCGAGCCAAGAGGAAGATCTGCTTGATGCCTGCCCTCGTTGATCAGGGGAAGTGTCGAGCTCCAGAAGTCTCCGCTGGTGAACTACCATGTGCGCCTCATGCCTGGAGATTGGTGGATCAGATGGGATTCGGCCGTGCGCACCCGTCTTTTTACTGACTGTTTGATTTCACAGGGAGCATTGTGAGGCTATGTTGTTTGTTACCATTATGGGACACGTCTTTCGGTCCATGGTGAAGTTAGAGGCAGGAATTGTCGGTGATGGGTGGACTCAGGCATGTACCCAACATGGACCTGAACCCACGATTCCTGCCCATGGTGACCTCTGAAGATCAAGAACCTGAAGGCCTGCATCTAAAAGTTGTCAAATCGACCTAATCCCAACCGACCTGACCTGTGGGGCTGCAAAACGGCTCTCTAGAGATCCCGAAGACCAGACGTACATGCAAGGGAGATCGGACATCACGATTATGTCCACAAAAATATGAAGACCTGATGTTACTAAGAAGGACGCGTCTACCATCGACGCCTATAACTACCCGAAAACATTCACCTCAGAAGGACACGCCATAATCGCTGAGATCTTCACCATTAGCCTAGGTCATAGCTCTAGATTCATCTCTCGTTGGGTATCATTATACACCCACCGGTATCATCTGGTAAACACATTGTACGATCTCTTGGCCACCTAATGAATAAAGTCTGAGGGATTCCTCCCATTACATCCGCCTATCTTCGTCTTTGAGATCCAAACTTGCTGGCCCGAGTCGTTCGCCGAACAAATAAACTCACTTATGTTCCTCGAAAGCGAGACCATGGAGGGATCATGAAAACTATCCTTCATCAGTTGGCGCTCCAAGTAGGGGGTTCCCGTATCATGTAGATAGGATCTACAGAGGAGCTCTCACCAACACCTCCTGCCCAGGAAGCACGACCCATCGAGAAAATTACACTAATGGAAGGAGGACATGGAGATGTGCACAGCGCTAGGTTACCCCGAGATAAGAAGCCTCGCCCCAGCAACGACCGCTACCAGGATGCCATGGAGGTCCTGCACGTCGAGGGGGGACGGAAGATCTCCTTAACTGGAGCACAAATGAAGGTCACATGCTGGGCCGCGCTCACGATAAGGACCCTTCCTTATCGGTGGAGCGTGTGGATGGAGCCTATGATCACATTGTTGGAGTTATATCTCCCAAGATGGGGAGGAACAATGGGTGACTCACCGCTACTCGTCTCGCTGGTAATCGCGAACATCCCGGTTGGCCAGGTCCTGATTGATGGAGGGTGTTCATGTGCCCTCATCATAGCGTGTACCATAAATCGGCTCCAGACTCCGCGGGGGATCGTGCATCCAATCATAAAGATGATAATCGAGATAATACCGGGAGGTGCAAGCACCCTCCTCGGGCAGGTAACGCTGCCTGTGACGTTCAGATCAGGAACAACTTCCGAACGGAGATACGTTTGTTCAAAGTGATGGGCATGGATGGCATACAATGCAATCCTCAGACGACCACAACTCGCTTAGTTCTTTGCCATATCTCATGAGACATACCGCGTCCTCAAGCTCCAGGGGCCGACATGAGTAATCACCGTCCATGGAGAGGACTACCGCAACGACCCTCGCATCAATATAAGATCCAGGGTAATCTCCCCACCTCGGGTCACCCCTATCGAAATAGAGAATACAGACCCCATCGATCAACGGGAAGATCATGGTACCCTCCATACGTAAAGGTCGGGACCAGCGGTCCGACCTATGGAGCAGGCACGGGCGGTCCCGCTCAACATTGACGATGAGACAAAAACGATCCTCATCGGACCAAACCTCGAACTAGAGGCCACGACCGCACTAATCACCTTCTTGCGTGATAACGTTGATGTCTTTGCATGGGACATCACCGACGTGCCGGGGATACCGTGGGACCTCACCGAGCACTGCATTAATGTTGATTTGCATGCAAGACCTGTGAAGAAAAACTCAGAAGGTTCACCCTCGAGCAGATGGATTCATAAAATGGAAGGTCGAGGAACTCCTCGCCGCTGGACAGATCGAGAAAGTCAACAACCCAACCTAGGTAACTAACCCCGTTATAGCTTAGAAGGAAGGTGGAGGACAGCGGATATGCGTGGACTTCACGAGCCTGAACAAGGCTAGCTCAAAGGAATCCTTTCCCCTCCCGCGAATAGACAAGATCATCGACTATACTACGGGGAACAAGCTACTATGTATCCTGGATGCGTACTACGGCCTCCGGATACCACCAGGTCCATCTTTGGAAGGAGGACATCCCATGCATGGGATTCATCAACCACTGCGGGACATATTGCTGCAAGACAATGTCCTTCAAGCTCAAGAACATGGGTGCCACATATCAGCACACCATGCACACCGCCTTCTCAGATCATATCAGGAGGAATATGAAGGTCTACATCGACAGTCTTGTCATCAAATCCAAGGAGAAGGAGGATCTCATACCAGATCTAGAGAAGACCTTCCACAACATCCGGAGGTATTGGATTATGATATACCGAACGAAGTGCGTGTTTGGGGTAGAATAGGCCAAGATCCTCAAGGTGATCGTCTCACACCGGGGGATCAAGGCCAACCCCAAGAATATCAGCGTGATCCGGTTTATGGAGTCGCCCCAGAACTGGTTGCAAATTCAGAAGCTAGCAGGACACATGGTACCCCTCAGTCGGTTTGTCTCCAAACTGGGAGAGAAGTTCCTACCTCTTTTCAAGCTCCTCAGGAACCACGGGGGCTTCGATTGGACTGAACAGGCAGATATGGCCTTCAAGTCCTTGAATGCATATCTCTCTGAGTCGCCTGTCCTATCATCGCCCATGCGGGGGAAACCCTATACCTCTACATGTCGTGGGGACCTAGGGCGATCGCCACCGCACTTGTCATCAAGATATCGAAAGAGGGGAAGACATAGAATATTCAGCGCCGGTGTACTACGTCAGTGAGATCCTACATGGTCCCAAGGAAAGATACCCCCGGATCCAGAAGCTCCTCTATGCGGTCCTGCTCATAACCTAGAAGCTGAAGCACTACTTCTATGCGCACTAGATCATCATCTACACCAACTTACTTCTCGAGGTTATTCTGGGAAACCAAGAAAACATAGAAGGGTCACGTAGTGGGGTGTCGAGCTTTCTAGTTACGGGATCAAATTCACCCCACGACTAGCGATCAAGGAGCAGGTGCTTGCTGATTTCGTGGCAGAACGGACAGATGAGATGGATCATGTAGGTGAACCCAACAGCCGCCCGGAGGTATAGACACTACTCTTCGATGTCTCGCTCACATACAGGGAGCTGGAGCCGGTTTCATGCTCGTTTCTCCAACGAATGAGCGCCTACAATATGCCCTACAAATACATTTCCGTGCCTCCAACAATGTGGAAGAGTATGAGGGGTTACTCGCAGGTTGGAGGGTAGCCTCATTCCTCAAGATAAAACACCTTAAGGTCATGGGGGATTCATAGCTGGTAATAAAATAGGTCAACAAAGGATACAGGGTCGTCGTTGGGGATATACTTTCTGAGTATACCCACTATGACTCGTTGACCAGGGTGGCCCACTTCTAGGTTAGAGCTATGCTTCACGGGCGGCTCAGTCAGAGAGAGAAACTGGAAGCCATCCGGCTACGGGAAGACCCAGAAGACTTACCGACTTAGGCATGTATTATTACTTGTAGTCCAAGATGTAGTATGTAACCGACTTTGTACCATAGCCGGATAGGACTCTCATGTAACCCTAGGACCGGATGACTGTATAGCCGTCCTAGGGATAGGTCTTTAGGGAATCGACAATCACAACCTCAACTCGCATAGGCGAAACCTCTCTTGTAATCTGTACTTCCGCCTCTGCTGTATTACTAGATTGCTAGCAAGAGTAGGATCCATCCACCGCAGGCGGATTCGAACCTAGGTACGTTTGTGTGCTCACCATTCCGGACGATCGTATGTTTCACACCCCACATCTTCCGACGCCCCGAGGGCCCCCTCATGGCGTACTTGTCATAAATCCGACAATAGTTGGCGCCCACCATGGGGCATGTGACTTTCAGAGCTGCATTCCGACCGGAATCTGCGCGAATCAGAATCGGCGAGACAATCGCCGTCGGTTGGGTTGTCTACACCAGCGACGTCCCTCTTATCCTTCTTGACAAGACTCACTACTAGGGAAAAGCTTACTGAAGTCGCATGTTAGAAGCCATTAGAGGCGCATTAGTGATGCGACTCGAGCGTCGTGCTGCTAGTATTTCTTATCTGAGTCGCATTTCGTATGTGTCTTGTATAAGCTACATATGCGAGTATGTGCCTCCTATAAATATAAAGGAGGCGCATATTGATATGCGCCTCACATATGTAGCTTATACAAGGCACATACGAAATGCGACTCTAGTGTATTTGTGAGATGCGCCTTGCCTATGTCTGCATATGCGCCTCCAATAAGTTTACAGATGCGTCTCAAATAGAAATTTCTAATTTTAAATTTTAAATTTTACAAAACCATAATACAGTCCAGAATACACAATACACATGTATTATACAGTCCAGAATACAATATATACATCACAAAATTTTCAGAAAGTTGCAATTGGCCAAAACATAGTATAACCAACACTAATACAAGTACATCACACATCAACTTGAATTAATCCGTGACATATACGAGATTTCACACATGAACCAACTAGAGTACATCACACACAACACCAAGTTCACATCTCTCGGGGGACCGATCGAGTACAAGTTCACAATCACATTACAACCACATGCACGACGGAGCTCTCTAGGTGAAGTACCTCCACTTCTTCTCCCGTGCTTTCTCCACTTCTCTTCCGCCACCTCTCTACTCTTGTAGCCTTTATAGCTGTTGCCCGAGAATTTGTTCACTTGATTCTGGTAGTCTTTCCACTCCTCGTACACACCTGGAAACCTACCGATGTACATGACATAGCACTTCTTCGCCATCTCCTATACACAAGATACATGATATTAGCTATGTAAGTGGAAAGCAATAGCAGTTCACAAGATAAGATCATGCATATATATATATATGGGTGCCATGCTATACGAGTATCACCAAGCTATACGAATCACGATTTTTTGTCCTCTCTTGACTTTGGGACTACGTAGTTTATCATTTAATTTAATTCACGCTATCTAATCTATTCATATCGCCAAAGACAAAAGAAGAGAAATACT
Organism: Avena insularis; assembly: GCA_023614405.1. Classification (NCBI taxonomy): domain Eukaryota; kingdom Viridiplantae; phylum Streptophyta; class Magnoliopsida; order Poales; family Poaceae; genus Avena; species Avena insularis. The sequence goes on along the minus strand of CM042688.1, from coordinate 235,801,584 downwards.
TCCAGAATTCATATAGCATGGGCATGATATGTCCAGTGGTAAAGCAAGGAAAGGATTCGGTCTCCACCGCAATGACTCATTTCGAGTTTGGTGTGTCAAAAGGAGTCGTTTCCATGGACCCAGAATCCTTTCCTTGGCTTACCACTGAACATATTATGTGTTATGTATATGAATCTCAAAAATATTCGTCCTCTTTCGACTTTGGGGCTATGATATGAAATAGTACTAACTAACACAATGTCGCCATGCTATATAAATATGAATCACAAACTTATTTGTCCCCCCTGTTGACTTCGGGGTTACATAGTTGACCATTTGATTGTATCTCCAAAGACGAAAGGAAAGAAATCATTCCATGATTCATCTAACAATGTCGCCAATGCTATATGAATAGTGAAGTAATGTGTTTCCTTTCAACTTTGGGGCTACAATGAGATATTTGAAACTACATAATTCACCATTTCATTTATTTCATGTTATCTAATCTATTTGTATTGCCAAAGACAAAAGAAGAGAAATACTTCCACGATTCATATAGCATGGGCATGATATGTCCAGTGGTAAAGGAAGGAAAGGATTCGGTCTCCACCACAACGACTCATTTCGAGTTTGGTGTGTCAAAAGGAGTCATTGCCGTGGACCCAGAATCCTTTCCTTGGCTTACCACTGAACATATTATGTCTTATGTATATGAATCTCGAAAACATTTGTCCTCTTTCAACTTTGGGGCTACGAGATGAAATAGTATTAACTAACACAATGTCGCCATGCTATATATATACAAATCACGAACTTATTTGTCCCCCTCTTGACTTTGGGGTTACATAGTTTACCATTTCATTATACTGCCAAAGACGAAAGGAAAGAAATCATTCCGCGATTCATGTAACAATGTCGCCAATGATATACGAATAGTGAAGTAATGTCTTTCCTTTCGACTTTGGGGCTACAATGAGATATTTGAAACTACATAATTCACCATTTCATTTAATTCACGCTATCTAATATATTCGTATCGTCAAAGACAAAAGAAGAGAAATACTTCCATGATTCATATAGCATGGGCATGATATGTCTAGTGGTAAACCAAAGAAAGGATTCGGTCTCCACGACAACGACTCATTTCGAGTTTGGTGTGTCGAAAGGATTCATTGCTGTGGACCCATAATCCCTTCCTTGGCTTACCACTAAACATATTATGTCTTATGTATATGAATCTCAAAAATATTTGTCCTCTTTCGACTTTGGGGCTATGATATGAAATAGTATTAACTTGGGCGACATTGTTACAAGTCTACTTTTGCCTCATACTTAGGTTGGGCATGGAAATAACAATGCCGCTGATCGATCCGGTGTGGCTAGTAGAGAGGATGCACAAATTACAAGTCTACTTGGCACACCAAATCCAGGGGTATAGTCACACATATATAGTGCCACAACACGTTTTAATCATGGGCATTTTGAAGAAATACAAAAAAACCAAGAATGACTTGGATTAGTGCCTCATACTTAGGTTGGGCACGGAAATAACAATGTCGTTGATGGATCTGGTGCGGCAAGTAGAGGAAGCTCAAATTACAAGTCTACTCGGCACACCAGATCCAGCAGCGGTATAGTCACACACATATATATTGCCATAACACGTTTTAATCATCGGCTTTTCGAAGAAATACAAAAAAAGAAAACCAAGAAGTAGGGCAGCAACAACGAATGAGAAGAACATATAACAAGCACTAAAATAGTTCATAACACAAATAACTAGCTAGCATCGCTCACAAGCAAGTTCAACGGTTTATGAAATATACTCTAGAGGTTGCTAGGCAAGTTAACATAGGGATAAACTTTACAACACAAAGTTCAGAACTAACAACTAGCTAGGAAAACATCAAGACTTATTTGGTTGATGAGTCGGCTTGGGGATATTGATGAAGCCCGTTTAGCTCCTTTCGCTAACTTCATGAACATCCTGCCATCACCCTGCTTTGCTAAGTGTCCATCTATCTCCTTGTTGCGCGGCGGAGTGCCACCGTATAAGAGGACCCCGGATTTTATGACTTGTTGGTGCACGATTGTCGAGATCTCCTCCTGGATATCGAAGAAATCCATCCTGAGGTTGCGATACGGTATACGTTCAAGATCTTCAGCCCACCTTCGGAGGTCAGATGACAATGCACGGTTATGCTAGTCCCGTACGAACGCCTTCATGTTGTGTAGGGTGTAGAAGGCATCCTTCCCGCTGTCAGCCGCCTGCTTGACGCAGGGGAACTCCGTTGTGTTGCCGAACACGTGCATGTCGTGCCTCTTAACTATCCTACTAGGGACGGCGCCTCCCGCTGCGATGTAGGCATTGAGAGCATCGTCAAGAACTCTCTTGATAGTGTAGTAGTCTTTCCTCTTCGCACTACCCGAGTCGAGATACAAGGCGTTTGAGAATTGCACATCCAAGGATATGATCACGCAGCCTTCGTGACCACTCTCTGACTCTGGATGGTAGGGAATGAGAATCACATCCTTGCCCGGCTTTTTTTGCAGGAAGTATGAGAGGTAATCGGTCGCCATTAGGACACCCTCATGTGTTCTCAAGACGACATCACGCATTAAGTAGGGATCCACTATCGTGATGCCCAGGGTCCCATCTCTAATGATCTGCATGGCCATATTGAGCGAGAACAGCTAGACCAGGGTATCATGCAACCGGAATCCTTGCAACATGTCGAAGAGGTCGGTATGTCGCACGTAGAAAATATCCCCGGGGGCTACTATGACAAAGCTCGTCACATTTGGCACCTTAGCCTTGTAAACCAGGTACGCCTGATTTCCCTCTCGAATGCGACGCACCTCAACATATAGACAACCATGATGAATACTACGCATATGCGAGCCTGTGACCGCGAGCATCGATTCATTGATCATTGGTGTACCTGCCTCGTGCACCCGCTTCCTGGGATTTTCTGCAGGGCCGTCCTGAGCCCGGATAACAGGCTTTGGATTTTGGCTCGCACCATTAGGCTTCCTTTTGCGACCCTTCTTGCCCTTTACAGCGTCATCAGCCGCCGCTACCTCCCCGACCGCCCTATGGAGGGTTCTGGGGCTAATCATAGGACGAGATGGCCTCTGAGGCTCAGTGAAGGCGACGGGTGGTGGCGTCTCCTGACTAGATGGGAAGAGACGCACATGGCAAGTGGGTTTTGCCGAGGGTCCAGGTGTTGGTTGGGGATCGACAACTGCAATGACATGCTGGCCTCCCTATTGTTCATGGTCATCATCATCACCAAACCTTGTGTTCAAGAACTGGTCGCCAAAGTTTTCATCAATTTCATCATCATCGGCAGGATTTTGTGCCATCTCGATGTCTTCATGATAGTGCTGGCTATGCTGCTTCTAGGGTGGTGCCCCGGCCCTCCGTCCCTAAACAGATCTGGCTCTTCGGGCATAGGAACATGTAGACGAAGCCGGTACTGAGGACTGTCGGCTTGTAACTATCCCATCCATGAGGTTGAGAGGGAGGTTCCAAGCCCTCGTAGCCCAGAAGCACCATACTGTATTTGACCCTAAGTCGGGTGCCATTGGCTTGCTGTGGAAGATGCGGTTCGCCGGTTAAACAGAATCCTTGGCAACATCCTTCAACTCGACGTTCACCCAGTGCATTAGAGTGCAAGCAGTGTCTTCCTACAAAACACATGTATAGGCCTGTCGTCAGTAAAACAAGGAGAGAAGGGAGATGAAGTCATCGGTTGAGCCTCCCAAAACTCTCACTTTAATCAGTTACCTTGAGGGTGTCGAGCTCGGCCAATGTCGAGGCACCACCACCGACATCGAGCGGAGTGGCTGGTTGCTGGCAAGGTGCGGTCCGGTACCTTCGCCGCACCAGACAAGGTAAGCTCCAGACCTTCGGGCCCCGACGGAGGAGTCACCAACACCTCCGGCGTCGTGTTGTCCGATTGGGTGTTGGCGATGTTGGGAACCGGGCACGCCCCCCGTTTACCACTCTTCTTCCACTTGGCGTACTGTTCGCGGTAGGCGGGAAGGATGGTGTTGAGCTTCTTGGTCACTTTTGTCTGGACTTGTGACTGGAATTGTGTCTGGACTGCCGTCATAGCCTCCTTCACTATATCTTGGACAAGTTGTGGAAACTTCTCCACTTGTTCCCTTAGGTGCTTTACCTCGGCGCTCTCGGCCTGCTTCCTGCCCGTTCGCGGCGAGGTGCCATAGTATTTGGACCATGTAATACCTCCAAAGACGGGCACACGGCCAGCCGACAACGGTGGCACCTGGGGCTCAACATTCTTGACCTGGTTCATCGCCATGTTAAAAGTGGTGTCCCACTTAGTGACTGACGCCGAGCCCTGGGATGGGGAGCTCCTACATTCCTCACCCTATGCATAAGGAACATGAAGCATTTGAGAAATTGGACTTCATCGATTAACTATGAATGCAATTAATCGACTTGCATGCAAATTACTTACATATTTATTGATGAAGTCCGCCACCTTCGAAGCGAAGGGACCGCACAATTCTGAGGAATATTCAGAACTCCCTTTCGTCTTGCAAAACCGGGCCCCGACAAAGTACTTTGCCTGTGGTTATGCGATATTGGAAAAGGGAGGTGTCTCCCCCTTCTCACGGGATATAGTGTCCTCCTTCTCCCATTTGGGAATCACAGCTCTATAACTGCCGGAGCCAAGATGGTGGGTACCAATGTTCATCTTGTACAACTCCTTGAAGTACAGACTCTTGGCCTTGCCCACGGCGGATTCACATCTGGCCTTGAACACCTTAAAGTCTTCTTCCTTGACCAAAGGCTCCTTCTTGACGAGCTCCTCGTTACTTCGATTTTTCTTGTAAATAAGCCTCTTCACCCGTGCCTTCCAATTCGACAAGGCCTTGGTCATCGTCTTGAGAGCGTACTTGTTTACCGGATTCCATTTGACATTGTCATTGTTGTATTTGTCCTCCTTATCACCCGGGTACGTGTATCTTGCGTGTAGCTTCCTCAAGAGTTGATGGCGGTAACACTCGTTCTCATGGCCCTTCAGGTTCTCGGTGTTGATCATGACGGTGTTTCGGAGGATTGCAGAGAGCTGTAGTGAGTACAACGCGACAAATTCCTCCGACTCCAAAGGCACCCCTTTATCACTCACGCTTGTGAAGATGGACCTTTTGAGGCCAACTGTGATCGGGGTCCGTTCCTTCCGGGCCTTCTTCGGTTGGCGGCTACTGTCTATGGCTCCACCATCGCCACTGCCATCAATGGTAGTGGCGCCCTCGCCATCGGAATCATCCCCCATCTCCTCATTGGACGATGTATCCTCGCCCTCCATCTCCTCTTCCTCCCACAGCACGAATTCCGGGTCGCTTGTAAGTCCATCTCATCCAAATGCTCCCAATAGGCCTTCTTTCTAGAAGTGCCGACCCGTCATGTTGTCCACCACCCGATATATCTAAACACAAAAAGAAATGGAAATAATAAACACCAAAATTCACAAAAAAATTGGGCATGACCTTTGCTAATTTCTAGACCTAGGAGTGCTAGAAATTCACCAGAACAGAAATGAATTAACATTCCGGTGAAACATTGGTATCTTAAAAAGAAAAAACCTTCGCAAAAAATAGCCTAAATAGGCACAAACACACAACCAGCAACTTGTCCACAATAAAAGGCCTACATAGGCCTAAATACTCTAGCAAAAGCTGGACAACATACACAATATATGCATAAAATAAATAGCATGTGTTGAAACAATAATATAACTACACAGGAAATTAGTATACTTCATAATAAATAAAGATTTCTCTCATTTTGTATAGAAACTATTATGCAAAATTCATCACAGAGAATAAGAGCCACCAAAATAAATATATGTTCCCGTTGTATATGAAACATACCAGGAAAATTATCTATACAAGTGGTACAAGCTATCAGATCCCACTACTGATCTGACCATGGTCATGCATGCACATGATCTGGTAATCACTCGTACCAGCTACAAGAAAATCTCAAAGAAACAGGCATATACAATGATCTGCTCATATACAATGATCTGCTCATGGTCATGCATGCACATGATCTGCTCATATATAATCAACTAGATACAGCAGAAAATCTATAAGAAACAGGCATATACAAGCTAAGTTGGAAGCTACCTCTATCAATTAAACTACACATAGTTGTGCACTTGTTAAACACTTGGCTTTTTAGCCAGCATAGTTGGATTCTAGAAACACTATTGCATTAATCTTAGGAAATTCATTACAGTAGATCTAGCACTCCTAAAGCATTCAATCCAATTTTCGTGAATAATAGGCCTACAAGTACACATTGCATCCAAGTTGGATTTACAATTTTTGAAATACCAGAACATAACCTATGCATTTTAGGTGAAAACATCACTATAACGGAGTTAAAACTGACAACATAGGGAAATCACTGCAACTCTATATAGGGAAATCGACTTAGTTTTGTAAAGAACAGTGACAACATATTTCCGAATTTAGTCTAAAGTTCTTTCCCAACCAAGTAGAGTAGAAAAACAACATGCTACACTAAAATTAGCTAGATAAGAAACAATAAGAATTTTAGTGCCCCCAAACTAAAATCATAGCATGTTCCTGTGTGCCCCCAAACTGAATCATGAGCGTGTTCCTGTGTGCCCCCAAACTAACAACAATGCATCGGCCACATGGCCCACAGCGACAACAGAACCAACTTAGCACAAACCAAAATCAAAATCCCAGCAAGTACTATAGCATTTGTTCCAACTTAGCACTATAGCATTCGTTCCAACTTAGCACTATGGCAACATCTAGTACTATAGCATTCATTCCAACTTAGCACAAACCAAAATCATAGCAAGTAAAGTATTGCAAGTAAAATCACAGAATCTTGGACAAGGAGGGGCAGGGGGACGACGGCGCTCACCGTCAAAGGGGGAGGGGGAGGGGGTGGCGGTGCTCCTGGCTCCTGCAAATGGTGGCGCCTGGCTCCTGGATGGCGGATTGTGGCACCTAGCTCCTGGCTCCGCAAGAAGACCGGTGGACAACAGCCTAGCTCCTGGACGGCTCCTGTCTCCTGCGGACGGCGACACGAGGTCATCAAAGGGGGGAGAGGGAGGGGGAGGGGGAGGTGGAAGGGGAAAGGGGAAGGGGGATGTGGCTCACCTGTGAACTCGACGGCATGCACGATGGACGACGGACGGCGGCATTGGAGGGGATCGATGGGCAGTGCAGGTGGGGAACAAAGGAGTGTATCTGACGAACTAAGTGTTTGATGAACTGAACGTGATCGACATCAGCTCCACTTTAGCCAGAGACTATGCGAGATGCATCCTTGAAATATACGACTCGTATAACTTATGCGAGTTGCATATTGCCAGGATGCGCATCCTATAGTCTTACACCTATATTAAAAAGGAAGAGAGCGCCCACTGTTTCACAAAACACTTCGTAGCCAAGTGGCTACACACTCCACCCTTTCTTCTCTGGCATCCCAGGTTAGATTCCTAGGAGCCACCTTTTTTGGAACTAAAAAATAAATAATATAAACTATTAAAAATAGTCTAAAATTAATATGAACTATTAAAAATAGTGTAAATATTTTAAATATCAAAAAAATTGACTAACTGAATGTATGACTGTCTGAATCGATAGAGCTGGGAGTCACATTTTAGAAACATGCGCCTGTAGTATAGTCTTATGCAAGGCGCATTTCTGTACGATGCGTCTTCTATAATGTTTTCCACTACACTCAAAAGAAGCGCCGCACAGATGCTAACACCAAACACTTATTAGCCCAGTGGCTTGCCACCAAGTCCAATTCCCTCCAAACTCTAGCCACTCAGGTTAAAATCCGATGGTGTCCATATTTTTTTATCTTTTTAAAAAAGATATTTTAATTGTTAAATCATTTTCCAACGTTAATATAAACTACAAAATATATTTTAGTACTTTAAATATCAAATTACCATATAAATTATATATAATTGTGTTGATACATAATATTCCATCCAGCAATTAGCATACAAAAGAGATAACTAAGAATGTGTCAATACATATATAATAATGCCACAAACACGCGCGCGTGGCACGTCGTGCTTCATCGGAACTAGTTATTAGCGTTTCTTGTTGACAATTATGTTCTTGCCCTTATTTGTCGCGGTTGAATAGGTTAGGTCCAGAATGTCTTCACTTTTTCTTTTGAACATGATTCCTTTCTTAGGTAGGCTTGTGGTGTATGGTGCTTGGTCGTCGTATCCGTCTTCCATCTTTGGGTCGCCGTACTGGTAAAAGTCTTGCTCGTTGGCAACTCCATCCATTCCAATGATGTTCCTTTTGCCTCTTCTGATGACAATCGGGCTAGGCTTTGACGGGTCAATAATGTAGAAGCATTGGTCGACTATACTAGCCAAAACCCATGGCTCATTTCTCGCGGGTACGTTCGCGCTGGTCGTCTTTGACTTTGGAGGTATAACCATGGTGGTGAAATACCGGTCTTCATTTTTGACGCTCTTGGCACACCTAACACAGAACATCGGCACCTTCTCCGTAACATAGCCGAGCTCCCATATCTCTTCGATCCTTCCGTAGTATCTTTCCGGGACATCGTCGGTGTAGAATATCCCCGTTACCCCTGAGTTCTGGTAATCGCAGTTATTGTCCTTCTCCTCGGTGTAGAACGTGTATCCATTGATATCGTATGCTTGATAGGTCATCAGGTTGTGCCCTGGGCCCTCCGAAGACTCGGCCTATGGTGGACTATCAAGAACCTTCTTCCTAAACCACTGCGTGAAACCGGAGTTGTGCTCTTTGATTACATCTTCCTCCGTCCTCACCAGGCCACGGTCAGCGTACTTCTTCTTGATAAATTATTTGTGCTCATGTATATATGGATCGACCACTTGTAGGTGTTGTAGAGCGACCAGGTTTGCTCTTTCAAAGTCCTTGGTTCACTCCTTGAAGTCGACATGCTTTGCGCGCTGACCCTCATGGTGACCCCATCCAGCGAGCCTCCCAAGGTGCTTGTTGAATGGCAGACCGATAGGGTTCTCGGTTTGTAGAAAGTTCGAGCAAAAAGAGATGCGCTCTTTGGCCAGGAAGCCATTTGCTATGCTTCCATCTGGACAGGACCTGTTACGAACGTATCCCTTGATATGTCCATTCATCCTTTTAAACGGCATCATGCTTCGCAGAAATGGAGGCCTGAGTTGGACGATATCCTCCACAACATGGAGCAGCAGATGAATCATGACATCGAAGAATGCGGGAGGGAAGTAGATCTCGAGCTCGCATATTATCACCACGATCTCCTCCTGTAGCCTCGTGAGCTGCTTAATGCCTATCGACTTCCGAGAGATAACGTTGAAAAAGTTGGAGATGCTAAACAGCATTTCACGGACGTGCTTGTCCATTATCCCTCGGATCACAACCGGAAGTACCCGCGTCATCAGCATGGCGACATCGTGAGACTTATCCCGCTGAAGTGCTGCTTCGCCTCGTCTAGCCATCTGCTTATCTTACCCGTGTAGCCATTCGGAAATTTGACTCCGAGGAGGCACTTCATAAACTGTGTCGCCTCCGCCTTGCTTAGAGTGAAGCATGCAGCCTTGAGCTTAACTTCGGCCTTCTTGACCTTTTTGGCCTTGCGACAATGACTATTCTGTGTTTCTGACTGATCATCGGCTTCATCGTCACGTGGTGGTGGTTGAAGGTCCTTCCTGATGCCCATATGCTTCAAGTCGTTCCTTTCCTTCGGCCTATTTTTGGTCTTGTCGGTGTTAAGGATGGTGGAAAGTAGACTCCCCCACGTTCTTCGTGATATGCATGAGATCAAGGCTATGAGGCACGCGGAGGAGCTTCTAGTATGGAAAGTTCCAGAAAACAGAGCTCGCCTTCCAAACCCTCAATAGCGGCTCTGGCTTCTTTTGGTTCTTTCGGTTCTTTCCTAGTGCAGGGCACTCTTTCCAGTTTTCAACAGCTCATCGATTTCTGCACCGCTCCTCTGGTATGGCATTCCTCGGAGCTTGATTCTCCCATAGAAAAGATGGGACAACTTTCTCCAGGCGTGGTTCTTCGGAAGCCACCTTCGAGACCCCTGGTACACGGTTTTCCTAGACACGGGATCTTTCTGTAGATGGCGATACGTTGTATTATCCTTGCACCTAATGCACGCAAAGAATCCTTGGATCACCTGCCCCATGAAGTATCTGTAACCAGGATAGTCTTCCACCGTCATGATCACCACCGCTCTCATATCGAAATATTCTTGTGTGGAGGCGTCCCACGTACGGGCTCCGTCTTCCCATAGAGTTGCCAACTCCTCTTTTAACAGCGTGAGATATATATTGATGTCTGTACCAGGCTGTTTTGGCCCTTGAACTAGCATACTCATGGTTACGTATTTCTTCTACATGCATAGCCAGGGGGAGGTTGTAGATCCATATAAACACAGGCCAGGTGCTATGTGTGCTGCTCTGGCTTCCGAATGATTGAGTCTGTCAGTGCTCACACCTAGCCTGAGATTCCTTGACTATTTCCCAAACCGTTGGTAATATTCGAGGTCCAACGCCTTCCACTGGCTAGCATCCAAAGGGTGCCTCAACATTTCCTCCTTTTCCGTATCTTTGTCTTCTGGCCTCTTTCTTTCCGCATGCCAGCACATGATCTATACTTCCTTAGGGTCCACGAAATATCGCTGCAGACGAGGAGTTAGAGGAAAGTACCACACCACTTTTCTAGGAGCTTTCTTGGTCCCTCTCTTGTATAGAGAGGTATTACATCGAACACGTGGTATTCTCCGCGTCCTCACCCTCATAGATGATGTAATCATTTATGCAGACGTGGTATTTCACGTGCGGTAGATCGAGAGGGCACACGACTTTCTTGGCCTCAACGATACTAGTCAGACATGTGTTCCCCTTGGGAAGATGATCATGCTAGAATTCCATGTTTTCGTTGAAGCATTCGTCGATCATTTTGTGTTTCGCCTTCATCTCTAGAGCCCAGAGCCTTACATTCAGATGGGTATCCCCATCGTTGCATCCGTCAAACAATGGAGTAACTGTGTCTTTCTCCATTTTCTCTAGCTTAGCTTTCTCTCTAGCGGCGGCTCTGGCGGTACTCGTATCCCTGAGAAGCAGCTATTGGTAATGAGGGTCTCGCAACCAGCTCGAATCATGCCCGGGACCTTGATCTCCATGTTCCTGCCTGGCACCACCTTGATTATCTTCAAGTTCATTCCTAGTGCCATCTTCTTGATCTTCATCTTGTTCATGCGTGGCGCCACCTTGATCTTCATGATCACCAGCCCTGCCAGCATCTTGATCTTTGTCTTCAAAATTATTGACATCCTCATCATCATCTTCATCGTCATGTATCCACCGAGTGTAGCCATCCATGAAACACCGAAGCAAGTGCGACTCCAGCATTCCGCAATCAGGCTTTATCAAATACATCGGTTTGTAGTTGCGATACATACATCTTATCTCTATCATGTTTGTCCGTGCCATGTCGGCCCTCGCACATCTCATCCACCTATCCACGAGGGGTTTGCTCAGTGGTCGGACCATGGTCGCCTGTGTGGTATACAAAGAGCAAAAGAATAATTAGAGCATGGCGTCGAGATCATCAGAAAAATTCGGCATGACCTCCCCTAAAAAGAAGACATCCGCTGGGTGCCAGAAATTCACCGGAATAGAAATGAATCGACATTTCGGTGAACATTGGCAACCCAAAATGAAATCCCTGCACAAAACAAAGGAAGCACACACCACAATCTAGTCGGTGTCGCTGACAACGTGCATACATGCAACAATGCCTTCACGCTTCCTCCAACGACGACTAGGAGTATGAGAGCCGGAGGAGAAGTAAAGTGAGATCTTGTAATCTAGAAGTGCAAGAACTTTCACTTACATATGTGTGTCAACCAATAGAGGTTTGGCAAGCTTCTATGGTGAAACAATGGAGAAAATAGGGTGGGGAGGAGGAGGGGGGCGACCAGATCTTTCTTTCTGTGGAGGAGAAAACAAGTGAGAGAGAAGTGAGTGGGGTGTAGGTGCATGTGCATGTGCCAAAAATTGAAAAAGGTGGCAAGATTAATCGAGGCACATCCCACATAATATGCTCCTTGTATACATAGAATAACTGTGCCTCGAGTGTCTGGCGGCTGCAACCCCCCAGGCCCACATCACCTACTCGAGGCGTATGTCACAGTGATGCGCCTCCAATATTGAAAATACTCGAGGCGCATATCTTCTAGTGCGCCTCCTATATTGTCGCACCTACCACCACTGGGCCCACCCACTTTACTCGAGGCGCACATGGAGTAGATGCGTCTCGAGTAAGGGGGGCAGCCAGATCTGGTCCGTACATGTGATATAGGAGACACATCCCTCAGTAATGCGCCTCTAGTATTAATATATATGAGTCGCACCATTTAGACACGCGCCTTGTATATTTTGTGGAGGCGCATATTTGAGGGATGCGCCTCCTATAAGCATGTCTCCTATAGGATTTTACCTAGTAGTAACTTGGATTCCGGCTAGGGAGTCCGTGACCAGCTACACAATCATGTCCTTTGGCAAGATCGATTTTTACCTCGGTTTCGCTGAACCTTCCCACCCCACCCCAGTGGTGATGATATAGGCAGAAGAAACTTCTAGATCTGCTTTGTTTACATAGGGGTTAGAGTTTCGGATCTCAGGAAATCCTAATCCAACCTAGCCCACACCTGAAGTGGACAATGTGGAGAAGATCTACTATGAATAAGATCTCCCTTAGGAGGTCGAGTCTCGGGAAGATCAAAGCAGCAACGACTCCGAATCTGGCTCTGTCGATGCTGGAACAGGACAATCGCTTCTGAGGCACATAGTAAGGCAGATGATGCTACACGGCAATGCTAGTATGGATACAATCCTCAAGACCATCCAATGTTTCGAGGCGGCTAACGAAGAAGGCCACAATTACCTCAAAGCACATGGATTGCACTTCGTCGAATATGTTGGCTCTGGATCTGGCTCTGGTAATGCTGGAGATGATAACAACTCGGTGTTGGACGCAATCGGAACAAATGCCAACACACCAGCCTCCCTAAGACATTCCATGACATCGGCAGAATTCCGGGTGTTTGAAGCAGAAATTGAAGAGGAGATCAACTCCAAGGCTGCGCAAGAAGGAGAAGGTCTAGTTCTAAGTCCCTACAAAAGCATGGATGAGAGATACGACAAAAACTCTCCCGAACTGCAAGATAATATGGATCTCAGAGAAAATCCTGACGTCCAGATGTCCGAGAGTACTGATAGATGCTTGACTCCAGGAATCAGACCCAAAGCCATCTTTGATATGGGTGCCAATAAGGCTAAGAAGGCAAAGAAGAAGAAGACTCTGGCCAAAGATCCTTCGGTTGTGGAGATAGTTGCCGAAGAATACGCGAAGGACTGAGACGACACTCTGATCGCCGAAGAAACAAAAAGACTCCGGTGGATGGACACGTGGTTACCCCTGGTGCCCGTGAAATTCTCGGAGACTTACTCACAACACTGCAACCGCCTCAGATCTCACGCCAGACGATTTTGAGGAAAGGGCCCAGGCCCTAGAAGCGCATCGCTAGGTGCTCTTAGATGAAGCCACTCATCTCATCGAGGAGAAAGAGCGTATTGTAGAAGCAAGACAATACTACTCCCTACAACATCAGAACACCCGAAATGGCCCTGAGCTGGCCAAGAAAAATCTAGAAGTTCACAAGACTCTATTTGAGGGAAACAAAGCAAACATAGTCGTGGGATAGCCTCGGATCGATAGCAAGGGAAACCGGGTGTATAACATGTCGGTAGAAAATACTGCTATGGTCCGAGAGATCCTAGCAAATAATCCAACTCTAGAGCAGGTCTGGATGAGTGTAGCACTACTCAACAAGGGCCTATAACAACTAATGGCCGACACATCCTTCATTGGAAAGCTAGTCTCCAAATCCGACCAATGTCGCAGGGACACGTCTTTGCAGCATGACATAAGGCCCCGTTAGGAGCCAGATCGGAGCCACCGTTCTGACCCTCGGGATGACGCCTACTCAAGAATCAGCTCTTCAGGATAGTGGCAAAGAACCGCACGTGGTTGGAGCAATGTTGCCCCGGCCACAGAGCGAGACACCGTAGCAGCAATGGTTCCACAACAACCTCCCCGACAACAGAGATCACCGTAGGGAAGAAGATGAACCATGACGTCCGGAGCAGGACCAACAAAGAATGCCACCTCCTAGACACACAAGCTGTCCGGCTGAGCCTCACCATAATGATAGCAACGACGGACAAAGGAACGACGAAAACCACACCGGATCAAGCCGGCATGGTGGCCGTCACCACGAAACCCCAGATGGAGGATGGCGATCAGCTAGAAATAACCCACCAGCATGACCCTCTCCACCAAGAAGCACCCATAATAGCTCCCATGGAGGCCAGGGAGGACGCCGAGGTGGAGGAGGTGGTGGAGGAAGCAGAGACCCGGCACCACAACACCGTAGCCACAACGAACATCCGAGATGGTGCGCCCTATCTCCAAGTAATGCCAGGCACTAGATCAACTCAAACATAGAGGCGCGATGCTACGAGTCGGACAACATATACGTGGGTCCAAAATTCTTTGGTCCACGGATCTGACAAACAAATTTTTCGGAAGGATTTTCTATCTCAAGGCACATTCAACCCTACGATGGTGTGGCTCGGCTAGACACCTGGCTCCATGATTTCTTCCAGGCCTGGTGCATCGCCAAAGAAGGAAACATCTTGGTCGTAGTTTGGTATCTCCCACTGATGCTGCTGAAGACAGCTCGATCATGGCTCAATGAACTCCTAGAAAACACAATTCACAATTGGTATGACATGCAAATTGTGTTCTTTCAGAATTCCAAAGGTACATACAAGAGGCCCTACACGGTCGGAGATCTGAAGCATTGCACCCAGAAACATGGGGAAACTTTCCGAGAATACCTCAGACAATCGGTCGACACGAAGAACTCCTGTGAGGGAGTAAACGACCAGACCGCGATCGATGCTTTCATCGCAGGGCTCCCAATCGGATTACTGTGTCACCGGCTAAAGCACGGCAAAATCACTAATTTGGGAGAGTTGATAGAAATGGCAAGAAAATATGTAGATGCTGATGATGATTTAGAGGGACTGATGAACGCCCTGGCCATACCATAGTCGGCTAAGCAGCTGAAGCAGTAGCTGGCTCAGAAATGTAAGAACACCTCGGAAGAAAAACCCAATCTGGAAACCATGACTATCAATGCAACTTTCAGGTCTGGAGGACGAGGAGGCCGTAGAGGCAGACGGGCACGAGGCCATGGAACTTCCCGTGTCCAAGGTAGAGGAAACTAGCAACCTGGCAATACCAACTCTTGGGCCGATATTGCCAATAATACGTGTGCGCATCACCTAGATAGCAACGAAGGTTCGTCCCACATGAAGGCTGAGTGTCGTTTCAATGACGACAGCAAGAAAGACGAATCTGCTTGCTATAGGGCCAAGCTACAAAAAAGGAAAGAAAAAGTCTGACAAAGAAAAAGAGTCCAAGGAAGATTCTAACATGGAGGAGGCTGATACCTCAAATCCCAAGTCATATGGAAAGAACACCTTCCCAACCAAGAAATACACCTATGTCTGCTTCCTCGGATCTCAACCCACTAAGGTCAAAAAGGCAGTAATGCATGAGCCCAACGCAACTGTTCCGGTTGTCCCCTGTTTTTGGACTGGTCAGAAGTAACAATTACCTTTGACCGAAGTGACCATCTGCTTAAACCACACAGGCAAGGAAAGTATGCTCTAGCCATCAATCCACTGATCGAGGCTATGGGTTCTCCAAGACTCTCATGGATGGAGGCAGGAGCATTAACATCCTCTACGTCGAAACACTACACTGTATGAAGATATTGGAAACACAGCTGGATCACAGCACTGTGGATTTCCATGGAGTTGTCCCAGGAATACAAGCGAACTCTCTAGGAGAGATTACTCTGGACGTTACTTTTGGAATGCCCAGCAACTATCGGACTGGTCTTTGGGCGTCCGGCTTACTGGTCTTTCATGGATAGCCCTTGCTATATCTACAACATGTTAAAAATTCCAGGTCCTAATGGCATCATCACGATCTGGGGAAACCTGAAGAAAGCATGATATGCAAAGACGGAGTAGCTGCCTTTGCTGAAGCCGTACTACACGCCGAGGAGTACCAGGAGATCAAGAAGAACATTGACCTATCCGAGGTGCCCGTGATGAATAAGGAGATGCTTAAGCCGACTCTGGAGTTCAAGGCATCGGGAGAGACAAAGACCACACCATTGAATGACGACGATCCCTCCAAGGTGACCCAGATAGGAGTAGGCTTAGGCCGCGCATAGGAAAGCATGCTGCCGAGTTCCTCAAAGCTAATAAAGGTATCTTCGCATGGAAACCTTCTAACATGACCAGAGTACCTAGGGAACTTGCTGAGAACTCTTTAAACGTGTATCCTAACTCTAAACCCGTCAAACAGTCCTTATGATGTTTTGACGATGAAAAGTGCGAAGCAATAGCTAAGGAGTTAGCATGGCTAGAGTTAGCCAGATTTATCAAAGAGGTCATCCACACTAAGAGGTCGGCCAATCCTGTAATGGACCATAAAAAGGACACTACTGATTTAAGAATGTGTGTTGATTATACTGCCTTGAACAAGGCTTGTCCCAAAGATCTGTTTGCTCTTCCTAGAATCAACCAAGTTATTGATTCGATAGCAGGATCTAAACTCCTATGTTTTCTCGACGCATATTCCGGCTATCACCAAATACAAATGAAGGTGTCAAACAAATTAAAGACTTTGTTCATCACCCCCTTCGGAATCTTCTGCTATGTAGTGATGCGTTTTGGGCTAAAAAACGCAGGACCTACATAACAACACACTATGCAGCGTTGCCTGCATGATCAAATCGGAGGCAATCTACATGCATATGTTCATGACATAGATGTGATATCCAAAAAGAAGAAAACATTAATTTTCGACATGGAGGAAACATTCACAAATCTATGAAAATGTAACATAATTCTTAACTTGAAGAAGTGTTTCTTTGGAATCTCAGCTGGAAAATTGTTAGGTTTCATCGTGTCTCAGAGAGGCATAGAGGTAAATCAAGATAAGATAAAGGCTATACTCAACATTACCAGGGCGACTCGCCTGAAGGATGTACAATGGCTCACTAGCTGCATCGCTGCGGTTAGTCGGTTTGTAAGCCGGCTTAGTGAAATAGTGCACCACTATACAGGCTCTTGAAGAAGACAAAGAAATTCATTTGGACCAACGAAGCTCAAGCTGCACTCTTGGACCTAAAAGCCGTACTTTCATCTGCCCCTATCCTTGCAGCACCGGAACCTCAGGAACTGATGTTGCTCTACATATCTACGACAAATAAAGTCATTAGTGTAGTAATGGTGGTGGAACGACCAGAGGAAAAATAGGAACAGTTGGTGCAGCGTATGACTTACTGCCTCAGTGAGGTCCTGGCTGAATCAAAACAGTGGTATCCTCATTACCAAAAGTTAGCCTATGGTGTGTTCTTCGCATCCAGAAAGCTACGACACTATTTTTCAAGAGCACAAGATTATCATGGTGAGCACAGTTCCCATGAGAGACATAATCAACAATAGCGATGCCACATGACACGTTGCTAAGTGTGGAATTGAGCTAGAAGCTTTTGACATTGAATATAAACCTCGTACAACAATCAAATCCCAAATACTTGCTGATTTTGTCGCTGATTGGATAGAAACGGCAGAAAATACAAATGTCCTAGAGTTGGAATATTGGACCTTGCACTTTGACCGATAAAAAGCACTCGGGTGGTTGGGGGCTAGCGTGGTACACAAATCACCCCAAGGAGACTATTCTATGTTTTGCAGATTCATTTCACGATGATAAATAACATTGCCGAATATGAATCCCTACTGCATGGAATTCGAATCACAAAAGACATCGGCATTCACCGACTCATGTGGTATGGAGATTTAGATTTAGTTGCTCAGCAAGTATCTGACATCTGTAGGGAAAATAATCACATGGCAGCATATCGAGCTGTCGTGGATGAACTAGAAAAATTGTTCGAAGGGTTTGAAGTCTAACACATTCCTCGGATAGAAAATGAGGAAGCAGATGCACTATCAAGAATAGGTTCTACACGGAAAATGGTCCTAGATGGTGCTTTTCTGGAGCACCTCAGAGTTCCCTCTATCACAGGAGTTGATGAGGAGTATCCTACCAAATCCGACTCACCACTCATAGCATTTCTGGCTGTAATTCTTAGCTGGACAAAACCCTACCTTGAATTCTTGGTAGAAGGCAAATTACCTGAAGACGAAGTACTGAGATGATAGATCATTCGACGAGCGAAATCCTACACAATAATTAGTGGTGAGCTCTATAGGCGGAGTGTATCTGGGGTTTTTCAGCGTTGTGTTTATCCGGAAGAAGGAGTGGAAATCCTAAGGGAAATCCATGGAGGCGAATGCGGACATCATGCCGCAGCCAAATCTTTCGTGGCAAAAGCTTTTCAACAAGGATTTTTCTAGCTTACAACTAAGGAAGATGCCGAGTGATTAGGCAAGACGTGCAAAGTCTACCAAAAATACGCCAAACAAGCCCATGTTCTAGCTGATCAGCTGCGAACAATTTTGATTCCATGGCCCTTTGCGGTCTAGGGGCTTGACATGGTAGGACCATTTAAACGGGATCCAAGTGGATTTACTCACCTACTAGTTATGGTGGATAAATGTACGAAATGGATTGAGGCTAAACCCGTCACAAGTTGTGATGGAGGAACAACCAAAAGATTCGTCGAGGATGTCATAATCCGATTCGGCTATCCACATAGTATTATTACATACAACGGGAGCAACTTTTCAAGTGGAGAACTTGCTGAGTTTTGCAAAGATCAAGGGAACAGACTCGATATTGCACCAGACCCACAACACAAGCCAATGGACAAGTCAAAAGGGCAAATGGTCTAATTCTATAGGGCCTCCGTCCTAGACTCGAAGCACCACTTCATCGTGTTGCGGGGGCTTGAGCGGATGAATTGCCATTTTTGTATGGAGTTTACGAACTACTCCCAACAGGTCAATCGGATATACACCTTTTTTCTTGGTCTACGGTGCAGAGGCAGTTCTTCCGAGTGATCTTATCCATCTTTCTCCCCGAGTCGCTGCGTATGTCGAAGAAGATGCCGAAGTTGCTCAACAAAATGACCTTGATATACTCGAGGAAGTTCGTGACATTACTGAATAGAGATCTATAGCCTATTAGCAGAAGTTTTGCAAGTATCATATTCAGAGAGTCAAAAATTGATCTTTAAGAAAGGCGATCTAGTTCTCCGACTTGTGAAAAAAAGAAAGCACAAACTTTCCCCAAAATGGGAAGGGCCCTTTATGGTTAGTAGGGTATTGCACAATGGTTCATACTACCTAACATACATGAGGCCAGAAAAAGAAAGAACTACTACTAAGAAGAGGAAGAGAGCTAGAGGTAGTACATACCAAGATAAGATAGACCCTCCATGGAATATTTCTTAGCTACGCCCCTTTTATTCTTAAAATTTCTTTCTTTGTAATTATATCAATGTACATGATCAAAGTGAAATAAAGTATTGGTCTCCTCAATGTTTTTTTGGTGATGTTTTTAAAGTACCATCTTATTTCCGAATGATCATGTCATAGTCAAAAATCCCAGGATACTTGAATGTACTTTATGGTCATGTTTGTTCTTGTTAGATTTCTGATTCTAAATAAAAGCTACCCTAGGGTGTAAGTCTCATTTTCTATTTATACTTTGGTTTTGGTCTGATTGCTAGACGCGGGTATTTACCGAGTAGTGATTTCTTGGTACTAGAGGCTAGCTTTGATTCCGGGTTTAAACTGGCTTAGCAATTGAGCTCCATTGCTCGGCAAAGTTTTCGTGCTAAAGGTTTGTCGGCTCACGAAAGGGACGAGGCAGAAAGCCAAATAAACAATAAGTATTAAAAAAAAGTGCTTAAGTATTTTTCAAGCACAAAACAAAATATTGCATGCTAGAAGTAAAATTATTAGTTCTTACATAGTGATGACCCACAAGTATAGGGGGTGTATCGCAGTATTTTTGATAAGTAAGAGTGTCGAACCTAACGAGGAGTAGAAGGTGTTGATGAGTGGCTTGGAGCAGGAATTCTCTGTAAATACTTGGCAAACGGATTTTTAGGGGTTTTTGATAATGCAGGTGAATAAGTACAAGTAAATAAAAGACAATAATAATAGATGCAGCAAGTGGCCCAATCCTTTCTTTAGCAAAGGACAAGCCGGTTGTATTACTTAAGACGACCAAACATTCTCGAGGACACACGGGAATATCATCAAGTGTTTTCGCTTCATATAGTTGATTAATCTTCTTTAGTTTGCTAAGTGTTGTGTGGGTGAACTTGTGCTAATGTACCGACCTTCCTAGGACTAATACATACTTGTGATTATACCCCTTGCAAGCATCCGCAAGTACAAGAAAGTAATTAAGGTAGAAACCTAACCACAACTTTAAACTCTAAGACCCTGACACCCCTTGTGCAAAGGTTTCCTAACGGGGGTTCAGGTTTCTGTCACTCCGGCAACCCCTACGATTAGTAGTCAACTACACAATGCATTCCCCTTGGCCCATATAGGTGAAGTGTCATGTAGTCGATGTTCACATGACACCACTAGAAGAAATACACCATAACTTAAATATCAAACTATTGAATCTTTCTCAACACAATTCCACTACTAACAACGTGACTTCTCCTATGTCCTCAAGAACTAAACGAACTACTCACAAGACATCATATGGATCAAGATCAGAGATGAAATAATGATATGTAACAATCTGAACATAAACGATAATTCAATGGTTCACTCAATAGCATCAACTACAAGGAGTAATCAACACCGAGAAAGTTTCCCCTAAGAACTATGCAAGATTCAACCCAATTGTTACAACGGTATCGAGTGGTGATGACGGTGCTGGTGGAGATGATGGTGGTGATGATGATGATAATTATCCCGATGAAGTCCAGCTTGATGGTGGTGTTGATGGCGACGATCTCCCCTCTCAGGGAAGGAATTCCCCCGGCAGAATTCTATGCTTTGAGAGATCTTTCTCTCTCGTAGTTTTCACCACAGGCGGCGTAATCTTTCCGTGGTCGCTCCCGGTATTAGGGTTCGTGGGGATAATATACGCCAGGAGAGCACAGGTGGGCAGGTGGCCACACCACCTGCTGTCGTGGCCTAGGATTGCCCGCGCCAGGGGGTGGTGTGGGCCCCCTGTGGCCCATCTCCACTCCCCCTTCTGGCAATCTTCGTCTTCTAGAAAAATAGAATTTTCCATGTATTTTCCCGGATTTTCTGATCTTCGCAAATTTCACCTCCAAACAGCCCCTTTTGCATCAGAATCCTGACTGTAGCGGTCCACGCTCCAAAAGTCATTAACCATGCAAAAATAGATGAAATAACATAAGTATCATCTCTTAATATGAAATATATCAATGAACAACAGTAAATTATGATATAGAATAGTGATGCAAAATGGACGTATCAACACCCCCCAAGCTTAGACTTCGCTTGTCCCCAAGCAAAAACTGAGCTCAGTAAACATGACATCATGTTTATGGAGTGAAGAGTCGATAAAAGAATACGGACAAGAAACATCACATTTATCAATACATAAATCATAATAGAAGACAACTCACTATTATATAACTTATCTTGCAATAAGTAATGGAAACACCATAAAGATACATAAAGTAAATAACAATTGGTAATGGCAAACTTAGCGCTTGGTCGAAGAATAGTTGACAATTTGTAGGAGTTCACACATAAAGGGTTTTCAATCATAGCTTCCAAAGTAATAAACACTAAGATAAGAGCAATGTGCAAAACAAGGAACAAAAGAAACATGATTGATAAATCATCATATGAATGAATGAAACACAACAACTCAAAATACTTGCTTGAGATAGAAGCTAATAGGTTTACTGACTCAACTAAAAAGGTAAAAGATAGGCCCTTTGCAGAGGGAAGTAGGGATTTCAAGTTTCATAAAGAGCTTCCAAAAATTATGGTACTTATTAGCTTTCATCTCTCATTGACCCTATCATAGGCATCTTTAGGTGATTAAGGTTAAAGTGATCAAATATGAGGATATGCTTGACAAGTTGTAAGTTGAAAATCTCATGTCCCTTGATTACGAGGGCCGCTCCTCATGCTACTCAAGTTTAGTTACCGGCAAGTCCTTGTAATAGTAAGTATATGTGTATCATAGAGAACCGCCAACGGGGTACCCCTTGCCCGATGATACGGAAGAATCCCCATATCAAAATGACAAGGCAAGCAGACAACAAGCATCTCAGCAATCTTCGTATTTACCATGGGAAAATGGTGCTTTTTTCTCTCTTTCCTCTTTTCTCATCTTTTTTTTCTGTTTTCTCAATCTCTATCTATTTTTATATAAGAAGAATGCTTCATAGATTACTCATTATGGTTACACTGTAGGTTTCCACCATGATTAGGCATGGATTAGACTAGCGGCCCAGGCGTTTCTCTAACACACATACATAATTCCATGGACTTACAAGCTCCCCTTTCATTTCACACCGACGACATCCATAAACAAAAGAGCATGATATCAACTAAATAAAGTGCAATGTTGAAAGTGTTCCCCATGACATCATGGTTCTGCTAATTCACAACTTACAAAGCGCAAGCATATACGCAACATAGATGGGCACAATGGTTCAAGTTTATTAAGTGCAAGAAAGTAAAGTGTGCCATCAAGTTCGTGAGATCTTTAATCACTTATTTTCACATAACAAGTTTAATTCAGAAGGTAGATAAAAACATGAATTTACTTGGAATAGCAATAGTGCTAGTAGGTAGGTATGGTGGACACAAATGGCATAGGTTTTGGTTTAAGGATTGGATGCACGAGAAGCATACCCTCTCAATATAGGTTTTTGGCTAGAAAGGTTGGGTAGCAAGCATAATAGTTGAAGGAAAAAAACAAACATACAAGTGATAAAAACAAACATGCAATCTTCCTTGGAAGCACAAAAGATCTTAACTAGAGAATACTAAGCTCATGAGCCATCAAGAAAGAAAGATGATGAAATTATATTTCTTAAGAGTACTTTTATCTTTTTATTCAATTCTCAAATAGTGTTGCTACTGACCAGAGCCAGGTTTGCCAAAGCGAACTAAATTTACTTAATGATCCTAGAGTGATACCAATACTAACAACAAGATCAATCATATAAGAGAAATTGCAAACTAAAATAAGATATGCAAAAAGTAAATGATAGAACTTCTCATTAATACTCCATAACGGTAACTCACACCAAGGGATATGTAGATAACTAACGAGAGGGGAGACACTTCCATAATGCAAACCATCCTATATGATAACTTCTCTATTCATGATATGACTCTACTTAAAAAGGTAAAAAGATAAAAGATAGTGATGTGATACCGCGACACTCCCCTAAGCTTGGAACAAACCAAGGGGATGCCAAAACCTGATGACGAATTACTTCTTCAGTGGTGGTAGTATTCTCTCATCATCGTTCTACTTCCAAGATAAGGGCTCCCCATCAACAAAAGACATCCTGGTCTCCATCATCCTGAAACTAGTAGCATCACTTATGCATTTAAACCTAACCTCATACTCACAGTTTTGGTTTTGCATGTCGTAGAGCTGTGCTTGAAGTTGGTTGTTCGTTCGGTGGAGTGAGAGAATTTCATCCTTAAGCTCAGCAGCCTCCTTTTGGTGCTCGGTAATGAGTTCGGAACAAATCTTATGGATGATATCCACTTCGCGTTCCGCCATCTTACTGTACCTAAAGACTTCTTGCTCCAATGCTTCCATCCTATCCTCCAGATTTCCTTCACCTTTAGGGCCCTGAACCTCTTTTATTTGTACCTTCCCATCTTCGAGCAACAACTCCTTGGGATGAATCTTCAACTCCCGCATGTATGGGTTGATGATGTCCGCGGAGGGATCTCCCTTGGCTGATCCAGAGAAGGACATTGTGGCTCCAAAACTGAGATTCTACCTGTCAGAAACAGATCAAAATGAAAACACGACGAGAACACGATATACAAACCTCGGGGGATCTGGGGGATTATATATTACAAATTTTTACAACAAAAGGAAGGTACTGGGAGAAAACGGGTCGGAGACGGAGTTCGAGGTGGCCACACCACCTGCTGGCGCAGCCAGGGGGCCGCGCCAGGGGGTGGTGTGAGCCACCCTGGCTCCGTTTCTGTCCATCTTTCGCTTCGTTGCTTTCCTTGTTGGATAAAAACTCCAAAAATATAACTGGATAGAATTTTCGTGGAACTTTTCTTACCAGAACTGTTACCTATTCGAAAATGGACTCTGTAGGTCTCTGAATTTGGTCTTTGATAAATTTTTCTAGAGTTACTACTTGAATAGCATCAATATCTTCATTGTAAGAATCTCCAGTAATATAGTGCTTGAGTCGCTGACCATTCACCACTTGTGTAGTGTTATCTTTTAAAGAATAAATTTTTATTGCACCTGAACGATATACTTCTTTGATAACAAAAGGTCCTTCCCATTTTGAAAGTAGTTTCCCTGCAAAAAATCTGAGACGAGACCTATACAATAGAACCTTCTCACCAACATGGAACTCTCTCTTAAGAATTTTCCTGTCATGCCATCTTTTAATTTTTTCCTTAAAGAGTCTAGCATTCTCATATGCTTCACTCCTCCATTCATCCAACGAACTTAATTCAAATAATCTTTTCTCAGCAGCAAGTTTGTAGTCTCTATTAAGTTCTTTCACTGCCCAATAAGCTTTGTGTTCTAATTCTAAAGGCAGGTGGCAAGCTTTCCCATAAACCATTTTGTAAGGAGACATTCCCATAGCGTTTTTATAGGTAGTCCTATAAGCCCATAAAGCATCGTTCAACTTTTTAGTCCAATTTTTTCTAGATCTATTAACAGTCTTTTGCAAGATGGATTTAATTTCTCTATTTGATAACTCTACTTGTCCACTAGTTTGGGGATGATAAGCTGAAGCAATTCTATGATTAACATCATATTTAGCAAGGGTCTTTCTAAAACCACCATGAATGAAATGAGAACCTCCATGAGTCATAAGATACCTAGGCACTCCAAACCTAGGAAAGATAATATCCTTCAGCATTTTTAAAGAGGTCTCCCATCAACACTTTTTGTAGGTATGGCTTCTACCCACTTAGTAACATAGTCAACAATGACAAGAATATGGGTATAACCTTTTGAAGGGGGAAAAGGACCCATAAATTCGAATCCCCAACAATCAAATGGTCCAATAACTAGAGAGTAATTCATAGGAATCTCATTGCGTCTAGAAACGTTACCAACTCGTTGGCACTCATCAGATGATAAGACAAATTTTCTTGCATCTTTAAAAAGGGTAGGCTAGTAAAAACCTGATTGTAGCACCTTCTGTGATGTTCTATCTCCCGCATGATGTCCTCCATAGGCACTACCATGACATTTCTGCAATATTTCCTTTTTTTTCATATTCTAGAACACATCTTCGCATAATACCATCTACTCCTTCTTTATATAAATGTGGGTCATCCCAAAAATAATGCCTCAAATTGTAAAAGAACTTCCTTCTTTGTTGAGCTGTAAAAGTTGGAGGCAAATACTTGGAGACAATAAAGTTAGCATAATCAGCATACCAAGGGCTCCCTCACGAGCTTACCCCTACTGCAGCCAACTGTTCATTTGGGAAACTATCATTAACAGGCATAGGATCAAAAGAGATGTTTTCCAATCAAGATAAATTATCAGCAACAGGATTTTCAGCACCTTTCCTATCTACAATATGTAGGTCAAACTCTAGTAAGAGCAGCACCCATCTAATAAGCCTAGGCTTAGCATCTTTCTTCGTCATAAGGTACTTAATAGCAGCATGATCATTATGAATAGTAACTTTTGAGTCAACAATATAAGGTCTAAACTTATCACAAGCAAAGACAACAACTAAGAATTCTTTTTCATTAGTAGCATAATTCTTTTGAGCAGCGTCAAGAGTCTTACTAGCATAATGTATAACATTTAACTTTTTATCTATTCGTTGCCCAAGGACAGCACCTACAGCAAAATCACTAGCATCACACATGATTTCAAAGGGTAAGCTCCAATCAGGTGGTTGAACAATAGGAGCAGTAGTTAAAGCCTTCTTTAGAGTTTCAAAAGCTTCCTTACAATCATCATCAAAAACAAAGGGTACATCCTTTTGAAGAAGATTAGTGAGGGGTTTTGATATCTTAGAGAAATCTTTAATAAACCTTCTATATAAACCAGCATGACCAAGGATACTACGAATACCTTTGACGTCTCTTGGACAGGGCATTTTCTCAATTGCCTCAACTTTAGCTCTATCAACTTCTATGCCTCTTTCGGAATTCTTATGTCCAAGGACAATACCTTCATTGACCATGAAGTGGCATTTCTCCCAATTAAGAACAAGATTAGTTTCTTCACATCTCTGCAAAACTTTACCAAGGTTGTGCAGACAATTATCAAAAGAAGTTCCATAGACAGAAAAATCATCCATCAATACTTCCACAATTTCCTCACAAAAACCATGAAAGCTAGCAGACATGCATCTTTGAAAAGTAGCAGGAGCATTACACAAACCAAAAGGCATACGTCTATAAGCATAGGTTCCATAAGGGCATGTAAAAGTAGTTTTTTCTTGATCTTGTTGTTTAACAGCAATTTGAGAAAACCCAGAGTATCCATCAAGAAAACAAAAATGGGTCTTTTTAGACAACCTTTCTAACATTTTATCAATAAAAGGAAGTGGGTAATGATCTTTCTTAGTAACTTTGTTAACTTTTCTGAAATCAATGCACATCCTATAACCCACTACTATTCTTTGGGGAATAAGGTCATAATTATCATTAGGCACAACGGTAATTACCCCTTTTTAGGGACACAATGAACATGACTAACCCATTCACTATCAGCAATAGGATACATAATACCAGCATCAAGGAGTTTTAATACCTCGTTTCTTACCACTTCCTTCATCTTAGGATTCAAACAACGTTGATGTTCAACCACTCGCTTTGCATCTGGTTCTATATTGATAGCATGATGACATATAGTAGGAGAAATCCCCTTTAAATCATCCAGAGTATAGCCCATAGCTCCTCGGTGTTTGTTCAATACCTCCAATAATCTTTCCTCTTCCTTCCCAGAAAGTTTAGAACTAATAATAATAGGATATATTTTATTCTCATCAATGTAAGCATATTTAAGATCATTAGGTAAAGGTTTTAGATCAAAAACCGGATCCATTTTAGGTGGCAATGTGGTACCCAAATCTTCCACAGGCAAGTTATGCTTAAACATCTTTGGTTGACGACGGAGAATCTTGTCAATCTCATTTCTTTCTTTCATGAAGATTTCACTTTTGTGGTCTTCCATAAATTGCTGCAAAGCATTGTTAGGAGCAAGAGAGATAGAAGCAAGTTGTTCAACTCTATAATCCTCATTAGGGGATTCATTTTCACAAGGAACTTTAGTAAATTTCGAAAAATTAAACTCATAAGATTCCCCATCAAATTTAGTTAAAATTTTCTCCCTTTACAGTCTATAATGGCTCCACATGTGTTCAAGAAAGGTCTACCAAAAATGATAGGAAAGGTTTTACTAGCAGCTGAACCAAGTACTAGAAAATCAGCAGGATATTTAATCTTACCACAAAGAACTTTGACATCTCTTACAATACCAATTGGGGAGATGGTCTCTCTATTAGCAAGGTGAATAACCACATCAATATCTTCTAGTTTGCAAGGACTAATTTCATGCATAATTTCTTTATAAAGCTCGTAAGGAATAGCACCTAAACTTGCACCAATATCACATAAACCATAATAGCAATGATCACCAATTCTAACAGAAAGCACAGGGACACTAGTCTTTTTAGTTCTATTTGGATGTGTGACGATATTAGAAGCATCCTCACAGAAGACAATGTGTCCTTCTTCTACACTTTTAGTGACTAGGTCTTTCACAATTGCTACTCCAGGTTCAATGTTTATTTGTTCATCAGGTTTTACAGTTCTCTTTGTACTTTTATTAATTACACTAGTTATCATAGGGTGCTCCTTTACCTTATCCGGGAAGGGTATTTTCTCGATATAAGTTTCAGGTAAGATGTGGTCAATAGTGCAAAATTCAGTACTTCTAATAGGAACATAATCAACAATATCTTTATATGGTGCATGATACTTGTTTCATTCCTTTTTTAGGAATTTCAATATAAGAGGCAAAAGCCTTAAAACAATTTGCAATAACTTGAGAATTAAGACCATAAGCATTTTTAATATTCTAAAAGTCATCAGTTCCCATAAAAGATTCAATGCATTCATAATCCTAATTTATGCCTGACTTTCTTCCTTTGTCATTCTCCCATGCTTCAGCATTGTCTTTAATACGGTCTAGAAGATCCCATTTAGCTTCTTCTTCCATGTGTGTAAATGATCTAGAACAAGAGGCATCCAATAAATCCTTATCTTGAAGAGAAAGCCTTGCATAAAAGTTATTGATAATAATATTGTGAGGGAGCTCATGAATAGGACATTTGAGCATTAGTAACTTCAATCTCCCCCAAGCTTGAGCTGTACTCTCTCCATCAAGAGGCCAAAAGTTGTATATTTGATTCCGATCTTTATGAATCTCACTAGGAGGATAAAATTTTGAATAAAAGAGAGGCATATTTCCTCCCATCCAAGAGATTGGCCATTCTTCAGCAGCTTATACAATTCCTCAGCTCTTCCTTTCAGTGATAATGAGAATAACTTCTTCTTGACTTGATCTGTTGTAATACCTGCACACTTGAACAACCCACATAATTCGTGTATAAAGAGCAAATGATCACCGGGATGGAGAGTTCCATCTCCAAAATAGTAGTTATCCATAACACGATCAATAATTCTTGTAGGTATTTTAAAAGTATCATTCTCAGCAGGCGGTGGTTCATCTACTACCTTAGCAGTGGTAGTAGCATTACGAAATAAGAAACTCAGCGAATTATCCATATTGAAATAAAGAAACTAACAAAAGTAAACAATACTCACAGTAGAAGTTTCCTTTACCAGTTCCACTCTCCATAGCGCTTCACTCCCCGGCAACGGCGCTAGAAAATAGACTTGACGACGCACAAGTATAGGGGGTGTATCGCAGTATTTTCAATAAGTAAGAGTGTCGAACCCAACGAGGAGCAGAAGGTTTGATGAGTGACTTGGAGCAGGAATTTTCTATAAATACTTAGCAAACGGATTTTTAGGGGTTTTTGATAATGCATGTAAATAAAGTACGAGTAAATAAAAGATAATAATAATAGATGCAGCAAGTGGCCCAATCCTTTCTTTAGCAAAGGACAAGTCGGTTGTATTACTTAAGATGACCAAACATTCTCGAGGACACATGGGAAGATCGTCAAGTGCTTTCGCTTCATATAGTTGATTAATCTTCTTTAGTTTGCTAAGTGTTGTGTGGGTGAACCTGTGCTAATGTACCGACCTTCCTAGGACTAATACATACTTGTGATTATACCCCTTGAAAGCATCCGCAAGTACAAGAAAGTAATTAAGGTAGAAACCTAATGACAGCTTTAAACTCTAAGACCCTGACATCCCTTGTACAAAGGTTTCCTAACGGGGGTTCATGTTTCTGTCACTCCGGCAACCCCTACGATTAGTATCCAAATAAACAATACATTTTCCTTGGACCATATAGGTGAAGTGTCATGTAGTCGATGTTCACATGACACCACTAGAAGAAATACACCATAACTTAAATATCAAACTATTGAATCTTTCTCAACACAATTCCACTACTAACAACATGACTTCTCCCATGTCCTCAAGAATTAAACGAACTACTCACAAGACATCATATGGATCAAGATCAGAGATGAAATAATGATATGTAACAATCTGAACATAAACGATAATTCAATGGTTCACTCAATAACATCAACTACAAGGAGTAATCAACACCGTGAAAGTTTCCCCTAAGAACTATGCAAGATTCAACCCAATTGTTACAGTGGTATGGAGTGGTGATGACAGTGCGGGTGGAGATGATGGTGGTGGTGGTGATGATGATGATGATGATACCGATGAAGTCCAGCTTGATGGTGGTGTCGATGGCGACGATTTCCCCTCTCCGGGAAGGAATTCCCCTAGCAGAATTCTGTCTGCCGGAGAGATGTTTCTCTCTTTGTAGTTTTCCGCCCCGCAGAGGTGGCGAAATCTTTCTGTGGTTGCTCCCCAGGTATTAGGGTTCCGTGGGGATAATATACGCCAGAGGGGAGAGCCTGGAGTGGGCCAGGGTGGCCACACCACCTGCTGGCACGACCTAGGGTTGCCCGCGCCAGGGGGTGGTGTGGGCCCCCTGTGGCCCATCTCCACTCCCCTTCTAGCAATCTTCATCTTCTGGAAAATAGAATTTTCCATGTATTTTCCTGGATTTTCCGATCTTCGCGAATTTCGCCTACAAACAACCCCTTTTCCATCAGAATCCTAAATACAACGGTCCATGCTCCAAAAGTCATCAACCATGCAAAAATAGATGAAATAACATAAGTATCATCTCTTAATATGAAATATATCAATGAATAACAGTAAATTATGATATAGAATAGTGATGCAAAATGGACGTATCACATAGCAGCACCCCAAAATGAATAAGTTTAGCCATTACATTAGAAGCTTGTTTCGGAATGTTACGGGAGAAGGATATGTCGGCTCGCTAGTACCATCACCCCAGCCACCCTGACCTTTTTCTGAACGGGGACGTCGGACTCTGTCTCTTCATCATCATCATCAGGAATTTCATCATCTTCGGTTGGGGGGGGGGGGTTGGAGGTACTTTGACAGGATTGAAAAATGGCTTCTCGTAGTTGGTTGCATTGGCTACACAACAAGCATATCCGACACACAAATCCCTGATTTCACCAACATTCTGAAGCTTGCCATCTTCATCAACAATCGAATATCCCTTGGTAGCTCGCTAGATTTCCATGTTTCCATGGTGGCTCATTACCATTGTGAGGGCATTCTACGCTGTTGTGCGGGTGACGAGGGTTTAACTCATCAATGGCCATTGTTATGGACTTGGGTTTTGGAGAAGGAGGGAGCGCTGGAGGCATCAGTCAGCTAGCAAACAAGCACATAGGGATGCAAGGTTTACCCAGGTTCAGGCCTCGTAGAGGTCCCTACTCCTGCTTGTCTGCTCTTGGAATTAACGAAGGAATCGAAGATTACAGGGGTGCGCAGATGCAATCTGGCGAGAGTTGTGGAAAACGAGGGTTGCATGTGTCCTCCTCGCCGCCCCCTCGTATCCTTTATATAGATAGGCTAGGTCTCGGGTAGCAGGTCGAGTCAGTTACAGATTAGGGTTTTCCCTTTGAACTTTCTATCTTAAGCTTCTTCTTGTCTCGAAAGCAATCGAGAGTCCGTGGGCCACTCAAATTCCATATTAGGCCTTGGCAACACCGTGGGCTTCTGCTGTATCCAGGCCATATATACCAAACTCAAGTACCTGTAGGGTATACCCATGTCAGTAGCCCCTGCGTGTCCAGTGGAATCGCATATTCGACTAGGGACTTTATGAAGCCTTTTGAGTGCATGATTGAGTGTTTTTCGAGTGTTCAGTTCATGTCATAGGGATTGTTGATATGCGTGCCTGATTTAGCCGATGTATCAGTATCAATTAACTGCCTTAGGACAAAACAACGCAATCTACTCAAACTCGAGTCCCCGTACTCGAATTCAGAAAAGTGCTGGTGTAATTCGACTCAGGCCATGGAGGTCTTACAGGAGTCGAATTCCAGTGTATCGGTGTGAGCACTCGACACGTCCATCAAGGCATGTTCATCGTACCTGCAGGCACGAATATGTTTCTAGTAGTGCATAGCAGATGCGTTGTCAGGCCTTATTCAGGTATTATCTTCACGCTGTAAGCGCGGCATCCGAGTTTTTTTCATCACGGAGATGATTCGGGTAACCCAGGAGACGCAGTCTCTTTGTAGGGATAGTATGAGGCGGAATCATCATAGCATTCAAGTGTGGATGTTATCAACACACAGTACGATGTACAAATAATCATAGGGTGCACGACCAGCGCTCCCTGTGGGAGTAGCCCCTAGGTGTCTGGTTGAGTCGGAGACTCAAGGAGGGACTAAAGAACTTTTGCGACTACTGTCGTCTTTTGTTGCTTGTTTCAGTCGAATTTGCTTCCGGCGCTCCCTATGGTAGTAACCCATGATCCCTAATGAAATCGTAGAGCTTGATCCGTATAGATAGTTGCCCAGATGGTACGCCGAAGGCGCATTTGTCCGGATTGAGCTTGATCCGGTAGCGGTCGAGGTTGGCGAAGGTCTCGCATAAATCCTCGATTAGCGAGGCTTCCTCTTTGGTTTTGATGACGATGTCTTCAACATAGACTTGGATGTTGCGACCAAGTTGATTCTTGAGGCAAGCCTGCATGCACCGCTGATAGGTGGCTCCTGCGTTTTTGGGCTCGAAGGGCATTGTGTTGTAGCAGAACACACCAAAAGGCGTCGTAAACGCTGTTTTCTCTTGATCTTCCTCCTTCATTCGAATCTGATTATAGCCTGAGTAGGCGTTGAGGAAGCAGAGACGCTCACATCCCGCGGTGGAGTCGATGATTTGGTCGATTCACGGCAGCAGGAAGTGATCCTTTGGGCAGTGCTTATTCAGGGAGGTGAAGTCCATGCACATCCGCAGGATATCCGTGTCTTTTTTAGGTACCAGCACCGTGTTGGCGAGCCAAGTGCTTTCCTTGATATCGTGTATGAATTTGGCGTCGAGGAGTCTATTGATCTCCATTCCGACCGCCTTTGCTCTTGGTTCAGACAGTCGCCGAATTGTCTGCTTGACTGGCCTTGCATCTGCATTGACATTGAGTGTGTGCTCGGTGAATTCCCTGTCGCAGCTATCGGACCTTTCAAAATTGCCGTTGATTGTGATTACGCCGGCCTGACATCTTCATCTGCAGGTAGGCGTAGTGTGGCACTGCCATGAACCTTGCAAACATGACATGTCCGAGGATGCAGTGATATTGTGAAGGCCAGTCGACGACCTCGAAGTCAATGCACTCTCGCCGAAAATTTTGCAGCGTGCCGAAGATGACGTCGAGGTTGATTTTGCCTAGGGGATATACGCCTTTCCCTGGGACGATGCCATGGAACATCGTGTCTGAAACTTCCATACACGTCAGAGGGATCCTCATCGCTCGCAAGGTACTCGCGAACATTAGGTTAATGCCGCTGC
Organism: Avena insularis; assembly: GCA_023614405.1. Taxonomy (NCBI): domain Eukaryota; kingdom Viridiplantae; phylum Streptophyta; class Magnoliopsida; order Poales; family Poaceae; genus Avena; species Avena insularis. The sequence goes on along the minus strand of CM042688.1, from coordinate 235,768,186 downwards.
CGCCATCCATGAAGACGCGGCTCATGTCGAAGCCCCCAATCCGCGCCTCAAGTATGAGGGGACAGTGGCCTGGACGAGGAAGCTGGCGTGGGTGGTCATGCCTGTCGAAGGTGATGCAGGAGTCGCTTCCACTGAGGTACTCAGTGGTGGAAGGTGGAGAGTTTATCGCTAGGTTGACTTGGCGAGTGATGGCCTTCTGCACTTGATTTGAAGGACGCCCTTTTTGGATCATCCCCATGTTGTCCAAGGGTCACGGGTATGGTTCGCCTCCGTGATTCTGGACCGGTGCGGCCGCGGGTGGTGGTAGTCCGGGCGGCGGCGGAGGAGCTCCATGTGCCACGGTGCCTAGGACGACTCCATATCCCCTGTTGACTGCGTCGCAATTCATCCAGGCCATACCCTCGTGGAGTTTAAGAAACTCACAGTAGTCCTTGAGAAGGTGGCTGGATTTTTTCTTGCTGTCGTGCTTGTCGATGTAGAAGTGCACGTTGCACAGCCCGGACAGTTTGTCCTCGATGGTTGTTGCGGGTGCCTCTTCGCGAGTGCGGTGCTGCCACACCTGCGTGGTTTTCCCGGAGTCGCGGTATCCACCGCTGCGATAGCCGCTGTTGCGCTTGTCATCACGTTTGTCGGCGTAGCCGGCTGCGACCATGTTGACGTTGTCGCGGTCATCGTAGACGTGCATTCGCCGCTTGCCCCGATGGTCACGTCTACGCCCGAGGTCGTCGTCGTCGTCTAAGTAGGTGCGGTTTTTCACCGAATCCTCTCCATCGGCCCACCGATTCGCAATTTCCATCAGGTTGTCGATTGTTTTGGGCTTCGAGCGGCCCAGCTCTTCCCTGAGGTCTATGCGGCGAACGCCGCTGTTGAACACATCGTTTGCACGGTCTTCCGAGATGTTTTCCGTGGAATTTTTGATGATGGACCACCTCTAGATGTACGACCGTAGTGATTCGCCCGACCTTTGCTGGCAGCTCCTGAGCTCTTCGATTGATGCGGACCTTTTATAAGTGCCTTTGAAGTTGCGACAAAGCTGTAGACCAGCTCTTCCCAGCTGCGAATGGATCCGCGCGGGATATTGTTGAGCCATGTGCGGGCGGTGCCCTGCAGCTGTAGCTGCAGGCATTGCATGGCTGTGCTTCGACTCCCGCCATGTAGCCTGACGGAGGAGATGTGGTCCTCCAACCAGATCTTTGGGTCTTGTAGGTCGTCGAACTTTGGGTTCTCCGATGGGAGTTTGAACCCTTTAGGCATTCACTTCTTCCTGATGGCCCTGCTGAAGCATCTGGCACCACAGAGTTCAGTCTCGTCCTCTTCTGAATCAGTCGAACGAGCGCGTCTTGGCCTTGATTTGTCGATTTTGCACTGCGTGAGGTCATCGCGTGCATCGTAGTCATGATCGTGCTGCCGTGAGCGGCGACGTCGAGACAGATCGTGACTGTCGTCGTTGGACGAAGGTGAGGAATAGCGTTTTGCTAGAGCCTTGCCTTTCATTGGATCCGGCGTTGGTTCTTTGTCAAGGGAGTCCTCGATGAGCCCCAAGCCCGCGATCATAGATTAGTGCATGGCAGCTCTTGGATCTTCAGCTGGCGGCTGGTTGTTGAGGAGGTAGATGGTGGCCGCTGTCACCGCGGCTTGCGGTGTCTTTGGGACCATGTTGCCCCGCGTGTCGACCGTCATAGAGCTAAAGTCGAGGACTTTTGCAGCTTCTATGCATTCTTGCTCGGTGAGATGGGCCATCCGAGATCGCCTCTTTTTGGCCACGAACTTGTTGCCCTTGGAGGAGGATTCTCCGTGGGAGGAGAGCCCAGCTCATCGAAGACTCGACTCATCTGCCGCCTTTTTACGCGCCTCGAGTTACGCGATTGCGTGTAGCTGGCATCTGTACTCCTCCTTTAGTAGCCAATGGTAGCCCATCAGCATGTCCTACGGCATGCCGAGGGGCAGAGGATTACCTCACAGAGCTTCTCGGCAACGGGCCTAGTCGTTGTCGTTGAGTTTGATCATGACACGCTCTCCTATGTGTTCGTTCACCATGGTTGGCAGTTCGACTGCCGTCCCATTGTTGACAGGCACGCCGTTGCCACCGTTGGTGGGGCCGCTGTTGGGCATGCTGCCGTTGGGTGGTTCCGCGCCGTTGGGTGGTCCGGTGCCAGATCTGGGGCCAGCATGTTCGCGGTTGGCAACGGTGTCGCCCGCGTTGATGACCGTACACATGAATAGGTTAGGGAAGCTGTTGCTCCTGCAACTTTCAGATCCGGAGCCATAGGCTCCATCTTCAGTGGCTAGATTACCCAGATCGGATCCGCGACTGCTATCGTTGTCCGTGCTCCCGGCTATTGCCGAGGTGTTGAGCCCGCTGAGGGTGCCGATTGGTGGCGGGAACCACGATGCTGGAGCAATCGCGGGTGCCGTTGGTTGGTCAGGCATGCATAGCGTGCCCATCTGACCAACCTAGAAGCGGAAGCTCCTAATCGCCAGACTGATTCCATCACCTACGGACCCGAAAGCCGGGCGAGTGGCCGGCGTGTGGATGGTGAAGTCAAACGCGCTGAAGAGCTAGCGAATCTCCGCTATTGCGGAGTTGTAGATCACGGTTGATGGGGCCGAAGAAGCCGCCACATCAGCGCTCCCACTTCCCACAGACGGTGCCAATTGATGAGGGTTTAACTCATCAATGCCCATTGTTATGGACTTGGGTTTTGGAGAAGGAGGGAGCGCTGGAGGCATCAGTCGGCTAGCAAACAAGCACACAGGGACGTAAGGTTTACCCAGATTCAGGCCTCGTAGAGGTCCCTACTCCTGCTTGTCTGCTCTTGGAATTAACGAAGGAATCGAAGATTACAGGGGTGCGCAGATGCAATCTGGCGAGAGTTGTGGAAAACTAGGGTTGCGTGTGTCCTCCTCGCCGCCCCCTCCTCGCCTTTATATAGATAGGCTAGGTCTCGGGTAGCAGGTCGAGTCGCTTACAGATTAGGGTTTTCCCTTTGAACTTTCTATCTTAAGCTTCTTCTTGTCTCGCAAGAAATCGAGAGTCCGTGGGCCACTCGAATTCCATATTGGGCCTTGGCAACGCCGTGGGCTTCTGCTGTATCCAGGCCGTATATACCAAACTCGAGTACCTGTAGGGTATACCCATGTCAGCGGGCGTACGCCATCTTCCAATCCTCAACCATTTGCGGGATATCCTTCACTTTGTCACACAACTCAAAGGTGGACAACCTGTCTAAGTCGGGGAGATTAACGGTCTCGCTAATACCCTCAAAAGATTGGCAGAACTCAAGAAGTAAATCTCCGACTGCGACAAGCTGGCGGGTGCTTGACTCAGATGAAGATGAATCCAGGAGGTTGACAGGCCCTGAAAAGGGAGTAATATTAGAAAGATCTGACTGTAAAAGTTGGAAAGACCAAGCAATGAGTTGGAATGAGAGTAACACATACCAAAGATATATTTGTCTACTTTGGTCTTCTCCTTTCTCAAACTCTGGAGTTCATTCCGAAGAGCATGGGTGGTATCTTTCTGCCTATCCAACTTAGCTTTTAAATCTGAGATTTCTTTATCTTGGCGAGCAATGGTCATATCACGTTCTTCAGTGGCATGGTTGCTCGACTCAAGGATGTTGTTGATGCTGCACTCATGATCCTCTTGCAATTTCTTGAGTTTCTCGCGTAGGCCAACTTTCTCGTATTCTAAAGCTTTGAAGTTTTTGGCTTCCTCCACAAGTTTGTAGGATTCAGCAAGTAAGCCTTGAGTAAGGCGTACAAGTTAGTTGAATTCAACTGAAACCATAAATCCGAGAAGAGAATGTTGGAAAACTTACTTCTGGCATCATCCTTCTCAACTTTCAACAGAGCATTTTCAAGACAGAGATCCTTGACCTCTCTACGCTTGTCACAATTGTTCTTCAATAATTACTGGTTGTAACCATAAATTTTCTGTAAGTCAGAATGTTAACTAGAGAAAAAACTGCTACTAAGACTCGGGGGGCTACTTTAACAAAGTTAAATTTCAGCACGAGCCTTGGAGGCTACACTACTTTGTTCTTTGGCATCCTATAAAAGCATAAACTCAGGTTTCTATTCTCTATCCAACTTCATGCTTGGGGGCTAGAGGATATTATATAAACAGAATAAAAGGAGTCAGTAAAAGACTTACGAAATGCTTGTGTTGCAATTTGTTGAGGCTGCTATTGATTTCAGTATAAACCTTCTCATCAAAGGTTAAGGGGATGACTGGTGGAGGTGGAACTGCACCATCCTTTAGCTTCTCGTCACAAAGACAAACTTGCTCCAACAGATCAACAAGCTTCATGTCTTTAGCTTCTTGAGCTTATTCTTCAGCCGTAATATTTCTGGTCTCCAAATAGTGGAGGCCTAGCTTCCGAATATCTTCTGCGCTCTTCTGGGTAAGGCCAAGTTTGGCTACACCCAGATTATTCAGAAGGTTTTCGGCGAAGACTTTGGCTGAGGGATCATTACCCGTAGAGGGTTCACCCTTGTCAGTTTTCGAGTCACCCATAGTGATGTCGTGTTGTGAACCAATGTTCACTAGCTCTTCAGATTGAGTCACAACATCCTCAATGCGCGGAGATAGAATATCCTCTGGCACTAAGGATGGGTTGGGAGTAGGAGTCAGAGGTGCAACAGTGGGAGCAACAATGGTTAACTTCTGCTGGCGTAGAACTTTTCTCGGCTTTGCCTTTCCTTTTCCCTTGATAATTGACTTTGGTCTAGACAGTAATCTATTAAGATCGCTATAACCCAGAAAGAATATGAATAAAAATACAAGGTCTGATGGAAGAACTTACTTTTTGACAATTGGCATCATTTGAGGGCGAGATGATACAACTGGAACTTTGCATTTCCGGGTAAGCGCTTTTGGCAACACTTCGAGTTCTTCATCCTCCTGAGGAACTGGATCCTTAGGTTGATATCCCTCGAGAGGAGCTAACTCCGACTCGGGGAGGTCAGCAAGCTGAAAGTCAAAGTATCTCAGCATTGCAAATGAAATATATATATATATACATGAAGCAAGTACAAGATGGGCCAGTCGAAAAACTTACTGGGGTCAGAGGTTTCTCTAACATGAACATGTCTAGGGAGATCATCGGAATATTTTGATCTATTCGCTCCTTGATCAACCACCTGACCTGAGACTCGTAATCCTTGGTGGGAATCGGGTTCTGGCTGACTCTCAAGCTGTCCTTCCTGGCCTTAGTGACCGTATGCATCAGCCGGTCCCCATCGTGCTATAGGGGTTCGATCCGACGAGCTAGCCAGCCAAGGAATAAGCCGGATCCCCTCAGTCCTCTGCGCTTCATCAAAAAATCAATCCACCTCTTGGCGCAGATCAAATCTTTAGAAAGAGTCGCTGCCTCCATGTCCCAAGACTCTTGGGGAGCGGCGGCACCGTCAATGAAAGCCGACAAGCGTTCCTTCTTGCTAGGAGATGGCTTGTCCTTGTGATAGAAAAAATTGGATGGCCACCTCTTCACTGATTCACTAGCTATGACCTTGGGATAGATTCGGTCTCTCCTAAGCTAAGGGTTCCGATATTGTATGGAACGTCGGCAATGATAGAGGTTTTCCGAGTACTAAAATAGTACCGGAAGAAAGTAAGACTTGGTTTAATACTGAGATAACCCTCACAAAGAGAAACGTGGGTGCTAAGCTCAAGAATCGAATTGGGAGGAAGATTATGGAGTTGCATGTCATAGTAATTAATCAACTAGGAGAACAAATCCAAGGGTGGAAAGCTCAAACCTCGGTCTAGATGAGTCCCATAGTGAACTCTCATCATTGCGGGAGGGGGGAGGAAGAGGCTCCCCGAAGCCGCTCCTCCACTCGCCGACACGGAGAAGGCCCTCGTCCTCGACACCGTGAAGCTTCTCGTTGTCTAGGACACAAGGGATCAAAACCCCGCGATGGCCCTTGTCCTCCTCCGCCGCCGCCGTCGATGCCGCCGCGCCAGAGCTTGATGCGTCAGTAATCTCAGTGGAGAAAATGACCATAGATGGGTGGCGCTGGTGAGATTGGGGGCAGAGATAAGGGAGATGGGAGCGCATCTTTTCTTAGGGAAGAGGAAGGCAACGGCACAGGTAAGAGGCAAATGAGGAGATTTTTTTACCCCTTATAGGCTTCATCTATGCTAAGATTAGTGTAAACGCATAAACATTGTGCCACACATCAAGGAACGGGCAGGGCACCTTCCCCACGATGGATACGCCACCTTGAGCTCCACTCATGTATTGAAATGGCACCTCGGTTCCGTAGACTACGGACCCACCAACGGTCACACTGATAGAATGTTTGTCAGTCACAAGACTAGACCTTGACTGACGTTAGGATGTGTCATAGATCAAAGTCCAACTCAGTTTGAAATCGAGCAGGGAAAACTATGATGAGATATTGACAGGTCTGACTCATGTTTGAGACTCAGATCCTACTATTGTTTTGGAGTTTTAGGAACCCTTCAAGATTCTACAGCTAAAGAAGAATCAAGATAGACGATGAAATCCGACTATGGATCTTGGAGGCTTCCGGGGTCTACTGTTGGGGATATACCTTCCGGGTATACCCAATGTGACTCGCTGACCAGGGTGGCCCACTTCCAGGTTAGAGCTATGCTTCATGGATGGCCCAATTAGAGAGAGAAATTGGAAGCCCATCTGGCTACTGGAAGGCCTAGAAGACTTATCGACTTGGCCTGTATTATTACTTGTAGTCCAATATGTATTATGTAACCGACTTTGTACCATAGCCGGATAGGACTCTCCTATAACCCTAGGCCCGGATGACTATATAAGTCGTCCTAGGGATAGGCCTTTACGGCATCGACAATCATAACCACAACTCGCGGCGGCAAAACCTCTCTTGTAATCTGTACTTCCTGCTCTACCATATTAATGGATTGCTAGCAGGAGTAGGATCCGTCCACTGCAAGTGGATTCAAACCTAGGTGCTTTTGTATGCTCACCGTCCCAGACGACCGCACGTTTCCCACCCCACATCTTCCGACACCCAAAGGACTCCCTCATGGCATACTTGTCATCGATCCGATGACAACCATAGATGACACCATGGTGCTATACCTTCAAGAGGTTCACAAGGTTAAATCCCACTTCAATGGCTTCAAGTTTCACTACATTCCGAGGAGGGCAAACTATTTGGCAAACACACTCGCAAGATAGGCCTCCTCAAAGGGTCCCAGACATGCTGGAGTATTTGTCGAGAGACTATCCTAGCCATGTGTGGAACACAAGGAAGACCTCTCCGAGGAAGATGGAATGGAGCTGACCGACCTTCCACCAGACACTCCACATGGAATCACTAGAGAAATAGGCACGGTAACAACCAGGTCCCAGGTGGCCAAGGAACAGTCCAAAATGGAAGAACCACTATAGTTCCCCGCTAAACACGCTCCTGCAACATCATCTCATGGGGACCGCTAATAGTACTACAATAAGAAGGGGAGCTACGCTAGAGGAATAATCCCTGTGGCGTGCAACCCTTGCCTAGAGATGACACCTAGATGGGTCCTCTAATGCTCTACTTGGAGAACAACTAGCTACCTCATGAGCAGGAAGAGGCTGAAAAGATCACCCGACTAGCTGCAAGGTTCGCGCTCATCGAGGGCAAACTCCACAAGAAAGGAGCACTCGAAGTACTCAACTGGTGCATTACCATGGAACAAGTGTGATCCCTTCAGGAAGATATACATGGCAGATTGTGAGGCTCACATTCCTTGTTCCACACCATCGTGGGGAAGGCCTTCAGGCAAGGTTTCTACTGGCCCACCACGTGTCAGGACGCTAGTGACCTCGTCAAGAAATGCCAGTCATGCTAGTTTCACGCATGGAAGATCCACAAGCCTGCTTAGTACCAACAGACAATACACTACAACACGAAGATCAGGCGCTGGCGCTTATAGACGCTGAGACACAGCCTTAGTCGCCGTGTTCGCGCTGGCGTGGCAAAAAAATCCGTCAGAGATAACTGCGTCCGTAATTCTGAAATGGTGGCTTATTTTTTGGCTCAGAACAACATGATCTGCTGAGCTAGCGCTTCTGCGGCGTGACATAGGAAGCACCACGTTACATTATAGAAGATGGCGGAAAGTTAGTGCCGCGTAACCGCGCATTATTTGTCGTGTTACACCATCCAACATCACTGAAAGTTAATTACATTAACAATAACTGACTTATGTTGCTAATCTCACTGCAATTTGAACATTCTAGTTTATTCATATATAAAATATTCATTACATCATATCATATTACACTCGATTTGAGCCCATCTCTCATGATTAAATGATTAGAGGTAGCATCTGCTATAAAGTAGGTCTTGAGCCCCTCTCTATTTAGCAGATCTACCTCTGAAACCTAAAACTGCACCTAATTAGGAGAAAAACCCTATTTAAACCTAGACTTCTTGAGTACCTCTCTATTTTGATCAACATAAACATCATGTCGATGCTGAAGAGTCTATACCTGCCAACATCATCAAAAGGGGTCTGACTTTGAGTACATGCCATATGCTGGTAACTTTGCTTGGAATGAAAGAAGAACAAGAATGATGGTTAAGAGGATAAAGAGCAAAGAAGCTGATCTAAAAGAGCAAGCCAACAAAGATGTGTACTTAAGATGAGGACCAAACATGCAGATCGGACAAGCCAATGGCGGGACCATGCAATATCTGGTGTGGTGGACCGAGCAAGATCCGGCGCGGCTGGGCCACACAAGAATCGGTGAGCCAATGGACGCGCAAGATCTAGGATGGTACAACCTTGCTAGATAATGCGTTGCCCAGTTGATATGTTGTGCGTGGAGTTCTTAAGTTGGAGGTGTTTGTGTGAGGTGGGGACTGATAATGGGATTAGTTACTAGGGTTCCTCTATATTATATATAATAGGCAGTGGGGAGTTGTGGTGACCTTGCGCTCCACTACATGTTGTCAACATTGTTCATTGGCATAATACTCATAGAACACCGTTCCACAAATATTACACCTACTAGAGTAGTACAATGGAACATCGTAGGTCTAAGGTATAACTATATATTCATATCATAGATCCTCATAGAAGATGCTCGAAACTTCCATGACACAATGAGCTCGCCAGGTAAGTTCCTGTTTAGGCCAAAATCCATAGGAAATAGCTTGTCGTATAGTGTAGCACTAGATCTACCTCTAGTCCTATCTCATCATCTAAAGGTTATCTATTTTCTCTATCAGCAACTTCTAAGGGTATGGTTCCTATTCTCGGGAGTTGGTCCATGTCTATGTTTATTTGATGTCTTCCATCACTACATGGAGTAACTGGTTCCATTGACTTTGTTGAGTTAACTCTTACTTCATGTAGATGCCTCCTGAGTCTTCTAGTAGCACGTTTGTAGTCCCGTCATTGACTTTAATACCTAAGCAAGGGCAAGGAGGATAGATTGAGTACGAGCGTACTCAACAAGTTCTAACTATGTGGTTGTTTGATGCTCTATCTCTACTACCGTGGAGCCAAGATCCTAGGGCTTGTGTAGGTTTTCGAAATCGGGTTTTTAGAAACGGTAAGTTTTAGTTTTTAAAATTCTATGTATGTCATTCTTCACGGGTTGAACAAAACTTCATGGAGTTCCTTTCCATGCGGCGTTGGTAGTTCTTTACCAGAACAAGGAGTATCATGACACATTTATACACTCTCAAGAGGTGCTCAACTTTACCCACAAACGTTTTTGGCTTGGTTACTTGTCCAGGATTATATCCCTGTTCACACTTCCATAGGTATGAGTCCTAGTATAAAAGTTAGCCAATCACTATCCTTCTCCATGACCGTGTTGCCCACCCTTTGAAACGGGTTTCAGTCAATAGACCTACGCCCAATTACCATCCCTTCTAATATACCTAGCCGTTATCTTGAAGCACGGGATAGCGACATCATGGGACCCCACCCCCTAATCTCCTCGCTAGAGTCAGCCCAACTAAATATACAAGGAAAACCAAAAGGAAGAAGATCTAGCTGACTTGCCCATCCCATTCTAGGATCTGTGGTTAGCACGATATTATACGGCGCAAGAATCACTGACTACATTGGCTTTTAAGTCCTAAGTTTCTAGGTACAATGGAATCGCTACCACATGGCTTCCCAACCATGTCTCTTAACCATGATTCCATTATCCACCATTTTAGATTATCCGACTACCCTAAGCCATTAATCCATACTTCATATATATTTATTATAAAAATAGTTTTTGCATTTGATGGAGGTGATAAGGTTTTGAAAAAACTTTCTAAAATACGTCAATGGACTTGTAAGAATTCCCTTGCAATGAATATTGCAAGTTTGGTCTCACGAGGAAATGCAAGAGCAAACTTGCCTTCTGATTGCAGGTTATGCAATCAGCGTCTTCTATTGTCAAAGACCCAGATGGAAGAATAGCATCATCGGTCCGGTATGGACTAATGTTTAAAAAGTGTCAATATGCATGATATGGCTATTGAATAAACTATCATTTCCTTCCCCATTATGTTACTTCTAATATTAATACGGTGACTAATGAAGTATCATCTTAATAGTATAAAATATTCTAATAACACTCTTAGAACAAAGGATAGATATTGGTTGATATCACTTAGTGATATAGGAATTGGGTATTAAGATGTCAAAGGAATGTTTAGGGTTTAAAAGGATTTTCACAAGTGTAGTCGTACACTTGGTTAACAAGTAGGAAATGAATTGTTTTGATGGTGTAGAGTCATTTATACACCTTGGGTATAAGGTATATGGATTTAGGTGTCAAATGGATGGATTTTATCCTTTAAGATGATATGGTTATGAAGTGATGGCAACTTGATCAATGTATAAGTAAGTGTGATGGATTATGATTCTTGGAATCATGTTCATAATGGTACATCTTTCGGGTATACCATGGTCAAGGTGTGATCAGTGGTGAAATGGCTAAATAGGGAATTTGGGTGAATGGAATAATAATTCAACACAAGTGGAATTCACATAATCAAACAATGATAGATATTTCAATCAATAAAATCAATTTAACATTCACTTGTGAGCATTCATTAAAGATTCATTCGTAAAAATTTAAACAAGGAAAATCCAAAATAGTTTTGCATCCATGGATAAACAATTTTATTTGGTTTGAGTTGTTTAAAAGTGTTTATTTCAAAGGTTGTTTGAATTATTGTTTTATATTTGATTGTATTCTTATTGGTTTGACAAGGTTTATTAGGTTCAAGCAATTTCCTTATTTTATTTCATTCAATAATAGTATTTTTGTGTTTTAGAGAATTTTCTTATTATTAAATATATAGGTCTTGATTTTCTTTATTAAATTCTTTAAAGTTAAATGAAAAATTCATTGAAATTCTAAATAGTGGTTGTAAAATATGTTAGAATGGTTTTATAATTTTTATAGGATTTTATATCATTTTAAATTAATTTTCTATATCATTTCATATTTTATTTATACTTTTTGTTATAGAGTTTCAATTCTTGGTTTTATTTAAGTAATTTTCAATTTGTAATATTATTCCCTTTTGTTTTAAATTTTAAATATTGTTACTATTAGTTTCTTTTTTAATGGTTATTATATATTTTTAGGATTTAAAAGGTATTTAGTTCAGTTTTAAAGTTTTTAAGTCTTTATTAAGTTATTTTTGTGTTCCAAAATTTTTAATAAAATATTATTTTATTATTGTTTATTTTATTTTAATAACTTGTAGAAGTAGTTTTTATTGTTGGTTATTGTTTTTATTGGATTTTGGGATTTATTAGGAAATTGGGGGTTATTTTCATTTGATGGTTAAAGAAAAGAGAAAAAGAATTACCAAAAACATAGAGGCTCATGCCTAATGCGCCTAGCCCAATGGTCCCTAACGGACCAGCCCACCTAGTCCAGCCGGACCAGGTGCCTACCCTGACCCGACTCGACCCATGCTCTCCCTGTCACAACCTCCTTATCCCCCTATGCAACACGCACGCATGCAGACACCACCCTCTAGCAATTCACCACGCTCGTGCACGTCCGCCGTCTGCCACTGATGCTTGCTGCTGGCGTGGCTGCCGCTGGCCAGGCCTAGCACCATCGTTGCTCCGCCACCCCCTCTCTACTCCTTCCCCACCGCCTTAGCCTGCAACCGTGCCCCACGTGCCTCTATAACAAACCCTTGCCCGACTAGGGTTAGGTCGCCGACAGGAGTTCGGTGCCATGGTGCCACGTCTGGCCTTCTACACCACCTCTAACCACTACTCCGACATGAAGATCCCTAGCTCACCCATGTACCCTTTTATTGCTGCTACTGCCTAGCAATTCCAGATGGTAGGCTGTGGCCGCCCTCCTTCTTCCTCAACTCCGACTACAGTGATTACCTCAACTGCGCTACTACAACTCAGCTATGATACTATGTGACCATCCATCGTGATGAGGTTCTAGCTAGACTAGGTTTAGGGCTGTGGTGTTGGTCTCTGACCATATGTTTGCTACTTTAATTTATTGAGTTCAGTTCCTATTTCATATTCAGGTACTGGTTGAATTCCTAGATAGGTTCCTGGTTAATGTTCCAGGTTGAAGATTTAGGATTTGGGGTCATTTCCAGTAGGATAAGATGTGATGCTATTGATTGAGGTTTGATAATTAGATGGTTTGATTAGGGTTCATGTGATGTTCATCATGTTTTGGCACTGTTGTGGATTAAGTACCCAGGTCATGCTTTTAATTATTGTGTTACAATGAATCTGGTGTTCTAATTCCATCAATTGGAATATGATCTGGTTAGTGTTTGTTTATTCCTATCCAGGATTTGTTCCTAGTTGTTTGCTTAATTCTAATGACTAGGATTAAAATTTGTATGAAAAAATGCTTTATTAGGCAATATGGTAATCCATTCCCAGGTTTATCTGTATATGTTTTATTAGGGATGCTCCCGTTTGGATGATTAGTCATCCAAGCATCATTATTTAGTGGTTTATATGGTTAAGACAAAATGGAACATGTATTATTGTAGTAGATTGATCCTATACATCATAAGATGTATATGATCAACTCAATTATCAATGAATTAGTGTGTATGTGTGGTGCTGTAGTGTAGGCATGTTTAAGTAGATGTTTGATTGCGTTTTTTATCTAGTTATACAATTCCCAGATGTTCTTGTTATTATTTTTAGTAGTAAAGTGAATTTGTTTGTTGTGATTTTATCTTCTTAGTGTGTTCTTGTTGTTTTTAAATGTTCTTGAGGTTTTCTTGATGCTCTTGATGATCAGAAGATCATTGGATATCATAGAAGGTTTTTTAGATCAAATATATGAACTAGGGATTACTTTTAGATATATTTGGAGTGTGTAGATGTGTTCTAAAGTGTGTTTTTGGACAGCACATGTGGCTGGCCGAATTTTATCTATTAGATTACTAATTTCCCCTAATCTCCTCTCTTTCTAATCCTATTTATCTAGTTACTACTACTACTATTCTGCTACTATTCCTAAAGATCTAGACTAAAATCTGTGTAGAGCAGATCCTTCTTCTTCCTCTAGCTGTAGCTATTCTTCAGGTGTTCTTCCTCCTTGCTCCTCTCCTTCCTAGATTTCTCTCTCTCTCTCTCATATCTCTCTCTAACTCTCAAGTGTGTGTTTTTGGCATGAACAAGAGTTGTGAGTTTTGAGATATGGGGTGGGCTGTGCACCTCTATTTACAGTGCTCTACGATACATGTGGTGTTGACACCACATCCATGCATTTAGGTGAGTAAGCTGCTTGGAAAAACGTGCAACCGTCTTTGTAGCTTGTTTTATGTGGAGGTGGCATGGTCACTTTAGGTGGTCAAGCCCATACTTATTTAACTTTAGTTTAAATTGGAATGTGACAAGTAGCAACGTTTGTTTGCTAGCTTGGGTTGGATAGTGACAATTAGGATTTGTCTTGTTGTATTTCTAGTCCCTAGCCAATTTGGACAATGACAATAAGAAATACATTTTATTTCTGCTAAAGTTTTGCTTCCTCCTCTTAGGATTCTAATTGGATGAAGCTTACTAGTAGTTGTTATGCAAGATTTTGATTGGATTAGAATTTGATATAGTGATCTTTCAAATTTTTAGAGATCTTGACTTTCTCAAGAACAAAGCTTGAGGTAATTTCCTTTGGTGGATTAGTTAGTACTAGATCCTATAATAGTTCTATAGGTTTAGAATTTGCACTTGAACAAGATGGATTTTTTGGGTTGTTTGCTAGAACTTGGTATTTTATATTTCCCTTTGGTCAAATAATTTCTATGAGGGTTTGTTGATCAACCGCTGGTTTAGGCTTGGAACTTGGACAAGATGGAATTGGGGCTCTTTAGTATAGATATTGGAGTTTGGTTATTTTATTTAGTGGAATGTTTGTTAGTTAGAGTCCTAAGTAGTTCTATTACTTTTGTTTGTCCATTTGGACAAGATAAAATTTGGGTTACTATAGTTGCTATTTAATTCAACTAATTTTTAGCCACTATTGCACATATTCCACTGCCAGTTGTAAGTAGAACTTGTGTGCACAAAGGTTTATTTTGGTTCTAGTAGATAGATGATTTGGTTGATTTCCTAATTGATTCCTAAGGATAAAATTCTTGCCCCCATACTAAGTTTTGCTTGTTAATTTGCAGGTGATAAGAAAGAAAGAAGAAGATAAGAAGATACAAGATGATGAGATGATCGGAGAAGAACAAGATTCTTCCAAGCTCATTTTAGTTTAGGATTTTATATTTCTTGATTTGTAATCTGTTCGTATTTTAATTGGTAAAGAACCTTGTAAGATTTGGATTTGTAATTTGAGCTTGGATTGTATTATTCTTTGATAGATTGGTATTTCTATTTGGGTTTATAATATTATTTTATAAGTGATCTGATGTATATTTATTGGTTTGTTTGGAAGTTTAACTTCAAAAGTTTGAATTATTATTGATTATGTAACTATTGCTTTGAAAGCTGGGATTCCAAAGGTTAAATTATGAGTATATTGAATGTGTGTTGATGCTTATGCATTTTGTATATATATATTATGAATTCTGCTTGGATTAGCCAAAATACAAGAGAATTCATGTCGAATCTTCAAACATAAGTAATAGTTTTTAAATAATCAACCTATCATAAGATCAAGTGTTGTTTCAAACAAAAATACATTCTAGCAAGAAATGCATCAATTAGCAACCGTTTACAATTTGCCACATGGTCCAATGTACCATGCAACTATGCACACAATCAAGCAATTATTTTTAATACACATTCATCTCTCGATAGAATATATCGTCAACTCACTTCTTATTTTAATGGTCGAAATTCCCCAACATTGTATATGCCTAAGATACATTAATGCACACTCACTCGCTCTAATACTACTTAATTTAGGTTAATAAATCTTGGGACATTACAGGAGTAGCAATTCTGGGCCATTTGAGCAAGTACGATCCAGGTATCCATCTTTTTGGGCAGCATTCGCAAGGCCCCATAAAGAAACTGCATAACACTTTCCTTCTTCATGTAGACGCACATGAGAAGGATTAGAGTAATCTAATCTAAAAACAAAAAGACGATAAGGATTGGAGGAGGCAGACGGTCTTGCTTTACTTGTGGGAGAGGATCCCTCAAAAAATAAAAATTGCTGGAGAGGAAAAGGAAAACATTCATTCCGGGCTATGATAAAAATGTAAACAAACGAGTCTAATAGGCAATAGCTTGTTACTGGTGGGTCTCACCACTTAGTGTGATGTAGTTGTCCAGTCAGCATGGTGCTTACCATCCACAATACAATCGTAACAACCTCCATCGATCTATCGCGGCATTCGGTATCATCATGCTTGCCAGTCACGTATCACGACACCATAATCCGCCGGTATCGAGTGTGCCACTACATATAAGTGGCCACCGCAACAAAATGGTGCCTCAACTTCCCATCCACCATTAATGCAACTATTGCAGGTACTTTTCACTTCTGCCGCCCCAAAAATCCGTTGGGTATGGGGGTATTTTTGTAGTAATATTGCTGTCGTGGTTGTTCATGACTTGGGGGCCCCAGGGCGCTCATGGGCTTCACCCACCTCTTGGTCATGATTGACACATTCACCAAGTGGATCGAGGAGGAACCCTTGACCACCATCACAGTGGCTAGAGTCACTGGCTTCATCCTGAGAAACATCTTCACGCATTTTGGAGTACCAAGCATGATCATCACAGATAATGGGAGCCAGTTTGCTAGCCAAGCATTTTTCGACTTCTATGATGAATACGAGACACGTCTATGCTTTGCATCAGTCGCCCATCTTTATTCCAACGGATAGGTCGAAAGGGCGAACGTACTGGTCCTCTAGGGGATCAAGAGAAGAATGTATGATAGACTCCACAATGCCGGGAGCACATGGGTAATGGAGCTCCCCACCATCTTAGGGTATGTCAGGACTTCTCAAAGCAGGGCTACATGAGAAACAACCTTCTTCCTTGTCTATGGAGCCGAGGCCATGCTCCCCGAGGAGCTGAAACAGGAGTCGACAAGGGTGCGACTCTTTAGGAAGTTCGATTAGGAGAAGCAGAAGGTAGATGACCTCAACCTCATCGAGGAATCCAGAGAGGTAGCCCACATTCAGGCCACCAGGTATCAACAATCACCTCGAAGTACTATGAGAAGAATGTCCAAAGAAGGACCTTACAGGTCAGAGACCTGGTCCTGCGAATGATATAGACTAATGCAAGCAAGAATAAGCTCAGCCGAAAGTGGGAAGGACCTTACCAGATCATAGGAAACCCCCTACCCGGGGCCTACCTTATAGAAAGGACAGAGTAGCCTACTCCAACACATGGAATGTCACACTACTACGGAAGTTGTACACCTGAGGGACCTCCATGGGGGGAATACGCCCAGATGTAATATAGAGGAAAGAAGAGAAAAGGGGCTTAAAGGAAATCGTCTCCTCTGTGTATTGTCATCCCGCAACTTTTTGCAAAAAGCTCTGACAAAGGATGTCCGGCCGACCCCGCCTTTCGCTCCGCAACCGGAACGCTCGGGGGCTGGAAGTAGTAGGTCAAAAGGTCACCTGTTTAAGGTAATTTTTTATTAACAACCTTTCATTCCATGTTATCACTCAGAGATCATGGCAGATCATGTTACCGAGATGCCCCAAAAACACCCCCATTTCCCGGTTCTGACCGAGCGGGTACACTCCATGGAAGCGATAGTCTCGACCATTGTTACGTGACACCACAAGCCACTAAAATCGGAGGCATAAAAACCTCCGGAACATTGCATGGGCACGGGCAAAGGGAGATCTATGGTCAGGACTCTCAGATCTCTCGAGGAATGTTGGCAGCGGGACAGAGTTAGATAGTTTCCTGACGAGCAAGAGAACTCTGGGCTAGCTAAATCTCACACCCACCTTAAACATGCTGGAAAATGCATTTGGATCCATGAAGAAACTAAGCTACTTGATGCAGCCCGTCCTACTAATGCTTCTACATCTACAATACCAAGTACAGTCAATAGGAGGAGACATGAACGAGCGGTACTACCACTCCCGTCAGTATGCATATTACTTTTCAGATAAAATTATAATGTATTTAATTTTAGTACTTTCAGAATTCAAAGTATTCATTTTTAGTAGCTTCTTTCAGAATTCTCTGTGTTAGCTTTCAGAATTATGTGCAATTACTATCTTTCAACTTTTACAATCATAGTACTCAAGATGTAATTACTGATTCAAAAAATCTAGTGGAGATCAGAGTCTCATGGAAATCTCTCGAACTCGCGACGAGGGACCCTCTTGCGAGAACCACAAACGACCGGAATGCATGTGCACAGGAAATCTTTCAGAATTCTTTTGTACTAGTAGCTTCCATATAATTCCTTGTAGTAGCTTCCAGTTCACAGAATCATAACCATACCCGACAAAACCTTCCAAAAGTAGACTAAACAGGAATATATATTATATATATACACTGGGTTTCGAATGACTAATTAACTATTGTAGACTATGTCGTACTAGTTAAACTTAACAGTTCCCAACCATAACTACACTCTAGATGGTCTCAAACACAAACTTCACATCCAACATCTCTTTTGTGGTCTTCCTGTCAGTGATTAGCACGGCTTGTCCAACCTTTAGATCATCTTCACTCTGGTGGAATTTCTTCCACCCCTGATTCCTGAAGACGGCACGACCATCTTGATCAGTCTTGTATGCAATTGGGGTGATGTCAAAATATCCTAGCTGTACTCTAGCCATGCCATCATCAGGGATGCCCATGGAGGAAACCAATTTTGTAGGTAATCTCTGTGATGTCGCGCCATGGATTAAAAATAAGAAGTAATCATGTTAGATGATGACCACCACAAGTTATATATGGAGCCATATATGGAACAAACAAAAGGTAGTTGCCATACCATCTTATGTTGGACAAGATTTGTCCTTGTCAAACGGGTCACAAATGGAACCCCGATGAAGGTGTTGATTGGCGATAGGGTAGCTAGGAGGTGTTCCTTCTCATCATCGGTAAGGTGGCAACTTTGGGCGATAACCGTAGATTCATATACGTCTTCCTCGTCACCAAGACCACATATATAGAGAACAGTTATCCTCGGCATGGGTCATGTCAAAGAAAAACATAACATTTCTTCCCCGGTGAGATCATTCTGTGTAATGAATTGCTTCCATCCTTCACCTCCCATGATAGTCATGTTCTTTGTTTTCTCGAGGTCAATCTTGTAGGTGCGCCCAAGCACCTTGAAGGGCACACTCTCACATTCAACTGTGGCTAGATTGAACATGAACCTTGAATTGCATGGCATAGTCTATGCACCAAAAACAAAAGAATCAGACATTAAACAAACGGTTACAGACTTACAATGTAGTTTGAAAAAAATTGCTTATTACCACTTACCACTGAGTTCTGGAACCCCTCTGACTCTAACAAGTAGATACAAAAGATCATGCCCGATGATAACCTGGATTCGCTATTTGCTCTTGCAGACTAGACACGACGCTAGATCCTATTTGGCAAAAATGATGAATGTCTAAATGATATATGGAACTAAACTCCCAAAAGAAATAGGCTGTATATATACATTAAACGTATTATAATTTAAACACCTGAGTTGGGATCCTAGTTTTCTTAGCTTTGGTGATTCTAACAACCACAACATTAGGTGCTCTAAACCTCGCTTTCTTAGGTCTCTTGACTAGTTACTTCACATCATCATCAGATGCTGTGAACCTTGCTTTCTTAGGTCTCTTGACTATAGGTTGCTTCATATCATAATCATCATCATCATCATCGGATGTGACATTGATTAAGCCAGCGTTGGTTTTAGAAACCTAAATGGACATTACAGTAATTAGAATTAATGTTTTGTTTTGCTGCTATACAGTAGGTTTATCTACTATCTTAGAGTCAGTACCAACAATTTTAAAACCTGAATTTCGATGCTATGTTGTACAGTAGGCTCCTTCTGCATCAGCCCTTCCATTTTGCAGTATTCACAGTTTCTATAGGCGCCTCTTTCTACTTCTTCCCTTGTCAGTGCAACCATTTGGAGACTTGCTAACCAGAAGAATCAAATAATAATTAGTGAACTACAAAATCAAATTTAAAATCATATGGTTTGGTCACAACTACAAGCATAATTCAATGAGATGAATCTGTATATACCAAGGAGCATGTACAACCATAGTGGCCATGCAAAGACAGTAAGTAGATGCCTATCATCCCATCAATAGTCAAAGTGCCACATTTTCATCATTGACCAGTTGTAAACAGTGAAAATCATAAGATTATGCCTTAGCACTAACGTAGCTATGAAAAACATCAATTTGGGCCTCATACTAACAAAGCACACATAAATCAATGAGATAATCAAACATATAGCAAGAAGCATGCACAACAAATGTGTTTGTATGCACATTATCCCATGGACACAGATAGTGCCACCCTTTAATCATTGGCCAAATGCATGTGAAGAGAATACAATGACCTACATCAATATATAATGTGGGATCCTAGTAAGATAGCACACACAAGTCAATGAGATGAATCTATATCTACCAAGTAGATGTAGAGCCATATTGGTTGTACAAAGACACTAAGTAGATGGAGATCATCCCATCAACCTACTAAGTGCCACATATTAGTCATTGGCCAGTTGTAAACAGTTAATATCATAAGATTATCCATTAGCACTAACATATAGCTATGAAAAACATCAATTTGGTGGGCCTCATACTAACAAAGGACACATAAATCAATGAGATAATCGAGCATATAGTAAGAAGCATGCACAATAAATGTGTTTCTATAGAACACGTGCTATATGCACATTATCCCATGGACACAGATAGTGCCACACTTTAATCATTGGCCAAATGCATGTGAAGAGAAGACAATGACCTACATCAATATATAATGTGGGCTCCATAGTAAGATAGCACACACAAGTCAATAAGATTAATCTGTATCTACCAAGGAGATGTAGAGCCATAGTGGTTTTACAAAGACACTAAGTAGATGGAGATCATCCCATCAACAAGCTAAGTGCCACATATTAGTGATTAGCTAGTTGTAAACAATTAATATCCTAAGATTATCCATCAGCACTAACATATAGCTATGAAAAACAACAATTTGGGGCATTAATTTAACAACTACTTCAAGATCATCCAGTGACATAGACAACAATGCCTCCGCTCTGCCCTAGAACAGGCGTTGACATTGAGGCCAAGATCCATCACCGGTGACCTAGATGGAGCACTGACACGGTGAACCTAGAATGGGGAGGTGACGCGGTGAAGGGAAGTAGGTCGAGGAGCACTTAGATTGCAGCCATCGTCGCCAGGGAGGGGAGGGTGGTTGGTCATCGCCGAGAAGGGGAGAGGAGGTGATTTGGCCATCGTAGGGGAGGGGATTTGGTCATCGCCGAGGAGCGTACGAGAGGGGAGGGGATTTGTCCATCGCCGGGGAGGTGATGGGAGGGGATTTGTCCGTCACTAGGGAGGGTCGAGAAGGGGATTCGACCGTCGCCGGAGAGGGTTTTCCCAGCACTGTGAGGTGAGTGGATTTGGGCGAGCATGGAAGGGACCTGTAATACCCAACGACAGGTGGGTCCCATGTTGGAGCTGACGGGTGGCCCCATAACAAGCCATTACCGTGACCAGACCTCACTAGACCACACTACACCGCGCCAAGCCGCATCGCACAGTTGTCGTCGCTATCGTCGCTGCCACATCTCGGCTGCCATGGGGATGTGCGAGCCGGAAGGAGAGGGTGATGTTGTGGACCAGGTAAATTAGGTCTTGCTCCATCCCTGAATCTGTTCTTGCTAGGGTTCTAGCAGTTAGGGGAATTTAAGAGTTGTTCTGTAGAGTTGAGTTGGAATCGATGGGGAGCTGCCAATTTCCATCCTAGATTAAGAGATTGGTGGGAAGGAGCTAGATCCTAGTTGGAGATGCCAGTGCAACCATGTTCCTGCTAGGACGGTTGCCTCCTATGGTGCAGACATTGGTAGAAAATTTTTAGGTTGTCTAGATGAGGTGTGTTGTTACTTGTACTGGATGGATAACTCATGGCCAACATAGATGTAGAGGATGCTTGCCTAGCTATGTAAGAAGGCAAATGATAAGATGATGATTGAGCTGAGGCTGGAAGATAGAGACATGGATCTGCAGATATCTAAATTGAGGTTGAAGAAAATGAGAAAAGAAATGGAATGCAAGCATGTTTGGTTCATGATGATGCTTAGTGTGGCAGTGACTTTAGGGCATGTTCTTCTTTTTGTTGTTGGAAATTGTGGAAATAAGTATTGAATTATGGATGTATTCTGCTTCCTCTTGGTTTTGACATTTTAGAAATCAGTATGAGAAATGAGTTTGTTGGAGGTTTAATTAGCTAGATAGCTAGTCAGTTGTTTTCAGTATTCATGAGATGTATTTAACTTATTGTACCAAACTTGTTGAAACTAGGAAAAATCATGGTTGCAAAAGTAATGTGTATTTATCTTTTGTTGATTTCAAACATTGTGCAACCAGGAACAATAACCATGGATTTTCTATATTGTTGCGAAACCAGGAACAATCACGTGTGTGTTTCTCAAAGATTCACACTAAAAAAATATTTTGAAATGTCAGAAATATGTGGAACCAGGAACAATCATAACAAACAACTTTAAAGGTACTGACAATATATAGAGGTACTGGTTAAATAGGTTCGATCACAACCACCACATACTACTAGTAGTACTTAATTACACAACCCAAAAGATATACTATAACAGTACGTCTATTACATAAACAGGGGGCAGTAACAGACAACAGGCAACATGAGGCAGCAGAGGCAACATGAGGCGGCAGTAGAGGCAACACGAGGCAACGGCAGGGGGTAGCTAAGGCAACATGAGCTAGTAGTTAGGGCCACAGAGCAATGTGACCAAGGTTCTCATACTTGCTCAGGTAAACCATGAAGGTGGCGTGCTTGGCCTTTGTATGATTCACATGCCGCTATCCTCTATAGGCAATGCCCCCGGCATGCTGCACGATGTTGTTCAGGTCTTTCGCAATCCTTCTTACGCAGAAGGGGCACCTGTACTTGTTTTCACCTCGGCGGAAGGGGAACCTCCCATTCCTCATCTGTTTCAGGATATGGCGGCTTTTTGTGTGCCTGGACCACATACTTTCACCGACATTGATATCTCCTTCCTCTGAATTAGCAAGTAGAGAGAAGAAGTCAATGAATGAAAAAATTACTCTCCCAAGATCATGAGATCAAACTAGGAAAGGGCTGTGTTGAGAGATTAATTTTAGCATGTGTGCACAAGTTGAACCAGCTTTTGAACAAACTAGTCCATCAAACATACATTTGTTTTGCATACATATATGATAAAACAAGTGATATATAAAATTATACTGCTCTTCCAAATAATTTGAAAGAATCTATACAAGTTTTAGTATATAAAGATACATCCAAATTTTAACAAAACTAAGACATCCTTTTTTAGGCCAGATGGAGTAATTCTTTCCATTTATCTTATCAGTAAATTGGTAAAACAAAAAGAAGTTATGACTAGCTAGTTTTACTCAGTTTGAACATGGTATAAAAAATAATTTGTTTTCTCCTAAATTTATACTTAGTGTATTATGAATTTAACAATTTGTTTCCCTAAACAAATAATAGAGATGGACTACATAGAGAAATTTAATTTATCAGCATTATTTTAATGCATCTGTTAATATAAATACACAACTTACTATAACATAGATTGGATAACATGCATGATCCAGTATTTAACATATACACTCCACTTAAGTTAAAATTATACTGTTCTTTCAAATAATTTGAATGAATATCTATACAAGTTTAATTATATATATAGATATATCCAAATTTAAATAAGAAAACTGAGACATCCTTTTTTTAGGACAGATGGAGTAATTATTTGTACTCATCTTATCAGTAAATTGGCAAAACAAAAGAAGCTATGACTAGAACATGATACAAATAGGAATTTGCTTTCTCCTAAATATACTCAGTTAATTAGGAATTTAACAATTTTTTTCCCTAAATATAACATAGATGGGAATTTATCTGCATTTTAATGCATCTGTACATATACATACATAACTTACTATAAAACAGAGATGAACTTTCAATTACGGAATATTAAATTTATGTTAATGTAATCAGGAGCTCGTATGATTACTATATATATGTGCTTTTATCATACAAATCAAACTATACATTGGACAGCATGAACACAACCTAGATAAAAGATCTGAACTCCACATAAATTATATCACTAGAAAATATTGATCAAAACGACCAACAAAAGATGAGCATATATAGAACTACTAGGCGCCTAGAACTACTAGGGGCAGATCAAATGAAACTAGAAAATGTGCGAATGGAATGACTAGGGGCAGATCAAAACGACAAACAAAATATGAGCATAGAACTACTAGATGGAGAACAAATTAATTAATCAAACTCTACAAGATCAGAAAACCCTATGAATTAAAATATGAACAGTAAAATCAGAAAACCCCCATTCACAGTTCTGATATAATTACCTTTGGTTCTCCGTCGCTGGGTTCTTGCTCGAACCCGAATGAATCCATAGGTTCTTCATCCTTGTTGTCTTCGAAGTAATCGTAGTCTACCTGCACTACCACCAGATCTGCAACCGCTTCCTCTTTGACCTTGTTATATGCTTCCTTCTGGACGATGGCATTGGCTACCTCCTTGTCGATGATGACCTTGGCATCCTCGGTGACCACCGGTCTTGATCTCTTCATCTTCACGAGAAAAAGTTCTTGTACTTGTTGCTAGGGTTTCCTTCTGTTCTTTGGAGTGTAGGGAAGAGTGGGATGGAGTGTGGAGAAATGACTGGGAGACGATGGGGAGACCGAGTGGCTGATGTCTTTTAAATGACTAGGAGACGATGGGGTAGTTGGGCATTGGGAGCGCTCATGCGGTGGGAAACGTGTACATCGCACGTGTCAATGCAAAACGCATGAGTGGGAAATAGTGTATACACAGCTCGATTTCTTTTGCAGTTAATCATTTTTAGGCATGTCAATGGAAAAAGCAAAACCCACACTCGATTTAATTTCTTCTAATTTTTTTAGTAAACCATTGTTACTCTAGATACTCCATGCATGCATGCATGCATGCATGCAGACCAAAAAGCTTTCCAACGTGTTTTTGGTCATTGTACACCTTTTTTGACACATGGATCCCCTAGAGTCATTGCACATTGATATCCACTAGTCATTGATCCACATGACCACATTGGATTGTTCTTTTTCTAGAACCACATTAATATATATATCTACACATGACCACACATTTTTGGTCTCTATGACCATGATGGTTTGACACATATTGATCCCCCTAGAGTCATTGCACATTGCATGTGTTCTTTTCCAAAACCACATTGATATATCTACACGTGACCACACACACTCCAGTGGATTCTATGATGCAACTTCTCTGTCACACTGGTACATTGCAATGTGTGGAAGTTGCTTTACCTATGTGTGTTTTGCTTCTACACCATGGTTTGCCACTTGGATCCCCCTAGAGTCATTGCACATTGGGGTGTTCTTTTCCAAAACCACATTGATATCTACATGACCACACACACTCTAGTGAATTATGTGATAGATGCAAATTCTATCACACTGGTGTGTTTTTGTTCTCAATGACCATGATGGTTTGACACATATATATGGATCCCATAGAGTCATTGCATGTGTTATTTTCCCTAAACCACACATTTATATCTGCACTAGAGTCATTATTGATGATCCACATGACCTTACATGTGTTCTTTTCCAAAACAACATTGATATATAGACCACACACACACCCTACTGATCCAGTGATTATGTGATGCAACTTCTGTCACAATGGTGCATGCAATGTGGAAGTTGCTTTATTTCCTATGTGTTTTTGGTCTTCTACACCATAGTTTGCCACTTGGATCACATTGATATATACATGACCACACACACCCTAGTGGATTCTGTGATGCAACTTCTGTCACACTGGTGCAACATGCAATAATGTTGGAAGCTGCTTTCCTATGTGGTTTTTGGTCTCTATGACCATGATGTGGTGGTTTAACACACATATATATGGATCCCCTAGAGTGATTGCATGTGTTCTTTTCCTAAACCACATTGATATCTACACTAAAGAGTCATTGATGATCCACATGACCACATTACATGTGTTCTTTTCCAACACCACATTGATATCTGCATGACCACACACACTCCAGTGGATTCTTCTCTGTCACACTGCTGCATTAAATTGCAATGTGTGGAAGTTGCTTTCCTATGTGTGTTTTTCTTCTACACCATGGTTTGCCACTTGGATACCCCTAGAGTAATTGCACATTGCATATGTGTTTTTTTTCCAAAACCTCATTGATATATATCTACATGACCACACACACTCCAGTGGATTCTATGATGCAACTTTTGTGTCACACTGGTGCATTACAATGTGTGGAAGTTGCTTTCCTATGTGTTTTTTGCTTCTACAGCATGGTTTGCCACTTGGGTCCCCCTAGAGTCATTGCACATTGCATATATGTGTTCTTTTCCAAAACCACATTGATATCTACATGACCACACACACTCCAGTGGATCTGTGATGCAACTTCTCTGTCACACTGTCCATTGCAATGTGTGGAAGTTGCTTTCCTATGTGTTTTTTGCTTCTACACCATGGTTTGCCACTTGGATCCCCCTAGATTCATTGCACATTGCATATTCATTTCCAAAACATATCTACATGACCACACACACTCCAGTGGATTCTATGATGCAATTTTTGTCACACTGGTGCATGCAATGTGTGAAAGTTGCTTTCCTATCTGTGTTTCACTTGGATCCCCCTAGAGTCATTGCACATTGCATATTATGTTTCTTTTCCAAAACCACAGCATTGATATCACATACTCTAGTGGATTATGTGATGCAACTTCTGTCACACTAGTGCCACATGCAATGTGGAAGCTGCTTTTCCTATATGTGTTTTTGGTTGATCTCCTATGACCATGATGGTTTGACACATGGATCCCCTAGCTAGAGTGATTGCATGTTCTTTTCCCTAAACCACACATTGATATAACTACATGACCATGCACTCCAGTGGACTCTTTGATGCAACTTCTATCACACATTATATTGGTGCAACATGCAATCGTGGAAGCTGCTTTTTCCTATATATGTGTTGGTCTCTGTGAACACCATAGTTTGGACACATGAATCTATCCCCTAGAGTAGTCACTATTAATTGCATGTGTTATTTTTATTAATTTCCTAAACCACACATTGATATCTCCACTACTAGAGTCATTGAGATCCACATGACTGTGTACACCATGCATGGTTTGACACATGGTGGAGTCATTTGCATGTGTTCTTTTCCAAAACCACACTGATATATATATACATGACCACACACACACTATTGTCAAAACAACTGGTAAAAAAGAAACACATATGAATATGCAACTACACCATGACAGGGAAGTTGCATTTGAGAACAGGCTCACCCAGGGGTGGGGTCTGCCTATATCAACATCCCACCACACTTTAATAAATATGGTAATGTCATATATGCAAGATTCCACATGTTTTTCCCATTTGGTTCACCTGTAAAGAGATTTTTCATACCACACTTTGGATCTCACCTATACCAATATTTTGGCAAAAATCAGCATAACGGATTTTTCTTGATTTTTTGGGTTAGTAATTGCTAATTTCTTTGAAAGGTACCCTTTTAAGAAGTATCCTATATGATTAATTTATTTGAGCCACTCATCATGCAATAAACGTCTAGGATATGCCATCAAAAAATATGATCGACACACCCCGCTCAAATTTCGTGCGTAGGAGTTAAATTTCGCACCTAGAAATTCCATCCCTGGGATAGACTGATCAGCCCGTCAGCATAGCGCCACACATCATTCGCACAGAGGGCATTTAGGTAATCTAAAAGAAACCCTTCTTATCCCCTCCCCCGCTGAAAGTGGACAAGATCCATTTTTCCTCACCTCGCCGCCCTCTGCCTCCTCCCTCGCCCACACCCTCGCCGCTGTTCATCCTTCCTCCACTAGCCGCCATCCTTCCCTCCGCCCCTCGCTGCCCTATGCTCCTCCTCACCATGTCGCCGTCCTTCGTTCCAGTAGACAGCAACTAGCTATTGTCACAGCCCAAACCCTATCCCATCGTCACCTTCGCGGTTTCCCACCACGACGTGCCAACTGTCAAGCTCACAGGTGTGCGACCTCGCAGTCAACCTCACCCACAAGATCTGCCACCTCTACATGCACCTCTCCGTAAAGATCTTCCCACTCACCGTGCACCTCTCCATCAAAGTCTACTCCCTGGATGCCAAGGTCTGCCCAGCCGCGGCCAAGGTCTGCTCACTCGACGTGCACCTTGCCGACAAGGTAAGCCACCTTGTTGTGCACCTCGTCGGCAAGGCCTTCGAACTCACCGTCAAGGTCTTCCCACTATCTATGAATATCACCGTCAAGATCTGCCCACTCGTGGTCAGGTCTACTCACTTGACATGCACCTCGACTACAAGGTACGCCTACTCGTCGTGCACCTCGTTGTCCACCTAGTCGACATGGTCTGCCACATCGCGATCGACAAGGTGTGCCTACTCGCTGTGCACCTCATCCATATAGTCTGCTACCAAGGTCCGCTGACAAGCCTCGATGCCACGATTTATGCGTTCCGCCAGGAATAGCAGTAAGAAAAAGGCCCCACAGCCTGAAGGCAAGGAAACACTTACCTTGCTTTTCTATTGTTTGGTTATATTGTTTGTTGCAGATAAAGGCTGCATTATCTTGTTTGTTGCTATATTTTGGCTGCTTCATAACACGTCTTATGATTAGAGTATAAATAAAAATTGTTCATAATGGAATATTTTACACTTGTGATTACTATTAGACAATCAACAACATATGTTATATTCTCCCTACTTGCCTATTTAGTGGCAAGATATAGATGCTTATACTGCTCATGTTTAATTGTCCTGACCTCCTTATTATTGCAACCAGTTGCTGAATTGACTAGATTGTAAACTATTAGGCTGATGATTAGTTTGCTTGTGATAAAGGTTGCATTATCCTATTTGTTGCATTACTTTGGCTATTTCATGATATGTCTTATGTTCATCATATAAGTAGTTCATAATTTACTATTTTGCATGATGGTTACTATAGGAAAATGAGCACCATAGGTTATATTTTGCTTAATTGCCTATTTAATTGCACGATAGATGCTTGTACTGCTTATGTTTAATCGTCCTATCCTGCTTATTATTGCAGTGTATAATACTAAGTCTGGTCATAGTGGGGAGTAACATAGCATGTTACTAGGCTATGTTACTCCACACTATGACTGGTCTTAATATTATCTCCATAGTGAGTAGTGTTATAGGTCTTACAACATACACACCATCATTTAGATTGGTCATAGTGGGAAGTTTGTACACACTAGTATTATGTGTATGATTAGAGTATGAATTGGTCATAGTGGACTGTTCCACCCCATATGTTATATATTGAGCCATATTTGGAGTTCCCTATACATGTTAGAAACACATATGTATAGTGGAATGTGCTTGGGGTGTTGCTTATAAAAATAATCCAAGCTTTTTGTAAGAAACAGTGCTTATTTTTATTTGAGAGGTGACAATTTAGACATCATCCTGTTATAAATAAGGACCATTTCTTAACCAAAAACCACTTTATTTCGCTAAGCACTTCTCTAAGCCTCTTGCATTGTACATGCTCTTAGGTTCTTAGCATATGTTGTTGCATCGCCAAGTGTATTCACCCCCCCTAGACCCCTAGAAGTAGCAAAAAGGAAGGCTATATACCAGGTTACATTATCCCGTGTGTTGCATTAGTTTGGCAGCCTACGATCTTTTTGTTTAAATTGCTCATGGCGACCTGTTAAATGATGAGTACTATATACTATATAGCATAGGTTGGTATCGCACCTAGTTTTATATTTCTAGATTAATTAAATTCTTTATTCATGTTAGAACCACAAATACTATCGATGGAAGAAAGTCGGATGAAAACCATCATGAGAAACAGTCCATGGATGCAAGGACTTGGTATTAGGTTCGTAGCCAGTGCTATTGCATCCCCAACTGTATTCTCACCTAAAAAGAGCAATAGCGATCCCTTTGGACCTCGGTATGATCCCAGGGGGGAGGGTATCAGTGAAGGTGACATATCAGGTGATGAAACACTAGTCACCGAGGAGACTAGGTTGCAGGTAGTCCCCTTACATGCTAGCTCACCATCTTGTCATGATTTCTCCACAATTAAGGTGCTGCTAAATAATCTTGTGTGGAATTGTTTGCTAACTCTTTTTGCCATATGTTTTGTTCCTCTTTATTTTCCCCAATTGACTATTACATGTAAAATGTGTAGCTTAAGTAGAGAAAATTCAAGAAGAAAACTCCTAGGCGAAGGATGGCTCCTGGTGGTGGATCATCTCGCAAGCGCGTTGTGGCATCAGTACTATCTCCATACACAGAAAATGAGAGACACACGAGGTCCAAGGGGAATCCACTAAAAGCAAGACTTCCACCTCTAGGTTCCACACAGCAAACAACAAAAGCGGCAAGTCCTGCGACCCATTCACAAGAAACTCAGGGTGCAACCAAGAAGATTGCCAAAGCCGAACTACCTGATGCCCGGCAAACGACCAAAGCCAAACTTCCTGATGTTAGGCAAACTGCCAAAGCCACACTTCCTAATGCCCCGGAGGTGGCTGGAGCTGCACTTCATTTTCCCCTGCTGGTGATCGATGATGCAGTTCTTGATGCCAACCTAGTGGCCAAATATGCAGTTCCCGGTGCTCGGCAAGTAGCTAAACCTTCAGTTCCTGATGCCGACCAAGTGGCTAAAGCTGTAGTTCCTGATGCCGACCAAGTGGCTAAAGTTGCAGTTCCTGATGTCGGACAAGTGGCCAAAGTTGTAGTTCCTGATGCAGGCCAAGTGGCTAAAGTTGCGGTTCCTGATGCCCACCAAGGCGAGAAGCTAGTGGCCGTCAATCTACCACCTACCCAAGCCAAGAAGGCAGCAACACAAGGCAAGCAACCAGCTTCCCAAGGTGAGATGGTAATTGTCCAACATGAGCAGCACTCTGCCCAAGGTGACCTGCCCACTCCCTCTGACCCGCTGGTATGCCGTCTGGCACCTCCCCAAAGCTAGAAGCCACCTCCCCAAAGCCAGCATGCACCCCCAAAAGCCAGCATCCACCCCCCCAAAGCCATCAGCCACCCCCAATGCCAACAGCCATGTCCCCAAATCCAGCAGCCATGTACCCAAGGTGTGGAACCCCAACCCACATCATGTCGTCCTCTAGCACCTCCCAAAGCCGACCTGCCACCTCCAGAAATCAAGAAGCCACCTTCCCAGGTGATAAAGTCCGCATCCTTCTGCCCACGGGTATCTATCGTGGTGTAGAACACGGCAGTACCATTGGGGATGGCTTGAAGGGGACAATCAGGATGCCATCGGTGGCTACTCGCAACGGGTTGGGCACAGATACTGCAAACATAGCGATGTACCCAGGTTCGGAGCCCTCTTGGCGAGGTAAAACTCCTACTCCTGCAAGGATCTACTATCAAAGGGGGCGAATACCCAATACAGATGCTCCTTGAGTTGTTTCCTTAGCTACTTAACTTGTCCAATGTGGAGGTCTTCTAACTTGTGGTTGTATGAAAAAATGCTTCCTCTTGTGTCTCTACCTAGAACCCTAGCACTACCCCCCCTTATATACTGGTTGAGGAGGTAGTTTCCAAGATGGGTTCTAGGGTTTACTGTTTGGATTTGGGCCTTACAAAGTGGGCCGGATGGACAGGGCCAAATGGTAGGCCCGGGTCCAGTCAAGCCTCTAGTATAGGGGAGGACCACACAACAGTGTCCAACACCCCTGCTTTACTCGTCAGCCGGCTCTTTATCTATCAGCCGGCTCTTTATGCGTAAACCGGAGCTTTCCTCGTCAGCCCTTGCTTTGCTCGTCAGCCTCTAGCTTTGGTAAAGTTGTCCGGTAGCACTGGCCAGGCCAGCTAGCCTGTCTGGTTAAAGGTGCGCTTAGCAAGGAGCGTCACTCCCATCGTACTAGGGCCAGCGGATCCGAGGCGGCCGACTAGGAACAGCCTCCCCGCCGGTTCCTCTGGCTACCCGGCTAGACGGGCCAGCCGGGGAAACTTGAATGCGGACAGGGTGGGGGATTCCACCCAACTGTGGTTCCTTGATCTGGGTCCAGACGGCATGAGCTCCTTGGAGCCGGCCGGTTGGTCCCATCTTGGCCTACCCGAGGGTCATCCCCCCGACACTAGTCCCCGAGCGCGTTAGGACTTGGGCCCATGGAGAAGTTCTTGCGTGCTCATTTGAAATGATTGATGGTTGAGATGCTCGGTCGTTTTCATTTGTCTTGTAGTCTTTGTCTTGTGCCGGCTTGAGATTCTGTGCTTTTTCCCGGCTGGGGTTTACCGGCTACGGAGCCGATGGCCCCACCCACAGGGTGTGAGCAGTGATCTTCTTGACCGGCTACCGCACCCGGCCGGGAGAGGGATCACCAGTTTGTTGTCGTTGTTGCTTGCGTCAGCCACGCCTGCCGTTTCTGGCGCGTGTCGCGTCAGTTTGACTTCTTAGTCTGCAGCGGCAGTTTTTTGGTAACCGCGCACACGCCTTCATCATTGCTGTTTCTTGGAGATCGTGGGCGCGGTTTGCCTCCCGCAGTAACTTCTTCTGGATTTTCTGTGCGCGTGACACTAGTGCACTCGATCCGCCCCGAACCGTCGCGGAGAAGTGGGGCAGTTGCTTGCCACGTGGCGCAGAGGGAGGGCAACTGGCCCGGCCTTTCTTCCCCGATAAATAGGGACACCAAGGGGTGTGGGTTCTTCACTTCATCTTCCTTTGAATGCCGCCCCTACTCTCCTTTGCGCTCTAGCCCTTCACCGCTCCTCTGCGCCACCGCTTCTTGGTCGCCGGCGCTGTTCCTCTTCCTCCTCAACAACGGGCCCCCGCGCTTCAATCACGGCCACCTTTCCAAACAACATGTTGCCCGAGGTCGTCGGCGGGTGGTGCGGCTCGTACGTCACCGAGGAACTGGTGAAGAAGTACCAGCGGGGGAGGTTATTGCCGTTGGAGCGGCAGGTGAAGCACCGCCTTGCATCAGAGGGTGAGCGGGTGCCCAACCCTCAGCCCGGCTAGGCCGTCGTCTTCCTCGCCCACTTTGCTCGCGTCCTTGGGCTGCCGCTAAGCCGCTTCGTCCTAGAGCTGCTCGTCGCCTTCGACCTCCAGCTCCACCACCTCGGAGCCAACGCTGTGTCGATGCTGTCGCATCACGCGGCCTGCTGCGAGGTTTACCTTGGCATCTGCCCCAATGCCGCGAACTTCTTGAAGTTTTTCTACTTCAAAGTTCAGGTGGTTGGCAAGGGCAGCCCGCTGACGGAGACGGCTGTCGCGCCATCTACCCGCGGCCATCAGCGGTGATGCCGTGGCTGGAGCTTCCGGACACCATCAAGCTCTGGCAGCGCTCGTACTTTTACGTGCGCAACAACACCGAGGTGGACTGGATCAAGGTCCCTGCCTTCACCAACGTCCCTTCCAGCCTGAAGGCCTAGAGCGTCCAGCACTTGGGCGCCTAGGGCGACATCGACCGGATGGGCACCCGGCTAGTGGTCCTCGTGGGGAAGGAGTGGTTCACCACCCGGGACATTCTGCTATCCTGGATGGCGAACCGCGTGCTCCCACTGCAGCACCGGTTGCACAAGATGTGCCACCTCTCTGGCCATCTGGATCCCACCCGGATATCCCGGCTGGATGTGCCATACACCGCCCTCCGCAAATCGCTCGCCACCATCTCGAAGGAGGCACTGGAGGACGACTAGGTGTTCTCCTGCCGTCCATACCACCGCAGCCAGCTTCCACCGAAGGTATGTCTCTCCTCCTCTTTTCCAGGTGGATTTTCCTGAGGTAGTCCCGCTTCGTGCCTCTTATATTCCCTTGTTGAGTAGCTTTTCACGGCGCAACTAGCGGAGGACGGCATGGGGGACAACGAGCTCCCCAATTTTGCCGCGGACTTCAAGCCGGCAAAGGCTCCGCCGGTGGAGCCAGAGCGGTTCCCCATGCGGGCCGATGAGGGCTGCGAGTTTCCACCCGGTGAGAGTTTTTCCTTTGTCCTTGCCAGCTTCGCTCTTGCTGCGCTTCTGGCCACGAATCTTGACGTTTTGCTTGTATTGGAAAATCGGGTCATGGCGAGGATGTGGACTTGGCTGCCAGCGCCACTATGGCGAGGCGGTGCCAAGAAGACATGCCGCCCCCGACCCGTGGCCACCATGCCGAGCGTTGCCGGGTAGGTGCTTTTGTCCTCCTAGTACTTGTGTTTATTTGCTCGCACTTGCGTTGTTCATCCTTGTCTTTTCCATATTGAGGAGATGTCCTTGCCCGGCTCCGCGACCGTCACCCCCGCGTCCGCACCTCTGCCTGCCGCAGAGGGAAGCGTGTCGGCTCTGGCTCCCGAGGTTGCACCAGCTCCGGGCCCCGAGGCGGCATCTACTCCACCGTCTGGGGCCGATGCGGATGCGACAGGGGTGGTGCCGCCGGCTGCACCCGTGACGCTTCACCGGGCTGGGGCCGTCTCTCGACTTGCCGAGGGTCTTCTGCTTGGGCACGCCAGCGCGGCCACGCCTCCCTCTAGCTCGATGGTGGGCGCTGTCTCTGGCGCCTACCGGGTGGAGGAGTCGTTGGAGGTGCCGTAGCCAGAGGCCCTCGTCCAGTCGGAGGGTGGGCCCTCCGTGGCTCCGGTGAGCGATGATGACCTCCAGGTCACCGGCTGGATGTCGGCTCGAGCTGCACTACCGCTGGACACCATCTTGGCGCAGTTGTCGGAGGTGGCGCCTCTGGCCGTTGGCAGGCCCGCCAGCTAGTGGAGGCGCTGGAGTAGGGGCTCGGCCAAGCCAAGGCACTGTGGGCCTCCGTCGAGGTATGTGTCCTATTGCCAATCTTGATGCTTGTTCGCTATCTTGCACCACAACTTGTTCTTACTTCTCTTTTTACGTAGAGGGCTCTCGTCTACGCTGCCAAGACCTCGCGGTACCTAGGCCATAAGATTTCTTGCTCCGACGTATCTTCTCGATTGCGCAATTTCTCATGCTTCTTGTTGAATATTGGTTACCCTCCTGCAGCTTTGCTGGTGGACCGGGACCACGAGGTGGCCCGGCTGAAGGGAGAGGTCGCCCGGTTGGAGGAGTCCAACAAGACTCGCTAGGACGAGATCACCTAGCTGACTGCACATCATTAGCAGATGGATATCAAGGCTGGCAAGGCCAAGAAGGTGGCGGACACCCGGGCCGAGGCGCTGAAGAACCTGGAGGTGCTCTATGCCACCCAGGAAGATGCCATCAAAGCTTCCAAGGCCAAGGAGGCGGCAGTGCTAGGAGAGCTCTGCCAGATCGCCGAGATCGTCGTTAGTAAGTGCCCCCAACTTATGCTAGTTTTGCCGCTTTGCCTTTTGCCGTCAACATTTATTATTGTCTCTTCTCCTGGCTGCAGCTCAGTATCCTGAGGCGACAGATCAGGCACTTGGCCAGATTCCCGAGACGGATCCAGAGTGGGATCTCCACCCGGGGGAGCTGGTGGCGGTCATCAGCGAGGAGGCGAACCAACTTTGTGGCGCCGCTCTCGAGGTCTACGACTACGTCTGGCCTGATGCTGCCCAGCCGGCCACAATGGATGCCTTGGCCGAGCGGCTTTTGGGTGCTCCGGACCTCATGAACGTGGCTCGGGAGTGGGCGGCTCATGGTGGCACGGAGATGGTGCTGGCACTGTTGAAGTCCTGGTACCCAGATGTGGATTTGTAGAGCCTTTCCCGTGGATTTCGCCAAGGGACCAACTATGACCAGCTTCGTGCCGAGGTTCCTGACATCCGCTCCTGTGGCATGAAGATTGGGAGCTTCATCGCGCTGGACAGGGACATCAGCGACCCGGCTGGCACGGAGCGGTACTACCACATCCTGGATGCGCCGCATGCCGAGGCCCCGGATGCGCCCGAGACCGCCTCGGCGGACTTCGCCTCTAGCAGCCGAGCTCCAGCCGATGCCTCCGGCCCTTCTGCCTACCAATGAGCTTCATCCCTGGTATGCCGGGAGTATTTGTGACTGAAAAACTTGTTTTTTCCTTGTGCTGTTGAACAGTTGTCTTTGTCCTTGTTACTAAACTCTTGTGGGAGCATCGCCTCCCTTTGTATATTTGCTCGTGCCTTTACGTTTGCACTTTTTGTTCTGCATTTGTTGCATGCTTGTTTCTGTTTTGGGGCGCTCGAGCACACCCACAGGGTGTAGTCCCCACGGTTCGGGCCGGCTGGAGGATACAGCCAGGTCGCAGCTCCTTTGTGTTGTTTGTTTGCAGTTTTCTATGTGGGGGCACGCGAGCGCACCCACAGGGTGTAGTCCCCGAGGTTCGGGCCAGCTGGAGGATACAGCCAGGTCAAATCTCCTTGACCTGCTCTGCTTCCGCCTGGAAGCTACTTGCCTTCGGATTGGGTGTTTGTCGTGGAACTTTGACTCATGCAAACATAGAAACAAACAAGTTGTTTGACTGGTTAAGCATATGCAAGTTAAACTGTAATCTTAGATTTACTAGTTTTGAAATTTTTGTTGGTTCGCACAAATCCAATGTCTTCACCCTTTTCTCAGTGAGCATTGGCCAGTTTTGATGCTGTTCCCTTGCTGGCTTCTAGCCTAAGTCGAAGGGGTAGTTTAGTAGGTGTACCGCATGATACATCGGGTCTGGGTCATTGGCCTTGGGCGAGCAAGCGCAGCCGGGACGTCCAGACGTTTTTGTTTTCCTCGTGGCTTTTTCGTGTAGGGGCCTTCGAGCGTTCTGCTCTTGCCAGATCTGTCAGCCGGCTTGCGGTCTGCAGCCAGAACCGAAGAGGAAGCCCTAGGAACCACGTACAGTACTTTGCCACGTGGGTCGCGCAGCCATCTGGGCCAACCGGCGAGTCCTCGAGACGGATCCCCGGCTCTAGGGTTAGAGCAATGCAGCCGGGAAACCAAATTGTGCAGCATGACTTGCTTATTTATTGCGGAGTCCCCGAGACTATGTCGAGGCTCCCATGCTTGTTCATTACATGAAGGTAAGATACATAAAAGGGGCAAAGCATGCTCGTGTTCCATGGGCATTCAGTTTCTTCGCCTGAGCAATCCATCTTGTTCTTTTCCGGCTGGCGGGCATCGATGAGGTAGTATGAGTTATTCTGCAGTGCCTGACTGATGATGAATGGCCCTCCCAAGGCGGAGATAGCTTGTGCATCCCCTTGGTGTCTTGTATTAGCCTTAGCACCAGGTCGCCCTCGCGGAACGAGACGCTGCGGATCCGGCTGGCGTGGTAGCGGCGCAAGTTTTGCTGGTAGATGGCAGATCTGGACATGGCTAGCTCGCGTGCTTCTTCAAGAAGATCGACGATGTCTTCCCGTGCTTCTTTGGCTTGTTGTTCTGTGTAGAGCAGTTTGCGGGGTGCGTCAAACTCAATGTTTGTGGACAAAACCTCCTCCCCCCGTAGATGAGGAAGAAAGGAGTGTAGTCGGTGGACCGG
The DNA here is from genome assembly GCA_023614405.1 of Avena insularis. NCBI lineage: Eukaryota > Viridiplantae > Streptophyta > Magnoliopsida > Poales > Poaceae > Avena > Avena insularis. The sequence continues at coordinate 235,731,029 of CM042688.1, read as the reverse complement.
TTTGGCATTGTGCGAAGGCTCCATAGCACATCCAGCAGCTCCTCAATCCAGCAGCCGGGGGATTGCATCAGTGTGGTTCAATCAGCCGGGGCTTGATTCCGTCTAGGACTAGGCCATTTGCTCGCTCGCACTGCCCGTTGGACTAGGGGTGTGCCACAGATGCAAGGTCCAGGCGGATGCCTTTGTCTCTGCAGAATCGTGCGAAAGCTCCGTTGGCAAAATTTGTGCCGCTGTCGGTTATGATACTGTTGGGGTAGACAAAGCATGTGATTATGTCTGTGAAGAACTTGACCACCGTTGGTCCATCCAGTTTCTTAATTGGATTTGCCTCTATCCACTTGGTGAACTTGTCCATCGCCACCAGCAGGTGTGTCATGCCGGATCTGGCTGTTTTGAGAGGGCCAACAATGTCCAGCCCCCAGACGGAAAACGGCCAGGTGATGGGAATTTTCTTGAGTGCTGCAGACGGAGTGTGCTTCTGCTGGCTGAACTGCTGACAACCGTTCCATGCTTTGACGATCTGCTCAGCGTCTTCCAGTGCCATGGGCCAGTAGAACCCATAGCGGAATGCCTTTGCCACTATGGCCCGTGATGACGCGTGGTGTCCGCATTCGCCATGGTGGATGTCGACCAGCAGCCGGATTCCATCCTCCTGGATCACACATCCTGGATAAATGCCGCCAACAGTGCGCTTGTAGAGCTCGTTGTTGATGATAGTGTATGCGCTGGCTCTGCGCTTCACCTGCCTTGCCACTACCTCTTCTTCAGGCAGCTCTCCTCTGGCCAAGAAATCCATGAATGGCTTGGCCCATGTTGGGGTTTCCCGGATGGCGCATACCGCCTGCATCAGCAGATTTACTTCTGCCCGGATAGCCGGGTCAGGCTCATCCGGAGGCCGACTGGGTGGAGTAGCAGAGCCGGCAGCCTCTAGGCTAGACGCGGCAACTCCCAAAGTGCTTGGTTGTCCACGGAGATCTTGGAGCCAGCGGTCCCGGTGCGGCAAGCGATCCCGGTGCGGTGAAGCCATTGCGAGGTCTTGGGCAAGTCCGGGTGCAAGCGTCCCAGGTGCGGTGGAGCCGTCGGGGAGGTCTTGGAGCCGGCAGTCCCCGGGTGCCGTGAAGCCGTCATGGAGGTCCTGGAGCCGGCAGTCCCCGGGTCCGCGTCCAACATTATCGAGTCAGATTCGGGAGACGGCGTCATTGATGGCTTGCACAGGTGCTCAAGGGAGACTCCAGGCGGAATTGCTTGTCTTGTTGACCCGATGCGGGCGAGCATGTCCGCGGCCTCGTTGTTTGCCCTGGGAACATGGTGAAACTCGCATCCTTCGAAACATGCACATAGTTGCTGTACGAAGAAACGGTATAGTGCCATGTTTGCGTCTCTGGCGTCCCAATCGTCTGACACTTGCTGTACCACCAGATCAGAGTCGCTGAAGCATAGGATGCGTCAGATGCCTATTTCCTTTGCCATCTTGAGGCCGTGGACGAGCGCCTCATACTCAGCGACGTTGTTGGACGCGCGGAAGTGGATCTGCAGCACGTATTCTAGCCGGTCTCCTTTTGGAGAGGTGATGACCACTCCGGCTCCATGCCCTCCATACATCTTGGAGCCGTCGAAATGCAGCTTCCAATGCATGGAGTCAGGGCAAGGCGGCAAGTACTGCGTTTCTGCCCAAACAACGAGGAAATCCACCAAGTCCTGAGACTTGATCGCCATTCTTGGCTCGTACTGTATGTTGTGCGTGGTGAGCTCTATGGCCCATTTCGCCACCCGGCATGTGGCATCTCTATTGCCGATGATCTCCGAGAGCGGCGCTAGCGCCACCACCCAGATGGAATGTTCTTGGAAGTACTGCTTCAATTTCTTGGCAGCCATGTACATGCCGTACACCAGCTTCTGGTAATGAGGGTAATTCTGCTTCAAGAGCGAGAGTACCTTAGTCAAGTAATACACCGGTCGTTGCACTGGCTGCGCCTTTCCTTCTTCTGGCCTCTCCACTACCAGCACCACACTAACAACCCTGTTGGTTGCTGCGATGTACATCAACATGGGATCCTTCGCTGCTGGTGCTGCCAGAATAGGTGGTGAGGTGAGCATGCGCTTGAGGTCACGGAAGGCTTCATCCGCCTGTGATGTCAAGACAAATTTATCCATCTTCTTCATGAGTTGATACAGTGGGAGTGCTTTCTCGCCCAGCCGGCTGATGAACCAACTGAGGGAGGCCAGGCATCCGGTGAACTTCTGGACATCTCGCAAGTTCTTGGGCGGCTGCATGCACTCGATTGTGCCGATCTTCTCCGGGTTTCCCTCGATTCCTCGCTCAGATATGAGAAAACCGAGGAGTTGGTCGGTTGGGACACCGAACACGCACTTCTCCGGGTTCAACTTCATCTGGAACCGTCGGAGGTTGGTGAACGTTTCCTTCAGATCCTCGAGGAGTGTTTGGCGCTCCTTGGTCTTGACCACTACATCATCGACATAGGTGTGTACGTTTCTGCCGATATCAGTCTGCAAGCACTTCTGCATGTAGCGCTGGTATGTTGCTCCAGCGATCTTCAGTCCAAACGGCATTGTGGTGTAGCAGTAGGCTCCGTAGGGGTGATGAATGCTGTCTTTATTTGATCAGCGGGGTTCAGCCGGATCTGGTGGTAGCCGGAATACACGTCCAGAAACGACAACAACTCGTAGCCGGCCGTGGAATCGATCACTTGGTCTATCCTTGGCGGGGTGAATGGATCTTTGGGGCATGCTTTGTTCAGGCTAGTGTAGTCAACACACATGTGCCAAGTCTTGTCCTTATTTAGCATGAGCACGGGGTTTGCCAGCCATTCCGGGTGGAAAACCTCCATGATGAATCCAGCTGCGAGCAGTCGGGTGATCTCTTCACCAATGGTTCATCTTTTTTCTTCCGCGAAGCGGCATAGTGACTGTTTGACCGGCTTTTCATCCGGCCTGACATGTAAAGTGTGCTCGGCGAGCTCCCTCGGAACACCTGGCATGTCCTTGGGGGACCATGCGAAGATATCCCGATTCTCACGGAGGAAGTCAACGAGCGCGCTTTCCTATTTGCTGTCGAGGTCGTCTCCGACCAGGACGAACTTGTCCGGCTCGGCCTCTTTCAACAAGATCTTTCTCGTGCCCTTGGATGGCTTGAATTGTGCTTCCCTGGCAGGCTTGGGCTGGCCAGCCGACATGTCCTATAGGGCCGCCACGTTCTGCATGATTACGCGCTTCTCCTCCGCGATGATCATGGCTTCCTCTATCTTCGACCCGTCTGTGGTGCACTCCATAGACCGTCTGTAGCAACCAGCTACGGTGATGACACGTTTGGTCCCTGGTAGATTCATCTTGAGGTACGCATAATGTGGTACCGCCATGAACTTGGTGAGCATCGGGCGCCCCAGGATTACGTGGTACGCACTGCAGAGGTTGACCACCTTGAACCAGATGGGATCGCGGTGGAAGCTGTCCTCTGTGCCGAAGATGACGTCCAGCCGGATCTTTCCGATGGGGGAGTGCGACGGGGCTGGGACGGCTCCATGGAAGGAGGTGATTGACGGCTCTAGCTGCGACTCGCTGATACCGAGCCAGTCAAGCGAGCTACGGTACAAGAGGTTGATGTTGCTCCCTCCGTCTACGAGGACGTGGGAGAACCTGCGGGAATGCTTAGGATCCAAAACCATCGTGTAGGTGCCTGGGTGAGGCAGCTCAGCTGGCTGGTCCTTCCGGCTCCATGCAACTTCTTGCTCCAACCAGTTGAGGTACTGGGGAACGGGAGGAACGATTGCGTTCACTTCCGCCTCGCGACACCTCTTGTTGTGCTTGGTCTCTGACTCCATGGTGAAGATATGGTAGTTTCCCACCTGGCGAGGGTAGTTGTTATCATCATCTTCCCTTCGACGCTGGTTATTGCGGTCGCCTGGCGGCCCACCGGCTGGACGTAGCGGCGCTTGCGCAGCCAGTGTGCCAGCGATTTCTAACATCTTCTTTGTCCAGGTGCACTAGCGTGTGGTATGCATAGCCGGTTTGTTGCCTCCACTATGGAACTTGCATGGCCCATCAAGCATCAACTCGATGGTGTACTTGGGCCTTGGAGGACGGTCATCGGGCTTCTGTCTCCGGCTTACACCTGCATTCGGATCCTCCTGCACTGCCGCTACCTTCCTAGAACTGTACTGGTTATCCGACTGGTCGTCCTTTCTTTTGTCGTGACGGTTGTCGTGCCTCCTGGCATTATGGCCATTTCCTTCCGACTAACGTCGATCTATGGCGACCTCGATGATTATTTTCCCTTGGTCGTCCACCCGAACGGATCTTTTCATTGTCGCGTCGGCCGTGGCGTACTTGTCCACGATGGCCATGGTCTGTGCCATGGTTGTGGGCTCCACCTGGTGAATCTTATGCTTGAGCATAGTGCCGTCTCTGCAGCCGTTGATGAAGAAGTCAACCGCCTGGTGCTCGCGTACCCCCTTGCAGGAGTTGTGCATGCTCGTCCATCGGGTGATGTAGGAGCGGTCTGACTCGTTCGGTCCCTGTATGCAAAGAGCGAGCTCGCCGGGTCGGCCTAGGCGCTTGTAGGTGCCGGTGAAGTTGCGGACGAACGCCTGCTCGAAATCGATCCATGCGTTGATGCTATTGTCAGGGAGGCTGTTGAGCCATGTCCTGGCTGAATCGAGGAGCATGAGAGGGGCGTAGTGCACTACCACCCGGCGATTGCCGTTTGCGATGCCTACAACAGTGGTATAGTCCACCAGCCAGTCCTCCGGCTTGACCGAGCCATTGTATTCTGGCGTATCCCTTGGGAGCAAAAATCCCTTTGCAAACGGTTCATTACGGATGCACGGTCTGAAACATCTTCGGTCGGCTGGACTTTCTTCCTCTAGCGCACGTGACTGGACTAGTAGGTCGATTCGTGCGCGTGCGTCTGGTTGTTCCTCTAGCTCGAGCGGTCCCAGCCAGCAGGATAGGCGGGACCTGGGTATCGCTTGGCCTTTTCCGGCTTCGTCGGTCGGCTCACGGTTTTTGCTGGTAACAGCTGCCGCGTCGCGGGCGTTGTGCCCACAGCCTACAGATCCACCACGTGGGCGGTTGCTCTACCTTGCTCCGTTTGGGTAAGATGCCTTGCTGCCACCTACAGCCGGATATGCCATACGGCGAGCCGGTTGGGTTCTGCTGTTGCCAGCCATGCTGAGTTCTGCCTCAGCCTGCTGCTTGTTTGCCGTGACCACGAGGAGCTAGACATGTGCCTGCTGACGGAGCAGTTCCTCGCCCTCCAGGTGGCTTAGCTCCGCAACTGCCGCCTCCTTGGCCCTCATGTTTTTGGCGGGGTGTTGTAAACCTGCTGTACCACGGGCGTACGCGGATCAGCAGCGTGATCCATCTCCGAACCGAGGTTTCTGCCTTATGGCTGGGCTAGGCGGCTGGTGCCAGGCAAGCATGCGAAGCCTCCGTGGCCCTCATGTTTTTGGTGGGGTGCTGTAAACTGGCTGTACCACGGGCGTACGCGGATTAGCGGCACGATCCATCTCCGAACCGAGGTTTCGGCCTTGTCGCTGGGCTAGGCGGCTGGTGCCAGGCAAGCGTGCGAAGCCGTGCACGATGTTGTATTCCCGCATGGTCGCGTTCATCCATCGTTGGGTGGCCGCTACTTTGCCAGCTTCCTCCAGAAGGTTCTAACGAGTAGTCTCCAGGGCTGCCGCAGCTGCAGCTAGATCCGCCTCGATGGGGGTGATGGGGTTGCGGGAGGCGTGAGTTGGTGGCGCAACCGTCCACGTTGCGCTCTAGAGGTGTGTGACGGTTCTCCACCGAGCCTGCCATCATGACCTCGACACTGCCGCTAGCGACACGTGGACCAGAAAAGCCAGGGGGAATGCCGGAGATGGTGATGACCTCGCGAGGGAAAGCCTTAGCGATGGTGGCGACGTAGACGCGGTGCTCACCAAAGTGCATGATGGAGTCTCCGCTTGGGAAAATCCCCCCAGCGAAGCAGGACGCATTGTCGAGGACGCAGTCGAAGGAGCCGATAGTGAGGATGAGGCCAGAGGCGACTCGCTCACCGGTGACGAGTGGAAGTCCCGCGCAAAAGATGATCCTAGCCGAAGCGCTGTGCCCCACGGTGGGCGCCAACTTTGGTGGTGTGGAACACGGTAGTACCATCGGGGATGGCTTGAAGGGGACAATCAGGATGCCATCAGTGGCTACTCACAACGGGTTAGGCACAGATACTGCAAACACATCGATGTACCTAGGTTCGGAGCCCTCTTGGCGAGGTAAAACTCCTACTCCTACAAGGATCTACTATCAAAGGGGGCGAATGCCCAATATAGATGCTCCTTGAGCTTTTCCTTAGCTACTTAACTTGTCCAATGTGGAGGACTTCTAACTTGTGGTTGTCTGAAAAAATGCTTCCTCTTGTTTCTCTACCTAGAACCCTAGCACTACCCCCCCTTATATACTGGTTGAGGAGGTAGTTTACAAGATGGGTTCTAGGGTTTACTGTTTGGATTTGGGCCTTACAAAGTGGGTCGGCTGGACAGGGCCAAACGGTAGGCCCGGGTCCAGTCAAGCCTCCAGTACAGGGGAGGACCACGCGACAGTGTCCAGCGCCCCTGCTTTACTTGGCACCCGGCTCTTTATCTGTCAGCCGGCTCTTTATGCGTAAGCCAGAGCTTTCCTCATTAGCCCTTGCTTTGCTCGTCAGCCTCCAACTTTGGTACATTTGTCCGGTAGCATCAGCCAAGCCAGCCAGCATGTCTGGTCAAAGGTGCGCTCAGCAAGGAGCATTACTCCCACTGTACCAGGGCCAGCGGATTCAAGGCGGCCGGCTAGGAGCGGCCTCCCTGCCGGTTCCTCTGGCTAACCGGTTAGACGGGCCAGCCGGGGAAACTTGAATGCGGACCGGGTGGGGGATTCCACCCGGCCGTGGTTCCTTGTTCTGGGTCTAGACGGCATGAGCTCCTTGGAGCCGGCCGGTTGGTCCCGTCTTGGCCTACCCGGGGGTCATCCCCCCGACAGTATCACCCAAAGGTGACTTGCTACCTCTCCAAATCTAGAACCCACCTCCAGCTGTCTGCGGGCACCTCGCCGAAGCGACCGTGCACCGTCCCAACATATGTGTTCAGCTACCCAACATATGTGTTCAGCTGCCAACGGTGAGGACTCTGGTACCCAATTTGAGGGTCAGGGGTCAGCTACCCAATACGATGAGTTAGCTACAAAATATGGGGAATCTGATCCTAGTCATGTAGTATTGTGCCAAGACTGGAGTGACTGGTCTCAACATGGTAATGCGTTAAACCGACTGCTTGCTCTACAGTAATCCATTTAATCGCATCATATTACTGTGGAACACTAAATTAGCACATTGTATTCCTGTAGATGATGATGGCTACCATATGTCTCAAGACTTTGATGCACCTTGTTTTGAAGATGCCGAAACGCAGAAATCTGAAGATATAGTTCCGCATACTAGTAAAGCTCTGGTGGTGAGGGGGAAAACATGGGGAAGAGGCTTGAAAAGTTGTGCAAAGGAGGGAGGCTTTCACTTAATGTTCTTCCAGGAAGAACTAGACCAGATGAGTTGGGTGTTGCTGGCAGGTTTGCCAGTGAGTATGCAGTCACAGTAAGGACTAGCATGGCTATCTTACCCCATTGGAAAGAGTACAAGAAGAGGGTTGATGTCCAATCAGACTTCATAGGCAAAGTTTCTATATGTTCTGTGACTTAGCTGTCCTTTACCTTCCCATTTCTGTGTTCATGCAAATGCTGATGCTCCATGTTTTATTTCAGCAAAAGTTTGCCATTGACACAAATCACCCTGACATGCGGAATGCTTGCACAAATCAATTTATGAGACATGCAAGGAATCAGCAGTATATTCTGAAGAAGAAGTATTTTGATCCCTACGCTCTGAACCAAGTTACAAGGAAATATCCTCATGAAGTGAAACACATGACCGACGAGCAGTGGTGCAAGCTTGTTGATACTTGGTCTGACCCTAGGAAACAAGTCACTTTTCATTTACTCTTATACTATTACTACATGTGTTTGAATTGTTTGATTGGAACTGCCTCTTATACTGTATGCTTTCTGCTTATGTAGAGTACTCGTGTAAAAAACAAGCTCAACATGACCAAAGTCTTATACCCTGCTACCACAGGTTCTCGTAGCTATGAGGTTGTGTGCAATGGTGAGGACGATGCCTTCGAACTCTTCAAAAAGACATATTGTAGCCTGACAAATGGCTTCACTCTGAATGTGAAGAAAGCAATTGTAAGTCCTCTTGAATACTTTACATCTTCGTAAAATTCAATGCTATCTTCATCTCCCAATTGTATATGATATGATTGTAGTTTGCTTGCTATTTTTCTAATGTTCGCTTCTATTCCTAATACTGTAGGAAATCATGGAAAAGAAGATGACTCTAGATGTCTAGGGGGAGGAACCACTTTCTTCCACCGAGGTTGTGCACTTTGCACTCTCGTTGGACAGTAGAAAGCCAACGTTCCTGAAGAACATCGACCTCCATCCAAGAACATCAAGCCAAAGCAGGTCTGGCCTTGAAGCGAAACTTTTGGCTGAGAGAGCAGGGAGTGACAAACTGCGATGTACCATAGAGAAATTGCAGAGAGCGAAAGAAGCTGCCGAGGCAGAGAGGCTGCAATATGCTAAAGAGATGAGAGAAATGCAGAAGAAGAAAGAAAAGATGCAGGATAAACAAAACCATACAAACGACTTACTTCAGCAAGTGCTGTCTTAGATGACTCAGCAAAAGCAGCAGTAGCAGCAGCAACAGTAGCTTCAGCTGTCGCAAGGTAAGTAACTCGTGGTTGACACTTGTGAGTTCTTAGGCTAGGAAAGGTGTGGAAACTTGTGAGTCTTTTGGGCAGGGAAACTTGTGAGGCTTTTGGCTCATAAACTGATGTGGAAAGTTTTTGGTTGTGGAAGCTTGTGAGGCTTTTGGCTCAGAAACTGCAATGGAAATTTATGTGGAAACTTGTCATGAAATTCATTGTCAAATTCTGTTATTTGATGCATGTGGTGTGAAATGGGTCACAAACAATTAGGGCTAGCAGAAATTTACGTGCACAAATGGCCCCCTGACCTCACGGTGACGCAAGCCCATATCCGCGACGAAAACAAAATCATCTCAACTATTCTTGACGAAACATTTCCATCATAGATAAATGCCGACTTGGCCACCTTTCATTGGCCAACTATCTAGACGAAACATAAACGTCATGGTCAATGATAACGTCATCACACATAATTCGTCGTCGAGGGTGATACATGTCTAATTTTGATTTGTCAACATGGCGTTCTGTGGCTCGCCCACGTGGCCTCGTCCGATTGACGCAAGCTTGGCCGTGCCAACCATCCATGTGTCAGTATGGCATCGAAAGGTTGCGACGAACAAAATTCGTCACGGCACATGTTCCATCATAAAAAGGATGTATGGCGTCATGAACGGGTTGGATGTCATCACAGATATGTAGACAACGGAATCAGGCTATGACGAAAAAAACGTCAGGAACTCGATGACGTCGTAGACGGCAAATATGACGTCAGCAAACTTCGCTGACGGCCACCCGTGGTGCCGTTTGCCATGTGGCCACGGTCGTGATGAAATAAAAATGTCATGAATGATTGGGCCTAGGCTAGGCCGGTCCAGTTTGCTGCGATGAAATTACAGGAACGTCGCGATCGAGCGTGACGTTTTCAGACAGAAAAAACATCACGGATTGAATTATGACGTGAGGTCGGTGACCTATTCTTTTCGTCGCAGAATTCATCACGGATGGCCATCTACGACGTTTCGAGCCTCATCCACGACGGTATCAGATCGTCATGAACCGCCCAGATTCTTGTAGTGAATAGAATAGCAGTACAAAGAGAACCAATTCTTATTTCAGCTCTAAAAACCTTATCATGCGACCTGTTTGCCCTTTTATCCAAACACACTCGACCATTGGAGCAAGCAAAACTGAAGATCATGTATACTTTGACTACCTTCTTCTCAGATCAATGCGCGTGTGACCCCCGTATGCAACCAAAATTCCCAAGTCTCATCTAGATTGCAACAAGGCCATGTTTTAAAAGAAAAGTAATACTATCTACTGCCCTTGATTTCAACAAGTACCAGTACATCAGTATTAGTTCCACACAATGTTTTAGTAATAGCAACGACAGAACATTTGAGAGATTCAGTAGCTTTCCTGCTTGAAATTCAATAGCAGTACAGAGAGAATCAGTTTTTGTTCCAGATCAAAAAACAGACTCGGTCATTGGAGCAAGAAAAAATGATGATCAAGTCTGCTTCTATGTGAATACCTCCTCCTAACGTCAATTCTTGTGTGATCCCCCCATATGCAACCCAAAATGCTCAAGACTCATCTAGATAATTGTGATAATGCTAACTTTCAAATGAAAAGCAAGACAAACCGCTACACTTGATCTAAACAAGTAACAGTACATCACTATTAGTTCAACAAAATACTTTAGTAATAGCAACAACAAAACAAAGGCAAAGCAAGACCATCTCCTGCCCTTGACCTAAACAAGTACTATCAGTATAAATACAAAACACTCCGAAGTATAAGAACTAGTACTGTACTAGTACTACTCTGCATTCAGAATCCAACCTGCAATACACATAAGTCCATTGTATCTAGTGACAGTGGGATAAAAAATCTGAGGTAGCAGAATGGTCAATTGAGAATTCTCCCTCGCGATGGATGCATATTGAGTAATGCAGGCCCCGGGTAGTAATCTAAGATGTTTCATGGTACACCAACATGGAACTATTTTCCTTCTGCATGTTGCCAGGCAGCGCCCTGCTCCCAGGAGTGAAGAAATTGTGCATTCCACCCTCCCAAAACCCCAACTCTGTTGACGGGTGATAAATGGTGAACTGCACATTCTACAAGGGAGACGAGCACCCGTCCAGCCTGACGCACACGACGGATATGATGATGTCGCCTGACTCGCGCATGTCAAATAGCATAGAGAACACCATAACATCGTCCCCAGATCTGATGTCTCTAGTCATGATGAGCATGGTGCCAACAACGGCTAAGAGATGTACTTGGAATTTCTAAAGGAAGTAACAATTGGCAGACTAAATTGCAGCATGCTAAATATCATAAGAAAAAAATGATCAAGTAAATATGACTAACGAACTGACTACGATAAAACATACGGAGTACATGTGCAAGGCCATGTTTCAAAGGAAAAGCGACTTGATCTAAGGAAGTAGTCATAGCTACCAGTACAGAGCCATGTTTCAAAGGAAATGCTTGATCATCTCCAGTGTTTGATCTAAACAAATTTAAACGGCAGATCATCATCATAATCAAGACGGTCATATTTTCCATCTCCCACCTTGTGGATGCAAAATGAGTAATTCAGTGTGAACCTATCATGTTTCATAGTCAGAAATTTCCGGACATCTTCAGTAATCCTGATGGTGGCCAGCGATGCGCTCCTCTTTGGCTCGAAAAACAGGCTATCTTCGACGAACTCCTCCAGGTCGTCTCCCATCATTGAAGGTTTATAAAAATGAAATTCCACCATGTACCGCAGAAACAAGCATGCCAATGATCTGACGCACTAGACGGATATGGCGAGGCCATAGTCGATCATGTCAAATTGCATGACAAACACCATACCATCATCCTAGGATATGACGGTCTCTACTCTCCATGAGCTAAGTGCCAGCAAAGGCTAAGAGATATACCTGTGTTCCTCGCCATAGTGGAAACTGTGCACTTCCATCGAGTGGGATTTTTCGAGGTGAGCGAACTTGCAGTCAGGCTCAGCGCAGTTGCATGGGCCGTGCAGGCGTGCCATCTTGTTGTTGAGGAAGTCGAGGAAGGCGACCAATGTCCCGCAGCCGTCGTTGGGGAATCTGCTACCTTTTCTGCCAATGACTTGGCAGTGCAACTTCTTGGAGTATGCAGCCAGCCCTACGACGCTGGTAGTGTCCATACGCATAGCGATTTCTCCGAATGCGTCATTGCCGAACTTTCTCTAGACACCGTACCGAATGTTGTGCATTGAATTCGCCATTGTGTTCGGATGGATTGGGGGCGAGGGCGGATTCAAATATGATTGTTGGGGTTTCTTGGAGGAGAGTGATGGAGGCTTGCAAGAACTGATGCAGCGGGTGAGAAATGGCTCGAAAAATTTAGGAAGTGTGCGCTCGAGAGGATCCAAAATGGAGCTAGCCAGCATTGGCGAATGGGGAAGATGGGATGCTCTTTGAACAAGGGGTGTCAATTTTGCGTGTTTCCTTGTCAGTCTTTTGTAGTGCGCAACTGGATCAAGGACGCCTATTGGAGTTATAGATATAGTGTTATACTAGCAATCCGTCACGTCATGGCTCGCTATTGTATCATCTCATCAAGGAGACTAGCTAAATAATACCATAATAAATAAGTTTTATTGTGTTTAGGAAAGGACGTGAATCCACATTTCTTCCTCGCTAGATAGCGTGCACGATAGAATCGCATTTCTCGCACGCAAAGGTTTTGAACCCACATGCCGAAATAAAAGGATGCCAATCCTCAAACCAGCTCACACAACTCTGATAAATAATACTAGTATGTGAGAATCAGATAATAGAAGTGTGACATATCATTTTTCATATGAAATTATAATAGGTGAAAATCAAAAACTAATTATAATTTTGAGCCACGTCCATAGAATATCCATTGTATATTCGGTTCCTGTAATTTGTCTCATGTAGTAATCAATCTATTAGCTACCTAATACTCTCCATGCTCTAGAGAAATCACGAAGAACATTCTAGAATTAATGAGAAGTGTGTTTTGAGGTTTGTGCATATCATTTAGTATGCTGAAGACTATCAACAGTGTCTTCTATATGCTAGAATGGAAAGAATTAAGATCCAACGGTTAGCAATGTTGGAATTTACCAGTCTTGATCCAACGGTCAAAGTTCAAAGTTATTCATTCACAATATAGTGCTAAGATTATATAAAAGGTAAAGCTCAAAAAAAAATTGATCGACATCTATAAAGTATGGGTGCATATTTGATTCTTGTACTTTGTATCATATAGAAGTCAACGTTTATTAGCTATACCTAATACTTGAATTTTTTTGTAACATGGTCTAGAGAAATGACAGAGAAGATTCTAGAATGATGTAGAAATGTGTTTTGAGATTTGTGCCTATCGTTCAGTGTGCTAAAGACTATTAGTAGTATCTTCTAGATGCTAGAATGAAAAATAAGATTGAATGACTCGCAATGTTGGGATTCGCTAGTCTTGATCGAACGGTCAATATTCAAAGCTAATAAACATTGACTTCTACATTGACTGCTACATGACACAAAGGGCATGTTTGGTTCTAGGCCACAATTTGCCAAGCCTAACTTTGACAATTGTGACAGCCATAGAAGTGTGGCTTAGAAAATCGAAGCCACAAAGTGTGGGAAAACTTGGCAATAAATTCACTCTATGACCGATGGATCATATGTTTAATAAAGTGTGACAAGCCAAACTATGGAAAAAAACCAAACACGTACCAAATTGCCAAACTTTGGCTTGGCAAACTGTGGCTAGGAACCATACACTTCCAAAGTAATAGAAGCAAATATACACCCATACTTTATAGATGTCGATCAAATTTATAATTTTTTGAGCTTTACCTATTTTATAATCTTACAACTATATATTGTACAAATAACTTTGAAATTTGATTGTTGGATCAAGACTGGCAAATCTCAACATTGCAAACCGTTGTATCTACTATCCATTCAAGCATCTAGAAGATTCTTTTGATAATCTTTAGCACAATGAATGTTATGCGTACAAGCCTCAAAACACTTCTCCATCATTCTAGAACCTTCTCAGACATTTCTCTAGACCATGTTACCAAAATTTTCAAGTATTAGGTATAGCTAACAAACATTGACTTCTACGTTGACTTCTACATGATACAAAGTAGAAGAACCAAATATACAATCCATAATTATAGATGTCGATCAAATTTAATACTTTTTGAGCTTAACATATTATATAATCTTATCTTACCACTATATAGTGTATGTATAACTTTAAACTTTGACCATTGGATCAAAACTGGCAAATCCCAACACTGCTAAAATTAAGTTGAATCTTCTATCCATTCTAGCATCTAGAAGATTCTATTGATGTTATTTAGTGCAATGAACGCTATGCATAAACTTCAAAACACACTTCTCGGTAATTCTAGAATCATCTTCATCATTTCTCTAGAGCATGTTGAGTATTAGGTAATTAATAGTAGGTTGATTTCTACATGATACAAAATACAAGAACCAAATACACATCTAGTACTTTATGGACGTAGCTCAAAATTATAATTATTTTTTGTGATTCACCTATTATAATGTTATATAAAACTGATATGGCATACTTCTACTATCTGATTCTCGCGTACAAGGTATGTGCAACTTACTAGTAAGATATATAACACGAATAACTTTGAACATCGATCATGATATATAGATTGACAGATTCCAACATTGCTGACTATTGGATCTCTTGCAAATTCAAGAAAGAATCTATTAAGCTTACTTATAGTTCAAATTTAACCTAATTTATTTAAATCTACATAAATTTATTTAAGTGGGAGTAGTTATCTAATATATAGGAAAGCTCGAAATGTGCTAATAAAAGGGAATTGTAACAAAACATGGTCATGTTTTTCTGAAAACCAGGTGGTGGCACTTTATTTTTTTGACGGAGGTATGTCCTGAAGGAGGGAAATGCTTCAATAATTAACACAGACAATGGATGTGTACATATTACACCAAGGACCTCAAAAAGTAAAAAATTACATCCAAGTCCATACATTTAACACAAAGGACCCTGCAATCAAGCAATGCAAATTAGTAGTCGGGTCCTGCTCCTACATCGCGGAGCTGAGCCATGCGCTTCGTAGTAGTACCAGCAAGATGCACGTGCCTTGCTCGTGAGACACATAATATACAGAAGCATGGCATGTCATCGGTATATAATATTATAATAGGTAAAACACAATAAATTTATGAATTTGAGCCACATCTCAAAAGTATGAGTGTATATTTGGTTCTTGCACTTTATATCATGTAGAAATAAACGTTTATTAGCTACCTAATAATAGAAATTAGTTTTTTATTCAAAGTTGTCAAAACACATGCTTCTCATTTTTCAAGGCAAATACTACACATAAGAGGACGTCACGGGAAATTATTTTGTTTTTTATTTATTTTATTTGAATGTTTGCAAAATGGTGTCGAATTCGTCGGCATGGAGATTCTTAGTATGAAGTTAGTTGCATTTTTTAAAATCTCGATGGTGCTTCATATAGAAATCGTGGGGCCCTTCAAACGATATTTGGAAAATTCAAGAGGAATCTACCGCGCTTACTTGTAGTTCAAATTTGACCTAATTTCTTTAAATCGACATAAAGTCATTTAAGCGGGCGTAGTTAGCTAGGTAATCTTGAAATATTCTAAGACTAGGAAATTTTAAGAAAACATGGTCCCCATTTTTTCTGAAAACCAGGTGGTGGCACTTTATTTTTTTTGACTAGGATATGTTCCGAGGGAGCGAGATTCTTCAATTAATTAACACGGTAAGTGGATGTGTACTTGTTACACCAAGGATCTCAAACAAATTAAAATTACACCCAAGTCCATACATTTAGCACAAAAGACTCTAAAATCAAGCAATGAGAAGTAGTCAGGTCCTGCTCCTTCTCCACCACGGAGCTAAGACATGTTCTCCTAGTAGTATAAGTAAGTTGCACGTGAGACTCACGTAATATGCTGAAGTATGACATATCATTACTATATAAAATTATAATAGGTAAAGCTCAAAATAATTATAAAACTGAGCTATGTCTATAAAGTATATGGTGTATATTTGGTTCTTGCACTTTATATCATCATGTAGCAATAAACGTTTATTAGTTGCCTAATACTTGAAAAATCTCGTACCATGGTCTAGAAAAATGACAGAGAAGATTCTAGAATGATGGATACGTGTGTTTTGAGGTTTCTGCATATATAGTGTTAATTGTTCTAAAGACTATCAAAAGAATATTGTTAATGCTAGAATGGAAAAAAAGATCCAAGGGTTGGCAATGTTGGGATTTGCGAATCTTGATCCAAGGTACAATATTCAATATTATTCGTACACTATATAGTGGTCATGGTAAGACTAGTACCTGCTTAACAAAAGAAAACAGTGCACTGCTCACTTTCGGCAGATCTTGTTGAAGAAGATGCACGAATCTACCAACTATGGGAACTATATCATAAACTATATATGATATCGATTTGGTCATGACCTTGGTCATTCGGGTCTAAACCAGGAATGTGCATACACCGTAGGCCAATATTGTGAAGCAGCCAAATCATTTTTTCTATTCAAAGCTGTCAAAACACATGTTTCTTATTTTTTTAATAAAAGTAGTACAAATAAGAGGACGCCGCGGCGAAGTATTTTATTTTTACTTTTTTTTATTTGAATGATTTCAAAATAGGATCGAATTCATCAGAATGCGGATTTTTTGCATGAAGTTAGTTGCATTTTTCAAAACTCTCGGTGTTGCTTGATATATATATTGACATCATGGGTACCTTTTGACGACATTTGGAAAAATCAAGAGCCTATCGCGCTTACTTGTAGTACAAATTTAACCTAATTTCTTTAAATCTAGGTATAAAGTCATTTAAGTGGGCACGGTCAGCTAGGAAGCTTGAAATGTGCTAAGACTAGGGGAATTGTAAGGAAACATCGTCCATTTGTTTTTTGAAAATCGGGTGGTGGCACTTTATTTTTCTGACTGGGGTATGTCTCGAGGGAGCGAGATGCTTCAATTAATATGGTAAGACTCATGTGATATATAGAAGTATGGAATATCATCACTATGTGAAATTATAATAGGTAAAGATTGAAATAATTATAAATTTAAGCCACATCTATAAAGTATGGGTGTATATTTGGTTATTGTGTATGTTGTATCATGTAGAAATAAACGTTTATTAGCTACCTAATACTTGAAAATTCTCGTACCATGGTCTAGAGAGACGCCTACCATGAGGAATCTGGGGCCTCCCGAGTTGTCCGCTCGGCGGAGGACGTCCAGGTGACCTTGGCACGTCGCCGAGGACGCAAGACTCACATCACCATAGACGTTGAAATCGCGGGGCACTAAAACTTAGTGGCGCTCGTCGGAGGAATCGAGACCCGCAACTCCAACTACCCTACACTCGCCAAACACCTCTGTCAAGTGGTGTGGCTGCCTAAGTTCAGGACTCCACACCACGATGATGAAGGGAATATACCCTGAGAGGCAATAATAAAGTTGTTGTTATCGTATTCCAAGTATATGATAAATGTTTATTTTGGATACTATAATTGTATTGATTGGAAACATTAATACATGTGTGTTTAATAAATAAATAAATAAATAAAGAGTTCCTAGTTATGCCTCTCTTACAAACTAGCTCGTTGATTAACAAGATGATCAAGGTTTCCTGATCATGGACATCGAATGTTGTTAATAACGATGTCACAATATTGGTTGAATGATGTGATGAACATTCATCCGAAGTATAGCAATACGATCAAAGTCATTGTGTTAAAATTGCTATAACATCATACAATGTAAGTTTAGTCCTTAGACCATGAGATCATGTTAATTGCTAACACCGGAAGAGTACTTTGATAACATTAAATGTCACACCGTAATAGGGTGTATATCACTACAAGAAAAGTTGGTTTGTACAATAGACGATTTTCCTGGTTGAAGGCCCTTTTTTGTGGCCAAAAATTCTTCCGCGACGAATGGCCTTTGTGGTAAAAGCTCCGTCACAAATGAATCAACCATGGGTTTTTTCCGACCGTGGCGAATCACACCCTTTAGCCATGAAAACTTGTTCCGTCGTAGATCTATTCGCCAGCCATGTGGACTGTTGATGTCATGCAAACTGCCACATGGCAGCCATTGTTAACGGCCGGTTACCTCTATTAACGGTCACAGAAACTGTGGCAGAAGTCAGGCCCAACCAAGGCCTGCTAATTACTAACTGGGCCGGCCCATGAGGAGAGCCCATTACTGTTTTGTCCTGCACTACTTGAAATGGGCCCAATAATGCAGCCAGCAACAGCCCGCGAACTTTTAGGCCCGGTACTATTTTGGCCTATAGAAGGCCCAAGATGGTCCAACATCGTGCGACCCATTAGCAGTCAGCGCCAAGTCAGTCTGGTACTGTTAAGGCCTGCAGCTGGCCCATCATTGTTATCGCAGCCCGTCGTGGGCCACCTACGAACGACCCTTCTTTGAGATGGTCTGTTACTTTTCTAGTCTTTAACTATTTTGGCCTTTTACAGTTCGGTCATTAATTATTCAGGCCGACAAGGGACATGCTATTGTTCTTGTCTGGTATTTCCATGGTCTGATATTGTTCTGGCTCGTTACTGTTCTGGCCTTCAACTATTATGGCCTTTCACAGTTGTCGCCCTTTACTGTTGTGGCCTACTACTGTTCTGTCCTATTAATCCTCTAGCCTGTTACTATTCTGGCATTTTACTGTTTCCTACCTTTTACTATTGTGGCATGTTTCTGTTCTAGCCTATTTCTGTTCTGATACCCTGCTTCCTGGCTTGCTACTGTTCTGGCCTATTATTGTTCTGGCCTGTTAATGTTGTGGCCTATTACTGTTACTAGTTCCCACATGTGGGTCGGCCCATTACATTTACTATCTTTTACAGTTTTGGTCTTTCTGAAGCCCATGCCAATATCATAAAAGGTGTATAATTAGCGAGCATCGTTTACTGTTCATCGATGGCCGAATACAAGATGGGCCAAAAACAAAGCCTGATAATGTTCCCTAATCGACCTAGCTGGCATAGTTATGGTACCGCCTACCACCATGTGTGGACGGTGCCAACTAAATGCCTACATGGCCTATGCGAGTTATCTAGATATTATATCAGCTGCAAACTTTTTAAAATTATTACATATTATCAACTCAAGGAAAAGAAAATTCGGCATTTCAGTTGACAATCGAGTTGATAGCAGAGTCCTCAATTTTCTTCCTCAATCTATCACCCGCATCTTCATTTGAGTGTGAGAGCTACATTGGAGGAGACATGATCTTGCAGCCCCTCGTTCGTGGCGATAGCAATAATTGCAGTCTGAAACTAAGTAATAACAAGTTAATACATCAAACAAGACAGACTACTCATTTGACTGATATGACAGGAGCTATGAACTGGAGTTTACAACTGGTCAATGGTTCAATTGTTGACCAACACGTCAAACAACAGGACAAGCAAGCACATATTAAAAAAGTGTGCCCACTGTGAAAAACAAGCAATCAAACAATGTGTGTGTGTGGCTTAGAATTTCAGCAAATATAAACTAGCCAGGTTATTTCAACAAATATATATGGAAGCAGTTGTATACCCTAGAATGTAAGAGACATTGGGTGACTCGTAATTTGCGCTGAGCTACACAATGGCATGCATTTACTGTCATAGCTAAGAATGAACCAGATAGAAATTATAATCGCATCATACGAGAATTTGTAAAGCAGGAATACAAACCAAGAATGAACTATATATAGTAGAGGATAGTTATGTCGTTTCTTAGGACAAACCAGAACCAGATGCGAGATATAGTAGCATCGCATGTGAACCTCTAGAACAAGAAAAACAATCATTAAACAAGTGTGCCTACAATGAAATGAGCAATCAAACAAAGGGTTTTTTAGAATTTTAGCAAATATAAACTAGCCAGGTCATTTCAGCAAATATATAAGTGGTCTTTCCTCGAATGCAAGAGACGTTGGGTGACTTTGAATTTGCGGTGAGCTACACAATGGCATGAAGTTACTGTCATAGCTAAGAATCAACCAGATAGAAACATAATGGCATCATAAGAGAACTTTTAGAGTAGGAATGCAAACCACGAGTGAACTACATAGTAGAGGACAATTATGCCATTGCTTAGGACGAACTAGCACCAGATAAGGAAATAATGGCATTGCTTGTGAACCTGTCGAAGAGGCTATACAAACCAACATGTTCATTGTTCTATTCTAGTCTCTATGCAAGAAAAAGAAAATAGTTAGTGTTGCGGCTTTTGAAGAACCAGATGGCATCAACAAAATTATAATCGAATTAGTATGAAGAGTATAAACGGGTACTATAGGATAGCAGACCAATGCTAAGGACAAAATAATAACAGGAACTTATCTCAGGATGAACCAGATAGATCCAGTAACTGTGGAGCAGGAAATCCACACTAATATTTTCCACTAATTTTACATTTTGCAAGAACTACACGATACCAGGCAATTAATGTTGTTCGGAGTAGCTAAAAACATGTGCATGACTTTAAAATTTGTAGAGCAGCGAATTCAAACCAACATGTCTAGTGACCTACTCCATAGTATGTAGCACAAAGAACAGGCGTGCGCTTTGACTTGGTGTACAACACAATTACAAAAATGCAGTTCACTGCGACAGGCTTGAACCTGCTGTACTGCTGACAAAACAAAAAAATAGTTGGAGATTTGGTTACCATTGTCGGATAGGCTTCTAAGCATCATACGTACTGGCGTGGGTGACATCCTTGTCACCGAGGGTGCTGCGGTTGCACCGGCTATTTGTGTCGGGGAAGCAGATCTTGGGCGCTCGATGCCGGCTTGAGCGCGGTGGACGAGGGAGAATTAGTGCACTGCATGGCGGCTCTGGTACGGTATGGGTGGGGAGGATGCCGACAGCGTTGAAGCAGATCGTGGGTAGTCATTGACGGATTCAGCACCATGGACGGTAAAGTGGGAAAAGGAAATCAGGTGCGATGGACGACGACAGACTCGGTGACCTGGATCGGGTGCGCTGGACATCAGTTAAGCGGCAATGGTACTTTGGATGAAATCGCAGATGATGTAGCTCCGGTATACTGTTGGGTGAGGAGTGCATGGTGTCGAGTTCCGGTGGGCAAAGCCAGCTGGTGAACTATTGCGGGAGGTTCTGAGTGCGAGAAATTTCATAGTGTTTGAAATAGAGGGGCGCGAGGGAGTTGGGACCACGTGCTTTTGGTATTGTTTGAAACGGAGGGGCGCGAGAAATTTCACAGTGTTTCATATGGAGGGGTGTGAGGGAGTGGGGACCACGTGATTTTGACCGTCTAGCAATCTTGTATGTCCATCCCAAATCAACGGGCCATAGGGGATACCTTACTTTTGAAGGCTTTGGTGTAGACGCGTATGCAATCAATCGTTGGGTGTCCCAGAGTAGACTATAGGGATAGATGTGTAGGTTACTATAGTAGTAGACAATTAATCGGCCTAGCCTGGGCGCATGTCATTTTGGCGCTCCACGAGTTCAAACTTTTACTTATGTTGTTCAGGAGTAAATGCATGTAGCAAAAAAAAGGTACTTATGTGATTACGTGCATGATATTATTAGGATACTAAGTTGCATGCACCGTGTAGTAATGAGTGGATTCTATTGGGTTGATCATATTTCTCGTATTCTCTCTCTGTATATGCGTTGATCACAATCTAGTTACTGAGTTGCATAGATGTGCGCACAAGCTCCATCTCTTTTATTGAGTGACAAACCTTTTTTTTGTGCGGTCGAGGACCCCGTCCGCTGATGACTCTCGCTAATCAATGCAGCTCACACATACTGTAGTTTGCAGTCATAACAAGACTTCTAATGAAATCAGACTATTAACTCATAAGCACATTTACATTTGTTGTTTTTGAAGTGTATTTTACGTAGTAGTAGTAGGAACATCATCCTAGGAGATAGAGTTCAGCGTCTAACAATCTTGTCTGACCAATCTAAAATCAACGGGTCAAAGCGGATACCTTCCCTGTAAAGCCTCTGGCGTGAATTCCTATGTAAGGAATCGTTGGGTACCCCTGGGTAGATTATAGGGGTAGCTATGATTGTGACCCAAAGTACTCCAGATAATAGCTGGGTGTCCCTGACACTGACGGTGCATTTTATTTTCTAGATAGACACCGCCTGCTGATAGTATATGTCTAAATGGTGGAGCAGTTGAGTAAGAAAAAGATTCCGTGAGGTAGGTCTTGTACTACTATACACAATGTCATGTTCAATAAAGAAATTAAAAAGGAACCAGAGAAGAGGACAAGGTTGAACAAAACTTGTAGTAAGTTAACAGAAAGTCCAGCAGCACGCCTATATTTTCTCCCCTATGTGTGTATATGTAGGGGCCTCCCCTAAAGGCTACTCATAGTGGAGAGTAACATAGACTATAACATGCATACGTTATTAGTCTATTTTAATAGAGGAGTAGTTCATTTAATAGGTAATAGACTCATTTCACCTTGGAATGGATGATTAAGTCACTGCCACATAAGCAATTTTACTAAGTTGGACCCTTAGTTACTCATGAAGTTATTTGCATTACGACTATCCTAAAAAGATTCTTCCCCTAAATTTTGCTTATCTCTAGCAGCAACCCTATATTATCTTCCCTGTGTCATAAACACAATATTTTAATAGGGAAGAGCAAAAAAATCACCCAATAACTCACTCATCGATGTAGGGGCCACATATAGGGGAGACAGAACAGTTGATAAGTATACTAGACACGGTATCCCTACACATCTCACAAAGTAGAAAGTGTGACCAAATTTAAAGATCACTCATTAACGATTTAATTATTTTTATTTATCAGACATACTCTCCCTCCATCCTAATTTTTCTGAAAAGGCCCTCCAACCTAATTAAAAAGGATGTCACATATTTGACTAAATTTGAATGTATATGTACACTAAACAGTGACTACTATACAACAAGTATATCGTTACAAAAGCTCCGCAGAGCGCATCCGATTGTTCAGGGTGCAATATAATTATGCGAAGGCGGATGAGAAAAACGATCCATGCACCCAAAAGAAAGAAAAAAGAGGGCCACGACAAGTCTTCTCCCTTCCTAGTTCCTACTCCAAGATTTGGCGATTGCAACACTGTGGTTGCCCTACGGAGGCATGGCCTCAACGACCTCCGCAATGGTCGTGACCTCGATAGCCAACATGAGATGGCTTCTCTCTTCCTACTTAGCGGGGCGTGACCTGGACGATCTCTGCAATGGTAGTTGTTGGCTGCGGAGCTCCGTGACTTCCTTCTTCAAATTTTTGGACTCAGCATGAAGCATCGAGGAGGCACGCTCGTAAGATCGTGCAATCTTCATTTGAAAATCCAAATCGGCTCGGAGGCGATCACACTCTAGGTTGAGCTCGAAATTTTTCTGCAGAATGTTGACGTTATGGCTGTTGATTTCATCTAGTTTGGCCGAGATTCTCGCCCTGACTTCCTGCATGGAAAATGCATCATCAGTAAGAGAGCATAGAGTTCATGCAGAGAAGAACATAAAATACCAATACATGTATAGTGACTACAATACCTCTCCTCTTAGACCGAGAGCGGGCATGACAACATCGTACGCGTCAGAGATACCGTCGTCTATCGACCCGTTGGGTGGAAAATTCGACGCTCGAGCTGCCTGCCCTGTATAGAAGTAGCTATAACAGTAGAAGTAGCAGCAGCAGCATTAGTAGCAGCAGCAGTAGCAGTAGCAGTAGTAGTAGTAGCAGTAGTAGTAGCAGTAGTAGTAGCAATAGGAGCAGGAGCAGTAGCAGCAGTAGCAGCAGCAGCAAGAACAGTAGGAGCAGCAGTGGGAGTAGTAGTACTAGTACTAATAGTACTAGTACTAGTACTAGTAGTAGCAGCTGCTGCTGATGTAGTAGCTATAGCAACAACTGCATCAGTAGTAGTAGTCGAACGGCAAACTTAAACATAACTTAGAGCTTCTTTGGATAACAGGATTTGAAAACATAGGAATTTGACTAAGTCACAGGTACAAAACAATAGATTGCAAAACAGAAGAAATAGCTTTCATTGGATCATAGAATTTCAAAACATAGGATAATAGGGTCGCAGGTGCAAAACCGAGGAAATCTGTGGGCTTAAAGTCATTTCGATGACACACAGGAAACATGCAGGAAAATTGCCTCAATCCTACGCGAATGAGTGTAAAAAAGTGGATGTTGAAATTCTTATGGGATAGGGGTGTAGAAATGCAATCCATATGAATTTTGGAGGTATGATTCCTTTCACCCAAAGGGCTTCCTTATGAAAAAAAATCCTATGGGTCAAATTCCTTTGAAAATACTTCGATCCAAAGAGGACCTTAATCAAGATGTGCATGCTCACGACATACGAACACCTTCTGGTAGGAGGTGATGCATTCATAGATTTTTATCTTGAATCCGTCTACGATGACCTTGAACATAAGGCAGTCACCCTCCTCCAACTCATGGAAAGCAGCAAAGGTATCCCACTCTTTGTCCAAAACGATCTGGTTTTTGTTGCGGTTGGCATGGACAACCCACTCACATTCCTCGCATGCATGGACCACCACTAGTTGTGGGTAGGAGCGTCCCTTCATATAAGTCTTGAAGTACGTCGGGATGATAAGCATATACAAGTCATGCTAGACTAACTGGATATAGAAGCGTATAGGATGATGCGCGGTGGCATGGTGTCCAACCGACCTAGGGCGTCGTCTCGGTTTGGCATAACTAGCGACCGACCTTGAAGCACTTTCCCTTGCCAAGGCCTTCACTCTCCTGCCCGGCAGCTTCAACTCCTTGGTATGATGGGGAGAGCATCTTCATGGCCAATTGGAGCTGGAGCAGTCTGATCAAGAATGTAGTCTAATTTCGGCATTACAACTAGGTCGTCCTACATAAAATTACCATTCCGTCAGTCCTTTGGAATTACCAAAACACCACAATGCATTGTATAAATTGACTAAAGATCACAATGTGTCATTGCACCATCAAAATTACCTAAATAGCACAAGGTATCAGGTAAATTAAATTGCCTACAGAGCACAATGCATCATCAGAATCAACTAACCCGATGGATCCTCAAAATTATCTAAACAGCTACTAGAAGGCATACCATTTAATTAGATTGATTAAACAGCACAATGCATAATATGGATAGACAAAACAGCATATATACAGTGCATCATCAAAAATACCAAAATAGCACAAGGTATCATGTGATTAAATTTAATAAACAGTGTCTGCACAACCAAAATTACCTAAACTGATGGGTCATTGAAATAATCTGAACACCTAGAAGGCATATCATTTAATCCTAAACAGTAGAACGCGGATCAAAATGGACAAAACAATACAGTGAGGAGACACGACACAATGCATCATAAAAAATACCAAAACAACACAACGTGTTATGGAAAATTCCTAAACAACACTATGCATCATCTAAGTACCAAAACAGAACACTGCATCATCGTTATCAAGAATATTCCATAACTAAGCAGAATAGCACAAAAGACAATTATCAAGAATATGACATATAAAGAACAACATAAAAGTCAATTATCAAGAGTATGACATATAACTAAGCATTTCAACAAAGGACCTATAGTACACATTGCAAAAAATCTGACTAGATGCACATCGGATTTGGGTTAAAGCACCAATCCTCCAAATATAACCTCGTTGTAGTTGGGGGCACGAACTTGCATAGGGGTTGATGGGTTCAGCAGATGATCAGGGTGCCACTGACGAAGAGCCAACCACATACACCAAAGAAGCATAGACAATCACGGATGAAGGGGAGCCACCGATAGGGGTTTCACTGCGTACACTTTGAAATTTTTCACATTGGGAATGAGGGTCCAACCTGCAGAAAAAAAGGACGCGTCAGTCGCCACACGAGCATTCGGTCCCAACGCACATGATGCCGGAGGCTTGCACGACCACTCGGCGGGTGATGAGGGTTTCGGCTCGGCCAACCGAAACCCTAAGGGCAGCAGACACCTCACCTTGGGCACGACCCGCACACATGTGAAAGGCGAAGGATGCTTCCAAAAAGGCATTGCGGCCAGCAGAACCGAACAAGCCACCCGCAGCTCTGAAGTAGAGCTTGATGAGGACCCCAGCTCAACCATAAACAAATGTTTTGCCATTGGTTTCATCGAAGCAATGGCTGGCTTAACGACTGAGAGTTGAGAGGTGAGTGTGGGAATGTGATAGCGAGAGAGGGAATGGTGGGGGAGGAGTTAGAGAATGGGAGTGGGTAACCCTCTATCCTCTTTAGTAGTACAGTACTACAAAAAAACTATATTTCACATATCATCACTTTTTTCCAAACTAGTTCATTTCTTTGAACCGACTAAAATAGTGGGTACCCTTTAGGTTTCAAACTTCCATCTGGTACCTGTTTTTCTAGTAGTAAGTACGGTACAATACTTTGTATTACCCTCCATGGTAGTATAAAACATTTTTTTAGATAGAGTAAATTCCACGATCCACCATATTTTCATCACACTTTTGCACAAAACACTTGGTGGACGTCATTTTTGCACATTTTAACAGTTTTTGGCCTAATATGTACAAATTTGGCTAGTTAGTCTTATAATGACTGATTTAACCTCATTGGTAGCAATACCGACAAGTGATCCTTGAATGTCATTTCTCCCATTCACACACAAAAATTGAATAATGATAAAAACTATATACTAATAATATTTATCACCCACAATACTTTTTGGATACATGTAGCTAGGATGTAAGAGACTTATTTCATATGAAACATCAATGTTTATACAAAGGTACCAAAATATTTTTCCATCACACATTGAATTTGTGAAGGCTTTATTTGGTCATAATAAACTTGTTTTTGAATATAACTTGTTTATACATAAGATTTGACGTTTCATTCACATAATCAAATGTCCATCGAAGAGTTTCTTTTGAAGTGTTGGATGAATGATATATGTCTGTTTATTACACCTAACACAAAAAAGCACCCCAATTTATCATAAACTGTAAGCAGATAATTATTTTCTCGGGATTTATTTTCTTGAGAGCAAGCACGGTGAATATGGCTCGGAATGCTACAAGCCCAGTTTCTAGACAAATTTTATACATGTTTCACTTATGATTATGAAGTTTTTTGAGTTCTCAAGGTTTCCTAGCAAACTTCACACTCTTAAACTAATTTAAGCGGATTTATCAATGTTAGATAAAATTTGAACTATGAGTAAGTACTAGATTGCTCTTAAATTTATCCAAGTATCTTTTAAAAACAAACGAATTGAAAATATGGCCTGCCATGTATGAACATCCTTAGGCTTCAGGTCGAAAGACAAGCTAAATGGCCTTATATATGTACAACATACTTTATGGTAATGTTTCATATTTGGTAGATGAGTGCATCTTGGCATGGTGAACAATAATGCTACCATTTCTAGGAGTTTCCAAAATTTAGGAATAAAAAAATCTTTTTCAAATTTGAACTACAAGTAAACGTGATAGAATGCTCTTAAAAAGTTACAAACATCCTTTTAGTCTTTATGGTACCGAGGCGGTCAATACTTCAAAAACCAACAAGAGTTATGTAGGATTAAAGTTCTTGCTACAAATATGGATGTTGATAATTTGATCCTCACTAGCTATGAACAAAAATAATGAAAACCCTAAAAATGAAGCCTTCTTCATGGCGTCCTCTTGCATGTACTACTATTTGCACTGAAAAATAATTAATAATCGTGAGTCATCATAAATTACAAAAAAATAGTTACACAATATATGCCCCCACAGTGTATGAATATTCTTGGGTTTTAAGCCGAACGAGAAAGGTAACAACCATATGCACATCATATTGTATTGTAATGTTCCCATATTTAGTACATGTGTGCATCTTGGCAAGGTGAAAATGGTGGCAACCATAGTTTCCAACTTATAGGAACAATAGAACTTTTTCAATTTTCAAAATGAAAAGATTTTTTCTGTAAGCAAGTACGAAGAAAAATGGCTCAGAGTACCACAACAACAACCCTAGTTTTTAGACAAATCGTGGACCTTGATACACTTACAATTGATTACCAAGTTTTATTAGTTTCTCAAGCTTCCCAGCCAACTATTTTCCTTGCTTAATTTTAGGGTGCTTCGTGCTAAATGTATGGACGTCGATGTAATTTTACCTTTTTTAGGTCATTGATGTAAAATGTACTCCCACTATTCGTGTAAAATTCAAACCTAGAAGCAAATGGTAAAATTTAAACGTATTTAAGATTATTAGTTGTCAATGAGTATGAACATTCTTGGAGTTTCAAGATGAACGACCAAGGTCATGGCCATATCTACATCGTACTTTATGCTGATGATGATCCCATATCCAAGAATTTGCATGCCGCCAAATTTAGCCATATTTTGAAAACAAGCAAAGAGGAAGTAGTATGAAGAGGATTGCTCGATCAACTTCTCTCTAGAGGAGCCAAACCTTACTATTTTCGTTGCTTATTTTTAAGGTGCTCCATGCTAAGTGTATGGACGTCGATGTAATTTTATCTTTTTTAGGTCCTTGATGTAAAATATACTCCCACCGTCCGTGTAAAAGTCGAACCTAAAAGCAAGTGGTATTTGAACATATTTAAGATTATTATTTGTCCATGAGTGAATATTCTTGCATTTGAAGCCAAACGACCAAGGTCATGGACATATCTACATGATACTTTATGCTGATGAATCATGATCCCATATCCCAGAATTCTCATGCTGCCAAATTTGTCCATATTTAGAAAACAAACAAATAGGAAGTAGTATGAAGAGTATGGCTCGATCAGCTTCTCTCTCGACAAGGAGCCAAACCTGACTGTTTTCCTTTTTTAATTTTAGGATGCTTCATGCTAAATGTATGAACTTTAATGTAAGTTAATCTTTTGTGGATCCTTAATGTAAAATGTACTCCCATTGTTTGTGTTAAATTCAAACCTAAAAGCAAGTGGTAACATTTAAACGTATTTAAGATTATTAGTTCTTGATGAATATGAACATTCTTGCATTTCAAGCCGAGTGACCAAGGTCATGGACATATGTATATCATACTTTATGCTGATGATGATCACATATCCAAGAATTTTCATGCCGCCAAATTTGGCCATATTTTAAAAACAAACAAAGAGGAAGTAGGATGAAGAGTATGGCTCGATCAGCTTCTCTCTCGAGAAGGAGCCAAACCTGATTTTTCCTTGCTTGATTTTAGGGTGCTTCATGCTAAATGTATGGACGTCGATGTAATTTTACCTTTTTTAGGTCCTTCATGTAAAATGTACTCCCACTGTCCATGTAAAATTCAAACCTAAAAGCAAGTGATAAAATTTAAACGTATTTAAGATTATTAGTTGTCAATGAGTATGAACATTATTGGAGTTTCAAGGGAACGACTAAGGTCATGGCCATATCTACATCATACTTTATGATGATGATGATCTCAGATCCAAGACTTTGCTTACCGCCAAAATTGGCCATACATTTCGAAAACAAACCAAGAGGAAGTAGTATGAAGAGTATGGCTTGATCAGCTGCTCTCTCGAGAAGGAGCCGAACCCGACCGTTTCCTAGCTTAATTTTAGGGTGCTTCATGCTAAATGTAAGGAGCTCGATGTAATTTCCCCCTTTTTAGGTTTTTGATGTAAACTGTACTCCCACCGTCCATGTGAAATTCGAACCTAAAAGTTGGTGGTCAAATTTAAACGAATTTAAGGTTAGTTGTGAATGAGTATGAACAATCTTGGATTCAAGTCGAACGACCAAGATCATGGCCATATCCACATCATACTTTATGCGGATGATTCATGATCCTATATGCTAGAATTTGCATGCCGAAAAATTGGGCCATATTTTTAAAATAAACAAAGAGGAAGTAATATAAATAGTATGGCTCGATCAGCTTATCTCTCGAGAAGGAACCAAACCTGATTGTTTTCCCAGCTTAATTTCAGGTTGCTTCGTGCTAAATTTATGGACCTCAATGTAATTTTTCCACTTTTTAGGTCCTTGATATAAAATATACTCTCACCGTACGTGTAAAATTCGAACCTAAAAGCAAGTAGTAAAATTTAAATGTATTTAATATTATTAGTTGTCGATGAGTATGAACATTCTTGCATTTCAAGCCGAACGACCACGGTCATGGACATATCTACATCATACTTTATGCTGATGATTCATGATCCCATATCGAAGAACTTGCATGTCGACAAATTTGGCCATATTTTGAAAACAAACGAAGGGGAAGTAGTATGAAGAGTATGGGTCGGTCTGGTTCTCTCTCGAGAAGGACCCAAACCCGACTATTTTCCTTTGCTTAATTTTAAGGCGTGCTTCATGCTAAATTTATGTACCTCGATGTAATTTTCCCTTTTATGTCCTTGATATAAAATGTACTCCCACCGTCTGTGTAAAATTCGAACCTAAAAGTAAGTGGTAATATTTAAGCGAATTTATAGTTAGTTGTCAATGAGTATGAACATTCTTGGATTTCAAGTTGAACGACCAAGGTCATGGCCATATCTACATCATACTTTATCTTGATGAAGATCCCATGTCCAACAATTTGCATGCCCCAACTTTGGCCAAATATTTTGAAAACAAACGAAGAGAAAGTAGTTTGAAGAGTATGGCTCCATCAGCTGCTCTCTCGAGAAGGAGCCAGACCTGACTATTTCTCTTGCTTAATTTTAGGGTGATTTGTGCTAAATGCAAGGACATCAACATATTTTTCTCCCTTTTTAGGTCCTTGATGCAAATTGTACTCCCACCGTCTGTGTAAAAGTAGAACCTTAAAGCAAGTCGTAAAATTTAAACGTATTTAAGATTATTAATTGTTAATGAGTATGAACATTCTTGTATTTCAAGCCAAACGACCAAGGTCATTGCCATATCTACATCATACTTTATGATTATGATTCATGATACCATATCTAAGAATTTTCATGCCACCAAATGTGGCCATATTTTGAAAACAAATGACGAGGAAGTAGTATGAAGTGTATGACTCGATCAGCTTCTCTCTCGAGAACGAGCCAAACCTGATTGTTTTCCTTGCTTAATTTTAGGGTGCTTCATGCTAAATGTATGGACGTCGATGTAATTTTACCTTTTTTAGGTCATTGATGTAACATGTACTCCTATCGTCCATGTAAAATTCGAAACTAAAAGCAAGTGGTAAAATTTAAACATATTTAAGATTATTAGTTGTCAATGAGTATGAACATTCTTGGAGTTTCAAGCCGAACGACCAAGGTCATGGCCATATCTACATCGTGCTTTATGCTGATGATGATCCCATATCCAAGAATTTGCATGCTACCAAAATTGGCCATATATATTGAAAACAAATAAAGAGGAAGTAGTATGAAGAGTATGGCTTGATCAGCTTCTCTCTCGAGAAGGAGCCGAACCCAATTGTTTTCCTTGCTTAATTTTAGGGTACTTCGCTTTAAATGTAAGGACCTCGATGTAGTTTTTAGGTCCTTGATGTAAATTGTACTCCCACCATCCATGTAAAATTCTAACCTAAAAGCAAGCGATAAAATTTAAATATATTTAAGCTTAGTTGTTAATGAGTATGAACATTCTTGGATTTCAAACTGAATGACCAACAAAGTCATGGCCATATCTACATCATACTTTATGCTGATGATTCAGGATCCCATATCCAAGAATTTGCATGCAACCAAATTTTGCCATATGTTGAAAACAAAATAAGAGGAAGTAATATGAAGAGTATGGCTCAATCAACTTATCTCTCGAGAAGGAACCAAACCTGATTGTTTTCCCTGCTTAATTTCAGGTTGCTTCGTGCTAAATTTATGGACCTTAATGTAATTTTTCCACTTTTTAGGTCCTTGATATAAAATATACTCTCACCGTACGTGTAAAATTCGAACCTAAAAGCAAGTGGTAAAATTTAAATGTATTTAATATTATTAGTTGTCGATGAGTATGAACATTCTTGCATTTCAAGCCGAACGACCATGGTCATGGACATATCTACATCATACTTTATGCAGATGATTCATGATCCCATATCGAAGAATTTGCATGTCGACAAATTTGGCCATATTTTGAAAACAAACAAAGGGGAAGTAGTATGAAGAGTATGGGTCGGTCTGGTTCTCTCTCAAGAAGGACCCGAACCCGACTATTTTCCTTTGCTTAATTTTAAGGCGTGCTTCATGCTAAATTTATGTACCTCGATATAATTTTCCTTTTTATGTCCTTGATGTAAAATGTACTCCCACCGTTTGTGTAAAATTCGAACCTAAAAGTAAGTGGTAATATTTAAGCGAATTTATAGTTAGTTTTCAATGAGTATGAACATTCTTGGATTTCAAGTTGAACGACCAAGGTCATGGCCATATCTACATCATACTTTATCTTGATGAAGATCCCATGTCCAACAATTTGCATGGCTCAACTTTGGCCAAATATTTTGAAAATAAACGAAGAGAAAGTAGTTTGAAGAGTATGGCTCGATCAGCTGCTCTCTCGAGAAGGAGCCGAACCTGACTATTTCCCTTGCTTAATTTTAGGGTGATTTGTGCTAAATGCAAGTACATCAACATATTTTTCTCCCTTTTTAGGTCCTTGATGCATATTGTACTCCCACCGTTTGTGTAAAAGTAGAACCTTAAAGCAAGTCGTCAAATTTAAACGTATTTAAGATTATTAGTTGTTAATGAGTATGAACATTCTTCTATTTCAAGCCAAACGACCAAGGTCATTGCCATATCTACATCATACTTTATGATTATGATTCATGATACCATATCCAAGAATTTTCATGCCACCAAATGTGGCCATATTTTGAAAACAAATGACGAGGAAGTAGTATGAAGTGTATGACTCGATCAGCTTCTCTCTCGAGAATGAGCCAAACCTGATTGTTTTCCTTGCTTAATTTTAGGGTGCTTCATGCTAAATGTATGGACGTCGATGTAATTTTACCTTTTTTAGGTCATTGATGTAACATGTACTCCTATCGTCCATGTAAAATTCGAAACTAAAAGCAAGTGGTAAAATTTAAACGTATTTAAGATTATTAGTTGTCAATGAGTATGAACATTCTTGGAGTTTCAAGCCGAACGACCAAGGTCATGGCCATATCTACATCGTGCTTTATGCTGCTGATGATCCCATATCCAAGAATTTGCATGCTACCAAAATTGGCCATATATATTGAAAACAAATAAAGAGGAAGTAGTATGAAGAGTATGGCTTGATCAGCTTCTCTCTCGAGAAGGAGCCGAACCCAATTGTTTTTCTTGCTTAATTTTATGGTACTTCGTGTTAAATGTAAGGACCTCGATGTAGTTTTTAGGTCCTTGATGTAAATTGTACTCCCACCATCCATGTAAAATTCTAACCTAAAATCAAGTGATAAAATTTAAATATATTTAAGCTTAGTTGTTAATGAGTATGAACATTCTTGGATTTCAAACCAAATGACCAACAAGGTCATGGCCATATCTACATCATACTTTATCTTGATGAAGATCCCATGTCCAACAATTTGCATGCCCCAACTTTGGCCAAATATTTTGAAAACAAACGAAGAGAAAGTAGTTTGAAGAGTATGGCTCCATCAGCTGCTCTCTCGAGAAGGAGCCGGACCTGACTATTTCTCTTGCTTAATTTTAGGGTGATTTGTGCTAAATGCAAGGACATCAACATATTTTTCTCCCTTTTTAGGTCCTTGATGCAAATTGTACTCCCACCGTCTGTGTAAAAGTAGAACCTTAAAGCAAGTCGTAAAATTTAAACGTATTTAAGATTATTAATTGTTAATGAGTATGAACATTCTTGTATTTCAAGCCAAACGACCAAGGTCATTGCCATATCTACATCATACTTTATGATTATGATTCATGATACCATATCTAAGAATTTTCATGCCACCAAATGTGGCCATATTTTGAAAACAAATGACGAGGAAGTAGTATGAAGTGTATGACTCGATCAGCTTCTCTCTCGAGAACGAGCCAAACCTGATTGTTTTCCTTGCTTAATTTTAGGGTGCTTCATGCTAAATATATGGACGTCGATGTAATTTTACCTTTTTTAGGTCATTGATGTAACATGTACTCCTATCATCCATGTAAAATTCGAAACTAAAAGCAAGTGGTAAAATTTAAACATATTTAAGATTATTAGTTGTCAATGAGTATGAACATTCTTGGAGTTTCAAGCCGAACGACCAAGGTCATGGCCATATCTACATCGTGCTTTATGCTGATGATGATCCCATATCCAAGAATTTGCATGCTACCAAAATTGGCCATATATATTGAAAACAAATAAAGAGGAAGTAGTATGAAGAGTATGGCTTGATCAGCTTCTCTCTCGAGAAGGAGCCGAACCCAATTGTTTTCCTTGCTTAATTTTAGGGTACTTCGCTTTAAATGTAAGGACCTCGATGTAGTTTTTAGGTCCTTGATGTAAATTGTACTCCCACCATCCATGTAAAATTCTAACCTAAAAGCAAGCGATAAAATTTAAATATATTTAAGCTTAGTTGTTAATGAGTATGAACATTCTTGGATTTCAAACTGAATGACCAACAAAGTCATGGCCATATCTACATCATACTTTATGCTGATGATTCAGGATCCCATATCCAAGAATTTGCATGCAACCAAATTTGGCCATATGTTGAAAACAAAATAAGAGGAAGTAATATGAAGAGTATGGCTCAATCAGCTTATCTCTTGAGAAGGAACCAAACCTGATTGTTTTCCCTGCTTAATTTCAGGTTGCTTCGTGCTAAATTTATGGACCTTAATGTAATTTTTCCACTTTTTAGGTCCTTGATATAAAATATACTCACCAGACGTAAAATTCGAACCTAAAAGCAAGTGGTAAAATTTAAATGTATTTAATATTATTAGTTGTCGATGAGTATGAACATTCTTGCATTTCAAGCCGAACGACCATGGTCATGGACATATCTACATCATACTTTATGCAGATGATTCATGATCCCATATCGAAGAATTTGCATGTCGACAAATTTGGCCATATTTTGAAAACAAACAAAGCGGAAGTAGTATGAAGAGTATGGGTCGGTCTGGTTCTCTCTCAAGAAGGACCCGAACCCGACTATTTTCCTTTGCTTAATTTTAAGGCGTGCTTCATGCTAAATTTATGTACCTCGATATAATTTTCCTTTTTATGTCCTTGATGTAAAATGTACTCCCACCGTTTGTGTAAAATTCGAACCTAAAAGTAAGTGGTAATATTTAAGCGAATTTATAGTTAGTTTTCAATGAGTATGAACATTCTTGGATTTCAAGTTGAACAACCAAGGTCATGGCCATATCTACATCATACTTTATCTTGATGAAGATCCCATGTCCAACAATTTGCATGGCTCAACTTTGGCCAAATATTTTGAAAATAAACGAAGAGAAAGTAGTTTGAAGAGTATGGCTCGATCAGCTGCTCTCTCGAGAAGGAGCCGGACCTGACTATTTCCCTTGCTTAATTTTAGGGTGATTTGTGCTAAATGCAAGTACATCAACATATTTTTCTCCCTTTTTAGGTCCTTGATGCAAATTGTACTCCCACCGTCTGTGTAAAAGTAGAACCTTAAAGCAAGTCGTAAAATTTAAACGTATTTAAGATTATTAGTTGTTAATGAGTATGAACATTCTTGTATTTCAAGCCAAACGACCAAGGTCATTGCCATATCTACATCATACTTTATGATTATGATTCATGATACCATATCCAAGAATTTTCATGCCACCAAATGTGGCCATATTTTGAAAACAAATGACGAGGAAGTAGTATGAAGTGTATGACTCGATCAGCTTCTCTCTCGAGAATGAGCCAAACCTGATTGTTTTCCTTGCTTAATTTTAGGGTGCTTCATGCTAAATGTATGGACGTCGATGTAATTTTACCTTTTTTAGGTCATTGATGTAACATGTACTCCTATCGTCCATGTAAAATTCGAAACTAAAAGCAAGTGGTAAAATTTAAACGTATTTAAGATTATTAGTTGTCAATGAGTATGAACATTCTTGGAGTTTCAAGCCGAACGACCAAGGTCATGGCCATATCTACATCGTGCTTTATGCTGCTGATGATCCCATATCCAAGAATTTGCATGCTACAAAAATTGGCCATATATATTGAAAACAAATAAAGAGGAAGTAGTATAAAGAGTATGGCTTGATCAGCTTCTCTCTCGAGAAGGACCGAACCCAATTGTTTTCCTTGCTTAATTTTAGGGTACTTCGTGTTAAATGTAAGGACCTCGATGTAGTTTTTAGGTCCTTGATGTAAATTGTACTCCCACCATCCATGTAAAATTCTAACCTAAAAGCAAGTGATAAAATTTAAATATATTTAAGCTTAGTTGTTAATGAGTATGAACATTCTTGGATTTCAAACCGAATGACCAACAAGGTCATGGCCATATATACATCATACTTTATGCTGATGATTCATGATCCCATATCCAAGAATTTGCATGCAGCCAAATTTGGCCATATGTTGAAAACAAAATAAGAGGAAGTAGTATGAACAGTATGGCTCAATCAGCTTCTCTCTCGAGAAGGAGCAAAACATGATTGTTTTCCCTGCTTAATTTTAGGGTGCTTCTTGTTAAATGTATGGACCTCGATGTAATTTTACCTTTTTAGGTCCTTGATGCAAAATATACTCCCACCATTCATGTAAAATTCGAACCTAAAAGCAAGTGGTAAAATTTAAACGTATTTAAGAATATTAGTTGTCGATGAGTATGAACATTCTTAGATTTCAAGACGAACGACCAAGGTCATGGCCATATCTACATCATACTTTATGCTGGTGATTCATGATCCCATATCCAAGAATTTGTATGCCGCCAAATTTGGCCATATTTTGAAAACAAACAAAGAGGAAGTAGTATGAAGAGTATGGCTCGGTCAGGTTCACTCTCGAGAAGGAGCCGAACCCGACTATTTTCCTTTGCTTAATTTTAAGGTGCTTCGTGCTAAATTTATGTACCTCGATGTAATTTTCCCCTTTTAGGTTCTTGATGTAAAATGTACTCCCACCGTCTGTGTAAAATTCTAACCTAAAAGTAAGTGGTAAAATTTAAGCGAATTTAGGTTTAGTTGTCAATGAGTATGAACATTCTTAGATTTCAAGCTAAATGACCAAGGTCATGGCCATATTGTAACACCCTCGCCTGAAAAGGCTGAGTTCCTGTGTATAGTGTCAATCCCTAGATTGGTTCACTTGCACACACAATATAGATGAATACCAAAGAATATAACAGTGCATCATTATTACATCGAATGATCCAGAATTGTAATTATCACATAGTGCTTAGCTCAAAGGCTAGCTCAAATAACAAAGTAGCATACGGAAGCATAAACATATAATAGGCTACATCTTCAAATTGCCCACAAGTGAGCAAATGTCGAGTGGAGTATCGCGACCTATTTTGATCACTCAGAATCGGTATAACCTGCAACATAAAACATAGCAGCCCTAAAGGGTCAATACTTGGAATGTATGTTAAGTAGAGCTAAGTAAGGAGACAAGTGTTCCTACCATCTACATGCTTATTTGGCCAAGTGGGCCTTTGGCTAGCTTGCGTTTTCAAAAGCATTTGTCCTACTTTCATAATCAGGCTTAGATTTTCTTTGAAAATATCCCAATTAAGTTAACCCATCATCATTAAAACAATTAGGAAATTCGAATGAACGAGAAACATGTCATAACCTCAATATTAAGCAACTCAATTGTCCATAACCGGGGACACGGCTAAGTACTTAGATTATACACCCTACAGGGGTTTGTACACTTCACCCATGAGATCTGGATAACCCAGCTTGTACCATAACACTCATATTGTGTTATGATAGGGAGAAGTCCCGACACGCACCGTACCAACCTACCAAAATTCTACATCTCTGGCAACATGAGTTCGAGTCGCCACAACCTACTAAGTCCAGTCAACCGCTTATTTCATTATTGGCACATGGTTGTACACGTAAGCTACTAAATAAGGATGCCAATCATTTTCTCTAGATACATGGGTGCCTTTCCGCATTGAAACAACCAAAAAATGTTAATCCCATCACACCTAGAGGATTCATTGATTATGTTGTTTTTAGTTTTCGCAAACTAACTCTTTATAAACACTTTTAAATGATGTAACCCATCCCTCGTCCATCACAGCACGGCTTAGCACATCTACCAATGGTGGCTCAACTATAGGTGATACCTACCACATAGTATAGGACATAACATAGCAGTAGTAGATCATATCCATGCATCTACAAAATACTAAACATATGCAAGTAGTAGGACAATATCATGAACAAAATAGCATTTACTTGCCTTGGCAGCAGCGGTCGAAAGATCAATCGTCACATGAGCAAGCGTTGCACTCGTCACAATCTACACGGTACAATTACAACACATAAACAATCCATACACAATCATAGACAAGTGCACAAATGCATGCATGACAAGGTAAACAAGAATTCAGTACTGATTGTGTATTCTCTGATTACTGTGACTACTGATGACATGCATGTAAAACCTTTGATGCATTAAAACCATTTAGCAAGAATTGTCGATCCAATTTAATAGGATTTTAAGCAAATATTAACAGGTGGAGTACAGTGTTGTAAAATCTGGGAAAAACTATAACTGGTTTGATATATCAGTTTAGAGCCAGGGTAAAAAGAATCAAGCCAAAAAGACTTACAGATATTTTTATAGAATTAAAATACTACTAAATGCATTTAATACATTAAATTTATTATGTACTATAAACTTGCAATTTTATTGCAGAAACAGATTCTACTCATTCTTGTGATTCCATAGATATATTATATGCAATTTTCTGAGCAGTAGTTATTTTCTTATAAATTTATTACTCCAAAAAAATATTAAACCATTTAAATAATCCTGAAAAATACTTACAGTAAATGTCTGATCCAATTACATGTTAATATTCTTCATGAAATTGTGAATCCAACGGTATATTATTTGCAATTTTTGGACATGTATATATTTTACTATGAAATTTTGAAGTTAATTTGGTTTTCAGCAATTTTTCAATTCATCAAAACAAAACACTGCGCAGTCAACGTTGACGCGCTGACCGGTGGTTGACTGGCGACATGGCAGCCACGTGGCAAGCGCCCATTGGGAGGTACCACTTCGCTAGTTTTAGCCGATCTGGGCCGCCCGATCGCGTTCGTGCGGCCGTGGACGTGTTCATCCTCACCTCATGTCGGCAGCGAGGTGGAGGTGGCAGGCAGCTCAGGCGGTGGCCAACGGCGGCGCTCCGATGGTCTCCAGCAAGGGCAGAGGGGTCCAGGTGAAGTGATCGGGGACAGAGGTCACTGCAGTGATCACAGCAAGGCCTCTCGCTTCCTCTAGCGGTGGAAGGGGCGGCAACTCGCTTCGGCCTCCGGCGGCACTCCGGCGAGCGATTGCGGGAGCTCGAGAGATCCTATGAGATGGGGAAAATGGTCAGACAATAGAGTTGTTCGAGCGGGAGCGATTAGCGGAGAAAATAGGGCGCGGGGTGGCTCGACACCTCGGGTTCGAAATCACCTGAAGACTTCCGCGGCGGCGAATCGGAAGGTTCCGACTAGGGCGGCTAGGGTTTAGATTTTTTGGAAAATTCCGCACGTGGCGCGAGGAGGGGTTTTTTATAGGGAGGAGGCGTGTGGAAGTGGGCGAAAACGGAACAAAATCGACCGATTTTGGCGGGGAGGGTCGATCGGAATCGATCGTGTTCGTTCGATCTCTAGGTGCGGCGAGGAAGACGAGTGGGTGGGCCAGGCATGTCAGTCGCAGAGAGAGGGGAAGCAGGCCGGGTCTGGCTGCTGGGCTACTAGCTGGGTCGCTAATTGCTGCTATGCTGCCCTGCGCTGTGTGCTGCCCGCTAGCGCGCGGGCAGTAGCTAGGCTGGGGGCTAGGCCGGGTGCTCGGCCGGGTAGGGTAGGTTGGTTTTTTTTTCTTTTGTTTTTATTATTTTTCTATTTCTTATTTTCTTTATATCTTTTTATATAACCTCCAAATGAGATGATTTTTATTTCTAAATTTTTCTAAAATTCTGTAAATCAACATAGGATCATTTTTATAATATTTTCACTAGTTTTCAATTAGCAGATTTTATCAATCCTTGTAAATTTTATTTCTTTCATAACTTGATATGTTTGTATTTATTCCATAATAGCTCCAAATGAGCTTAGTTTTGGTTCCAAAATTTTGTATTATTCAATGAGTTTGTAGTATTTTCTATTGATCAAGTATATTGGATTTATAAAATCCTTAGTTGATCTCTTGGGAGCCTTTTGACAATTAAAATTTTGGTTGTTAAAATAGAGTTTTGGAAATAAATTTTTGCATGAATGCAAATAATGCCATGTCAATGCAATGCAAATGCAATTTTTTCTAGTCCCAAATTTCTAAAAAATTAGGATGTGACAGACTAACCCCCTTAAGATGAATCTCGTCCCGAGATTCGAAATGGCTAGCAAGGGTGTAGGTGGTATACTCGAGGCTAACCCCTATAAGAGAATTAAACTTGGCATCTCCAAATCTAATTGTTCGACTACATCTAATTCTTTTTCCTTTTGGCATACCAATCTATTAAAACTTGATTCTTAACCTTCAAATCCACGCTAGAGTTGCATCTAAGTCATGTGAATCCATTATGATTAAGCTAGTGAGAAAACTATGTGCTACCAATCTCCAGGATTTAATTATGGTATATTGTACTAGCTATCGATCCTTCCCTAGAGAGTTCTCTTTAACAAATCCTCTAAGTAACTCCATATGTAACTATTCTTATCCATGAATGTCTCAATATGAATGATTACGGTGCACCAGTATTGAAAAATTCTGAGTGCGATGCATGAATTAGCCAGGAACTTACTAGTCATGAAGCCTGGCTTGTTGAGTACTTTACAGGCATGCACATGGTTCACAGTTGTCTTTGGGGTTGGATCTGGCTTGTCTCTAACTTCAATCTTTCTCTCAAGGAAGTTATCAGCATAGTGTCCCTTATGGTTTCACTTGAAACACGTCACTTGGCTAATATCCTTCTTTTGATAGTTGTGGTTATGACCATTGTCTCCATTCTTGTGGTGTCCAGAGTCTCCATCATAAGAAGTACGAGCATGATGGTGCGATCCTGAGGAGTGATTGCTATGCTTCCTTTTGCGTCTCTCCACCTGCTGGTGTTTCCCCTCCAAGATTATATCCTTGTTCATCAGTTCCTGAAATGTGGGGCAATAAACCACGGACAACTGAAGTGAAAGATCATCACTAAGACCATCTAGGAACCTCTCTCTCCTCTTGGCATCAGTGTCCACATCCTCAGGGGCATAGCAGGATAAGTTGTTGAATTCCTCTATGTAGTCCTCCATAGTGCGGTTGGTTTGGCGCAGGTTGTGGAACTCCTTCCTCTTCAAGCCCATGGTCCCTGTAGAGACGTGGTTGGTCCTGAACCCTTCCTCAAACATGGCGCAAGTAACACTATCTAGCGGGTGGGTGATCTAGAAAGTGTCCCACCAAGAAGCAGCCGGTCCCTCCAATAAGTGAGCAGCAAACCTCACTTTTTCAACATCAGTGCATCCTACAGTTACCAAGTCCTTGTTCACAGAATATTTCCAGTCGAGAGCAACCATGGGCTCAGGTGCGGAGGAAAACTTCGCTGGCCTCAGCCTCAGAAACCTTGTGAGAGCATCTCCCTGGGTTGGTTGTTCCCGTTGTTGTTGTTGTTATTGTTGTTCTGACTTGCCATGAATTGTGTCATTACCTGGGTGAACTGTACATGAGCGGCAATGAGCTGAGTGACCTCATCAGGTACTCGACGAGGAGGCATCTGTTGGGATAGCATAGACGAGTTATAGATAGAAAGACTAGAGAAATATTACTACCCATAACTATATGAAGCAAACAATCATTACAAACAACACTCAAGCCAAAATAGTTTTGTATTATGTTTCAGAAGTTTTTTTAGTGGCATACCATCCACAAAATAGTTTTATTTGATTACAATTTGTTTGGGGGTGAACCTACAGTCTTGAAAGCAATGAACAGAATTTGTCCTGAAACTACAGTAGTGTCCACGAATTTATCTGAGCACCTTAAGCTCATCAGAAATGTTTGATGATTTTTGTGCTCAAACTAAAGCAATTTATGAACCAGATCCTAAAATACGTGGCAATCTGCGTCACCAATAAGAAATGAAAAATCGCGCGGTACAACTGGTCTGGCAGAAAACTGCAGCAGTAATATCACGAATTTCTAATCAAAACCTTCATTAATGCATTATGAAATCTCTCAAAAATATTCTGAAACTTTAAGGTATCAAATATGTCAA
This sequence comes from Avena insularis, assembly GCA_023614405.1. Lineage (NCBI taxonomy): Eukaryota > Viridiplantae > Streptophyta > Magnoliopsida > Poales > Poaceae > Avena > Avena insularis. The sequence continues at coordinate 235,688,746 of CM042688.1, read as the reverse complement.
CACCCGAATTTTTAATCCCAGATGCCTGTTATGTCATACATCGCAATCCCAGGATTACCATTTTTGCGAGACATAACAGATTGGATATCACAGTACATCATCCATTACAAACCATAATAAGGTCTTACACGAATAAAGGATCTCATGATCCAGTCTTAATACAACAAGCAGCGGAATAAATAATAAGCATAGCGGTGGGGTCCATCTTCAGGGGCACAGGCAATGCTGACGAAGGCAGATAGTCCTAGTTATTATAGTCGTCCTGCTGTCCGTCATCTTGGTAGTCTCCTTCATAGTCTGGCCATAGGAATAGCCAAGGACAAGAGCCATGAGTACTCTTTAAGTACTCGCAAACTATCACTAACAAATAGTATAGTTCTAGTGTAAATGCTAACTCTAAGTTATTTGTAAAGTTAAGTGTGAAACCTAAGCTGAGTTCTGAAACAAAGAGAGATAAAACAAATTTCTAGAATCACTTAAGTTAGGAAGCTAGTGTCATAGTCACAACCTTGTTGTGGTCAAGTCAAGATTCATCATTCATTTCATAAGTCATTTTGAAAATATCTGACAACGAAACAGTATGGCCACTCCAACTATCCATAACCGTGGACGCGGCTATTCGAATAGTTTGACACTTTGCAGAGGTGGTACACTTTCACCACAAGATTCGATACATCTGTCAGGGATAACCCTGAATCATCATACTTAGTATGTAGATAATCAATCATAACCTTTCCTTTACACACCCTAGTATAAGCACCTCTCCTATGAGCATGGCCTTCCAACCATGACCATCTCTCATCTTGGGCACTACATAGGTGGACAACATTGAGAGGTAGCCTTAGCTCAAATCTCTCCTGCGAGGGAACTAATACTAATGCATATAAATTTCCGGCTAAGCCTTACCCAATTTAGGTATTGTGACTGTACGGCAAAATTGGAATGGTATCGTATCCGAATCCAACCATCAGTATTTGTAAAAGGGCTAGGGCTCATGCCCCAACATTTTCATCATCATAAACCATTTGTGGTTCTCAACACATGTCAAAACATCTCAATAGAATGACTCATCATTCCAAGGTTTTCACAATTCATTTTCACCAAGTGTTCCCATCTAAAGTGACTCAAGTTTTAGTTTAGCTCTAAACTACTAAGTTAAGAGTGTTCACTAATGTGAGATGCTAAGATCAATCTCATTCCATAGAATGACATCTAAGGTTATCTAGATAGGTCAAGTTTTATACTCTTTATGCTACCTTCAAACCAAGTAAAGTACTTTAATAAAGTAAAGAAGTAAAAGCTTGGAAATAAAACTTGGGGTAGGTAATAGTCAAAGGGGTATAACCAAAGCATGCCTAATGCTTCTTGCTTAGGTTATCTAGCTTAGTTCTAGCTTGCGAACAATAGATTTCCTTGGTTGGTGTAGTGGTTGAAGTTTTCTTCCTCCTCCTCTTGGTATAACTCCTCCTTCTCGAAAGCTTGGTCGGTACTATCGTCTATAAATACATACGGAGTATACAATCACCAAACAATACTTAACTAGTCTACTTAGCACTCTAAGGCACACATTTGATGATCTATTATCATCACAAGCATCACAAGGTTCAATTAACTAGCTTCATTCTTTTTATTTAAGAGAAGTAATTTCTACTCATTGAAAATAACTAAGATTTAATATTCTCCACTTAAAATATGGGATCATGTTGACACATGTCATCACCACATATTCTAACATATGGGAATGTGATTTAAATGTTGGATCACTTTTAAGTTTAAGTTTACTAATTAATGATTTAATAGTGACTAGGAATGCCTGTATAGCATTATTTTGGTACTAGTCCAAAGTCACTACATGTAAACCTTAATATTATAATGTATTCAGATAGGTATGGTTAAATGTGAATTTTGACAGTTGGAATCAACTCAAAAGCTATTATGGTTGATTTTATAGAAATGTTTGAGTGTGCAAATGCTTCTGTTTTGTTATTTTTTACTAGGAGAGATATCTAACTCTAAATGAATTAAATCCAACGGGCTTGGATAGATCTTTTCAGTAGCTTTCTAACAAAATTTGAATCACTCAATTTGGTTTAGTAGATCTTCTTGAATTGATTTTTGAACTAAGGGACAGAAGTGAGTTCAAACTAAAATAGAAAAACCTACATTTGAATTCATGGGCTACTGCGGGAAAACTAATGGGCCGTCCCAGTGACGCTCCACGGCGCTGAGGACAACTGACAAGGGGTCCCGCATGTCAACGACACATCAAGCGCGAAGCGGTACGGGGCACTCTCAGCGCTACGATTAAAAGGTGGATCAACGGCTGAGGATCGTCGTCCCCGGCGAACAGGTCGCTAGCGAGAGCTAACCCTAGAGGCTCGGTGGGGGTACGCGGGGGCTTACCAGGGCTCTAGCTAGACGTGGCGATGGGGGCGATCGAACTTGCGGTCAACGGTGGACTCAGGCATGGTCACGGCGGCTCCTGGGGTGGACGAAATCGACGGGGTGCTTCTTCCTCTACTGCGGCGGCTCCGGTGGAAATTTCGGCGAACTAAGGCTCGGGTGGCTCCGGCAAGAGAGGGGAAATGCTCAGGCAAGAGAGGGGAGTGTTGGAGTGTGGAGAATGGTTGCTGGGGAGGGCTCCTTATATAGGCTCGACGAGGGGACCGAGCGGCACGACGGCGAGCTCGTCGATGACGTTGATACATGCTGCTAGAGGCATGGGTTGGGTAGGCGGATGGTGGGCTGCCTCCTGGCGGTCAGCTACGGCGCAATGGCGCGGCTAGGGGCGGTGGCATTTGGTCGGGAGTGTCACGTGCTCTGGGAGACATAGGCGATGCTCGACACGGCGCACGGTGACTGTGGGTCACGCGGCGGCGCACGGTCGTGTCTGGCGGGTTGCTGGGGTTGAGGCGGAGCGGCGTGCACGATATTGGGTCGAGGGACGGTCTGTGGTGTGCTGGTGGCTATCGCGCTCTGGCGTGCTCTGGCGAGCTCGTAGAGAGAATGGGCGGTGCTGCTGGGGTGTGGTCCATAGGCTGTGGGTGATCGAGTGGTGGACAGGAAGGTGCGGTAGGGTTGGGCGGACCTAGGGGACTTGCTGGAATGGCGTGGCGCGGTCTGTGGAGCTTTGCCTATGTTCGGCCGGTGGTGACCAAAATGTGGCGGCGCTCCACTACTGTTGTGGCTTAGGGGTAGGCCGGTGAGGGTCTGGTTGGTCTCAGGGGGACAAGGGTGATCAATGCCACTCAAATTGCTCGACAAGATTTGATCAAAAATAGTAATAGTTAGGTTAAATTGATTTTGCCTGCCAGGTGTTCGATCAAATGGCCGCAAGGAATTTAAATTCGAATTTTGGAAATATTTTTGGTGTGTGATCTGATCCTATGCTTGGTAGTCTCTGGTTGCTCGGAAATGTCAAGGTGAATTGGTTTGGTTGGTTTTTGCATAAGTGGGATCTTCTCATATGAACTACATTCAATTTTCAAATGTCATTTAAATTCAGTGTGTAAAAGTTTTTGGTAGATCACAAAGTGGGCCTTGGTACATCACTACTTGTACTAGCAAGGGGTGCAAAGATCCACATTTGTTTCTGCTAGGTTTTGAGTTCTAGGAATAGCTAAAGTAGGCATCGTGATTAAAATGGCACATATGACCATTTGCTTCTTTTATTTATTTTGATTTGTTTTTCTTTGGGATTTGTTTGGGAATGATCTAGATGATGTTTATTTCACCTTAGAATCATTTTACAATCAATGGATCACTTAATCATGGCAATTCAAAACAACTCCTATTTAAATGCACACACAAATGAATGCTTAAGTATTTTTAAATGGAAAAGTTTTTTGAACTCTAAATTTGATGATTTGGATCTTAATAGCCTTGGATTAGAGTTTTGGGGTGTTATAAACCTTCCCCCCTTAAACAAAATCTCGTCCCGAGATTTACGAAAGAAAACTAGGAACTAAAGAGATCTGGGAACTCTGTCCTAATGTAATCTTCTCGCTCCCAAGTGGCTTCCTCTTCGATATGGTTGCTCCATTGAATCTTGAGAAATTTGATACTCCTGGTCTTGGTGGTTCTGTAGGCTTCCTCTAGGATACGGATGGGCACTTCACGATATGTCAGGTCCTTGTTGATATCCACAGCTCGGTGATCGATGTTCTTGAAAACTTTGGTCTTCTATGGCACTTCGAGGCATTTGCGAAGCAACAAGATATGGAACACATTATGGATGGCTGACATCTCCTATGGTAGTTCCAGTTGATACGATACTTCTCCTCGACGATTCAGAATCTTGAAGGGCCCGATATATCTAGGGGCTAACTGTCCTTTCAGGATAAAACGCTGGGTTCCCTTCAATGGTGAAACCTTGAGATATACAAAATCTCCGACATTGAAAGTCAGGTCTCTCCTTCTCTTGTCAGCATAACTCTTCTGTCTGGATTGGGCGGTCTTGAGGTGCTCACGGACTTTGTGAACCTTCTCTTCGGCTTCTCATAGAATGTCGGGTCCAAATATCTGACTCTCTCCTACTTGGGACCAATTCAAAGGGGTGCGACACTTTCTTCCCTATAGGAACTCAAATGGTGCCATTTGCAAACTAGCTTGATAGCTGTTCTTATATGAGAATTCTACAAAAGGCAGGCAATCTTCCCATTTTGATCCGTACTCCAAAACATAAGATCTTAACATATCTTCTAAGATTTAGTTGACTCTTTCAGTCTGTCCATCAGTTTGCGGGTGATAAGCGGTGCTGAAGTTCAACTTGGTTCCTAATCCTTCTTGGACTTTCTGCCAAAATCTCGAGGTAAATTACGTTCCTCGATCTGATACTATGGACTTGGGGGTTCCATGCAGACTAACAATCCTAGCAATATACAGTTCTGCTAGTTTCGAACTCTGGTAGGTAGTCTTGACAGGTATAAAGTGAGATACCTTGGATAGTCTATCAACGATGACCCAGATTGAGTCATTTCCCCTACTTGAAGTAGGTAAACCGGTGATAAAGTCCATTCCGACGGAATACCATTTCCATTCCGGAATCTGCAAGGGTTGCAACAGCCCTGCAGGCCTCTGATGCTCCGCTTTGACTCTTTGACAGATGTAGCTCCCGATTTCTCTCTTCATCTTGTGCCACCAAAATTGCTCCTTCAAATCTTGATACATCTTTGTTCCTCCTGGGTGGATAGAATAAAGAGTATCATGAGCTTCCTGCATGATAACTTGCTTCATCTCCGAATCTGCTGGCACACAGATACGGCCTTTGTACCACAGCACTCCTTCGTCTTCGGTGAATCCAGGTACCTTTCCTGTACCAATACGACGTTTAATTTCATCGATACTTTCATTTCCCTTCTGAGCTTCCTTGATTTGGCTAATCAAAGTGGGTTGAAGTTCAATGCTAGCTAAGAATCCTTTGCTAACAAGCTCAGTTCTAAACTGCTCCAACTCCTCATACAAACTTGGTTACTTCTCCTTGATCATGGTGTTTAGCCTACATGGCAATCTGCTAAGAGCATCCGCTACCACATTGGCTTTGCCGGGGCGATAGTGAATGTCAAGGTCATAATCCTTGATTAACTCTATCCATCTCCTTTGCCTCATATTCAGCTTGTTCTGAGTGAAAATATACTTCAAGCTTTTGGGATCTGAGTAAATCTCACAGCGATTACCCATCAGATAGTGACGCCATGTCTTCAATGCTAAAACTACGGCTGCTAACTCCAGATCATGGGTCGGATAATTCTGCTCATGCTGCTTCAGTTGTCGAGACAGGTAAGCAATGACTTTGCCTTCTTGCATCAATACACATCCGAGACCAATCTTGGATGCATCACAATATACATCAAATGGCTTCTTGATATCTGGCATGATCAATATTGGGGCTGAAATCAATCTCTTATTTAGCTCTTGGAAGCTGGCTTCACATTTGTCAGTCCATTCAAACTTCTTGTCCTTCTTCAACAATTGGGTCATGGGTCTAGCGATGCTCGAGAATCCTTCTACGAACTTGCGGTAATATCTCGCTAATCCGAGAAATGCACGGACTTGGTTTTGAGTGGTTGGGGCTTCCCATGCTTCGATATCTCTGATCTTGGTGGGATCAACAGAGACTCCTCCGGTAGACACAATATGTCCTAGGAATCCTACTTCTTTCAGCCAAAACTCACACTTGTTGAACTTGGCATATAACCGATGCTCTCTCAGGGTTTCTAGGATGACTCTCAGATGTTGCTCATGCTCTTCTTATGACTTGGAGTAGATAAGGATATCGTCGATAAACACAAGGACAAACTTATCTAGGAAATTCATAAAGATCTTATTCATGAGATTCATGAAATAAGCAGGGGCATTGGTTAATCCAAAAGACATAACCGTATACTCGTATAAACCATAGCGAGTAGTAAAGGCGATCTTCGGAATATCCGTTGCACGAATCTTAAGTTGGTGATAACCAGTCCTAAGATCAATGTTTGAGAATACCTGGAATCCAGTCAATTGATCAAATAGATCCTCTATCTTTGGCAAAGGGTACTTGTTTTTGATGGTGACATCATTCAGCTTTCTGTAATCGGTGCACAGACGGTTGCCTCCATCTTTCTTGTCGCCGAATAACACTGGTGATCTCCATGGCGATGCGCTTGGTTGAATCAAGCCGGTTGCTAACATGGCATCCAACTGCTTCTTCAATTCTACTAACTCTGAGGGGTTCATGCTATAGGGTCTCTGGGCTATGGGTCCGGTTCCGGGGATTAGTTCGATAGTGAACTCAATATCCCTATCCGGGGGCATACCTGGTAATTCATCTGGGAATATGTCGGGGCATTCATAGACTACTCTGACTTGGTCAATGGTGGGCAGGGCTAGACTCTTGTTACACTTGAATTGACGAGGCAAGGTTTCAGATATATGCTCTACGGTTACTCCAGAGCTACTAGTCATGGTGATGGCTTTCTTAGCACAGTCTATCAGTCCTTTATGCCTTGACATCCAATCCATACCTAGTACTACTTCCAATACTTTGGTTCCAAGTACTATTAGGTTGGCATAAAAATCTATCCCCTGTATTCTGATAGGCACCGCTTTGCAAATTTTTCTAGCTTTTGTAGTTGATCCGGGGATTTGAACTATCATGACATGCTTCAAGTTGGTTGGGTGGATCTTACTAGTGCATGCAAATTCTTCGGTGACAAATGTATGCGATGCTCTCGAATCAAACAATACTCTTGCTAAAACTGAGTTGACAGAAAACATGCCCAACACTACATCTGGCGCTTCTTGGGCTTCCTCGGCGTTCATGTAGAAGAGACGGCCGTTGCGGTTGTGAGGGTTCCCTGGGGCAAATCTTCTCCCTGGTTGAACATGACGCTGATGTTGCGCTGGGGCATTCAGATTGGCAGTGGCGGCAGTCTTCTTGGGGCACTCATTGGAATAGTGAACCTTCACTCCACACTCGAAACAGGTGATCTGAGACTTGTCTTTAGCTGCAATGGGCACAACATTGCTTCTAGTTCTGGGTGCAGTGTTGTTGTTGTTGTTTCTCTTGGGAGGGGCATGGTTGAAATTGTTGGTGTTGCCGGGGTTGTTGTTGTTTCCTCCGGACTTCACATTGCCTCCGCTACGATTGGGGTAGCTTGGGCGAGATATTGGGGGTCGGTTGTTCCTTGCTGCATATCCTGGTGAGGGGTTGGGACGGTACTTCTGGTGACTACTGGATCCAGTTTGCTGCATCATACAACATTTGCGGCTGTCGTTTGCCTGGTTAATCTTTCCTTCCATCTGAATTGCAGAGTCGACTAACTCTTCGAGATCCTGGAAACGGATGTTGAAGAGGACAGTCTGCATCTCATCATGCAGTCCGTTCAAGAATCTCTCCTTCTTCTTGGCCTCCGTGTTGATCTCATCAGGTGCATATCTGGCAAGTGACAGGAATCTGTCACGGTACTCCACCACAGTCATTCTGCCTTGCGTCAATTCTCTGAATTCATCCCTCATTCTGGTGACTAAGCCCTGCGGCACGTGGGTGTGGCTGAACTTGATTTTGAAGGCTTCCCATGTCATCACTTGACCATGGTTCATCAGGCGGATGCTGTTCCACCATGCTTTTGCAGCTCCTTCCAAGTAGTGGTGGCAAAGAGAACCTTCTCGTTGTCATCAACTCTGGCTACTTCCAAATTGTTCTCCATCATCTGCAACCAGTCATCTGCATCTAATGGGTTCTCTGAAGTGCTAAAGAGTGGAGGATTGGTATTCTGGAAGTTTTTCAGCTTGGATCCTTGATAATCCTGATTTCCATGGTTCTGATTGTTGAGAGCCATCTGGGCGATCTGTTGCAGTGTTGCTGGATTAGCTTGGCGCTCTGCCCTGCTTGCTTCTCTATCTGCGATGAGATTCTGCAGGATCTGTAGCATTGGGTCTTGCGACGAGCTGCGCCCTCCTTGGTTTCCACGAGTCATCTAAAGATTGAGATAGATAAATGGGTAAGAGGGAAAGTTCTAAGGTTCATGGTTTTGATTTCAAAGCTAAAACTTTGAGTTTGACTCAGGTTTTGCAACTAACTCCATTTCATTCATTCAAACAAACACACGATACAAACACACACTCACCCCAACAACAAAGCAAAACAGATGGTTTTAAGAACCATTCTGCAAGCTACAATACAATGGGACCGATACATCTCATGCTACGACAGTGCTCTAGTGCATCTACTCATCGTCGATGAAGTCGGAGTCCTCATCATCAGTGTAGAAGTCCACGGCATCCTCCTCCAGAAAGTCATCATCATTGCTGAGGTAAGAATCCATATCTCCCTGGATGTCTTCACCTTCCTCTTCTTCTTCCTTTGCTGCCAGCTGAGCTTCTTGCTCCTTGATGGTCTTCTCGAGGTCGGCCACCTTCTTACAAAGATGGGCGATGGTGCGATCCTTCTTTTTGCGCTAGAGGCGAAGAGACTAACGGTCCTTGACAAGCAGTGAGAAAGTCTGGGCCTTCTGGGCGGCAATGGCACGGTTGTGGTTGGCAAACTCTCTAGCATTGTCCAATTCCTTCTGGCGAGCGTACAGCAGGAAGTCAAGGTTCTCCACTTGACGCTTCAACTCCGGGTGACCCGGCATTTCCATTGGCATTCCCATGAAGTCACGCCTTGTATAGTGAGCAAAACAGGTTCCTTGGATTTGGTTGACACTAAGGGCACATAGACGTGCGAGAGCTTCATGCATTGCCCTAGATAATCCATCTAGCCAGTTGTTCTCTCTGACGGAGAACTGGATTCTCCCGGACGTTGGTGCTTCTATGCTTCCTCGAAGATCAGCGGTGACTAGCCACTATAAATCTCCTCCTAGGGGTCCAGGAAGTTGAGCTCCAAGAAACTCTGGATGTGGGCATCCCAATAACTCAGACAGTGAATCCAGATCCCTCTCGAAGATCAGTTGGCCTCCATTGGCCAACTGGTAGAACTTGCTGAACTGAGTCTCCATCTACAAGAATTTAGGATGAGGAAGTTAGTGAAGTGATCAAGTGTGTCAAATTTTAGGTAGTAATGTAAGAATTGGAGTAACATGAATTTTTGAGAAAGAATGAATTCCCAAGGGTAAGAGAGGAAATAGTTTTTCATAAATACTCCCTTTGGTTTTGAAATTAAGTTTTTGTTCGGACGTACATTCTACCTAGGGTCTCCTATGGTCATGATGGATCTGATACCAACTTGTCAACACCTGGACTTTTAATCCCAGATGCCTGTTATGTCATAAATCGCAATCCCAGGATTACCATTTTTGTGAGACATAACAGATTGGATATCACAGTACATCATCCATTACAAACCATAATAAGGTCTTACACGAATAAAGGATCTCATGATCCAGTCTTAATACAACAAGCAGCGGAATAAATATTAAGCGTAGCGGTGGGGTCCATCTTCGGGGGCATAGGCAATGCTGACGAAGGCAGATAGTCCTAGTTATCATAGTTGTCCTGCTGTCCGTCATCTTGGTAGTCTCCTTCATAGTCTGGACATAGGAATAGCCAGGGACAAAAGCCATGAGTACTCTTTAAGTACTCGCAAACTATCACTAACAAGTAGTATAGTTCTAGTGTAAATGCTAACTCTAAGTTATTTGTAAAGTTAAGTGTGAAACCTAAGTTGAGTTCTGAAACAAAGAAAGATAAAACGAAGTTCTAGAATCACTTAAGTTGGGAAGCTAGTGTCATAGTCACAACCCTGTTGTGGTCAAGTCAAGATTCATCATTCATTTCATAAGTCATTTTTAAAATATCTGACAACGAAACTGTATGGCCACTCCAACTGTCCATAACCATGGACGCGGCTATTCGAATAGTTTGACACTCTGCAGAGGTGGTACACTTTCACCACAAGATTCGATACATCTGTCAGGGATAACCCTGAATCATCATACTTAGTATGTAGATAATCAATCATAACCTTTCCTTTACACACCCTAGTATAGGCACCTCTCCTATGAGCATGGCCTCCCAACCATGACCATCTGTCATCTTGGGCAATGCATAGGTGGAAAACATTGAGAGGTAGCCTCAGCTCAAACCTCTCCCGCGAGGGAACTAATACTAATGCATATAAGTTTCCGGCTAAGCCTTACCCAATTCAGGTATTGTGGTTGTACAGTAAAATTGGAATGGTATCGCATCCGAATCCAACCATTAGTTTTTGTAAAAGGGCTAAGGCTCATGCCTCAACATTTTCATCATCATAAACCATTTGTGTTTCTCAACACATGTCAAAACATCTCAATAGAATGACTCATCATTCCAAGGTTTTCACAATTCATTTTACCTAAGTGTTCCCATCTAAAGTGACTCAAGTTTTAGTTTAGCGCTAAACTACTAAGTTAAGAGTGTTCACTAATGTGGGATGCTAAGATCAATCTCATGCCATAGAATGACATCTAAGGTTATATAGATAGGTCAAGTTTTATACTCTTTATGCTACCTACAAACCAAGTAAAGTACTTTAATAAAGTAAAGAAGTAAAAGCTTGGAAATAAAACTTGGGGTAGGTAATAGTCAAAGGGGTATAACCAAAGAATGCCTAATGAATCTTGCTTAGGTTATCTAGCTTAATTCTAGCTTGCTAACAATAGCTTGCCTTGGTTGGTGCAGTGGTTGAAGTTTTCTTCCTCCTCCTCTTGGTAGAACTCCTTCTCCTCGAAAGCTTGGTCGGTACTATCATCTATAAATACATACGGAGTATACAATCACCAAACAATACTTAACTAGTCTACTTAGCACTCTAAGGCACACATTTGATGATCTATTATCATCACAAGCATCACAAGGTTCAATTAACTAGCTTCATTCTTTTTATTTAAGAAAAGTAATTTCTACTCACTGAAAATAATTAAGATTTAATATTCTCCACTTAAAATATGGGATCATGTTGAAACATGTCATCACCACATATTCTAACATATGGGAATGTGATTCAGATGTTGGATCACTTTTAATTAAGTTTAAGTTTACTAATTAATGATTTAATAGTGACTAGGAATGCCTATATAGCATTATTTTGGTAATAGTCCAAAGTCACTGCATGTAAACCGTAATATTATTACATATTCAGATAGGTATGGTTAAATGTGAATTTGGAGAGTTGGAATCAACTCAAAAGCGATTATGGTTGATTTTATAGAAATGTTTGAGTGTGCAAATGCTTCCGTCTTGTTATTTTTACTAGGAGAGATCTCTAACTCTAAATGAATTAAATTCAACGGGCTTGGATAGATCTTTTCAGTATTTTTCTAACAAAATTTGAATCACTCAATTTGGTTCAGTAGATCTTCTTGAATTGATTTTTGAACTAAGGGACATAAGTGAGTTTAAACTAAAATAGAAAAACCTACATTTGAATTCATGGGCTAGCGCGGGAAAACTAATGGGCCGGCCCAGTGACGCTCCGCGGCACTGAGGACAACTGATAGGGGGTCCCGCATGTCAGCGACACATCAAACGCGAAGCGGAACGGGGCACTCTCAGCGCTACGATTAATAGGTGGATCAACTACTGAGGATCGTCGTCCCCGGCGAACAGGTCGCCGGCGAGAGCTAACCCTAGCGGCTCGGTGGGGGTACGCGGGGGCTTACCAGGGCTCCAGCTAGACGTGGTGACGGGGGCGATCGAATGTGCGGTCGACGGCGGACTCAGGCATGGTCGCGGTGGCTCCTGGGTGGACAAAATCGACGGGGTGCTTCCTCCTCTGCTGCGGCGGCTCCAGTGGAAATTCCGGCGAACTAAGGCTCGGGTGGATCCGGCGAGAGAGGGGAAATGCTTATGGGATAGAGGGGAGTGTTGCAGTGTGGAGAATGGTTGCTGGGGAGGGCTCCTTATATAGGCTCGACGAGGGGACCGAGCAACACGACAGCGAGCTCGTCAGTGACGTTGATACAGGCTGCTAGAGGCATGGGTTGGGTAGACGGACGGTGGGCTGCCTCCTGGCGGTCAGCGACGGCGCAATGGCACGGCTAGGGGCGGTGGCATTTGGTCGAGAGCATCACGCACTCTGGGAGACAGAGGCAGTGCTCGACGCGGCGCACGGCGACTGTGGGTCACGCGGCGCCGCACGGCCGTGTCTGGCGGGTTTCTAGGGTCGAGGCAGAGCGGCGTGCGCGGTATTGGGTCGAGGGGCGGTTTGTGGCGTGCTGGCGGCTGTCGCGCTCTGGCGAGCTTGCAGAGAGAATGGGTGGCACTGCTAGGGTGTGGTCCAGGGGTTGTGGGTGATCGAGGGGTGGACAGGGAGGTGCGGTAGGGTTAGGCGGAGCTAGGGGACTTGCTGGAACGGCGTGGCACGGTCTGCGGAGCTTTGCCCATGTTCGGCCAGCGGTGACCAAAATGTGGCGGCGCTCCACTGCTGCTGCCGCTTAGGGGTAGTCCTGTGAGGGTCTGGTTGGTCTCAGGGGGGACAAGGGTGATCAATGCGACTCAAATTGCTCGACAAGATTTGACCAAAAATAGTAATAGTTAGGCTAAATTGATTTTTCCTGCCAGGTGTTTGATCAAATGGCCGCAAGAAATTTAAATTCAAATTTTGGAAAGATTTTTGGTGTGTGATCTGATCCTATGCTTGGTAGTCTCTGGTTGCTCAGAAATGTCAATGTGAATTGGTTTGGTTGGTTTTTGCATAAGTGGGATCTTCTCATATGAACTACATTCAATTTTCAAATGTCATTTAGATTTAGTGTTTGAAAGTTTTTGGTAGATCACAAAATGGGCCTTGGTACATCACTACTTGTACTAGCAAGGGGTGCAAAGATCCACATTTGTTTCTGTTAGGTTTTGAGTTCTAGGAATAGCTAAAGTAGGCATGGTGATTAAAATGGCACAAATGACCATTTGCTTCTTTTATTTATTTTGATTTGTTTTTCTTTGGGATTTGTTTGGGAATGATCTAGATGATGTTTATTTCACCTTAGAATCATTTTACAATCAATGGATCACTTAATCATGGCAATTCAAAACAACTCCTATTTAAATGCACACACAAATGAATGCTTTAGTATTTTTTAATGGAAAAGTTTTTTGTTAACTCTAAATTTGATGATTTGGATCTTAATAGCCTTGGATTAGAGTTTTGGGATGTTACAAAATAGCACAACCTAAATATAATAAAACAACTATCACACAAGTTTTAACAATGATCGATCGCTAGATCTAAACGAAATCCTATCAAAACTATATGGTGGTCATCATCTAACTATTATTTATATCGCGCTTCCTCGCACAAGTGTTCATCTTCAAGTTTGAACAAGATGAGATTAGAAAAGAAAGATCAAGGATTACAATAATCTAATAAGTACAAAATTATAAGTTCATTGCTAGAGAGAGTCTTCCTTCGATATTTTGAAAGAGAACAGTATGGGAACTGAAGTCATAAGAGGATAAAGGAAAGAATTATAAGATGAGAATAGATAGAATGAAATAGGGTTTATATTCCTATGGTTTTTCTATTCCAATCCTAGGTCACTATCCTACAGTCAACACACTGCTCTGATACCATCATGTAACACCCTCGTCTGAAAAGGATGAGTTCCTATGTATAGTGCCAATCCCTGGATCGGTTCACTGGCACACACAGTACAGATGAATAGCAAATAATATAATAGTGCATCATTATTACATCGACTGATCCAAAATTGTAATTATTACATAGTACTTAGCTCAAAGTCTAGCTCAAATAACAAAGTAGCATACGAAAGCATAAACATATAATATGCTCCATCTTCAAATTTCCCACAAGTGAACAAATATCGAGTGGAGTACCGCGACCTATTTCGATCACTCAGAATCGATATAACCTACAACATAAAACGTAGCAGCCCCGAAGGGTCAATACTTGGAATGTATGGCAAGTAGAGCTAAGTAAGGAGACAAGTATTCCTAGCATCTACATGCTTATTTGGCCAAGTGGGGCTTTGGCTAGCTTGCATTTTCAAAAGCATTTGTCCTACTTTCATAATCAATTTTAGATTTTCTTTGAAAACATCCCAAATAAGTTAACCCATCATCATTAAAACAATTAGGAAATTAGAATGAACGAGAAACATGTCATAACCTTAATATTAAGCAACTCAATTGTCTATAACCGGGGACATGGCTAAGTATTTATATTAGACACCCTACAGGGGTTTGTACACTTTACCCATGAGACCTGGACAACCCAGCTGATACCATAACACTCATATTGTGTTATGATAGGGAGAAGTCCAAGACGAGACATTTCAGGAAGTAGCTCCCCAAACCCGACATGCACCATACCAAACTACCAAAATTCTACATCTCTCGCTACATGGGTTCAAGTCGCCACAACCTACCAAGTACAGCCAACCGCCCATTTTATTATTGGAACATGGTTGTACATGTAAGCTACTAAATAAGGAAGCCAATCAGTTTCTCTAGATACATGGGTGCCTTTCCGCATTGAAACCACCAAAAAATGTCAATCCCATCACACCCAGGGGATTCATCGATTATGTTGTTTTAGTTTTTGCAAACCAACTCTTTATAAACACTTTCAAATGATGTAACCCATCCCTCATATATCACAGCACGGCTAAGAACATCTACCAACAGTGGCTCAACTATAGATAATAACTAGTACATAGTATAGGACAGAGCATAGCAGTAGTAGATCCTATCCATGCATCTACAAAATACACAACATATGCAAGGAAAGTAGTAGGACAATGTCATGAAAAAAATAGCATCTACTTTCCTTGGCTGCAGCGATCGAAAGAAAAATCCTCACACGAGCAAGCGTTACACTCGTCACAATCTACACGGTACAATTGCAACACATAAACAATCCATACAGAATCATAGACAAGTGCACAAATGCATGGATGACAAGTTAAACAAGAATTCAGTAGTGATTGTATGTTCTCTGATCATTCTGACTATGATGACATGCATGGAAAACCTTTGATGCATTAAAACAATATAGCAAGAATTGTTGATCCAATTTAATAGGTTTTTAAGAAAATATTAAGTCCAGGTCGAGTACAGTGTTGTAAAATCTGGGCAAAAATACAACTGGATAGATATATCAATTTAGAGCCAGGGGTAAAAAGAATCAAGCCAAAAAGACTTATAGATATTTTTGTAGAATTAAAATACTACTGAATGCATTTTAATACATTAAAATTATTACGTACTGTAAATCTACAATTTTATTGCAGAAACATATTCTACTCCTTGTGATTCCATAGACATATTATATGCAATTTTCTGAGCAGTAGTTATTTTATTATGAAAATATTACACCATTTAAATAATCACGACAAATACTTATAGTAAATGTCTGATCCAATTACATTTTAGTATTCTTCATGAAATTGTGAATCCAATGGTATATTATTTGCAATTTTTGGACATATATATATTATTATGAAATTTTGAAGTTAATTTGGTTTTCAGCAATTTTTCAATTCATTAGAACAAAACACTGCGCGGTCAACGCTGACCGGCGGTTGATTGGTGACGTGGCAGCCACGCGGCAAGCGCCCATTGGGCGGTACCGCTTCGCTAGGTTTAGCCGATCGCGATCGTGTGGCCGTGGACGTGTTCATCCTCACCTCTTGTCGGCGGCAAGGTGGAGGCGGCAGGTGGCTCAGGCGGTGGCCAACGGCGGCGCTCCGGTGGTCTCCGGCAAGGGCAGAGGGGTCCAGGTAAAGCGATCAGGGACGGAGGTCACTACGGTGGTCATAGCATGGCCTCTCGCTTCCTCTAGCGATGGAAGGGCGGCAACCCGCTTCGGCCTCCGGTGGCACCCCGGTGCGCGATTGTGGGCGCTCGGGAGCTCCTGCGAGATGAGGAAAATGGTGAGACGACAGAGTTGTTCGAGGGGGAGCGATTAGCGGAGAAAATAGGGCGCGGGGTGGCTCGACACCTCGGGTTCGAGATCACCTGAAGACTTCTACGGCGGCGGATCGGAAGGTTACGACTAGGGCGTCTAGGGTTTAGATTTTTTGGAAAATTTCGCACGTGGCGAGAGGAGGGGGGTTTTATGGGGAGGAGGCATGCGGAAGTTGGCGAAAACGGAACAAAATCAACCGATTTTGGCAGGGAGGGTCGATCAGAATCAACCGTGTTTGTTCGGTCTCCAGGTGGGGCAAGGAAGACGAGTGGGTGGGCTAGGCGTGTCAGCAGCAGAGAGGGGGGAAGAGGGTCGCTAGTTGGGCTGCTAGTTGGCTGCTAAGCTATGCTGGGGGTTGGGCCGGGTGCTCAGCCGGGTAGGATAGGTTAGTTTTTTATTCTTTTGTTTTTATTCTTTTTCTTTATATCTTTTTCATATAATCTCCAAATGAGATGATTTTTATTTCTAAATTTTTCTAAAATTATGTAGATCAACATCAGATCATTTTTATAATATTTTCACTAGTTTTCAATTAGCGGATTTATAAATCCTTGTAAATTTCATTTCTTTCATAACTTTGTGTGTTTGTATTTATTCCATAATAGCTCCAAATGAGCTCATTTTTGGTTCTAAAATTTTGTATTATTCAGTAGGTCATTTCAGGATCAGTTTGTAGTATTTTCTATTGATCAAGTATATTGGATTTATAAAATCCTTAGTTGATCTCTTGGGAGCTTGTTGACAATTAAAACTTTGGTTGTTAAAATATAGTTTTGGAAATAAATTTTTGCATGAATGCAAATAATGCCATGTCAATGCAATGCAAATGCAATTTTTTTCTAGTCCCAAATTTCAAAAAACTTGGGATGTGACACATATCTAGATCATACTTTATGCTGATGATGATCTCATGTCCAAGAATTTGAATGCGCCAAAATTTGGCCATATATTTTGAAAACTAACGAAGAGTATGGCTCAATCAGCTACTCTCTCGAGAAGGAGTCAGACCCGACTATTTCCCTTGCTTAATTTTAGGGTGCTTCATGCGAAATGTAAGGACATTGATGTAATTTTCTCCATTTTTAGTTCCTTGATGTAAATTGTACCCCCACCGTCCATGATGTTCCCATATTTGGGAGTAAATGGGTGAATCATGGCATGGTAACAATGTTACCACTCGGAGTTTCCAACCATTAGGAAAGGAAAAAAATCAATTTTTCAAGTGACAGGAGTGTATTTTCTGTAAAGCAAGTAGGAAGAATAAGTATTTTCTGTAGAAAAGAAACAAAGAGAAAGAAGAGAAACTATGAGCACAGCGGAAGCAGCTCGAGAGAGCATCGAAGAGGAGGAGTTGAAGGCGGTGTGAAATCAGAGCAAAGGTACAGGGTACAGTCACCTAGTAGTACTAGTAGTATAGAACTAGTAGTAAATTTCAAGACCTTTACTATATATGCATGCAAAACAAATTGTGTTTCTATCTCCTTCACTGCCTCATCACCATCCCCACACCCCGACTAGCTAATCTCTCCCTCATCCAAAACATGGCGATGCGCACGTGTGTCGACCTCCCTTGTCGGTGGCTCTGTTTCAGTATCAGGTGTGTTGTGTTGGTGTGGATAAGAAGGAACCATTTTGAGCCTTGGCGGCAAATGATACAGTACTCATACTATTATTAGAGTCGGAGTTCAAACTTTTTAAGTTAAAATTTTTTCACTTCCTTCCCAAACTTCCGGAGGGAAGGGTATTCAAAAGATAGTGGTGCACAAGGGATTATTTATACTATATGCAGTACGTCCCATCACATTCGATGCACTTCATTATGATCTAGCCAGCTTTATCACTACTCTGTAGTACTCCATTCTCATTCCATTTCACACCCTGTAAAGAGGAAGCCACCAAGCACACCCGCAGCACGCTAGATCGAAAGTATAGTAGGAGTAGTACGAAGGGTATGGCTCAGACGCTCGCTGGAGAAGGATCTGGACCCGACTGCTTTTCATTGCTTCATTTTAGGGCCCTCTGTGCTAAATGTATGGACCTCTATGTAATTTTCTATTTTTGAGGTCATCAATGTAAATTATACCCACCGGCCTTCTCAAATTTTAACTAAAAGTAAGCGCGATAGATTGTTCTTAAAATTTTCCAAAAATCTTTTAAAACTAAGAAGGAATTCGGTACATCGAAAATAACCGAAAGTTCTAAAATAATCATGTTCTTGCTATGCATCCGCATCCTGACAAAGTTGACATGGTTTCGATAACATTTCAAATAAAGAATAAAAGTATAATATTTTTTTTCTGGCATCATGTTACGTGCATCTGGAAACACTTGTGATAAAGGGTATAATACAAACAATATTAATTATTCTTTTGTTTCGATAATACTTTTTGTTGATGATCCCATATCCAAGAATTTGCATGCCGCCAAATTTGGCCATATTTTAAAAACAAACAAAGCGGAAGTAGTATGAAGAGTATGGTTTGATCAACTTCTCTCTCGAGAAGGAGCCAAACCTGATTGTTTTCCTTGGTTATGTTTAGGGTGCTTCATGCTAAATGTATGGACGTCAATGTAATTTTACCTTTTTTAGGTCCTTGATGCAAAATTTACTCCCACCGTTTGTGTAAAAGTCAAACCTAAAAGCAAGTGGTAAAATTTAAACATATTTAAGATTACTCTTTGTCAATGAGTATGAACATTCTTGCATTTCAAGCCGAACGACCAAGTTCATGGCCATATCTACATCATACTTTATGCTGATGATTCATGATCCCATATCCAAGAATTTTCATGCCGCCAAATTTTGCCATATTTTGAAAACAAACAAAGAGGAAGTAGTATGAAGAGTATGGCTCGATCAGCTTCTCTCTCGAGAAGGGGCTGAACCTGACTGTTTTTCTTGCTTAATTTTAGGGTTCTTCATGTTAAATGTATGGACGTCAATGTAATTTAACCTTTTTTAGGTCCTTGATGTAAAATGTACTCCCACCGTCTATGTTAAATTCGAACCTAAAAGCATGTGGTAAAATTTAAACGTAGTTACGATTATTAGTGGTCATTGAGTATGAACATTCTTGGAGTTTCAAGCCGAACGACCAATGTCATGGCCATATCTACCGCATACTTTATACTAGTGATGATCCCATATCCAAGAATTTGCATGCCGCAAAATTTGGCCATATATTTTGAAAACAAACAAAGAGAAAGTAGTATGAAGAGTACGGCTCGATCAGCTGCTCTCTCGAGAAGGAGCTAAACCCGACTGTTTTATTTGCTTAGTTTTAGGGTATTGCATGCTAAATGTATGGACCTCGATGTAATTTCCCCCTTTTTAGGTCCTTGATGTAAAATGTACTCCCACCGTCCATGTAAAATTCAAACCTAAATGTTAGTGGTAAAATTTAAACGAATTTAACGTTAGTTGTGAATGAGTATGAACAATCTTGGATTTCAAGCCGAACGAACAAAGTCATGGCCATATCTACATCATACATTAGGTCGATGATTCATGATCCCATATCCAAGAATTTGCATGTCCACAACTTGGGCCATATTTTGAAAACAAACAAAGAGGAAGTAGTGTGAAGAGTATGGCTCGATCAACTTCTCTCTCAAGAAGGAGCCAAACCTGACTGTTTTTCCTGCTTAATTTTAGGGTGCTTCGTGCTAAATTTATGGACCTCGATATAATTTCCCCCTTTTTAGGTCCTTGCAATAAAATGTACTCCCACCGTCCGTGTAAAATTCAAACATAAAAGCAAGTGGTAAAATTTAAACGTATTTAAGCTTATTAGTTGCCAATGAGTATGAACATTCTTGAATTTCAAGCTGAGCGACCAGGGTCATGGACATATCTATATCATACTTTATGATGACGATTCATGATCCCATATCGAAGAATTTGCATGCCGCCAAATTTGGCCATATTTTGAAAATAAACGAAGATGAGGTAGTATGAAGAGTATGGCTCGGTCATGTTCTCTCTCGAGAAGGAGCCGAACCTGACTATTTTCCCTTGCTTAATTTTAAGGCGTGCTTCGTGCTAAATTTATGTACCTCGATGTAATTTTCCCCTTTTAGGTCCTTGATGTAAAATGTACTCCTCTCGTCCGTGTAAAATTTGAACCTAAAAGTAAGTGATAAAATTTAAGAGAATTTATGGTTAGTTGTTAATGAGTATGAACATTCTTGGATTTCAAGCCGAACGACCAAGCTCATGGGCATATCTACATCATACTTTATGTTGATGATGATCCCATGTCCAAGAATTTGGATGCCGCCAAATTTTGCCATATATTTTGAAAACAAACAAAGAGAAAGTAGTATGAAGAGTATGCTTGATCAGCTGCTCTCTCGTGAAGGAGCCGAACCTGACTATTTCCCTTGCTTCATTTTAGGGTGCTTCTTGCTAAATGTAAGGATCTCCATGTAATTTTCTCTCTTTTTAGGTCCTTGATGTAAATTGTTGTATCATCCCAATTGTCTAACAATTGTAATGCTACTTGCCTAGTCTATATACTACTACCTCCTACATATCATTAATTGCATCATCATTATATCATGCGCATGTCACCATGGCACCTTGCATTTGAGCATCATATAAAACCCTCTATTTTCTTCTTATCCCATATGCATTATATTGTATCAATTGTATTTGCTTCTTGATATATTGTAGTTGCTTCTTAATAAATTGCTTCATGCCCGAGTTGAGTTGTGGGCATATCTCTTTTGCAACTCCATCACCTTTCTTGTCACCACCTTACAATTCCACCATCCAACAATATATGGGCCATTGTTTTTCTTTTGGCACTTCTCTAGCTCATATGAGTTGGGATGGGTTCCATAGCTTCCTATTGAATGATTATCATGGATGAATATATTGTGGCTCCATGTTATATAGTGGATCATACACACACTAGCTTGGCCACTTCATACGCATGCATGATCCCTATCCATCTATTCCATAAGTGGAGCAAGCTTCCTTTCTGTGGATGGGTTGTTATATTTTGAATACATGCATGGATGTATCCATGCCATACCCAATATAGTTGTCTTCACAAATATATAGGAGTGGCATTGAAAACATATGCATGTCCCATGCAAGATCTCATCATCCTCCCATGCATTTAAACCTTTGGATTTAATTGATCTCAAGGGAAACAAATCATATGAGACCTCATGAACATCTATCCTTCCCTCCCTCTTGCTCCTTCTTGGTTTTTGTTTGAAGGTGGAAGCTTTGAAAGTTTCCTTTTTATTCCATGGACTATTCAAATTTAAATGAAACAAGCCATTTCCTATGTACCAACCTACTTATCTATCCTACCTATCTACCCCATCCATGCTTCCTTTTAGTTTCCTTTATTCTGTTATATGTTTCAAACAACACATGTGTTCAAATTTGAAAACAAACAAATAAATCAAACAACAAATAGAAAACAGAATAAGAGAGTATCCTGGTGCAGACCAATCTATCCTAGACCAAAACCACAGCAGCAGCCCACCCGTAGCTTCTCCTCTTCCCTCCTTCCTCCCAGTTGGGCCAGCCCATCTTCTTTGATAGCCAGTAGCTCACCATGTTGCCAGATCGGCCCACTTACCCCTTCGATAGAGGAACCACATGACGTCCTATTCACCATCTTCCTCTTGCGGCTTCCCTCTCTCTACAGCTTTGACGGAAGCGAACAGGTAACCATCGCCAGCCGTCTCTAGCATCACCCCTCATGTAGTGTGCGTGACCCCTCGCCCTTATCTTCTTACCCTTGCAAACCCTAACCCTAGCTACCTCCCTTCCCCTCTCCTCTCCCTGCAACACCGTGCCTCTCACCCCACAGCACCGCCATGAAGCCGCCGCTATGCGCAATCCCGAGGTGAGCCAAGGCCACCAGCGAGTGCGCCTTGATCTGCTGGACCTTCCTGCATCGCCAGTTCCTCCCCGCGCACCTTCAATCGAAGCACAGACGGCCTCTCCCTCTTCGGCCTTCGCTCTACTTCCTCCAATTTTGGCGTACCTGTCCTTCCTTCATCCTAGAGGGTATCACCTTCGGCTTATTGGTGAGTTCTGATTCCCGGCCCCATCCTTGACTACTTGTTTTCCGTGCGCTGACACCGACACCCACGTCTAAATCCATAGCCATGTCGTTGCTAGCCGCAGCCACGCTACCACCGCCGGGAGCACCGCCTCGCCGAGCTGATCTCAACCATGTCAAGGAGCTAAGAGTGCAAGGACCGCGTGATCAACATTGTCCTGATGACTTGCCGTTTGCTACCTCAGACACCATCGCTATGTTGTTGTCCTTGTGCACCTGCCGTCCTACCTCAGCTTCCCCTACAACACCTCGGTGAGCCTCCACTTCACCCACCTCTCTCTGGCCTTGCCGTTCACCATCAGGCCTCACCGCCCCTCATGCCACACGCTGCATGCAGCCGCATTATGACAGCGGCATCGGCAGACAGCAACAGCCCTGCGCCATCTAGTCCATGTTTGATTCCGTCCTACCTAGCCCTCCTCCGGTGATGCCTTCTATACATCATGTGTAGCCCAAAGAACCTGTTCCGTTTTTCGTGTTGGCGGCGTCACGAGTCTCGCTACCAATCGATCGCCATCGTATTCCCAAAATCCATCCAGCCATCGCTCGAGCTCTCAACCTGCATAATTCTCTTCAGTTTCATTAGAGCACAGTGCTAGGAATTTTGCAAATAGGCCCCTAGCGTTTTTCCCTTCTCGACCCATGATACATTGCAAATGTATCTATAATTTTTGATGCTCCATGCTTGGTTTTATCCACTTTCTTGTGTTTTGTCCACACTTTGGAGTACTTTTCATATGATTTCTTGGACTAACCTATTAACAAGAGCCATAGTGCCAGCTGCCTGTATTCTACTGTTTTTGGTTCTAGGAAAGTCAGAAAATGAATATTCTCGGAATTGGATGGGACAAAAGCCAAAGTGCCTATTTTTCCAGAAGACTCCAGGAGCCAGAATATGAGACGGAGGAGGGCCAGGGGATGGCCACACCACCCCCAGGCGCGGGCTGGGCCTAGCCGTGCCAGGGCATGGTGTGGTGGCCCCAGGCACTCCCTCGGTCTCCCTCTTCGCCTATAAGAAGCCTTCTGACTAAAAACTCCAGGGGGTTCGACGTTTTTCCACGAAAAGTTCTGCTGCGCCGCCGCCACCGAAGGGGAGATTCGGGGGATAGAAAGTCTCTGTTCCGGCACCCTGCCGGGACGGGGAAGTGCCCCTGGAGCCATCTCCATCGATCTCCACCATCATCACCATCGAACATCCATGTTTCCTCCATCTATGAGTGAGTAATCCCCTGCTGTAGGCTATGAGGATGGTAGGGATTGGATGAGATCGTTCATGTAATGGCATCAGATTGTTAGGGCATGGTGCATAGTATCTTTTATTAGTGCTTTATGACTTTGTTGCAACTTGTTGTGCTTAATGCTTATCACTAGGGCCCGAGTGCCATGATTTCAGATCTAAACATGTTATTGATTCATTATGATAGTATTATTTTGGATCTTATCTTCAAGTTGTATACACACGTCGTTGTCCAGAACCTATGGCCCAGAAGTGACAGAAATCGGGATAACCGGAAGGGAAAGGCTTTGATGTGAGGATCACATGTGTTCACGGAGTGTTAATGCTTTGCTCCGGTGCTCTATTAAAAGGAGAATCTTAATTGCCAGTAGTTCCCTAGAGGCCCCACTGCAAACGGGCTGGCAGGACAAAAGATGTTGTGCAAGTTCTCATTGCGAGCACGTATGACTATATATGGAACACATGCCTAGGATTGTCTAGTACTTGGATGCTTTATCTTATTTATCTGCAATTGCCCTATGTTCTGATTGCTATGTGAATTGTCTTGTCCATGCAACGCCTGTCCATCCATCCCTATGCCTACCGCACTCGAATCCCACTGTTTACTGCTTTTGTTACTACTGTCTTTGCTTTACTACTGCTGTTACTTTACTATTCCGACTACAAAACTGTTGCTACTAATAAACTGTTGTGAGCAAGATTGTTTCCAGGTGCAGCTGGATTGACAACTCAGTTGTTAAGGCTGATAAATATTCTTTGGCTCCCCTTGTGTCGAATCAATAAATTGGGTTTCACTTCCCTCGAAAATACTGTGATACACCCCCTATACTTGTGGGTCATCAAGACTATTTTCCGCGCTGTCGGGAGCATAGCTTTATTTATCAAGTTCACCTGGATTCACTATTGTTCAAGCTAAGTTTATTTCTTCCCTGTTTGCTTCTTTCTTTATCACCCCCAGGCGCGGGCTGGGCCTAGCCGTGCCAGGGCATGGTGTGGTGGCCCCAGGCACCCCCTCGGTCTCCCTCTTCGCCTATAAGAAGCCTTCTGACCTAAAAACTCCGGGGGGTTCGACGTTTTTCCAGAAGAAGTTCCGCAGCACCGCCACCACCGAAGGGGAGATTTGGGGGACAGAAAGTCTCTGTTCCGGCACCCTGCCGGGATGGGGAAGTGCCCCCGGAGCCATCTCCATCGATCTCCACCATCATCTCCTTCGACTATCCATGTTTCCCCCATCTATGAGTGAGTAATCCCCCGTTGTAGGCTATGGGGATGGTAGGGATTGGACGAGATCGTTCATGTAATGGCATCAGATTGTTAGGGCATGGTGCCTAGTATCTTTTATTAGTGCTTTATGACTTTGTTGCGACTTGTTGTGCTTAATGCTTGTCACTAGGGCCCGAGTGCCATGATTTCAGATCTGAACATGTTATTGATTCATTATGATAGTATTGTTTTTGGTCTTATCTACAAGTTGTATACATACGTTGTTGTTCGAAACCTATGGCCCCGAAGTGACAGAAATCGGGATAACCGGAAGGGAATGGCTTTGATGTGAGGATCACATGTTATCACGGAGTGTTAATGCTTTGCTCCGGTGCTCTATTAAAAGGAGCACCTTAATTACCAATAGTTCCCTTGAGGCCTCGCTGCAAACGGGCTGGCAGGACAAAAGATGTTGTGCAAGTTCTCATTGCGAGCACGTATAACTATATATGGAACACATGCCTAGGATTATCTAGTACTTGGATGCTTTATCTTATTTATCTGCAATTGCCCTATGTTCTGATTGTTATGTGAATTGTCTTGTCCATGCAACGCCCGTCCATCCATCCCTATGCCTACCGCACTCGAATCCCACTGTTTATTGCTTTTGTTACTACTGTCTTTGCTTTACTACTGCTGTTACTTTACTAATCCTACTACAAAACTGTTGCTACTGATAAACTGCTGTGAGCAAGATTGTTTCTAGGTGCAGCTGAATTAGCAACTCAGTTGTTAAGGCTTATAAATATTCTTTGGCTCTCCTTGTGTCGAATCAATAAATTGGGTTTCACTTCCCTCGAAAATACCGCGATACACCCCCTATACTTGTGGGTCATCAAAACTATTTTCTGGCGCCGTTGCCGGGGAGCATAGCTTTATTTATCAAGTCCACTTGGATTCACTATTGTTCAAGCTAAGTTTATTTTCTCCTTGTTTGCTTGTTTCTTTATCAAAAATACAAAAAAAGTAGTTCCTACTCTAGTTGTTATTTTCGTTGTTCTGTTATTGTCTTGCTTTGTCATGCTTGTTGTCAATGGTTGGTTTCTTTGAAACTAAAGCCTATTGGCAAGGTGGGTTCATGGAAGATCAAAAATATTATTATAAGGAACACCGCTTGTCACAAAAAGGGAAACACTTATGGGAACAAATTGATAGATTGTATACCATTGCTAGAAATGTGTGCTCTACTTATAATGTTACTTATTGCTGTGATGAATCTCGTTGCAGAAAGAGGTATAAACACCTCCCTTTTCAATGTGAGTATAATGATAATGATACCATATCTTCTTATGCTAAAGGAATTTATGACTTTTATGATGCGGAACAAATTGAAGAATTTATTGCTTGGAAGGGTGCTTTTGAACTTGCTAGTTTGCTTGAAAATATTGATGATTCACCTTATAAGTATGAGGTTTATGGTATACTTAAATTTTTCTTTGATAATTACAAGGATGAAAATGGCCCTATTCTTGAGTATTTTAATAGATTCTCTCCACAAATGGAAGAGACTAATGCCTTGCAGGATCCTATGGAAGAAGAAATTGATGAACCTGAAATCTCATTAGATGAAAAAGAGGAGGAGAGTGATGAACAAAGGGAGGAAGAATGGATTAGCTAGCCATGACTACCTTCTAATGAGAGTAACTCTTTATCCCTTACATTATTTGATTGTCCTCCATGCTTACTAAAGGAGGATGAATGTTATGTTCCCGAGGTTTCTTTTGAAAATGTTTATAATAAAGCCCTAGTGCTTGTAGATCATGAAGAGCATGCTTTATGTGATAGTTATATTGTTGAGTTTATTCATGAGGCTACTGAAAATTATTATGAGAGAGGAAAATATGGTGGTAGAAGTTTTCATGGTATTGAAACACCTCTCTATGTGCTGAAAGTTTTGAAGTTACTCTTGTTTCATCTTCCTATGCCTGTCACTTTGTTCTTTGCGAATTTATTTGCTTACACGATTCCTATGCATAGGAAGTGGGTTAGACTTAAATGTGTTTTGAATTTCTTTCTTGATGCTCTCTTTTACTTCAACTCACATTTCTTATGAGAGCATCCTCTCAAACTTTTATGCCTGAAGATGATATTATGACTATTATTCTTGGGAGCCTTTTCTTAAATACTGCAGGAGCTGTTATTAATTATAATCAAGGGAAGGTGACCTTCAATGTTAATGACAAGGAACATATTGTCTATTTCCCCAAGAAGATTGAAAGGATTTATGGTTTTGAATTCAATTGAACATGTTGAGGGCATTAAAGTTGGAGAAATATATTGTCCCATGCCAAGAGAAAAATTTGAAATTATTATGATTGGGACTATTGCTATCAAGGCTGAGGTAACATAATCATTAGTGGAATACAAAGTTTTGTCTCATATGAAATTGTTTTGGTAACAAGACCTGATCAACCTTGTTAACAAAAGGATTTCATTGAACAAAACAATGTTTTCACCATGATTATCTCCGCTTACTTCTATTTTATCTATTTTCAGTTTTTGCTTTTGCCTAACTTAAAGGCATTAAAGAAAAGTACTTATTGGGAGATAACCCAAAAGTTTTAGATGAGTCTTGGAAGTTATTACCTCTGTAATAACTGCTCCTTATCCTTTTTATTTGCTTTTTGTGCCAAGAGTAACCTCTAATGAGAGTGAAGTAATGATTGGGAAAGTTGCTGTCCCGAAACAGATTTTTGTGCTTCACCGTAAAAATTCCTGAGAGATCTCTGTATGTCGAATTGAGCTGTAATGTTTTGTGCTTCTGCCCTAGGTTGTTATCTAACTTTTGTTAGTTCAACACTTTTTTATTTGAGCAACATAAGGTCTTCGAAAAAATTCGTCTTTACCTGCTGGTCTGTTTTAACAGATTTCTGCCATTTTCTGCATTTGCTTCTTGTTGGTTCCTTCTTGAGTTCTTTTGGGGGATTGAGCTTTCTGAGGGAAGTGCTATAGTAGCTAATGTTCGAATGGAAGTTTATTTGGTGTTAGAACTGAACCTTGAGACTTATTTATCTTAAGTGCACTAATGTTGCCAATGAGATTGTGTGAAGTTTTGTATGGAGGAAAATTTTCAGGTGTATGGAAGGAATGAGTAATGAGATGAAGGATGGACTAAAGCTCAAGCTTGGGGATGCCACGCGTGTCACCCCAAGAAATATCCAAGAAGTACAAGCGTCAAAGCTTGGGGATGCCCAAGGCATCCCCTTCTTCATCAATAAAAATCCCAGGTTTCTTCCAAACGCTTTCATTTTTATTGTTTCATGCACAGTTGTGTTTTTCTTGGAGCATCTTCTTTTTTGTTTTCGTTTTGATTTTTAGTTTGCTTGGTTTGCTTAGTTTTATGAATAAGTTGGTTGGACCCCCTCTTTCTTACATTGGTTTGCAAATAGTTTGGTTTGGTTTGGAAAAGAGTAGGAAAGTTCATGCTTATGTGGTAAAAAGAGCTCGTTCTTGACTGTGGCTATGCTTTGTCATGCCATGCTTGATATTGTTTTGGCTTTATGCTTAGTATTATTTGCTGTAGCATGACTTGTTATAAACAATTGAGATTGCTTAATGTGCCTTGGATGAATCATGCGTTGTTTTAGCATATTAAAGCATAGTATAGTGGTATTCTCCTTTGATGCTTTATTTGGGTTGACTTGGCACATGCTCACACCATGTTATGACTATCACAAGTCACCATAGCCTTTATGATCCTTTAGTTTTCAACTTGTAGTATCACTTTATGATTTGATCAATGATGTTTTGTCACTCTGCATGATTATGGCCATTATTTCTCTCTTAGTTTGTCGCTCCCAGTATTTTTGCTAGCCTCCACAACAAGGTATGAGTTCCACTCATGTATCCAACTCCCTAAACCAAGTTATTCCAAAGAGTCCACCATACCTACCTAGTAGCTTATGCTATTCCAAGTATATTCATGCTTTTGTTTACCTTCCACTTGTTTTGAGAAAACTAGTGATTAAAGCTCTCACGAACTTGATGGCACACTTTACTTTTTGCCTCTAATAAACTTGAACCATTGGGTCCTTCTTTGTTGCGTATATGCTTGCGCTTTATAAGTTGAAATTAGCAGAACCATGTACCATGGGGAACGCTTTCAACATTGCACTTGTACTTTGTACCCCGTTGATATCATGTTCTTTTGCTTATGGATCCCGGCGGTGTGAAATAAAAGTGGAACTTGTAAGATCATGGAGTTTGTATGTGTGTTAGAGAAACGCTAGCCTAAGCCATGCCTAATCATGGTGGAAACTTGCAGCATCACCATAACGAGCACTCTATGAAGCATCCTCAATAAAAACCTATGCAAATAGCAAATAAAAAGATCGCTGAGATGCTCATTGTCTGCTTGCCTTGTCATTTTGATTATGGGAAAGCTCCCGTATCATGTGCAAGGGGTACCCCGTTGGCGGTTCTTAATGATACACATGTACTTACAATGACAAGAGCTTACTCGTGACTGAAGTTGAGTAGCATGAGGATCGGTCTTTGTAAGTAAGGGGCATGATATTTTGGTTTATAACTTGTCAAGCATATCCTCTTAGTTGTGTCACTTTAACCTTAATCACTTCAAGATGCTTATGATAGGGGCAATGAGAGCTGAAAACTATAAGTACCATAATTTTTGGAAGCTCTTTATGAGACTTGAATCCCTACTTACTTTTACAAAAGGCCTTTCTTCCACCATTACATTGAGTCTCCACCTTCTATCTTTATGCACCTACTTTGAGAGCATAGTGGCCATTCTTAGTTCTATGTGCATTGTCCCAAGACTTGTTGATTGATGCATACCTTGATATTGCTTGTTTTAAACTATTTGTATCTAGTCACTCTTGTAAACTTTGAAGGTGTCCTATGCATTTATGTTTGCTACTCTATGAGGGACAAGCTGAATGCCACTATGCTATGTTTTCCTTATGTGAAACAAACAAACGTCTTGCAAGGCATTGTTATTCATGAATCTTTTGTTTGTGCCTTTTCATGTTGCATCATAGTCTCTTTGTCTTATTGCTAGAATTTTGTATTTCATGTTATGATTGAAGTACTATGATCCCAGCTTTGAATGTTTACAAATACTTTGGTCAAGTCTTTGATGGTGCATGTCACCTAAAAAATTATTCTTTCTTTTTATCACTTACCTACTCGAGGACGAGCAGGAGTTAAGCTTGGGGATGTTGATACATTGCAAATGTATCTATAACTTTTGATGCTCCATGCTTGGTTTTATCCACTTTCTTGTGTTTTGTCCACACTTTGGAGTACTTTTCATATGATTTCTTGGACTAACCTATTAACAAGAGCCACAGTACCGCCTGCTTTTCACTGTTTTTGGTTCCAGGAAAGTCAGAAAATGAATATTCTCGGAATTGGACGGGACAAAAGCCAAAGTTCCTATTTTTCCAGAAGACTCCTGGAGCCAGAATACGAGACGGAGGAGGGCCAGGGGCTGGCCACACCACCCCCAGGCGCTGGCTGGGCCTGGCCACGCCAGGGCATGGTGTGGTGGTCCCAGGCACCCCCTCGGTCTCCCTCTTCGCCTATAAGAAGCCTTCTGACTAAAAACTCCGGGGGGTTCGACCTTTTTCCACGAAAAGTTCCGCTGCACCGCCGCCACCGAAGGGGAGATTCGGGGACGAAGTCTGTTCTAGCACCTGGGACGGGAAGTGCCCCCAGAGCCATCTCCATCGATCTCCACCATCATCTCCATCGACCATCCATGTTTCCTCCATCTATGAGTGAGTAATCCCCCGCTATAGGCTATGGGGATGGTAGGGATTGGATGAGATCGTTCATGTAATGGCATCAGATTGTTAGGGCATGGTGCGTAGTATCTTTTATTAGTGCTTTATGACTTTGTTGCAACTTGTTGTGCTTACTGCTTGTCACTAGGGCCCGAGTGCCATGATTTCAGATCTGAACATGTTATTGATTCATTATGATAATATTGTTTTGGGTCTTATATGCAAGTTGTATACACACGTCGTTGTCCGGAACCTATGGCCCCAAAGTGACAAAAATTGGGATAACCGAAAGGGAAAGGCTTTTGATGCAATCTAAATTTGAATGCAATCATATCTTCAAATTTGCCCAGATTTGACTCTATCTAGTCAAACCTTTGAATTTTTGCCTAATTTAAATTGTTTTGCATTTAATAATAAATTTAGATCTACATTTTCAAATAATACAAAAGATATGACCAAAAAATTCCAGGAATTCAAATATGCCATCCAAAATAATTTTTGAGCAATATAAAATTTCAAAATTATTTAAATGCTAATAAATGCCTTTATCTTAATAAATTCATAACTTTAATTCCACAAATCCAAATTCGACAAATAATATGTCTAAACCGATCAACGCGACGAGACCTTCTGATTATGCATTCCATGATACGAATTTAAGCATGCATCATATAAATATTAAATATTCAGAACTGTTTATGGGAGCAAAATATGAATAAACAACTAATAAAATGCTTTATGCTTGTACCCCACACCTCACCCATGCCATGTTATGTTATACCATGTAATTGTGCATCATTCCATCATGGCATACCTTGTTTGCTTGTTGTATATGATTTATATGCTTGTGCAATATATTTATTTTAGCCCTTGTGTGTTTTGTTTTTATCCGGATAGACACCGAGCAAGGAGAATATCAGGAGCCTCAAGAGTATTACCCGGATCCTTCCTATGCTGCAAATGAACTGCGAAGCAAGCAATTCCCCATGCTTGCATACATATAGCACCTATGCTTCTATCTTATTCTTACATCATGGAGTCACGGTTGCATTAAATTGAATTCCAATTACTGCATAGCCTTTACTTTTAAACCCCACTGAAGCTTGTATCCTCAATCCCACGAGCCATTACTACATGAGTTGTTTGAGCCATGCGAGTCGTAGAATTGCATGTGTAGGGTTTGTGCGAGTCTTTCGATAACCAGGTACCTAAACAACTTAAATTGTGTAGTAATGGGATAAATAAAGAAAGAGGCACCGGTGGGCAATAGCTATTATTTGGTTCTTCCACGCTCACTTGTGTCCCGTAGGACCGCGGGTACTTGATTCCTGTTCCTTGACTGATCGCACTATCCACATTCGGTAGACTCTATAGATCCCCCTTCGCTTGAGCTTGATTCGCACTTTATTTCTTGGGGCCACAAACTAGTTTGGGATTTATTACTATCATGTACTTACGCCATGCTTTACTGCTTTATTTACGATATGCATGGAGCACCTGTACTGTTTAGGAATGTGGAATGTTTTTGCGGTATCGACAAGCCTAGTCACAACTTTTGGGTTCCCGGTCGTTTACATCCATTGGCACAACCTTGGGTCTATCTTGGAGCTAGACAACTTCGTTGCGAGTAACTTAATGGGGTGTCCCCCTGAAATAATTTATGAATCTTGTGAATGCATTGTTGTGAGGCCTCGTTGCTTTTTATTTGGTTCTACCCGAGGTTTATCGATGTGTTGCTATTTGTGCACCCCTATAGGGTAAATCTTTCTGAAAGCCGTGTTCGCGGTTATGGATGACTTGGAGCATAGTTTCTCGATCATAGACAACCAAAACTAAAGTACTGCATTTAATGTGACAACGGATGGGATCATAGACAAGCATAACTAAAGTACTAGTAAATAGAGCAACACTCATGGAATGGTGAATAAAGTTGCCAATGGATGGGATGTTCTTTTTCCTTCTCGTCGGTAAGCAAGAAGGAGGACGAGCGATGTTTATTTATGCCACCTATATCACTATTGTTACTAATTAACGAGCGTCCGTTCATCTTTGCTTGGTCGGATGTGTAGCATGTCTCTATAGAACTTTGTAGCTATTATCTTTCACTGCAATTCCGTCACCCCCAGGTTTTTACCTTTAGATGCATTAAGACTTGTTGAGTACCTCTAGGGTCTCACATGATAAATATTTGGTTCAGATGGACAGGTACACTCTCAAGAAGGTTACTGGGTCGAAGAGACTGATGGTGGTGGCGACGACCATCAGGTGTAGAGATTCTAGGGATGGAGATCCATGAGATATATGGGCGGGATGTGCTTATTTCTGTGGCATCTTATGCCGATTTGCTTCTTAATCCGTACTCGGATCTTGTTTCTGCTTCCGCTTGATACTCTGATGTGTGATGTATGAGGATGTATCCTAAACTATTATCTCTATCTAGGATATTTGGATATTGCCCTATGGCATTGAATATTTCTATCTTTATTGTTTTTAGATGGTGTGGCTCTGATGTCTATTGTATGTCGCTGACATAAATACTCATTTGTGTATGTTTTTGATCGCTTTACCTATCAACTACATCACTCGCTCTTGTACCGATGTTCTTGAAAGTGGGTGGGATGGTTGGCCGGTACCGCGCCCTGCTCCATGAGGTGGGCCTACTGTGTGTGGCTGCACGGCCCCATGGTAGTACGTCCTGTCCACTTTTGGGTTCATCCAGGATTGAGCTTTGAGCGTAGGGTCCGAGGTATTACAATTGTACTCCCACCGTCTTTGTAAAAGTCGAACCTAAAAGAAAGTGGTAAAATTTAAACATATTTAAGATTATTAGTTATCAATGAGTATGAACATTCTTGCATTTCAAGCCGAACGACCAAGGTCATGGCCATATCTACATCATACTTTATGCTGATGATTCATGATCCCACATCCAAGAATTTTCATGCCACCAAATTTGTCCATATTTTAAAAACAAATGAAGAGGTATGAAGACTATGGCTCGATCAGCTTCTCTCTCGAGAAGGAGCCAAATCTGACTGTTTTCCATATTTAACTTTAGGGTGCTTCGTGCTAAATGTATGGACGTTTATGTAATTACCCCATTTTATGTCCTTGATGTAAAATGTACACCCACCGTCCGTGTAAAATTCGAACCTAAAAGAAGGTGGTAAAATTTAAACGTAGTTAAGATTATTAGTTGTCAATGAGTATAACATTCTTGGAGTTTCAAGCCGAACGACCAAGGTCATGGCCATATCTACATCATATTTTATGATGGTGATGATCCCATATCCAAGAATTTGCATGCCGCAAGTTTTTTCCATATATTACGAAAACAAACGAAGACAAGGTAGTATGAAGAGTATGGCTCGATCAGCTTCTCTCTCGAGAAGGAGCCGAACCCGACTATTGTCCTTGCTTAATTTTAGGGTACTTCCTGCTAAATGTAAGGACCTCGATGTAATTTCCCCCGTTTTAGGTCCTTGATGTAAACTGTACTCCAACTGTCCGTGAAAAATTCGAACCTAAAAGCAAGTGATAAATTTTAAATGTATTTAAGCTTAGTTGTGAATGATTATGAACATTCTAGGATTTCAAGCCAAACGACCAACAGGGTCATGGCCATATCTACATTATACTTTATGCTGATGCTTCATGATCCCATATCCAAAAATTTACATGCCACCAAATTTGGCCATATTTTGAAAACAAACAAAGAGGAAGTAGTATGAAGAGTATGGCTCGATTTGCTTCTCTCTCGAGAAGGAGCAAAACATGTCTGCTTTCCCTGCTTAATTTTAGGGTGCTTTGTGCTAAATGTATGGATCTCGATGTAATTTTACCATTTTTAGGTCCTTGATGTAAAATATACTCCCACCGTCCGTGTAAAATTCGAACCTAAAAGAAAGTGGTAAAATTTAAATGTATTTATGATTATTAGTTGTCGATGAGTATGAACAATCTTGGATTTCTAGACGAACGACCATGGTGATGGCCATATCTACATCATACTTTATGCTAATGATTCATGATCCCATATCCAAGAATTTGCATGCCACCAAATTTGGCCATATTTTGAAAGAAAACGAAGAGGAGGTAGTATGAAGCGTATGGCTCGGTCAGGTTCACTCTCGAGAAGGAGCTGAACCCGACTATTTTCCTTTGCTTAATTTGGATCAATTTAAATTTAGTCGAGTTGGTTGGGGCTTCAATCATAATTTTTGGGCTCACTACCTATCTTGGTGACAACATTTTCATATGCATCATCATGTGATGAATGGATATTATACAGAAATGTATAAATGCCATAGTATTTTAGTGCCTACCAAAGCAATACTTCAGTTTTCTCTTTTCTCAGTTTCTTAAATAAGGGGTCTAACCACTTTCTCAAATTCTTAAAAAAACATAATTTTGTAGAATACTTTAGTTTAAAACTGTATTATTTGTTGGAACCAAACACTGAAAGGTATTTAATAGTTCAGATTATTCAGAAACCAAAATATTTTCTAAATAATATAAAAATACTTTGATGCCAAATGGGGACTTAATATCTGAACCGAGCCAATATGGGCCAAGGATGCTCAATATTTAGATGCTAAATGGGGCCTTAATTTCTGAACTGAGGCAGAATGGGCCATGGATGATCAGCGATGTGACCGTCGGCCTTTGATTCCAGGGAGTATGGCTTTCCAATTTACTACTACTTAGACTATACATAAATCTGAATATAGTCGAGTGGGAAATTCTCCCGCTATCCATAAAATATCTCGCGCCCCAATGTTTCAAACATCTTGGAATTCCCCTTCGACCCCTAGTGAAGTTAGTTCGTTGGGGCTTCAGTTGTAATTTCCCGGTTCACTACCTATATAGTCCCCTTCTAACTGCCACCCCCCCCACACACACACACAATACTCTACCCCAACTGTGCAAGCCCTGCTGAAAACCCTAGATCTACCTTCACCACGTTAGATCTGATTTACCGTCGTCGTCGTGCACTACACAAGATCTGCTTCACCGATCCACTCTCCTAGCACACAGAACACATTCCCACCGCTAGGAATATGCTTCTTCGCCATTTCCATCCAGCGCTCGGAGGAACCCCTATTCTGCTTCATCTTCGCCCACAAGCACCACAACCGCAGCACCCTCGACAACCTTGATGTCACCACCAAGGATTTGCAGGATGCCTAAACACTGTCCTGACCAAGGTAACCATATCTCCTTAGATTTTGGTAAGATAAATATATAGCAGTCAACTATATTTTGTATTGGTGCTACTTTTGTAGTAACTTACAAGTGCTATGCTTGTTACATGTATCTTCCTAAATAAATTCTTTGTAATCAGGTTTAATCGTAAGGCATTGAATTGTGATTTTGTATGTCATGGTGAAATATGAGTCAGCGAACAGTAAACACATTTGTTTCCATTATCTGCTCTATTGAAGCGCCCATAAGTGATGCGGTTATAATTTCTTTCTGGCTTGGTGTAGGCTATGGCACTAACTGTTATTTCCTGCTTGATGTTGTTCTCTTATCTATGCAGTACATATTTACATTCGATATACTACTTCCACTAATATGTCGGTTTTATTTGCTTCTGCTTACCCCACGATTCCTAACAGTTTGCTATTCTTACGCAATGAACATGTGAAGTTTACACTAGAAATCATAGAATGAATGACCTCTATAATCTCGTAAGTATCTATTACTTTTGTATCACTTTATGCTAACATTTGTCAGATTGAAACCTTTTTTTGTTTACTACTCGCCGCAGCTTTACGCAGAGGCCCAACACTGAAGTATGGAGACCACCAGTCCAATTACTTGATGCAGCGGACATTATCGACAAACATACATGTAACCAGATTAGCAACCATGAGACTATACATAGAGCTATTGTAAGCACCCCCCTTTTTAAGGTTTCAGTCCCCTGATTTTATGCCATTTACTCTAGTTCACTTGATTTTTTGTCGGAGGCACTAGGATGATTATAACAAGGCCATATATGCAACAAAATCCAATATAACAAAAATAGACGGATCATAAGAAACCATGCACTTCAAATCTCACTGTGGTATCTGCCACGCGTATGGCTATTTTAATACGAGGCACATGATAGTACACTTTGTCTTTGGGCAAACAATCAAAAAATTTAAACAATCTGATTGTTTGATAGATTGATTCCCATTTCTCTAAAATGGTCTGGCTAGTCTATTAGAGGCACACGTCTATTTCTAATTTGACTAAGGCACTATAATAGTTTGTCAATGATTACAACAATACCACCTACCTAAGTTTCTAATCCAACTACACATTAAGTATGCTAGTTAATATCAATCAGACTATTTAAATGCTTATTTTTGTTTTTTGGTAAATGCTCGTCTATCAATTGAAGGAGCTTTAGGCAGGGCATGCACTTCTTTTTGATTGTATTTGGTAGATTCTCGTTGTCATGTGCCTACCTAGTTATACTCTTAGTCACCAGATTCATTACATTCATAATTCGCGCATTCTACTTTGATCAGTCTGCATGAGGTCCTTGTGTTGAGTTCTTACATTGCTATATTAGACCAAATAATCTTTTGAAATTCTTTGAGAATGAACATGGTAATTTTGTTCCTTTGTATGATGTTGTAACTTTTTTTATCTTAGTTTCATCCTTCATCAAGTAGAGCGGTCATTTCACAGAGCAGAAGTGACAGTTTCACATGATCGCGTCCCTCTATGAAGTCTATTATTTTAGTTATTCCAGAAGAAAGAGATGTATGAGGCCATGCTGCTACTAATTGCTTTCTTCCTTTTAGCAAAAGGACTGATTTGAAATTATTTGGTTTTTGTTTTCCTTGGTAATGATGTTATAAGATGTTTCTTTTTTTTCAGGTTACAAATATAAATATGAAGGCAGAACAGAAAACAGCTACCTCAAGTGTAGATCTCTTTGGACAGAGAAGCAATGATAGTGCGTATTCCTCACATAGGTACATGATGTCAACTGTTCCATACATTCCAGCAGAAAGAATTGTTGGTGTTGCACTCCAAGATGCACTTGATGTAGTTGGATAGGAAGCCAACAGAACAGATGCAGTAGTCTCCATAGCAAGGAAGAAGTTATCTGAGTTGAAGAACATGCAAGCTTTGATGGAGAATCTACTTAATAATATCCTCAACAAGTCTCGTGCTAAGCCTGCCGTTACATGTGAGGCGACGCAAGCTCCCTAAAGGAACATTTTTGAAATTGAGATTGTGTTGTTTATCAACTATGTTGTACTCCGATGATGCTTTACGAGCTACGGAATTTTTGAGGACTATAATAATTTACTATTTTTCTAGTTATAAGTTTTTTCCATAGTTCTAGAATTTATTTAGCATTCTAGAGAATCTTGTGTTCTTTGTTTATCCACTTTTATGTGCTGGCAATGCATCTAAGTTAGATATAAATAATAGCAGGCCCATCAACGATTGTACAAGTCCTTAATGGGCGACTAATCAGCAGTGACGGGCCTACCTTGACGCCATTAAACAGTGGGATTTTGCTGGTACTTATTGAACACTAAAAGACCAGATCCGTGAAAGACAAGAATAATAAAAGGCCAGAACAATAAAAGGCCAAAACATTAAAAGGATATAACAGTAAAAGTCCATAAAAGTAAAAGGCCGAAGCAGTAAAAGATTAGGACATTAAAGGAGCAGAACAGTAACAGGCCGGAACAGAAGGAGGCTAGAATTGTAGCAGGCTGGAACAGTAACATGCTAGAACAATAGCAAACCAGAGTTGTAACAGGCTAGAAAGTTTATCAGGCCAGAACATTACCTGGCTAGAAACTTAGCAGGTCGCTTATGGGACTGAATATTAGAAGGCCCAAATAGTGAAAGGCTAGACCAGTAAAAGGACGTAATAGTAAAAGGCCATAAGGCGGCCCATGATGGGCTGTGAGAAAAGTGACGGGTCGACCACATGCCTTAACAGTACCGGACCGACTTGGCACATGCCGGTAATGGGCCACACAGTATTGGACCTAGGTGGGCCTACTGTAGGCCGAAACTATGTCAGGCCTAAAAGTTCATGGGTCATGGCTAGCTGCACTAATGGGCCCATTCCATATAGTGCAGGATGAAACAGTAATGGGCCATTTTCTTATTGGGCTCTCATAATGGGTCGTCCCACTTAATAATTAGCAGGCCTTGGTTGCGTCTAGCTTCTACCATGGTTTCTGTGACTGTTAACAGCGGTAATTGGGCGTTAACGGTGTTTGCCATGTGGTAGTTTGCATGACAACAACAGTCCATGTGGCTGGCGAACAGATCTACGATGGAACAAGTTTTTGTGGCTGAAGGGTGCGATCCGCCACAGTCGGAAAAAACCATGGTAGATGTATTTGTGATGGGGCTTTTATCACGAAGTCCATCCATCATAGAAGACTTTTTAACCACGAAAAACGGGCCTTCAACCACGAAAATCATCTGTTGTAAAAGCCAACTTTTCTTGTAGCACCTACTTGTATTAAGAGAGAGGTATTCACACTTGTAAGATTATGGGTTGAACCTCTATTCAACTTTGGTTTGTACTTGATTTGATCTTCAACGGTATTGTGGCTTGCTACAGTAAAAGTTGAGATGATGTCTATCTGCAATATGATTATGCTTTTGATCTGTCTCCCTCTCATGTATGAGTAAATCTCCATAGGCATGGGAGATGTAGGGGATTGGTAATATGTGTTGTGCCTTTTATATTTCCATTTATTTGTCAGTGTTGTCGTGATTATGATATTGTGAGAATGATTATCTATGTTTTCTTAATGCTTGTTGTCCAATTTAAGGGCCCGGATAACATGATCTCGAGATCTCATAGGTATGAACTTGTTAACTAGTGAATCGGTGACCCCCGAGTGACATGGACGATATCAAAGAGGAGATAGTACAACTCGAGGATAACAAGGAACCATCAAGTCTAAAGCCTTGATCTGGTCGGAAGACCTTAATTGATGTGCTGACCACTAATGTGCTAACACACAGACGGATCATTGGGGTTGGAAAGAATCTACCAAGAGGACACCCGGCCAATATATGGTTTGCTTGCCTAATCACATATGAATAAGAAGTATCACAATCACATATCCCAATTTTATCCACTTGGCACATTCACTATTACCATGAACCGTTTTTCTCCATGCCTAACTTCTCATATGTAGGAATCTTGTACATTTTCATTACTTTTACTTTTACGTTATTTACTTCCAGTACTTAAATCTACTCCATTTTTCACTCACTTGTTTCCATCCTCAACACTTGTAGTCAATTCACTCAAGACAATGTGACACCTTGAGTGCGACAGAAACGCCTCAGATAGACACTTTCCTAAGCTCCTCATTGGGATCGATATAAAAATTGGAATTAATACTTCGACAAAAACATGCTCTGACAAACCTATGCTCTTGCAGGCCATCAAGCTATTTTTTTGGCGCCGTTGTTGGGGAGCTAAGTGCTAAGTGTTTGTTTCTTGACATTCGTAAGTGTTGACATTCTCCATGATCCCTATTGAACATAGAGGTACTACGCATTCTGGTAGAACTTATTTACCTCCTTACATTGACCGTATTCCAACTAAAAGATGCCTAGAATTTATTGAGAAGTTTTCTAACTCATGTTCTATAGACGTGAACAGTCTGATCCCTATGATGGAAGCATTGACCATCACCCAAGGGACCGAAGAGCCTGAACAATTACTGGGAGAATATGGGAATCCATCTAGGCACCTGAGAAAAAATCATAATCTCTATCCTGATCTTGAAATCCCATAATTTGAAATATACCCTAAGCTAATCCATATGATGAAGGAAATTGCTTTTGTAGGAATATAATATGAAGATCCAAGTGATCATTTGACAAAGATTCACGACCTTTGCAACACTCTTAAACCAACAGGGCTACCAAAGGAGTTTGTACTCCTTAAACTTTTTTCCTAGTCTTTAAAATATAAAGCTTTTACTTGGTTACAATCCTTGCCCGATCACACTATAAAAAGCCAGGAAGATTGCATTCGAGAATTTATGCATAGATATTGCTCATTTACTAAAATTAAGCAAATTAAGCGCGACATTACAAATTTCTTCCAAAGGGTCAAAGAAAACTTTTATCAAGCCTAGAAAATAATTTATGGGATGATCATGAAAGTCCCAAATCATGGCTCTAAGGAGCATTTAATTATTCAATACTTTTATAATAGGCTTAATGATGATTCGAGATATATGATTGATTTAACTACAGGAGGAGCTATTAGCAACCTAACACTACCCGGGTGCATTAAGCTTTTCGAGGTAAGATCCTTCAATGATGAGCAATACAACCCTGTTGAGGATACCAAACCAAGAAAAGGTATGTTTCATATACCTCAGGAACTTATGCCTGAAGTTAAAAAATCTATGGAAGAAAAAAGGAATAGCAGCGGAGCTTGTTAAAGAAAGTAAAGTGGATGTTCTACAAACTTTTGTCCTAGAAGATGAAATGAATCTCGTAATGCAAAAGTTTAGACACCAACATAGCCAGTTTAGTGCAAATTTTATAAATGTTTAATGGTTCAAAAGAAAAATATAAAAGAATTAACCGAAATTTTCAAAGATCTAGGACACGCCGCTCATCACCTTGATAAACATTTGAGTATGGTTAAAACCCAATACGATCAGATAGCAGAAACTCAAGCTTTGATCTTAAATCAAAGTAATTATAATCGCAATACTATTTCTACTAACATTGTCACTAGACTTGGTACATAGACACATGAACCACAAGGGACACCTTGGTGTCAAGAGGAACAGGCCGTGAAAGCAATAGAAACTGAAGAAATGAGTCAAGAGGAAGAGGACCTTGTCGATCCACAAGATGATATTGATTATGAAGCTCAAAGGAAAGAAAAGAAGCTTCAAATGCAGATAACGGAGAGGTAAGAGAAAAAGATAAACAATATGACTCTGATGCCGAAACTATTGATACAAGAGAGGAGGCTGAACTTAGAAGGGAACAAGAATAGAAAGTTATCACCTCAGGTGGAAACAAGGTGAGAAGCAAAAACCTACAAAGAAGAAAACTAAAAAGGGTGTTGAACCAGCAGTAAAGGTAAAAGAGAAGGTAATACCAACAAGGAAGAAAGTTACTTATCCTAATCATGTTTAGATAAACCGGATAAGACCGTTTAAGAATCTTTTGCCGAAGCTCTAGGTAATCTTTGTTTAGAACTTATAAAAAAGAAAGCATGCGAGATATTCTTAATAAAATAAAAAGGTAACTAAGACTATAGTAGTTATGACAAGCTTTGGTGATAAGCTGCCTGCTAAGCTTGGGGACCCTGGTATTCCAACTATCTCTTGTGAAATTGGAAAAACTAACATCCTTAATGCTCTTAGTGATCTAGGTGCAGGTGTTAGTGTCATGCTTTATTCGCTTTTTAAGAAATGGAATCTTGGTGAGTACTCTCCTACTTCAATTACCTTATGAATGGTTGATAAGACCACTAAACAACATGTCGGTATGATCGAAGATGTCCTACTTCTAATTGATCAACATGTCATACCCACTGACATTATTATACTTGATGTTCCTGAAGATGATAAACTTCCAATCATCCTTGGAGGACCTTTTCTTAGCACTGCAGGAGCCAACGTGGATTGCTCTAGCAGGAAAATTGTTTTAAACAGATATGATGCTCAAATTGTTCATTATTTTCCTCAGAAGCAAGAACAAGGTGAGAAATATATACCTTCGCCTAAACATGTTCAAGTGGTAAGTACCCTGATGAAGGGCAGCCCAAGGTATGTACTAAAGATTCAGAGCCAGGTTAACGACTAGTGGTACCATGCTTTGAAAGAAATAACAAAATCTTCTCCCAAGGTACTGGCGAGTTAACGACCAGTGGTATGACTAGAGCCGCCCGTATCGTCCGCCCGTACCGACTGCCCAGCTTTGATCTCTAAACCCTAATCTTGCATCCAACAGTAACAACCGTTGGTACAGGTGGTAGCCGCCCATATCGCATGCCCATACCGACCGCGTTGCCCCATAAGAGCGATGGTGGATCGCTACCAACCCACCCAGCCATCTTCTTCCTCTCATTTTCTCTCTCTTTCTCTCTCAAACTCAAACCCTAGTCTCCTAGAACTCTTGATTCTTCACCGATTTCGTTTGTTTGATTGGGGAATCTTTAGATCGGTAAGTTCCTAACCCGGTCCACTCTTTATTTTCTTAAATCCATGGTTGAATTCCTCACATTGGCTATCTAGATGAGTTCTTATCTTCTTGATATTATTTATGTTTCCTCACGTTAGGATTTGTAGTTTTTACCTGTAATCATTTGTTTATATGCTAGAAACCTTATGCATATAGTTTTTCTATGAATTTTTTAGTACAATTCATAACATTAGGAAGATTTTCCGCACCGGGAAGGGCTCGGGAATGGAAGGAATCTCGAGCACTGTCAGGGTGCCGGGTTCGAACAAGAGGCATGTTCAGGGGGATGCTTTAAAGGCCTCCTTGAACAAGGACTATCAGAGGGTGAGTGAACGCAAGGTGCTTCCCACCAAGTGGGTGTGCCATGAATTCCTCTCTTACCATGGTCTGAAGGAGGATTTCGATGCCATGATTGTGAACGCTGACATGGTGCTTTTTTCCCTTATCTCCACCGATACCTACGAGCGTGCCACACATGAATTCCTTTTGACTTTTCATAATGACCTCGAGCTCCAACAACGTCATTGCACTATAAGTTTCACACTTGACGGGCAACCATGCAACCTTACTTTTCAGCAATTTTGTGATTCCTTCGGGTTCTCCCATGAGGGCGAGCTTGATATCACTAAAGCAGTACTATTTGAGGCAATTCATGCTTGGGAGAAGATTTCTATTTTCAGGAATATCGATTACTTGCGGAAGAAGAGCGCCACTATCCAAAATCCCACTATCCGCTACTTCGCCACCTTCTTGGTGAATTCTATTTTTGGAAAGGGAGATACTAGGGAAATGGTGGGCCTCGAGATAAGTGTAATTTATATGGCTCTCCATCCAGACATGGAGCATAAGGTAAACTTGGGTGCTTTGCTCATCCAGCACTTTCGCGCCAAAGGTCGGCTCACTCCGGTGACATTCGCTGTGGAGGTTTGATCACTCAGATCACATATGCAAGTGCATTTGTTATGCCTCGTGAGAGGGTCATGGCTGGT
Organism: Avena insularis; assembly: GCA_023614405.1. NCBI lineage: Eukaryota > Viridiplantae > Streptophyta > Magnoliopsida > Poales > Poaceae > Avena > Avena insularis. The sequence goes on along the minus strand of CM042688.1, from coordinate 235,644,821 downwards.
AGTAAGTATATGGATGATGCCCACATGGTGAGCACCAAATTCATTGGGGTCTATAGGCCTCAACACTCTCTTCGTACCTACCAATTTTATTTTGAACCTAACGGTGATGCTCACCAAACTTTGCTTCCATTTGTTCAAGCTTTTGGTTTGCCAGGAAAATTGAATTGGGTCCTCACTGAAGAGGAATTCCATCAAGCTATGATTATCTTAGGGAGGATTGCACCCCCGGAAGGAAACCCCACTTGGGAAGGTGCGGGAGGAAGCCACAAGAATGGGGAGGAGGTGCAGAGCTGGAACACCATGGGCTGAGATGACTATGATCAGCAACATCATCATCAACAACCATTTTCCCAGTTCCACCAGTAGTAGAATATGCCTCCACCTCAGCCAGGATTTAACTATGTCCCAGGAGGAGAATTTGACCAGGTGGTGCATTGCATCAGCAATGTGGAGAACATGGTGCATGATGTGAACGCCAATGTTGTCACTCTCACTCAGGACTTTTCCCATTTCATGACCGAGTTCATGAACTACTACCCATAAAAGCCACACAGCAGCCGCCACCCAACGATAGCGGCAACAATTGATTTCAGTTAGACAAAGAGTCTAAGCTTGGGGAGGTTGAACTCCTCCCCATCTTTGCATTCATATTTTTGCTTTCTTCTTTTTATTTATTTATTTTTCTTCAATTGCATTGTAACATCCCAAATATTTTTATCTGAAAACCATTATGATTGCACTCATATCATCATGGCATGTGTTGCATTGCATCTAGTTTGTCCTCCAAAAATTTGGTGAAATTTTGAGGCAATTTGGAGCCCTTTTGCTAAGTCCAAAACCTAGGAAAAGAAAATCTTAAAGGAAAAAGAAAAGGGGAGAAAAAAATAAACACCAGCAGCAGTTCTGGCCTTTTCGGCCCAAACCAGCCCAACAAGCCCACCCGGGCCACCCCTCCCCCTCCTTCTTTTTCTCACGCCCCCTCCCACTTACACGCCGGCCCCACTCCCACGTCATCGCCACCTCGTCGTCTTCAACCCAGGCGACGAACAACCCAACTCCCCTCTGCCGTTTCTAAAATCCGCTCAGATTCGAGCGTTGCTCGCATTAAAACTCCACCGCGACCATGCCTTCTTAATCTCTTCTTCTCCCTCATCAATTTCCCCTCACTCACCACCCCCGGAGAGCCCCCAGGCTCCCCAATTGCGAGCTCGAACCGTCGCTTTCTAACGCGACCATTCTGGTGAGCTCCGACCGCGACGCACCCTCCTCTCTGCCCTATTCCCTTTACCATGTTCTGGCGCGTCTTTTAACCCTGGCCACGTGCTATTTCTTGCCCCAGGTTGACGACACGATCATCACCGGCGAACTCCCTCTGCCGCCACCGTCCGTCGATTATTCTGGTGAGTTTAGGGTTCCCGCTGCCTCTCTGTGACCACCACTAGTTTGCACTGGACCTGGTACACGTCACTTATGCTTTCCTTTGCCTGTTCGAGCCCTAGATCGCCGTCACCATCGCAGGGACGTGAACTCCACCGTCGGCAGAACTCCGGCGAGGAATCGTGATCGAGGCAGAGTACCCCTCTCTCCACCGTGGCCTCCATCGAGACTGCCACGACCGCCTCGACCTCTGGTAAGAGTCCACGGACCCCCTGCCCCTTTAGAACCGCCGGAGCACCGCCGTCCGATGCGCCGCCGCTGCGTGCAGTAAGTCAGCGCCGCCCGTTCTTGGCCGAGTCGTAGGAGCCATTGGATCTGTCACCAGCGGCTCAGATTAGATCGTTGATCGAACGGGTACGGGCTGATCTGGACCATCCGTTGCCACTTAAAATCTGACGGTCCGCAGCGATCGATCCAACCGAATCGGTATGGACCAATAGGGTCGTGCCACGTCGGCTAGGATATCTGTTTAATTATAAAATAGAGAGATTATGTATTAAACTTAGAAATTCAATAACTTTTGATCCACAATTCAGAAAAATGCAAATTTGGTGTCTATGGATTCAGAAAAATGAGACCTTTATTATAGAGGACTTGTTTCACACTTTTTCTTCTGAAAATTGAAGTTATAGGAAGAACCTTTTTAGGAGTATTTTGCCCATAAAAATTACTTCATAAATTGTTTTTGGGTATTCCTTATGCCTTTAGATAGTATTTTAACCTATGTACTATAGACTCTGTAGGTTTTATTTTGATCCTATCATTGCATTTTGCATGCATTCATATTTTTGTGATGCTATATTGATTGAATTATTGTTGTTGGATTGTTCTTTGTGTAGATTGTGTGGATTGTGAAGTTTTTTGCTATGAGGATTGTACCTATTCCCCTAGCTACCAAGGCAAGTGATATTTCATCTCATGTCCTATTATTTTCACTATTGGACTAGTGTTATTTTTGGTAGATCTTAGCATGGTAGGATTATTTATATGTTACTATGCTATGCTATCCTATAGATTATATCTTGGTAGTATTTCCTAGTTGAAAGACTTCATATGCTAGAGTGCTTAGCCATGCTACTAGATTTCGTGGGTGGAAATTCATATCAAGAAAGTATGGAAGGATATTATTTTTGACTAAGAAAAACAACTAAGGTTAATGAAATACCTGGGTGGAATGGGACTTGCTTGGATTATGTTGAGTGGTTACCCAGGGGCCATGTCTATGGCCAGCTGGTGTATCGCACTTGTGGACGGCCACCCAGGAACAAAGAGATTGGAGACGTTCTTGTCACGAAGCTTCCAGTGCAGCCACATGGCATATGGGCTCTGCCTTGACCGACTAAATTGCAAAAACTCAGACAGATGGATAGACGGTGGTAGATATGATAGGATGGAACGCGTCCATGGTGGTCTGAGGGATTGCTTCTGAAAAGTCTCATCTCGATGCATGTCGAGTCTTGTGGGGAAAGTGCACCACCTCTCGAGAGGGTCAAACTAAGTACTTAGCCGTGTCCCCGGTTATGGACAAATTCTGAGCATCAAGACAGTGAGGCAGTTCAATAATCTCCTCATCCAAATTTCTCTAAGTTAAAACTTGTGGATGAACAAGGGTAGAGGTTCAGTGATGTCTATCATTGGTACCTCAGTGTTTTGAAAGAGAAAACTTACTCTTCAAAAACTATAAGATAAAACCTTGCTTTTAGCAAAAGTCAGCCAAAACCACACTTAGCCATATATTCATGTAGTTTTTGGATTATACTAAGTATCTATGGTATCACTTGCCAATACAATTCTCAATGTATTGACCCTTTGTGGTTGTAACTTATTATGTTGCAGGATACTCTGATGATGAGTAGGGTTGCGGGTCTACACTCGACATGTTTGCCTGTGGTGCATGAAGACAAAAGACTCTATTATTATACTATGTAATGTGAACCTTGAGTAATATTAGCCTTGGGCTAAGTGAGTTGTAAGAACCATTATATTCCTGGATATGTATTGTAATAATGACCTTTGTTTATGTGTACTTCATCTTAAACTGTGGGTGCTAGCATTTCGATCCAGGGACTAGCACTGCAATCACAGGGATCTTACCTTATTATGGTGAGATCTTACAGGTGGTATTAGCGCACTGTGTTTCCTGTAGGTTCGTGACCCTAGGTTGGATTAGACTAAGGAAAACCCTTAGGAAAAATAACTCTATTCCAAATTTTACACTTGTCTTTTCATCTCGTAAAACTTTTCCTGATCATCCTTCCTCATCTATTTTTGTAGATGTCCACCATCAATGAATCTATCAAGAAGGGACCACTAATGACTATGACCCTTGAGTGTGAGACGGAATTTCCCAAGGCACTCAAGAACCTCATGATCGGCTTAGGGATGGATGGTGAAGCCGTGTACAAGGGATTTCCTGTGATAAATGAGGGACAAGAGTATTGGTGGGTGCAACTCCATTTTTATAAGAACAAGGAAGATGATCCCAAGAGTACAGGATTTTGCATGTTCACCAACTCTGAAATGCACATGTCATTCTTTGACTCTGCAAGGAATGCTGCGTGGAAAGCCATTGAGGAACTCGGGGAAAGACTTAAGTATAGAATGCTCAATACTCAGGAGGATCTCAAGGAGGAGAAACGTCGTGTCCAAGATTCAAAGGCCATGGTAAAACGAATAAGTAAGGATATCATAGGCTTGGCTTTGGAGCTGTGCGACCAAGACAAGCAGATTGCTGCCAAGGATGCCCAGATTGCTACCTTGGTTAATAAGGAGTGAGATACTAGTTGGACCACCACCCTTGGCATTTTATCACGTTAGTACTTTGATCATACCGACCTATGTGGTATGGCAAAAATAAGTTATGATTGGAATCTTGATTGCTTGAGTTGAATAATGTATTGCTACTTGGTTTGAGGTTGTTGTGTTGGTTGATTTTATTTTATCTTGCATATTTGTGACTTGTGTTTTCTTTCTCTAGACTTGTGTTATTACTAACTTTTCTCCATGCTATGCAAAAGATGCCTAGTGTTGTCTACAGCACGGCCGAGGATTTCAAGGGAACTCGCTTCGGGACTCGCATGTTGGAGCTCGTCCAGGTGCTCGCTCTTCCAATTCCTACCATTCAAGGATTTCAGTTGAGGAAATTTCAGAGGAAGGACTTATGGGGATTCAGAGTTACCCAGCCAGCACGCGAGACAGAGCCCCAAACTAAGGAGATCGCCTTCAAGATACTCCACGATGACATAGAGAGAGGGCTCGACGTCGCTATGCAGGAGCTGTTGGGACGCCTATGTGGACGTCACTCTTCCGAGATCAAGAGCCACTACTTTCACTTCTTTGGGAGATGCGACGAGGACGGAGAGCCTATTGTGCTAGACGAGGTCACTAAGGAGACTATCAAGCCTGTGCGTCCCCACCTCCAGGACTTAGAGAGCCTTATCAAGAGCCTTGATACTAATAGGACTAATGTGATGCTTAGCAACGATGAACTATGAGTCCAGCTAAAGGAGAAAGACAAGGCCTTCCAGGAACAGGAGAAGCGAATCAAGGAAATGGAGAAGAAGTTTGAAGACCAGGATAAGAAATTCAAGAATCAAGAGAAGAGGGTTCAGGAGAAGAATAAGAAGATTAGAGACTTGGAGGCCGAGTAAGAGCTGGAGGACATTGAGCTGGAGGCGGATCACGAGGTGATAGAGAGGCTACGCACACAGAAGAGAGATTTACAGGCGAAGATTGATGCTTTGTCTACCAGCTTGGAGGAATACAAGGCAGGATTCGCCGCAGCAGGACTTACACTAGTGGAGGAGGAAGTTGACATGGAGGAGTAGTGATACTTATCCATCTATCTATCGTTTTATTATCGAGTCGCATAGATCATGCCAACTTGTGGGTGACTATGCTAGTATGTTTATTTTCACAAACTCTGTTATTGCCGTGGTGTTGAACCTGCATGTGCTTGTTTGTTTGATTGTTGTTATTCTACTTGGGTTATCTATCTTTACTTACCCTTATTAAACCCATAGATGCCTCCCCGTCGCAACAACGAGGACAATAACAACAATGGCAATGGAATGCAGCAAATGATGGCTGCGCAGACACAATTGATGCAAATGATGACTCAATTCATGGCGAACCAGAATCAGAACAACAACAATAACAATAATAACAACCAGAACAATCCACCACCTCTGGATATGCTCACAAGATTTCTAAGGCTGAGACCTGCTAAGTTCTCTGGTACTACTGATCCCATGGTAGCAAATGACTGGCTACGCTCTGTGAATAAGGACTTAGTCACAGTTGGATGCACTGATGTAGAAAAAGTCAGTTTTGCAGCACACTTACTAGAAGGTCATGCAGCTACTTGGTGGGACAATTTCCAAGTTACTCACCCTATTGAAGAAGTAACCTGGGCAATGTTTGAGGATGGATTTCGTACCACTCACATCTCTTATGGAATAATGGGGTTGAAGAAAAAGGAGTTTCACAACCTCAAGCAACGCCACCACAGTATTTCTGAGTACATTGAAGAGTTCAACAATCTATCACGTTATGCACCAGATGATGTTGACACTGACGCTAAGAGAAAGGAGAAGTTCCTTGATGGGTTGAATGATGAAATATCTATGCAAATATTTGTTGCTTATGTTCCAACCTATCAATCTCTGTGTGATAAAGCTACCATCCTAGAAAACAAGATGAAGCAAGTGGAAGGTAGAAAGAGGAAGCACCATTTTGATAAGTTTGGATCAGGATCACCTCACAAGCGTTCCCATGGTGAAGGAAGCGGGAGTTCTGGATTTCACAAGAATGGGAATCATAAAAACCATCATAACAATAACCACCACCATGATGGAAACAATCATCATGGACACAATAAAGGTGGGTACAGGAACAACCATAATGGTCATGGCCATGGGAATCAAAATAGTCAAAATCGTCACAATCAGCCGGCAAAGAAAGACATCAGTCAGGTGGAATGTTTCAAGTGCAAGAAGACAGGGCACTATGCTAATGAATGCCTAGAGAAGAAGACTGATGGGGCTAAGCCAAACCCATTTCAAAAGGGTCATGTGAATCACATCAATGTGGAGGAAATTCAAGAAGGGTCTGATGCCGTGATCGGTAAGTTCAAGATTAATTCCTTTCCTGCACTTATCCTTTTTTATACCGGCGCATCGCATTCATTCATTTCAAGAGCATTTGTAGTCAAAAACAAACTCTCCACTGAAACCATTGGATGCCCCATTAAGGTAAGCTCCCCGGGTGGAGAAATGATAGTAAATTCTGGGTGCCGACAGATAATCCTAGAGATTGGAAAGAACAAGTTTCCAGTTAATTTAATAATACTAGAGTCCCAAGGCTTAGATGTAATATTAGAGATGGAATGGTTGACATGTTATGAGGGAGTGATTGATTGTGCCAAACGAATTGTTATGCTCACCACCGTAGAAAAGAAACGGATCAGGTTCAAGTCTAACTTTGAACCCAAGGGGAGCAAGGTAATTCTCTTAAGGGGGTTAGCCTAGACAGTGTACCAATAGTGAAGGAGTACCCGGATGTGTTCCTAGAAGAATTACCTAGCATGCCACCAAATAGGGATGTGGAGTTTCTGATAGACTTACTACCAGGAACTGGACCTATAGCCAAGAGACCTTACAAAATGTCGGTGGACGAGTTAAAAGAACTCAAGAAACAACTAGGAGAACAATTGAAAAAGGGATTTATCCAACCAAGTTCTTCGTCTTGGGGAGCACCAGTTTTGTTTGTTGAGAAGAAGGACCGAAGTCAAAGGCTATGCATAGACTATCGATCACTTAATGAAGTGACCATAAAGAATAAATATCCCCTACCTAGAATTAATGATCTTTTTGATCAACTGGAGGGAGCATGTGTGTTCTCAAAAATCGACTTTCGATCAGGATACTTCCAACTGAAGATTAGAGAACATGATATACCAAAGACTGCATTTACCACTAGATATGGGTTGTATGAATATATAGTGATGCAGTTTGGATTGACTAATGCACCGGCCTATTTCATGAACATGTTGAATAAGGTATTCATGGAATTTCTTGACAAGTTTGTAGTGGTATTCATCGATGACATATTGGTATATTCCAAGAGCAACGAAGACATGAAGGACATCTGCGCCTAATTCTGGAGAAACTTAGGGAACACAAACTATATGCCAAGTTCAGTAAATGTGAATTTTGGCTAAATGAAGTGGGTTTTCTTGGGCATATAGTATCTAGAAGTGGTATAGTTGTTGACCCAGCAAAAGTGGCAGCTGTGACAGAATGGGAACCTCCTAAATCGGTTAAAGAAATCCGAGTTTCCTAGGCCTAGCAGGATACTATCGGAGGTTCATTGAAAATTTCTCTAAGATAGCAAAACCTATGACTGATCTGCTAAAGAAAGAGAAGAAGTTTAACTGGACAGAAGCATGTGAAACCAGTTTTTAGGAATTGAAGAAGAGATTAGTGTCAGCACCAGTGTTATGTTTGCCAGACCTTGAGAAAGACTTTCAAGTCTATTGTGATGCATCTCACCAAGGACTGGGAGGTGTACTAATGCAGGAAGGTAGAGTTGTAGCTTATGCATCAAGGCAACTCAAAAATCATGAAGTGAACTGTCCTACTCATGACCTAGAGTTGGCATCAGTAGTGCATGCCTTAAAAACATGGAGGCATTATCTTATGGGAAAGCATTGTGAAATGTTCACCGATCACAAGAGTCTAAAATACATTTTTACACAAAAGGAACTCAACATGAGACAAAAAAGATGGCTAGAATTTATCAAGGACTAGGACTTAAGCTTGCAATACCATCCTGGAAAGGCAAATGTCGTAGCCGATGCATTAAGCCGCAAGGTTTATGTAAATGGCCTCAATAAAGGAGAATTGTCGGAAGAGTTATGTGCCCAATTTAGGAAGTTGAGATTAGAGATAGTGCCTGAAGGATACCTTGCATCCTTGGAAGTGCAGCCCACACTAATGAACAGAATCCAAGAAGCTCAAAAGATGGACAAAGAAATAGAAGAAATCAAAAGTAAAATTAGTGAAGGCAAGGCAAAAGGATTTCATGTAGACGAACAAGGAACCTTATGGTATGAAAAACGTATCTGTATTCCACAGGATCTTGAGCTTAAGAAGCCGATCTTACAAGAATCTCATAACTCACCATATTCAATTCATCCTGGCAACACCAAGATGTATATGGATGTTAAGGAAAGATTCTGGTGGAATAATTTAAAGAAAGATATAGCAGAACACATTGCCCTGTGCGACGTATGTAGTCGTGTAAAGGCAGAACATCAGAAACCGGCGGGATTATTACAACCACTGCCAATACCTGATTGGAAATGGGGTAAAATCGGTATGGATTTTATCACCGGACTGCCAAGGACTAAATCTGGATACGATTCTATATGGGTTATTGTTGACCGCTTGACAAAAGTGGCTCATTTCATACCGGTGAAGACCACTTACACAAGTGCCAAGCTAGCCAAGATATACATGAATAGAATTGTATGTTTACATGGGGTGCTTAAGAGTATAGTGTCAGGTAGAGGAACTCAATTCACTTCGCACTTTTGGCGACAACTTCACGAGTCATTGGGAACTCGACTAGAATTCAGCACTACGTTTCATCCACAGACTGATGGACAGACAGAAAGGACCAATCAGATATTGGAAGATATGTTAAGAGCTTGTGCATTAGACTATGGATCTAGTTGGGATGAAAGTCTACCATACGCAGAGTTTTCCTACAATAACAGCTATCAATCAAGCATAGAAATGGCTCCGTTTGAATTCCTTTATGGAAGGAAGTGTATTACCACATTGTTGTGGAATGGAGTAGGAGAAAGAAATTTGTTCAGACCAGACCTAATCAAGGAGGCCGAAGAGAAAGTCAAGATGGTGAGGGATAGGCTAAAGGTAGCCCAATCTCGACAAAAGAGCTATGCAGATCCAAAACGTAGAGAGGTCACCTATGAGGTTGTGATAGAGCTTATCTCAAGGTATCACCCCTTCGTGGTGTGAAGAGATTTGGAATCAAAGGAAAATTAGCGCCACGCTATCTGGGACCCTTCAAGATTTTGAGCCGCAAAGGAGAAGTGACATATGAGATAGAATTACCAGAATCTCTGTCAGCAGTTCATAATGTATTTCATGTCAGTCAGCTAAAAAAGTGTCACCCAGAGATGGAAGAAACTTCATTAAAAGACACTATACCGTTAGAGGAAGTTCAGCTAGAGAATGATCTCACTTATGAAGAGAAACCTATTAAGATTCTGGAGACAACAGAAAGAAATACACGTACCAAGACAATCAAATTCTGCAAAGTGTAGTGGAACCATCACACTAAATCAGAAGCAACATGGGAACGAGAGGATGAACTTCGGAGAGATCACCCTCACCTATTTGCTAGCCAACCCGAATCTCGAGGGCGAGATTCATCTTAAGGGGGTTAGATTTGTAACATCCCATACTTTTTCATCTGAAAACCATTATCATTGCACTCATATCATCATGGCATGTGTTGCATTGCATCTAGTTTGTCCTCCAAAAATTTGGTGAAATTTTGAGGCAATTTGGAGCCCTTTTGCTAAGTCCAAAACCTAGGAAAAGAAAATCTAAAAGGAAAAAGAAAAGGGGAGAAAAAATAAACAGCAGCAGCAGTTCTGGCCTTTTCGGCCCAAACCAGCCCAACAAGCCCACCTGGGCCACCCCTACCCCTCCTTATTTTTCTCACGCCCCCTCCCACTTACACGCCGGCCCCACTCCCACGTCATCGCCACCTCGTCGTCTTCAACCCAGGTGACGAACAGCCCCACTCCCCTCTGTCGTTTCTAAAACCCGCTCGGATTCGAGTGTTGCTCGCATTAAAACTCCACCACGACCACCCCTTCTTAATCCCCTCTTCCCCCTCATCAGTTTCCCCTCACTCACCACCACCGGAGAGCCCCCAGGCTCCCCAATTGCGAGCTCGAACCACCGTTGTCCGACGCGACTTCGGCGACGATTCCGGTGAGCTCCGACCACGACGCGCCCTCCTCTCTGTCCTATTCCCTTTACCATGTTCTGGCGCGTGTTTTAACCCTGGCCACGTGCTATTTCTTGCCCCAGGTCGACGACACGATCATCATCGGTGAACTCCCTCTGCCGCAACCATCCGTCGATTATTCCTGTGAGTTTAGGGTTCCCGCCGCCTCTCTGTGACCACCACTAGTTTGCGCTGGACCTGGTACATGTCGTTGACGCTTTCCTTTGCTTGTTCGAGCCCCAGATCACCGTCACCATCGTAGGGACGCGAACTCCACCGTCGGCAGAACTTCGGCGAGGAATCGTGATTGAGGCAGAGCACCCCTCTCTCCACCGTGACCTCCATCAAGACCGCCACGACCGCCTCGACCTCTGGTAAGAGTCCACAAACCCCCTGCCCCTTTAGAACCGCTGGAGCACCACCGTCTGACGCACCGCCGCCGCGCGTAGTAAGTCAGCGCCACCTGTTCTTGGCCGAGTCGTAGGAGCCGTTGGATCTGTCGCCAGCGGCTCAGATTAGATCGTTGATCGAACGGGTATGGGCTGATCTAGACCATTCGTTGCCACTTAAAATCTGACGGTCCGCAGCGATCGATCCGATCGAATCGGTACGGACCAATAGGGTCATGCCACGTCGGCTAGGATATCTGTTTAATTAGAAAAATAGACAGATTATGTATTAAACTTAGAAATTCAATAACTTTTGATCCACAATTCAGAAAAATGCAAATTTGGTGTCTATGGATTCAGAAAAATGAGACCTTTATTATAGAGGCCTTGTTTCACACTTTTGTTGCTGAAAATTGAAGTTATAGGCAGAACCTTTTTAGGAGTATTTTGCCCATAAAAATTACTTCATAAACTGTTTTTGGGTATTCCTTATGCCTTTAGATAGTATTTTAACCTCTGTACTGTAGACTCTATAGGTTTTATTTTGATCCTATCATTGCATTTTGCATGCATTCATATTTTTGTGATGCTATATTGATTGAATTATTGTTGTTGGATTGTTCTTTGTGTAGATTGTGTGGATTGTGAAGTTTGTTGCTATGAGGATTGTACCTATTCCCCTAGCTACCAAGGCAAGTGATATTTCATCTCATGTCCTATTATTTTCACTATTGCACTAGTGTTATTTTTGGTAGATCTTAGCATGGTAGGATTATTTATATGTTACTATGCTATGTTATCCTATAGATTATATCTTGGTAGTATCTCCTAGTTGAAAGACTTCGTATGCTAGAGTGCTTAGCCATGCTACTAGATTTCGTGGGTGGAAATTCATATCAAGAAAGTATGGAAGGATATTATTTTTGACTAAGAAAAACAACTAAGGTTAATGAAATACCTGGGTGGAATGGGACTTGCTTGGATTATGTTGAGTGGTTACCCAGGGGCCATGTCTATGGCCAACTGGTGTATCGCACTTGTGGACGGACACCCAGGAACAAAGAGATTGGAGACGTTCTTGTCGCGAAGCTTCCAGTGCAGCCACATGGCATATGGGCTCTGCCTTGATTGACTAAGTTGCAAGAACTCAGACAGACAGACAGAAGGTGGTAGATATGATAGGATGGAACGCGTCTGTGGTGGTCTGAGGGATTTCTTCTGAAAAGTCTCGTCTCGATGCATGTCGAGTCTTGTGGGGAAAGTGCACCACCTCTCGAGAGGGTAAAACTATGTACTTAGCCGTGTCCCCGGTTATGGACAAATTCTGAGCATCAAGACAGTGAAGCAGTTCAATAATCTCCTCATCCAAATTTCTCTAAGTTAAAACTTGTGGGTGAACAAGGGTAGAGTTTCAGTGATGTCTATCATTGGTACCTCAGTGTTTTGAAAGAGAAAACTTACTCTTCAAAAACTATAAGATAAAACCTTGCTTTTAGCAAAAGTCAGCCAAAACCACACTTAGACATATATTCATGTAGTTGTTGGATTATACTAAGTATCTATGGTATCACTTGCCAATACAATTCCAAATGTATTGACCCTTTGTGGCTGTAACTTATTATGTTGCAGGATACTCTGATGATGAGTAGGGTTGCGGGTCTACACTCGACATGTTTGCCTGTGGCGCATGAAGACAAAAGACTCTATTATTATACTATGTAATGTGAACCTTGAGTAATATTAGCCTTGGCCTAAGTGAGTTGTAAGAACCATTATATTCCTGGATATGCGATGTAATAATGACCTTTATTTCTATGTACTTCATCTTAAACTGTGGGTGCTAGCATTTCGGTCCAGGGACTAGCACTGCAATCACATGAATCTTACCTTATTATGGTGAGATCTTACATGCATGTTTACTATCAGTTTTGCATTGGTAAAAGAAAACCCAAAAAATAGAATTAGCTTTTATCTTGTTTCTTTTCAAGTCCTCTCTGTTCTCTTTTTTCTTGCAGGTTATTCGCTTCAAGTGACTTAGCCATGGAAAAGAACGTGAGGAGTCAATCAAAGTGAGAAATGAGCAAGGAAGAGGAGGTACCACATTCCTATTTTCCCTCTTCCTATAAGTTTATTCATGAACATATTATGTTTGTTCTGTTGCACTTGAGTTCCACTAACACTTAGCTCGTTATCTTTTAAGACTTACTCTCAAGCATAATGTCACTACTTTGGTTTCGACTTATGGAAATTGTACTTAGTTTGAGAAACAACCACATTGGATTAACTTCCAAACTTTTTGAGAACAAGAAAAGTGTTTTCTTGATGATTTTGGTGCCAAGTTTTTGTCTTAAGGGTTTAATCCTAGTAGCACTCAACCCAACATCTTAACGGTTTGACTTGAAAACGCCTTTTGAAAAAATATTTGTTTAAAGGAATGGATATTTTGCGGTGGTTAAGGGAGATGCCAAACTTGTCTTGCATGGTTGAAAAATAAATATTTATCAAAGAGAACTATAAGAGTACCCAAAACTACATGGAACTAACAACTCATATGGCCTACGAATGATCTGGAGTTCATCTCAGATTTCGGCTATGAGTTGGGTAGACATTTGTAGCATTGCTACGGTGTGCAAAATTTTAATTCCATGAGTCCAACTACTTGAGCAAAACAAAAATATCGTCAAGCTATGAGCATAAATTATTTGATTCTTATGAAATTTTTTGCACCACCTCACCACTTAAAAGATTAGAGTTCTTGAAAAATAAGAAAATGATGGGCTATTGGAAGGCCACGAGTTTTGAAGTGGGTGTTAATGAAAGCCTCTAAGTTTATCCTTCTTTTGACATCTACTGGTTGAAAGAACATTTCATGATCTCTATGTGTGCTAAGTGCTGCAGAAAAGTGTTCGCATGAAAAGCTAAAAATCCTGTTGTTGGGGGGCCGGATAATCCGCCCCTGTCAACGGCCGGATAATCCAGCATGACCCCTTTGACAAAGGTGGACAAGGTGTGACTCTCTGTGAGGGGGAAGATAATCTCTCGGATTGTCTGGCCAGGGCTGGAGTTTTTGCCTGGGCCAGATAATCCGCCCCCCCCGAGCAGGCTTTCAAAGTTGGACAAGGCACGACTCTCCATGGGGCGCGGATAATCTGTCGGATTGTTCGGCCAGGACCGGAGTTTTGCCCGGGATGGATAATCCGCTCCCCAAAGGGGCCGGATAATCTGCCCCAGAGTATTTTGCTAAGGATGCCACAGCGCGAGTTTCTGTTTGGGGGCGGATTTCCCCCAGACAATCCGAGTATGGGCGAAATTTTACCCCGGCCGGATAATCCGGCCATCACTTGGGCCAGATAATCCATCCCCCGACATCACCACCGGCCAAGTTTGGATAGGGGGTATAAAAGCCCCAATCACCCCTCCTGTCAGATCTCTTGATTCATTTGAAGAAGTATTGGCCTGTTGCAAAAGCTCTCATTCAAGGTCTGCCACTTCAACCACTCGAAGGCTTCGATCTTTGGGGAATCAAAGGAGGAGACTTCTTTCATCAACATCACGAATCAAGCGCATCACTCCCCTCCATTCACTTGGAGATTTCTTGATCTACTATTACTTATTAATATCTAGATCTTGTGTTTTGATTTTGATAATATTTGTTCTTGTGGTAGCTGGTTGTCATTACGGGAGCCTCTAATTCGGTTGTGGAGTGTGCCCTGCTAGTTGTGTAAAGGCATTGGTTCCCGCCTCGAAGGGTACCAAAAGTGGAAAGATGGATCAGGACTTTGGTGGCGAGATCCATCGGAGAACGGGGTGAGGCCTATTGTGGCGTGGTGGTCTTAGTACCACCCACCCCTCCAACGCAGATGTACTTCCCTTGACAAGGAAGGAACTGCGGTAAGACAAATCATGTGTCTCCACGTGCTCCACTATGGTTTCCTCGCTCCTCACTCTTACTCGCCTTTACTCGCTAGTAGTTAGGTTTGCATATAGGGAAATTCGTCGTAATTGCATATTCTGGAGAATTTACCTTTGTGCCAAGCCTATTGAGAAAGTATTAAAATTTGAAGTAGCACCTATTCACCCCCCCCTTTAGGTGCCCATACGATCCATTCCAATTGGTATCAGAGCCTCGGCTCTTTATGCGGGCTTAACATCCTAAGATAAGTATGGGTGTTAAGGGAGATGGGAGTGAGGCTGTGGACAAGGTCACAATGGATGACCTCAAGACGTTGGAAACAACCTTTTTGAAATCCTTTGAGGCCAAAATGGAAGAGATGTAGCAAATGATTGCTCGTCCTCACTTCATCTACATCCCCACCTCCATCTACCTCTGAGGCCACCACTCCGCTATATAAGTTTAAATCTCATGCTAACTCCAAGGAAGATGATGTGGTGGGTGAGAAAAATAATGGCTCTGCCTCCAAGAAGGGAAGTGGTAAGGAGGACTATAGTGAGGTCTCTCACCTATATTCTCCCAACCCACATATCCCTCACCCTCATATATACAATAGGGGTGATCCGCCCAAGCTTACTACATCTTCATTTAATCAATGGCAATTCTTAATGAAATCTCATGTGTGTAGTTCGTCGATTGAGCTTTGGAGGATCCTTGAAGATGGCCTTCATATTGGAGACTCCACCAACTTGACAAGAAGAGAAGTTGTGGACATTCAACTAAATGCAACGGCTCTTCACTTGATTCAGCTTGGTGTGGATCCCAAGGACATGCCACATATTGAGCACTTTAACACCACCAAAGAAGCTTGGGATGCTCTCACCGACTTGTTCATCGGCAATGAAAGCATGAGAAGAAATAGGTATGATGCTCTAAGCAATGAAGATGAAGGATTCTACATGTTGTATGGTGAGCACCATGAAGACATGTATAGAAGGCTCAAGAGCATTGCAACAACATTTAGAAAGCATGGTGCCACTCATATTGATGATGCTTGGATCAAAAGGAAATATGTGAATGCCCTCATGCCATTTGAGACCATGGACTTGAATAGTTTGTAAGGTAGACACAGGTAGAGACAATTACCACCAAATTACTTCCAATGAAGTCATGCAAGAAATGGCAGCCTTCAAGGTAGCAGCTAAGAACACCGAAGATGCTCGCATCGAGCAATTGGGATGCAAAAAGGCGTAAATGTTGCACTAAAGGTCAATGTTGTTGAACTAGGGTTCGATGTTGTCTCCATGAGCTGTCCCGAGGAGGTCAAGCATTCTCATGGTGAGTACATGGCCTTCTACGCAAGAAACTTTTGGAAGGACCCAGCTAAGGGTAAATTTGAACTTGAGCGCAAGAATGGGTCAAGTGGGCGAAAGGAGAATGGCCCAAACTGAGAACTTGCTACAATTGTGGAGACAATTTGCACTTTGTGGCTGAGTGTCCCTATCAAAGTAGAGAAGACAATGGGGCAGGCTCATCCTCAAATAAAAGTCTAAGGCACCTCGGAAGAAGCCATTCGTCAAGAAAAATGGTCCCTACAAGAAGCAACCTAAGATTGTCTTGGTGGCACAAGAATAGTATTCATCCGCAAGTGAAGATTGAGAGGATGAAGATAGATCTCGAGAGGTGGCTGCTATAGCTACCACATCTAGCCCCACATCGCTCTTCGACTCTCCCAATGAAAATGTCATCAACAACAACATCACTTGCCTTATGGCAAGAGGTTCCGAGGTATCATCTTCTATCTCTTCTAAGACTACTATGAATGTTTATATGGATGATCATACAAGTCTTAGAGTAAAGAAAGAAGCGATTGCCTTGGACCATTTTATCACTAACTTGCAAGGTGAGCACAGACTTAATTTTGAGGCTCTCATGACCCAACTTGCTCACTCCGAAGAGCTCCTCGAAGAGAAGGGTAGAATTGAAAGAGAGGATGCCATGGAGATTGCATCCTTGAAGAATGCTCTTGAAGAGGAAGAAGAGACTCGAGTCTCCCTAGAGGAGAGGCTTGAGTCAATTGAGGAATCTCATGAAGAGGTTGTTGCCCAGCTCATAAAGGAACGTGACAATGCTCTTGCTAAGTTAAAGAAATGAAAAAAATGAGAAGATTGACTTTGGGGTTGCTCATGCTAGACTCTCAAAGGAATTAGAGAAACTTGACATTGCCTACAAGGCATTGGAGAGTGAACACTCTGCTCTAAGAGATCTCATGATCAGCTCCAAACTCAATTGGAAAAGTATGATATGCCTAGCACCTCCACACCATCTTGTGGACATGAATATGTTATTAAAGAAAATGCTAGATTGAAAGAAGAACTTGTCAAGGGATCCCAACCCAAAGGTAAGGAAGTCCTACATGAGATCCTTAGCAAGCAAAGGACAAGCAATGGAAAAGAGGGACCTGGCTATGTCCCCAAGACCAAGAATAAGAATAACAAGAAGAAGAAGAAGAAGAAAAGAAAATTTTCTCAAGCAAATACAAGCACCATCACAAATGATACGACTAACTACATTGGTTTTGTAGGGTCAAATAATCCTAATTATGAATTATTTTGTGACTACTATGGTGATGTATATGCTAGCTATGTTGGTCCATTTGATCGTTACATTTCTTGGTCTATTTGGGTTCCCAAGACCCTTGTTACTAACATGAAAGGACCCATTGAAAAATGGGTACCTAAAACCAAGAGTAACTTTCTTGCAGGGCTATGCTTCTGGTGGGTCAAAATGGGTGCTCGATAGTGGGTGCACGAGTCATATGACCGGAAGCAAGGAGATCATCTCGGAGATGCGGCCAAACCATGATCATATAACTGTTTCCTATGGTGATAAGTCAAAATCTGAGGTATTTGGTCTTGGCAAGGTTGTGGTTGCCCATAGTATCTCTCTCGTGGACATCATGCTTGTTGAGACCCTCGGTTACAATTTACTTTCTGTTTGTTCCCTTGGTAAGATGGGCTTTGCAATTTTTATCGATGGTGATTTAGTGGTACTCTTGTGGAGCAAGTCTCTAAAGGTCACTTTTGTTGGATATGTCGAAAATGACATGTATGTGGTGG
Organism: Avena insularis; assembly: GCA_023614405.1. Lineage (NCBI taxonomy): Eukaryota > Viridiplantae > Streptophyta > Magnoliopsida > Poales > Poaceae > Avena > Avena insularis. Next base: position 235,626,936 of record CM042688.1, on the reverse strand, counting down.
ACTTTTCGGGGGAAACCACTACAGGCCCGATGTGTCTTTTCAGAAAGTACGATGTGGATTGGCTCTGGCATCGCCGTCTAGCCCATGTAAATATGAGAACTTTGCAAAGTCTCCACAAGGGTGGCCACATCCTTGGACTAAAAGAAAATGTTTCCTTTTCCAAAGATCATGTTTGTAGGGCTTGTGTTGAAGGGAAAATGCATGACTCTCCCCATCGAAGGAAGACTATTATTTCATCAAAGAGGATTTTGGAGCTCCTTCATGTCGACCTCTTTGGTCCTCCGTCTCATGCAAGCCTCGGTGGGAAGAAATATTGCCTCGTAATCATCGACGACTATTCAAGATATACATGGGTTTATTTTTTCAAGTTCAAGAGCGAGACTCAATAAATGGTCATCGATTTTGCCAACGAGGTTCAATATCAACACAATGTCTCTATATTGGCAATTAGAAGTGATAACGGCTCCGAGTTCAAGAACTACACACTGAATGAATTCCTAAGTGAAGAGGGGATAAGACACCAATATTCCGCGGCATACACCCCTCAACAAAATGGTGTAGCCGAGAGGAAGAATCGGACTTTAATGGATATGGCAAGATCTATGTTGGTTGAATTCAAGTCACCATATAATTTCTAGGTTGAAGCAATCTCTACCACATGCCACTCATCCAACCGGCTCTACCTTCGCAAAATCTTGGACAAAACACCTTATGAAATACATATCGGTAGCAAGCCAAATATCTCCTACTTCCAGGTATTTGGCTGTAAGTGTTTCTTTCTCATCAAAGGAGTTTGTTTATCTAAATTCGAGTCTAAGGCTTTAGAAGGTATTTTTGTTGGTTATGGTGCCGAACCCCACACTTATAGAGTCTACAATAAGCTCTCTGAAACTGTTGTAGAATCTTGTAGTGTGGTGTTCGAGGAAAATGATAGCTCCCGTGCGGGACAAGTTGATGTTTGTGATGCAGATGTTGAAATATACCAAGATGCCATAAGACAAATGGGTGTGGAATTTTTCCGCCCCATTGTGGAACCCCTTGTGGCAGATCAGGAAGGACAATGCTCTACACAAGTAGAGCCCTCATCGACACAACCTCAACATGACCCACTCGCTAGAGAAACCACTACACCATCACAGCCACCTGCTGAAGATCATCCATCATCTGCTCCAGGAAGCTCTAGGCCAGATTATCTGGTTGACATCGGATTATCTGGCCAGTCTACCTGAAATACTAGGACTGAATAGATCGACGAAGGAACTAATAAAACTCGCAGGCCGCATTTTCCGGGTGACACCGGATTATCCGGCCATTCTCCAACTCGGGCATGAAGCATCCAAGACGGTCAGGAAGGACCAACTACTCCCAGGCCGGATTATCTTGCCACGTCTTCAGCCGGATTATCCGGCCCTGAAACTTCAGAACTGCAGCAGCCTCCTATTATGGCTGCTAATCTACATCAAGGGCAAGGGTCTTCTTCTCTTGTTCTAGATAATCAAGCTGTAGATCAAGGTCAAGCGAGTAGTCCCAACAAAGATCCAAATGATGAAGAAATTCCTCCAAGAAACAACAAGTTGATTGAACTTTGCTGCAAAGCTCGTGCAGACTGGAATCTTGAATTGAGAGGTCACACTCTTGATAAAGTTGTAGGTGATCTCAGACGGAGGGTGTCCACAAGAACGGAGCTAGCAAGCTTCGGTGAGCATAAAGCTCACATTTCCATGGTGGAACCCAAGAAAGTGTTTGAAGATCTTGAAGATCCGGACTCGGTTGTTGCTATGCATGAAGAGTTAAATAATTTCGAGCGCAACAAGGTCTAGAAATTAGTAGAGAAGCCCAAGGATTGCCGCAATTTTATTGGCACAAAGTGGATTTTCAAGAATAAGCAAGATGAGAATGGCATTGTTGTAAGGAACAAGGCAAGACTCGTGGCACAAGGATATTCCCAAGTTGAAGGCATCGACTTCGGCGAGACCTATGCTTATGTGGCTTGTCTTGAGTCCATCTGTATCCTTCTTGCTTATGCAGCTCATAATAACTTTAAATTATAGCAAATGGACGTTAAGATTTCTTTTCTTAATGGTCCTCTACATGAGTTGGTATATGTAAATCAACCCCTAGGATTTGAGGATCCCAACTTCCTGAACCATGTCTACAAACTTGATAAGGCACTCTATAGCCTTAAACAAGCCCCACGTGCGTGGTATGAGCACATTAAAGAGCTTTTGCTAGATCATGGTTTTGAAGTTGGGAAAATCGATCCCACTCTTTTTACTAAGAAGGTTAAGGGGGAGCTCTTTGTATGCCAACTATATGTAGACAACATTATCTTTGGCTCTACTAATAAAGCTTTTAATGATGAATTTTCAAAGCTTATGACTGACAGGTTTGAGATGTCTATGATGGGGGAATTACGATTCTTTCTAGGCTTTGAGATCATACAACTTAGAGAAGGAACCTTCATAAATCAAGAAAAATACATCCAAGACATGCTCAAGAGTTCAAGATGACGAATCTTAATGGCATATACCAGTCCATGATCGGCTCCCTCCTTTACCTTTGCGCATCTAGACCCGATATTGTGTTGAGTGTAGGTGTGTGTGCAAGGTATCAAGCAACTCCTAAAGAAAGCCACTTAGTGGTGGTCAAGATAATCTTCTGATATTTGGTTCATTCCCCTAATTTTGGTTTATGGTATCCCAAGGGCTCCAATTTCTCTCTATGTGGTTATACTGATTCAGATTGGGCTGGTGACAAGGATGATAGGAAATCAACTTCTATTGCTTGTCAATTCTTGGGAAGGTCTTTGGTATGTTGGTCTTCTAAGAAACAGAATTGTATATCTCTCCACCGCCGAGGCTGAATATGTGGCTGCTGCAAGTGCATGTACTCAATTATCGTGGATGAGGCAAACTTTAAAGTAATACGGTGTTAATTGTGACAAAGTGCCTCTTTTATGTGATAATGAAAGTGCAATCAAAATTGTGTACAATTCGGTGCAGCATATAAGGACAAAACATATTGAGATTCGGAATCATTTTATTCGGGACCATGTTGCTCGTGGTGATATTGATCTATCTTTTGTGAGCACGAAGAACCAACTTGCTGATATTTTCACGAAGCCACTTGATGAAGCAAGATTTTGTTTTTTGAGGAATGAGCTAAATATTGTTGATTCAAGGAGTTTGTCTTGATTACCCATGCACACATTCTTATATCTCCTCCTTATTTGGTTTAGGTGTGGGCATGGATATAGGGGGAGTGTGGTCCTAATTGATTGGACTAACCCTCCCCCCATAATGCTAAAAGCAAGTAAAATCATTTCTCTTAATATCATTTTGTGATATGTGAGCTTATTGTTGAGTATTGGTCATGAACCCAAGATATATCTTCGCGGTATCATACCATGCACTCCAACATGGTGGCCTAGGCTACCGCCCTCTTCCATAAGAAGAGTTGGTTCTATGTGGATCTTCTTGGTTTTTCTTGCCTATGTTGTGTTCTAATGGAAATCACACTCAATTTTGGCTTTTATTTGATTTGGTTCTTGCAATCTTGGGTGTGTAGTACCATCTCAGTTTGGTTGTCTAAACCTAAGCCATTTCTAATCCCTGGGCCATCTTTTCTTGCACACAAGTCCGTCGTTTACCTTGTGGGGTTTTTGTTAGGTGGTGCACGGGCCTGAATCTGTGTACAACATAATTTTAGAAATCAAGCCGGATTATCCGCCCCAAGTGGGGGCTCGATAATCTGGCCCTAGCGGCTTCTATCCTTTAAGGGCTTGGCGTCAGGTGGAAGAGCTCAAACAGAGTAGTTCTTCTCCCCTGGCCCCTCTCTCTCTCTCTCCCAAGCACCGCCCATAGCCCCAGCCCTTCCCAGAGCCGTTCCGTCCACCGGATTCTTCGGGCCTCCCCTAGATCTTCTTCCCCATGCATCCGGGTACCTCCTCCTCTGTGTTCTTCCTTCAATGAGTGAGGGTAACTCCCTTCCTCCCATCTTTTGTGTTGATGTGGTACTTGTTGGTGGAACATGGACTAGGAGTCTCCTTGTGGTTCTTGTTTCATTTAGAAATCATAGTCTTGCAATTCCTGTGTCTGATCTATGTTGTTGCAATCAATCTAGGCCGATTCTGAAAAATTTCACCAGGGCCAGATTATCTGCCCCTGGCATGGCCGGATTATCCGGCCTGGCAGACTCAACTCTGATTCAGAATTCCTTAGATTTTTGCATAATGTCTTTTTGGTTGTGAATTGTTTGTCTACTATTTCTAATTTCCTCCTGGACTCGTGTGTGTGCTTATCCCCTTGATATCCATCTTATTCGTTTCACAGGTGGTTCTAGTGCTCCCAAAACCTACAAGTGCGGTCCCCAGGGTCTCTATATTCGGTCTAACGGTTAAGGTGGACGAGGTTGAATTGAGGAGGAGGAAAAGAGAGGTTGGCCGCACGGCTGAACAAGCAAAGAAAGTAAAGGGAAGAGTGGGTGTGTCCAAGAGAGAAGGGAAGGCACCCAAGGTCAAATATAAGGCAATGGATCATGTCACTTACTCTTCGATTCGTCATTGTGATCTATTTGTGCAAAATGAGCGAGATACATAGCTTGGTGACTCCTGCTTTTGGTGTGCTAACCAAAAGTCCATCTATGAGGATGTCTATTCATCTCTAAAGATTCGCCCTATGCGTCCCATGAATATTGCTGAGGCTATGGAGAAGCCTTAACTTGTTGATGCTTTAGCTGTGACTGAGCGGATGGGGATGCACACTCTTATGGCCCTTAAGTGTTCCTATGACTCCGAGGTGGTGAAGAAATTCTTCTCGACTTTGGTAATTTGTGGCGATGAGAATCGTGACACTATGATGCAATCTGATTTTCGGACCTTCGCTGGGGTACTTGGCTATCCATTCGATAGTCGGGACCATGCTTGTGGCCATCGTATCATCACTCAACTCAATCCCAACAAAGATGCTTCTATGTCTCCTTACACGGCTGACGATGGGATTGTGGGTAACCTTGCCGGTCTCTCCCCACTTTATTCTAGTTTGGTTGGTATTTTCCGTGACTCCATCACGCCTAGTAGGGGCAACAATGACAGTATTCGTGGCCACTTTGTTTAGCTGCTTGCTTTCTCCTATGAGGTGGCCTCCTATGAGGATGAGTCTGTGGACTACAAGCTGGATGTGATGGAATTCATCTACCATGAGTTGACTGATGCCATGTTCAATAGGCTCTCCATTCTGTATGCTCCTTATATTATGATGCTCATCAGGTACTTGCTTCCCACTAGAGAATTTCACTATGATGTTGAGCATAAGGTGAAGAAGATCTACAACAATGCAAGGAAGACCTCTCATCCATCCTCTGTTCCTGAGGGTTTTATGAGGGATGCTCGTGCCAGTACTCATAGGGCCCCAGTGCCTCCTGTTGCTCGTGAGGTGAAGCAGCTGAATTGGTTTCAGTGAAACATTTTGTGCATGGGGGTGGATACTCGCAAGGGATAGTATGCGGCGTACAAGCTGCGCCACAAGATTGCCCATACCCAGTAGCTCATTCTCCATCATGTGTCTGGGACATCAGGCGCTCCTCTAGCCCTACCTCTCCCACTCCATATGCTTAGTGGAACTCTTCTTCTAGGCTCAACTATGGAGATCTTGAGCGCCACATGTTTTCTGCCCCGGCGAGGGAGCCCACTGCACCAACTGATGAGGAAAGGGAAGATACAAAGGAGTGCGATGATGAGGACAGGGATGAGGAATACGATGAGGACTACGAGTGATCCCTTGGGGAGCTAGCATCGCTCTTCTTCCTTTTTGGTGTTTTGATGCCAAAGGGGGAGAAGTAGTTCTATTAGGTCTTCGTGGATTTGCATGGGTCGGGCGCAAGCATTTGAACGTTATCGTTTCAGTCTTTTTCTCGCTTGTGCCCATTTAGCGTTGAACTTTTATTCGTGATTTATTTTGCATGAGACTATGTTGGTGTGTGGCACTGGAATTGTCCTATGGATTTATCTATTGGTGATTATGGATCCATCTATCTCATTGGTTATTGGTTATCCCTCTCACTATGGAAGGCCTCGATAATGGTTATCATATTGGCTATCCTTGCATTATATTGTGGTCTTCTATATCACAATGGTATGAGGTTGTGTGCCATCTTTTCATGTGTGTAAAAATTCCTTTTCTATGAACTAGCCTTATACCTACTTGTGTGCATTTGTATTCAAATGCAAACTTTCAACTATGCACACATTTAGGGGGAGTCTACTTCATGTTTGTGTTTGTGATATTAGAGCTATATTGCAAATCCTAGTATTGCCATCTAACACCAAAAAGGGGGAGATTGAAAGAACATTTCATGATCTCCAGTGTTTTGTGTGTTAGATAACAATGTCATGGATTATCTCATGTGTGCTAAGTGCTGCAGAAAAGTGTTCGCATGAAAAGCTGAAAATCCTGTTGTTGGGTGGCCGGATAATTCGCCCCTATCAAGGGCCGGATAATCCGGCATGGCCCCTTCGACAAAGGTGGACAAGGTGTGAATCTCTATGAGGGGGGTAGATAATCTCTCAGACTGTACAGCAAGGGCTAGAGTTGTTGCCCGGGACGGATAATCTGGCCCCCGAGAAGGCTTTCAAAGTTGGACAAGGCACGATTCTTTGTGGGGGTCGGATAATTTGTTGGATTATCCGGCCAGGGTCGGAGGTTTTGCCCGGGCCGGATAATCCGCCCCCCAGAGTATTTTGCTAAGGATGCCACAGCACGAGTTTCTGTTTGGGGCGGGTTTTCCCCCAAACAATCCGAGTTTGGGCAGAGTTTTACCCCGGCCAGATAATCCGGCCATCACTTAGGTCGGATAATCCAGCCCCGACTTCACCAACGGCCAAGTTTGGACAGGGGGTATAAAAGCCCCAATCACCCCTCCTGTCAGATCTCTTGATTCATTCAAAAAGGTACTGGCCTGTTGCAAAAGCTCTCATTCAAGGTCTCCCACTTCAACCACCCAAAGCCTTCGATCTTTGGGGAATCGAAGGAGGAGACTTCTTTCATCGACATCACGAATCAAGCGCATCACTCCCCTCCATTCACTTGGATATTTCTTGATCTAGTATTACTTGTTAATATCTAGATCTTGTGTTTCGGTTTTGATAATATTTGTTCTTGTGGCATTCTATTGTCATTACAGGAGCCTCCAATTCGGTTGTGGAGTGTGCCCTACAAGTTGTGTAAAGGCATCGGTTTCCGCCTCGAAGGGTACCAATAGTGGAAAGGTGGATCAGGCCTTTGGTGGCGAGATCCATTGGATAACAGGGTGAGGCCTATTGTGGCGTGGTGTTCTTAGTACCACCCACCCCTCCAACGCATATGTACTTCCCTTAACAAGGAAGGAACTGCGGTAGAACAAATCCTATGTCTCCACGTGCTCCACTACGGTTTCCTCGCTCCTCACTCTTACTCACCTTTACTCGCTAGTAGTTAGGTTTGCATATAGGGAAATTCATCGTAATTGCATATCTAGAGAATTTACCTTTGGGCTAAGCCTAAAATTGAAAAAGTATTAAAATTTGAAGTAGCAACTATTCACCCCCCCCCTCTAGGTGCCCATACGATCCATTTCACTAGTGCATCCCTAATTTAACAAATGCATTCGTGCTTAAATTGATTTTACTCTCATAAATAGAGGCGCTGAAAGAATTGATTTGCAAGCCTAACCAAAATTTTGGCAATCTCTTTTTTTGTTTAAGATTTATTATCTAGCGAGTTATATGCGGTTAGGAAGTGAACTTACGTGCAATTGTTCAGATATATTATTCTCATGTTTAAGGTTGCAAGATTTATGACAACGGAATAGGATAAAACCTTGAAATTGTGAGTTTCCTCGCTTGAATTCATTTCTCGCTATTATTATTTGTAGCGTTATCACTCCAGGGCGAGTAATAGCTAAGCTTGGGGAAGTTGATAGCTACAAATTTTGATACTTTTATATCAAGGATTTTCCATTGGTTCTCACTGTGTTTCATTGATTTTCACCTTTCCACTAATGTTAACATTGCAAATTAGCGACACGTTGTTTTGTTATATTGGTTTTCAGGTATTGCGCACATACGGAAAATCTGAGAGCATTTATGAGCTATTTACACCAAATTGAGCAAATCCCTAATTGAAGACCTTTTCATTCGAGGTGTCTAGAGGCCATAACAATCACGGGTACGGTCGGAAGCTGCCCGTACTACCCTCCTTTGCCTCCGCTATATCAATACAAGCAACTTTCATGAAGGCGGCAGAAGAGAAATCTGAACACAATTGTTGTAAACAGTCCTAGAAGAGAGGAGATCAGATCTGAAGAAAGAGAAGAACACCATCTCATCCATCGATGATCCCCAACCTCTCCATCATTAATTCCACCAACATTCCTAGTTGTATTGAGAGAGAGAGAGAGACAGAGAAATTCACACTTGTAAGACAGAGAAATTCCACCAACCTCTATTCCACTTTGGTTTGTATTTGATTTGATCTTCAATGGTATTGTGGCTTGCTATGGTAAATGTTGAGATGATTTCTATCTACAATATGATTATGCCTTTGATCTGTCTCCCTCTCATGTCTGAGTAAATCCCCATAGGTCTGGGAGATGTAGGGGTTGGTAAGATGTGTTGTGCCTTTTATATTTCCATTTATTTGTGATTGTTGTCGTGATTATTATATTGTGAGAATGAATATCTATGCTTTCCTAATGCTTGTTGTCCAATTTAAGGGCCCGAATAACATGATCTTGAGATCTCATAAGTATGAACTTGTTTACTGGTGAATTGGCGACCCCGAATGACGCCGATATCAAAGAGGATCTAGTACAACTCGATGATAACAAACCATCAAGTATAAAGCCTTGATCTGGTCGAAAGACCTTAATTGATGTGCTGACCATTACTGTGGTAACAGACATACGGATCATTGGGGTTGGGAAGAATCTACCAAGAGGACTCCTGACCAATATATGGATTGCTTGCCTACTCACATATGAATAAGAAGTATCACAATCATATATCCCACTTTTATCCAATTGGAACATTCACTATTACCATGAACCATTTCTCTCTGCGCCTAACTTCTCATCCATAGGAATCCCAGACATTTTCTATACTTTTACTTCTATGTTATTTACTTCCAGTTCAGTCAAGTACTTAAATCTACTCCATTTTTCACTCACTTGTTTCCATCCTCAACACTTGCAGTAAATTTACTCAAGACAACGTGACACCTTGAGTGCGACAAAAACGCCTTAGATAGACACTTTCCTAAGCTCCTCATTGGGATCAATATAAAAAATGGAATTAATACTTCCACAAAAACATGCTCTAGCAAACATGTGCTCTTGCAGGCCATTAGTCACCAACCTAATTGGAATTTGCATAGTGCATCCATCGTTGTACAAGGCCTATGTTTGTGAGTTCGTGAGAGTAGATGTCAAGATTCCCCAAGGTGTTCTTCCCTCTCTGATGTGGATTGATGGTCCATGTTGACCGATCTTTCCTTGTGAGGATTCTATCAGACCAGTGGCTGTCGTTCGGGAGCAATAGGACTTGTGTAGTGTCGTGTTTGCGTGTGTTCATCGTTTTCTTCGTGAGGTATGCGTTTGATTTTGTTACCTTCTCCCTTTCCCTCGCTTTTACCATGGATTTGACCAAGAGATCCATGAAGATAGGACCACCCTTGAGGTTAACCCTTATGACTACTACCCTGGTCCCGTCCTGCGCGAAAACCTGGGGGTGAAACGCTCTCCCATACACAGGAATCCTCCTAAGGTATGAACTTCATGGTTGCACCCCCAAAGCAGACAATGGGAACCAAGGGTATATGACGGGATTATTCAAACATAACAAGGACTAAGTATTATAGTACTACCCCCGGAAATAGGAAATGGTGGCTAAAGTTATAGTGCCATACATATGGACTGGAATCAATAAATAACCAAGTCCTAGCTCACTCCTTTGGGGAGCTCGGGGGATGCAACTGGTGGTTGACGAATGCCAAGGCCTTCTCCTCACATATCATGAGGCAAAGGTCCTCCCTGCCAAGTCCAAGGTTGTCAGGTATCGGTGGAGCGAGTGGACGCTCTAGACAGTCCAACTCAAGACCCTCGGATTCTGTAAGCTTGGCCAAGGCACTAGACAAGATCTGCATAGCCAACTTCATCGCCATGTTATGGTCATCTATGCGATCGAGACGTCTGCACATGCTAGGAGACCTTGCACCAGGACCTCGGGCATTTACAAGGACCTCGCACCTCAAGATCAAAAAGAAGTCATCAATCTCACCAAGCGGAGGTTGAGTACGAGCTACAACAACTCTGCCATAAGGAAAGCCATCTTATTGAAGGTATTGATTAGGGGCTTGTCAATGATGGGTGGACTCAATCCTATCATGGGCCATGATTCATGCCCATGGCTACCTCTAATGATCAAGAACTTGAAGGTCTGCATCTAGAAGCTCTCAACCTGACCTAATCCCAACCGATCTGGCTTGTGGGGATGCAAGATGGCTCTCTGGATATCCCGAAGACTAAGCATATGTGCAAGGGAGATCGGAGATCACAATTACATGCAAAACAAGATGAAGAACTGATGTGACTAAGAAGGACTTAGTTACCATCGATGCTTCTAAGTACCCAAAGATATTCACCTAAGAAGGACATACCATAATCGCCGACATCTTCACCATTAGCCATAGTCATAGCCCTAGATTCATCTCTCTCATAGGGTATCATTATAAACCCATTGAGATCATCTTGAAGACAAATTGTAGGATCTTTTGATCACCTTATGAATAAAGTCTGAGGGATTCCTCCCATTACATCCACATATGTTCGTCTTTGAGATCCAAACCTGCTGGCCCGAGCCGTCTACCGAACAAATAAACTCTCTTCTGTTCCTCAGAAGTGAGACTGTGTAGGGATTGTGAAAACTATCCTTTGTTAGGAATGTCATGATAGCTGAGATCCGAGGACTATATATGGTGGTTCGAGTCTTTATAGCGATGAGGAACTAGTTTGGTGATTCGTGACTCGTAGCAGTAGCATCAGCAAGTGGGGAGACAACACAGGAGAAGTTCAAAGTTCTACCTTGCAAGGTGAAAATCCAAGATCTAGCCTTAATTGGTTGTGTCTGGCAATGGCCTTGTTGAAGGCATTGTTTTGTGAGTGTGGACTTTCCCCAAGGTGAAAAACTATAATCTATGATTGGGCAACGACAGCACTTGTGCACCTATTTCCTCCTTGGTGGCGTCCCTATTATAGAAACTAGACTTTTGGTGCTGTCTCGGTGGTGTTAGTATTGCTGCTACAAACAATGGGTCATTGTAGTGGGGATTTTTATCTGTAATTCTTTTTTTTGGCTGTGTATATCCATAATATTAGTAGGGCACTGCGTTGTTGTAGAAGCTGGGTGTAATTGGTATCTTCCTGATATTAATATATACTCCTTATAGAAAAATGTTTCATAGCTCAAGTGTGAGTTCATGTATTTCAATGGAATCAACAACTGATGATAAAATTTTAAACCATAAATGTTCTTATCAAAAGAATTACAGAAAGCTCTTACAAGAGGAATTAAACTAACAACTAACTATTTGGTAACGATTTGTGCGCTAACCCGTTTGGGTTCGACCATACTGCATTATTAAGACTTTACCCATATCTTCCGTACAATGAGTAAATAATGAAGAACCACCATATTTGTGCCATAGTTGTCAAGTTGCTACCACTTTTTGGCGCGTTGACACATAAAGACCTTTTTGGGGGCAAGTCAGGGACAGAAAGCACTAATTGTGCGTTTTGTTGGCCTTAACCCATTTTATCGCATGTGGAGCCCATTGTAAGGCACAGCGTGGCATCCCCATTGATGGACGGAGGCCACAGCCATTAGGTTTGTGCCAGGAGGCGTCATTCTGGTTTAAAGAGCCTCTTCTGACCGCATCAGTCTCTGGTCGCCTCCTATCTTGGTCTAGCTTGCATGGTCCCTTCCTCTGTCTTATCGTTGCCCGTCACCACTGTTCTCCCATCGCCACGTACCGGTGGCATAGTTTCCTATGGTGATGGAGAAAATTATTCAACTGGTCTGAGCTTTGGGTCTGAGGTAAGTGTTTCATTCCTCTGTAGCTAGGGTTAGGGTTCATATAGATTTTGGGATTTCCAATTTGGGCATGGATTTTGTTTAGTTACTGTGAAAAATTCAATTGTTAGAGTCCAAATACAATGTATGACTCTGATTATAACGGATTAGGCAATTATGGAGTAAATCCAATCTATTGTAAATGCAATGTCATGGCCACCACAAATGTGGCTTTCGAGGGATGTTGGACCGATGGGAGGTTCTTGACATGTGCATGTCAGGTGTGTGCAAGTTATGAGATGTTTTTCAGACATATTAATGCAAATTTTGCTATATATTGTGCTCACAAAGTTTTGCTTTGTATGTCACTACAATTGTAGTTTGGTGAAAAATGTGACTTTGTTCATTGGGTTGATGATGTGTGGCCTGATTCACTATGCAAATCCCCTCTCAAAGCTTTGGGAGATTATTCAGAAATGAAAGATGCTAGATTTCGTGATGCATTAAACCATGTTGAAGCAAAGTACAAGTACCAGGATGAGATTTCCAAGCTCCGCACTGACCTAAGGAATGCCCATGAGCTCAAGCTTCTGGTTGAGGAAAAGCAGCTCACACTAGCTCTCAAGGACAAAGTTGAACAAGCAATGATTGAAGCAAATGTTGAGCTAGAGCAAAAGAAGACTCTGGATGAATCTACTACTAACATGCACAAATTCTTGAGGGTGAAGGCTGAGAAGGACAGGTATGAGTTCAAGGAATAAAAAGGAAGCTTGAGTTCATCATTGCAGAACTTCTCAAATAGAAGGAATGAACTAGGGCTAAACTCAGATCAAGGCTATATGTGATGACATGGATACTTGAAATAGTTGCATCATCAAGTGTTGTTATCTGTGTTTAATGAACTATTGTCTTAGTATCCGTTATTTGTGAGTTGAACAAGTAGTTAATTGTAATATTTGGATTAAGTGTTGCATTATGAATGTTTCTATCTGTGAGATGTCATGGATTAATAGTTATGTTGAATAATTAATTCTATTTGTGATATGCAATGGATTGTTGCTTATGTTGAATTATGAATGCTATTTGTGAATTATGGATTATATAATGAATGCAGTTGTTATATTAATGCACATCTTCATTATATTGAATTATGGTTTATATTATGAATGTAGTGGTTATATTAATGTACATCTTAGTCACACTGAATTATGGATTACTGTTTCATATTTTGAGATGTAATGCCTTTTGTAAGGCCATTTTTTAGCAACAAGGGGATAGATGATAAAACCAAGTCAGGTTTCAACACAAATATTTCTAGGAACCATCTGGAGAAGCAAGTATCACACACATGACAACACATATAAACAAAGTTTATTCTAGGATGAACCATCTAGAGTAGCAAGTAGCACACACATGACAGAGTTCTTACATAGTACCATACACCAGAATGACAACACAATGACAACATCAGTCCATAGACAACCACAATGACAACACCAGTTGATAGACAACCAAAATACTAGAGTTTTTAAACCAATTCACATACCATCATCTCCAAAACAGTTCACAGACCACCAGTTCCATCTAGAGGACCAACACATGCATCTCTGCCAGAACCAGCATTTTCCCAAGCTATGACATAAAACATGTATTTTGTGGAGCTCTTGGTGCAGAATCTTGTGGTATAGCTGAATCTTGTGGAGGTCTTGGTGCAGCTTGAGCTCTTGGTCCAGCTTGTGGAGCTCCTGGTGCATGTTGTGGAGGTGTGGATGTAGCTTGTGGAGGTGTGGGTGTGGAAAAATTTGGACCTACATCTGGCATTGACCTAGTTTCCTACATAGAACAAGTTAATTAATGTAAGTCCAATAAATAGGAAAATTACAGCAACAAGTATCTATATATTACATTGTGGTTATTCCTTAATAAAAGGTCTGACCTCAATGGCACAGAGCAGCTTGTGTACTTGTGCACTTGAAGATTCCAGTTGCTACATGTAATTGTAGTCATCCTAGATGTGTCCTTAGGTTTAGGCACTTGAAACATCTATTTCCTATTTTTTCCTGCCTTCTTCCTTTAAGATGATCTTTGAAAGTTGGAGGCATGATGTCTATTGTATTGGTTTTGGTACAACCATGTTGTATTAACACTGGTTGAAAGACTATCAGGTAGCTCTTCAAATAATAGCACTTCTTGAAGAAATCACTGACATAATCTTCAGGATGCTGACAGGCTTTGTATATGGCAGCTACAACATGGTTTCATGGAAATCCTGTCATTTTCCATTGTCTGCAAGAACGCCTCCTAGTGTTCATGTTAATTGAATGAGTTATTGTGCCACAATCCAACATTTGCCTTCTTGGGGATGTAGTCTCTAGAATATTTCTTTGTGAGCTCCAACTTCTCTACATAGTGGGGTGTGATTTCCAAGCTAGCCTTTCTAGCACCATCCCTATTCCCATCATGCCTAATCATTTTTTGTCATATATTCCAACAAGAATTGTCACTATAGGTTTGTTCCTAACATCCGAAATGTACTTGTTGAAAACTTCACTCAAATTGTTGTCTACCAAGTCAGTTTGACAATTTGTATCAAATGCCCACCTTGCCTAGGTATGCACGGCAATCTTTGAAAACCATATACAAGCCTTCTCACATTGCTTCTTCATATCCTCCATTCCTTGATCAAAATCATCTTTATAGTGCAGGAATAAGCAGCAGTGTCCATCACTTCTTTAGATCCTCTCCTCTAAAACCTGGTGTCTGGAAATTGGCATAGATGTGTCTAAGGTAGAATATGTGTGGACAATTTGGAAATACAGTGTTGACTTCTTTGATTGATCCTTTATGTATGCCTAACATGATGGTGTATTACCAAAATTTCCCTGTTTCACCTAATGCTTCATTTAGCTACTCAAGAAACCAGTGCCAATTCTATATATCTTATTTAGCTACCACTGCCCATGCAAGAAGATATATATTATTGTTCCCATCTCTAGCTATAGCTGCAAGAATTTGAGCTCATGTTGTTAGATTGATGAAGCAGCCATCCAAGCCAATGAATGGCCTACAAACTTTTATGAACCCCTCTCTAGCAGCATTAACATAGAAAAAGAGGTCATGTAATGTTGGGCTATAGCTGATATCAACAACATGCCCTTTCTTCATTTCATAAATTTGTTCTTCTGTAGGTCTAGTGAAAGTGGTGACAATAGACCTAGAACCAGGATTTTTGTCAATGATAGTGACGAGGGTTTAACTCATCAATGCCCATTGTTATGGACTTGGGTTTTGGAGAAGGAGGGAGTGCTGGAAGCATCAATCGGCTAGCAAACAAGCACACAAGGGGACTCGAAGATTTACCCAGGTTCAGACCTTGTAGAGGTCCCTACTCCTGCTTGTCTGCTCGTGGAATTAACAGAGGAATCAAAGATTACAATGGTGCACAGATGCAATCTGGCAAGGGTTGTGGAAAATAGGGTTGCGTGTGTCCTCCTCGCCGCCCCTCCTAGCCTTTATATAGATAGGCTAGGTCTCAGGTAGCAGGTCGAGTCGGTTACAGGTTAGGGTTTCCCTTTAAACTTTCTATCATTAGCTTCTTCTTGTTCTGGAAGCAATCGAGAGTCCATAGGTTACTCGAGTTCTTCATTTGGGCCTTGGCGACACCATGGTCTTCCCTGTATTCAGGCCGTATATACCAAGTTCGAGTACCTGTAGGGTATCCCCATGTTAGTAGCCCCCGAGTGTCTAGTGGAATCGCAGATTCGACTGGGGACTTTATGAAGCCTTTCGAGTGCATGACTGAGTATGTTTTTTCGACTTCTCTGTTTGTGTCATACGGATTGTCGATGTGCGTGCCTGATTTAACCGATGTATCGGTATCAGTTAACTACCTTAGGGTAAAACAACGCAATCTACTCGAACTCGAGTCCCCGGACTCGAATTCGGAAAAGTGCTGGCGTAATTCGACTCAAGCCGCGGAGGTCTTACACGAGTCAAATTCCAGTATATGGGTGTGAGCACTCAACGCGTCCGTCAAGGCGTGTTCATCGTACCTGTAGGCACGGATATATTTCTGGTAGTGCGCAGCGAATGCGTTGCCAGGCCTTATTCAGGTCTTATCTTCATGCTGCAAGCGCGGCATCCGAAATTTATCATCACGGAGATGATTCGGGTGACCCAGGAGACGCAATCTCTTTGTAGGGAAAAATAATGAGGCGGTGTCGCCATAAGCTTCGAGTGTGGATGTTATCGACACACAGTATGATGTACAAATAATCATAGGGTGCGCGACCAGCGGTCTCTGTGGGAGTAGGCCCCGAGTGCCTGGTTGAGTCGAAGACTCAGGCAGGGACTAAAGAACTTTCCCGACTACTGTCGTCTTTCGTTTGTTTGTTTCAGTCGAATTTATTTTCGGTGCTCCCTATGGGAGTAACCCATGTCCATAATCGAATCGCGGATTCGAGTGATTGGGTATGCTTTGAATGTCCATGTTCCTACAGAAGAGAAAAAGAAAAAATCGTAGGGTGCGCGACCAGAGCTCCCTATGGGAGTAGCCCCCGAGTGTTTGGTGGATTCAAAGACTCGAGCAAGGACTAAAGTAATCAAAGTCTTATGCTGCTCAATTTTGGATGACATCAGTGTTGATGATGCGATGATCTCAGTTGCCCGCGTGAGCGGGTTTGACGGGACGTGACGAGCCGTGGGTCCCATTTTCTGACTCTGACTTGACCAGGCGTGCGTAATCTTTGTTTTAACTGCGCCTCCTCGATTTCCACGCGTAATGGGGGTAGTGGGGGACGGTTCGCGCTTCGGGTCCTCCACGTGTCGATCATGATGGACGCCACGCGTTTGATAGGGTTTTTGCTGGCCGTTGGATTACATCTTCTAGGGGGTTAGCAGTGCTGCGACGGTAATTTTTCCCATCTGCTCTTTTTCTGCCTTTGCCTCCGTTGCCATTGCTGTTGCTCCTCTGCTTCCTAGAGTTCATCTTCCTCGTGACACTGGACCATCTCCGCGTATTCCCTAGTTACTTCCTCCGGTCGCATCGCCACCGTAAGATGGGGAAGAAGAAAGGAGGTGCCGCGGCTGAATCCGCCGCCGCCACTATCGTCGCCGGGAAGAAGAAGGGCGGCTCCGCCGTTGCGGGCACCAGCACTATCGTCGCCGGGAAGAAGAAGGGTGCGGGCACTCGCTTCACCAATGGCGCGTGGCGCGCGTCCGTGATCAAGTCCTCTGAAGTCCGCCTCCTGCACCAAGACGGAGTTCTGTCTCCCGCGGTCGCTGACTCGCGAGTCCCAGGTGGTGAGGTAACCCCTTGTCCTCCTGCCGGTTTTCGAGCGATGTTCCTAGCGTTCATCATCTGCGGTCTCTCGCTGCCCCTGCATCCTTTCTTCAGGGGCCTTCTTTGTTTCTATGGGCTCCAGCTGCACCAGCTATCCCCCAACTCCATCCTCCATGTAGCTTGCTACATTACACTTTGCGAGTGCTGGCTCAGAATCGAGCCAACTTTGGTCTCTTTAAACGTATCTTCAAGCTGAAGCGCCACTCGGCATCTGGCTCCGTAGTCTACAATGTAGGAGGCTGCAGTATCCACGTCGACTCCTCCGTCACGTAATTTGTCATCAAACTCATGGCGTTCGTCCAAGGGTGGAGGGACAAGTGGTTCTACATCCATGACCAGAAGGCCGACAGAGACCACTTTGGACTCACGCATTTCGATCCCGCGACGCCATGCAAGAGGAGGCGCTCCTGGAAGAACGTAGTGATGCCCGACGAGTCCGCGGAGACAGATGTGATGTACGAGCGCGTCTGCGACCTCGAGATTCGCATGGGTAATGAAGAGGGAGGATGCACCGTTGCGTCCAGCCCCTGCAGGCTAGAGTCCACCCTATGTTCCAGTGGGTTGGCGCGGATGATGCCACTCGCGTATCTGACGATGGCATTTCCACGAGTGAAGTAGATAAGAGGGTGCGACTGCTCACCAAGTACACCGCCAAGGATGTGCTCCCCAGTGAACCAGTCGTACCTCCATTCGATGCTACTAATTCTCCTCTAGAGGTACAGTTGTGCTACGAACTAGCTTTGTTTGTCGAATGCTTCTTTTTCCTTGACTTGTGCTGACTTGTTTCCCGTATGCAGGATTGGAGAGTGTCACCCTGTATGCCCCCTCTTCCTGAGGGGGTTATTCCTCGTGAAGCCTTGGAAGAGGACGAGTCGGAGTCGACCGTCCCATCTGATATGGAGGAGGAAGCCCCCGAGTCGAGCAGTCCGGACACTCGCAAGCATTCGCGCAGCAAGGATTCGGATGCATCATCTCCTTCGACTCCGGAAGGCGCAGCTATTGGTGCAGAGTCGCTGATACCTGCCGTTCATGTGAGTGCTGTGGTGCCGTCTTCCCGCAAGAAGATGCGGCTGCCGAAGGAGGAGGAGTCGGAGTCGGGGGACCAAACCTTCAATTTTGACAAGTTTGATTGGTAAGTATACGAGTCTTCTTTTTGGTTCTTCTTTGGAGTTGCATTCTCTTGATGTTGGTTTTGTCCTGCAGTCAGCCGGCGTTGTCATCTTCTAGCGACGTCCAATTTTTGAAAGAATCTGGAGTCGCGACCTCCAAGGCCAAGAAAGCGGCTGAGCGGACTCCTTCTCCTCCATTGGTGGCCCACTCCGGGCACAATTCATCAAGTTCTCCACACGATGTGCAGCATCAGATGGTTGTCCGGACGACTGCGCTTCAATCAACTTCGGAGTCACTGGAGGATCATGTATGTGTAATGTTGCTTCGTCTGATTTTTGCAGTCGAATGTATCATCCATATCATCTGCTGATCCTTTGCTGTTTCTTCTGTTGCAGCTTATTGTGAAGGAAGTTGCTCGCTTGGCGGAGCAGGTGCTTGTGATGGGTCGCCAGCATGCAATGCTGGACAATCGCCATCGCGTGGTTGAAAGTTAGTGTTTTTTGCTTCTTCTTCTTCATCCTTGTGTTATATTCGACTGACGGTCTATCTTTGTTTGTTTCACAGCTAAGCATAATTCACTCCTTCACGACGCCGCTTAAACTGGCGAACGCGTCATGATCAGGCTCAACTATCTCGAGTGGGCCCGCTATCGAGAAGCCCTACGAGGCCACCCTCTGCCTTTCGGCTCCCCGCAAGAACTATTGATGGGCTGCCATTGGCTCCTGAAAGAGGAATACAAACGCCAACTGCAAACAATCGCGCAACTCGCGCAACTAAAAAGGCGGCAGATGAGTCGAGCCTCCGACGAGCTGGCTCTCCTCCCACGGAGGTTCCTCCTCCAAGTGCAACGAGTACATCGCTAACAAGAGGCGATCTCGACTAGCCCACCTCACTGAACAAGAGCGTGTAGAAGCTGCAAAGGTCCTCGACTTCGGCTCCATGACGGTGGATACGCGTGGTAACGTGCTTCCAAAAACGCCACAAGCTGCGGTAATGGTGGCCACCATGTACCTCCTCAATAACCAGCCGCCAACTGGAGATCCTCGAGCTGCCATGCACCGATCTACGATCGCAGGTTTGGGGTTAATCGAGGCCGCCCTCGACAAAGAGCCGACACCAGAGCTGAAGAAAGGCAAGGCTCTGGCAAAATGCGGCTCCTAGCCCTCATCCAGCGACGACAGTCACGATCTGTCTTGACGCCGCTGCTCATGGCGACACGACTACGACGCGCGTGATGACATCACACAGCGCAAGATAAACAAGTCAAGGGCACGACGTGCCCGACCGACTGACTCAGAAGCTGAAGATGTGGAGCTCTGTGGCGCTAGATGCTTCAGCAGGGCCATCGGGCAAAAGCGAATGCCCAAGGGGTTTAAGCTCCCATCAGAGAACCCAAAGTTTGACGGTTTGCAGGACCCGAAATTTTCGTTAGAGGACCATATCTCCTCTGTCAGGCTCCACGGGGAGAGTCGAAGCACGGCCATGCAATGCCTGCAGCTACAGCTACAGGGTGCCGCCCGGGCATGGCTCAACAACCTCCCACGCGGATCCATTTGCAGTTGGGAAGAGCTGGTCTATAGCTTTGTGCACAACTTCAAGGGCACCTACAAAAGGCCCACGTCAATCAAAGAGCTGAGGTGCTGCCAGCAAAAGTCGGGTGAATCGCTACGCTCGTACATCCAGAGGTGGTCCATCATCAAGAACTCCGTAGAAAATATCTCGGAGGATTGCGCAATCGACGCATTCAACGACAGTGTTCGCCGCATAGAGCTCAGGGAGGAGCTGGGCCGCTCGAAGCCCAAAACCATTGACCACCTGATAGAAATCACGAATCGGTGGGCAGATGGAGAAGATTCGGTGAAAAATCGTGTTCACTCCAATGATGAAGCAGAACTCGAGCGCAGACGCAATCACCGAAGCAAACATTGAATGCGCATCTACGATGACCGCGATGACGTCAACATGGTCGTAGCCGGCTACGCCGACAGACACGACGACAACCGCAATAGTGGCTACCGTAGCGGTGGACACCGCGACTCCGGGAAAACCATGCAAGTATGGCAGCGTCGCACTCGTGACGAGGCACCCGCAACATCCATTGAGGATAAGCTGTCCGGGCCATGCACGGTGCACTTCTACATCGACAAGCATGACGGCAAAAAGAAATCAATGGACCTCCTCAAAGACTACCGCGAGTTCCTCAAACTTCATGAGGGTCTGGCTCGGATGAATCGCAATGCAGTCAACAGGGGCTACGGAGCCACCCTAGGCGCTGTGGCACATGGAGCTCCTCCACCACCACCCGGACCACCGACAAACGCAGCTGCGCCGGACCAGCACCACGGAGGCGAGCCATACCCACGGGCCATGGGTACCATGATGATCCAAAAGGGCCGCCCCGCTAATCGGGTGCAAAAGGCCATCACTCGCCAAGTGAATCTGACGACAAACTCACCACCCTCCACCACTGAGTACCTCAGTGGAAGCGACTCCTGCATCACCTTCGACAAGCGCGACCACCCGCGCCAAGTACCTCGTCCAGGCCATTGTTCCCTTGTACTCGAGGCACAGATTGGAGGCTTCGACATGAGTCGCGTTTTCATGGATGGTGGAAGCAGCATCAACCTTATGTTCGCGAGTACCTTGCGAGAAATGAAGATCCCTCTGACCTGCCTAGAGGCCTCGGACACAACATTCCACGGCATCGTCCCAGGCAAGGGCGTATATCCCCTTGGCAAAATCAACCTCGACGTCATCTTCGGCATGCCGAAAAACTTTCAACGCGAGCGCATCGACTTTGAAGTCGTCGACTGGCCCTCACAGTGCCACTGCATCCTCGGACGTGTCGCGTTCGCTAGGTTCATGGCAGTGCCACACTACGCCTATCTGCAGATGAAAATGCCAGGCCCTAACGGTGTCATCACAATCAACGGGAGCTTCGAAAGGTCCGACTGTTGTGACAGGGAATTCAATAGAATTTCCCAGTCCTTCGGCATGTAGGAGGAACTCCCAAGACTAAAGGAGTCAACATACAACAGTCTGCCTCCCCTGAGCCGGCCAAGTTCACCCGACATGTCCTTCGATTCATAGGTGCACACAAAGAAAGTTCAGGTCCACCCATCGGATCCAGCCAAGACGGCCCTCATCGCCAACAACTTGAGTCCCGCATAGGAACTCACGCTTGTCGAATTCCTCCATGAGCACTGGGAAATCTTCGCCTGGTGTCCAGCGGAAATGCCAGGAGTTCCCGGGGAATTCGCCGAGCACGCACTCAATGTCAACCCAGACGCAAGGCCAGTCAAACAAACAATTCAGCGACTGTCTGAGCCAAGAGCAAAAGCAGTCGGAATGGAGATCAGCAGACTCCTCGATGCAAAATTCATACGCGAGATCAAGGAAAGTACTTGGCTCGCCAACACGGTGCTAGTACCAAAAAAGGACACGGATATCCTACGGATGTGCGTGGATTTCACCTCTCTGAATAAGCAATGCCCGAAGGACCACTTCCCGCTGCCACGAATCGACCAGATCATCGACTCCACCACGGGATGTGAGCGCCTCTGCTTCCTCGATGCTTACTCAGGCTACAATCAGATTCGAATGAAGGAGGAGGATCAAGAGAAAACGGCGTTTACAATGCCTTTTGGTGTGTTCTGCTATAACACAATGCCCTTCGGGCTAAAAAAACGCAGGAGCCACCTACCAGTGGTGCATGCAGGCTTGCCTCAAGAACCAACTTGGTCGCAACATCCAAGTCTATGTTGACGACATCGTAATGAAGATCAAAGAGGAAGCTTCATTATTCGACGATTTACGCGAAACCTTCGCCAACCTCGACCACTACCGGATCAAGCTCAATCCGGACAAGTGCGCCTTCGGCGTACCATCTAGGCAACTACTCGGATACCTCATCTCCGCGAGAGGGATCGAGGCGAACCCGAAGAAAATAAAAGCCATACTGGCCATGGAGAAGCCGAAGAACATAAGAGGTGTCCAGCAGCTAGCTGGGCGAATCACGGCGCTCAGTTGATTCATCAGTCGAATGGGCGAAAAGGCACTACCCTTCTACCAACTTCTCCGCAAAACTGACAAGTTCGAGTGGACCAACGAGGCACAGGAAGCATTCGAAGACCTCAAGCGCCTACTGTCCACCTCGCTAGTACTGGTGACCCCACGCGAAAGGGCACCACTGTTGCTATACATCTCCGCCGCTAACCAGATGGTCAGCACGGTGCTCGTGGTAGAACGAGCCGAGGAAAACAAGGTCCACGGGGTACAGCGCCTAGTCTACTACCTCAGCGAGGTACTCATGCCAACAAAGAAGCGGTACCCGCACTACCAGAAGCTGGCATATGGCATCTTCATGACAACCTGGTGACTGCGCCACTACTTCCAGGAACACCCAACCGTGGTAGTCAACGACGCCCCGCTTGGACATATCCTCAATAATCCCGACGCTACCGGACGAGTCACACTTTGGGGGATCGAACTGTCTCCATGAGACATTACATATGAAAAACGCGATGCAATCAAGTCGCAAGTTCTCCCTGACTTCCTCGTGCACTGGATGGAGAACCAGCTCCCTGAAAAACCAGATATGTCCTACCTCTAGACAATGCACTTCGACGGATCCAAGCGAAATGATGGAGTTGGCGCAGGTGTCATACTAACATCTCCCCAGGGAGACAAGCTGAAATATATTTTGCGAATGTAGTTCACCGCCTCCAACAATGAAGCTTAATACGAGGCCCTGCTACATGGGATGAGAATGGCAAAAGCCTGCAGCGCCAAGAGGCTCATAATATACGGCGACTCCAAGCTGGTCGTCAACCAGACAATGCACGAGTGCGACGCACTGAACGACAATATGATCGCCTACCACAACCTCTACGACACACTCGAAGGGGACTTCGACGGTTGTGAGTTGCGGCACATAGGCCGCGAAAGCAATGAAGAGGCGGACGCCCTCACCAACATTGGCTCTACCTACGCCTCCATACCACCTGGGGTATTTCTCGAGCGCATTTGCGAACGCTCCATCAAGCCAAAGGGCATCGCTCCACCACAGCAGAAGGCTATGCCCCAAGTCCTTCGTCGAAGGAGACCTGGTCCTGCGACTGAAACAGCAAGGGCATCTCAAGCTCGAGTCCCCCTAGGAGGGACCATACGTGATTACAGAAGTAATCCCAGGTGGCACCTATCGCCTTAAAGATTTCGAGACAGGAGTCGCATACTCCAACCCCTGGAACGTCGCGCAGCTGTGGCACTTCTACCCTTAGTCGTCTTTTATTTTTTACATTGCAAATAAGGCTAATCATCCAAGGCTACTTAGCCACAAATTGTACCCCGTACTATCCTGCGAATAAATAAAGCTAAGTGCCCCAAAACTCTGTGTTCTTTTATTTTTTGCAAATTATCCACTCGGGGGCTGCGCCACCCTATACACATCTGTTCTACAAACCAACACGATATTCTGAGTACCTTACGCACTAATCGAACCTTTGATAAACACCAAGCCAGTTGCAATGCACCTGACAGGTTGGCAAGGTGCTGAGATAAACACAAGTCAGGCTAACGAAAAGGAATCGCATAGTGCAACGTACTCGCAAAAAATACACGCTAACAAGCTCTTTATATACATCAATGTCAATCAATTATACACAGCATATATATATATATGAACTTTACAACACTGGTGCAACTATGTGCAGGATACAATCTAAACTACTATTGCAACAAAGGAACGTTTGTCTGCTCCTCGAAGAAGTCAACGATTTCCTCCGCTGGGCGATCCACCGCTTGGTAGTGAGGAACCATGTTCGAGGTCGAACATGCTGGCGGCGCTGGTGGTCCGGCAGCAACCGCTACAACATCCACATCAGGCCTGTGCAGTCGCACCAGTGACAGAGTAGCCTTGGCACCAGCCACTAATTATTGCCATACACACTTGCGGACTGCACTCAAGTCTTGAAATTTGGCAAGAAGGGCCAGCATGCGCGATGGAACGACGTCCAGCGGGAACATCGTCTGATAAATATTCCTCAAGCACGACTGCG
This sequence comes from Avena insularis, assembly GCA_023614405.1. Classification (NCBI taxonomy): domain Eukaryota; kingdom Viridiplantae; phylum Streptophyta; class Magnoliopsida; order Poales; family Poaceae; genus Avena; species Avena insularis. The sequence continues at coordinate 235,602,329 of CM042688.1, read as the reverse complement.
ACTTCTTCAGGAAGTGAAGCACTCGCGAAGCACGATCCTACAGGGTCGCAAGTGCGAATGCACGATTATGATCCACCCAGAAGTACCCAATCGCCTGAAGCTGCTCTTGGGTCAGATCATTCATGCGAATGGCAATCCTGACCTTCTCATCTTGCGGATGGCGTGCACTGACAACTATACCAAGCAAAGGCAAAAGTATGAAGACAACGAGCTACTGGGAGTGACTACAAGAAAAGATAAGGAAGAAGAAAGCTAACACTTGAATTGGTCGCCTAGCTGCGTCACCTCCCCTAGCAGATATTGATATCAGGCGACTGCCTTCTCCGCCCTCGACTTCCATACATCCGCGTTACCATGGAGCACAGGCAGTTCGTGCTCCAACTGCTTCACGCGGTCACGGAGTCACGAGAGAAGAGACAACTCATCCACCCTTGAGCGCGACTGCGCCAAAGTATCATTAGTGGATGGCATATTCCGAGGTTCACTCGAAGGACCACTCGATGTGCCCTATCACAAGCCAAGCAAGAGATAATAAGAATACTAAGGCGATGCATGGACAAAAGACTCGAGTGCATTCAAGCATAATAAAGTATCAATAGATACACTCACCAAAGGCATGTTCCAGACAAAAGAGACGGGCTATTTAACTATTATAGACATGACTACTGAGGAGCAACTGGCTTCTTTGACTTAGACTTCGGTTTTGGGGGTCTCATCGAGTCTGTGGCAGTATCATATGCCACAGACTTCCCGCCGGCCCCTGACGCCATAGCCTTCATCGCCTTCTTGGCTCGCTGCAGTTCCTCAGAGTACTTTGCAACTGTGTTGATTAGCTGCGGCCCGTACTTGCCACAGGCAGCTGTGAAAGGAGCAAAGACTACCTGTTGGCCATCCGTGCTGACAGGCATTGCCTTGGAGACCGCATCAGGATCAACCTCGACTCCATGGGCTTGAACCATCACAAGTGACATCAAAGCGCCAGCCGCACGGAATAAGTTCTTGAAGCCTACAGGAATGCCTCCAGCAAGGGACTCCACCAGATCATCTACATTTTCGATTAACTCAGCCTTGGGCGCCAGCTCCTCATGGAGGCGACTGAGCACACCCTTGGCCTTGGTGAGCGTCCCCTGAACGGCAGCACTGCAATCTTCGACTGCCAGTGGTAATGTCTAACCTGCTAAAGATAGAAAGTTTAAAGGCAGAGGGTGGCCTCGTAGGGCTTCTCGGCAGCAGGCCCACTCGAGATCGTTGAGCCTGATCACGACGCGTTTGCCAATTTGCTCATTCACCATGGTGGGGAGTTCGGCTGCCCCTCCGTTGTTGACGGGGGCACCGTTAGTGGGGCCACTGTTGGGTGGTCCGCCATTAGGTATGCCACCGTTTGGCGGGTCGGTTCCATTGTCACTGTTTCCCGTGCTGTCGCGATTGGCGGAGGAGTCGCCCGCGTTGATGATGGTGCACATGAAGTGGTTGGGGAAGCTACTTCTCCCACAACTTTCAGATCCGGAACCGTAGGCTCCATCTTCAGTTACTAGATCGCCCAGATCGGATTCGCGACTGTTGTCGCTATCCGTATTCTCGACTATTGTCGATGCATTGAGTTCACTGAGGGTACCGATCGGCGGAGGGAACCACGATGCTGCAGCAATCGATGGTGTTGTCGGCTGGTTAGGCATGCGAAGCGTGCCCATCTGACCAACTTGGAAGCGGAAGCTCCCGATCGCCAGGCTAATTCCATCGCCCACGGACTCGAAAGCCAGGCGAGTGGCCGGCATGTGGACGGCAAAGTCGAACGCGCTGAAGAGCTAGAGAATCTCCGTTGTTGTGGAGTTGTAGATCGCAGTTGATGGGGCCGAAGAAGCCGCAACATCAGCACTCCCACTTCCCATAGACGGCGCCAATTGACGAGGGTTTAACTCATCAATGCCCATTGTTATGGACTTGGGTTTTGGAGAAGGAGGGAGCACTGGAAGCATCAATCAGCTAGCAAACAAGCACACAAGGGGACTCGAAGATTTACCCAGGTTCAGGCCTCGTAGAGGTCCCTACTCCTGCTTTTCTGCTCGTGGAATTAACAGAGGAATCGAAGATTACAATGGTGCGCAGATGCAATCTGGCAAGGGTTGTGGAAACTAGGGTTACGTGTGTCCTCTTCGCCGCCCCCTCCTAGCCTTTATATAGATAGGCTAGGTCTCTGCAGTGGTCAGTCGATTCTGTGTTAGGGTTTCCCTTTAAACTTTCTATCTTTAGCTTCTTCTTGTTCCGCAAGCAATCGAGAGTCCATAGGTTACTTGAGTTCTTCATTTGGGCCTTGGTGACACCATGGGCTTCCACTGTATTCAGGCCATATATACCAAGCTCGAGTACTTGTAGGGTATCCCCATGTCAGATAGTCTACAAGTAATCTCTGATCCTATAGTACTGCTTCTTATGATCTCCCAACACTATCTTCCTATCTTTAGTCCTATCCCTATAGGCCATCCTCTTGGGCACATCCACCCCAAAATCCTTTTTAGCTTTATCTTGCAATGAGCAGATGCCAGTGGTAATGTCTAACCTGAACTTGTCCACATAAGTAGTGCTCAGCCACTTGTAATTAACCCTGCTGTTTGCAGGATTAGTTGGACGGGTGTGTTCCAATTGCATTTTCTTAATGCAAAAAAGTTTTCATATGCTTTATTTTAGATGTTGTCATGTAAAAGTCACAACCAAACTTATCCTTCTGAGTGCACCAAACAATAATCCTATCAGGTGTGTTCGTATGAAAATGGAAATTCCTAACCTACACTATGTGAAGTCCGGACAATGCTTCTCTGAATTGGTAAACATCTCTGAAACATAGTGACAACATGAATTGTTGCTCTACATTTTCCCTTATTTCATCATACCAAACCCTCTACTTTGGATTCTTTGCTCTGCTCTTTCTTCCTTTAGGCTGTACAAATAGCACTGGCTCATAATCATCATCATCTTTAGGTTTCAGAAAACCTTGATCTTCCTCATCATCAAAAGGAACCCACTGTGGCATTTTATCCTTAACAACCTAAGAGTGTGATCTCTTAGTTGGTCCTGGCGTCTTCACTATCTTCTTCATAGGCTTTGGTGTTGCTATCTACTCTGGTTACTCTTGCGTGTTAAAGATGTCCTCTATGTCTTTCTCACCCTCATAGTGTAATAGTGCATCTTGCTCCTCCTGATCTCTGCAATTTCCTTGTATAATTCCTCTTCCTCTATTATTCTCCTTTCATCTGCTTCTTCTGGGTTATATTGGCATGGATAAGCCCAATTTTCATCAAAAGAAACCTCTTCTGCTATATTAGATGGTTTCTCCTCTACCTATTTGTTGTCATAGCACACAGTATCTTGTGTCAGCAACTGCACTAGAATGTGCTCATCTATTTATGTTTACACATTCTGGTAGTACACAATGTCTTGAGTGTGCATCTGGTATGGGATAGGATCTTCATCCTCTGTGTCAATATCAATATGGACTGCACATTTCCTATTCATTGGGAATGGCACAATTGCTTGAGTTATATTGTCCCTCATCACTGTCAACACCAATTTTCTAGATAAATCATACTTCATACCATTTCTTCAACCTTCAAGTTGCTATCTACAAGTGCTAGCCCATTTAGTCCCTCACCTTCATGCTTAACATAGTACAGTGAATCAATAATTCCATATCCCTCTGACTCCATGATGGACAACAAATTAAGATATCTAATGTTTTCTCGGGACATTTTTTTGCACAAACTTTGTTCCATCAAACTGAAAATAAAGGTCCCACACTTCTGATGTGGCCTAAAATTCAAAAAAAAGAACAAGAATTTCAACCTGCATTCTAACTGTTTGACAAAACCCTACATATTTCAATCCCCAAATTCAGAGAGAGGACAAAATTTTCTTACCCATCTTCGGAGACATAGTGGCTCACGGGGTCCTCGCTAGATGTCTTTCTTGTCGACATCCACGCCTTATATAGATTCAAGCCACGTCGGCCAGCCAACCGCATCGGCAGTTTCTCTATAGCCCATTATGGATCCAAGCCACCGTGACGCCCTTCTCCATCACCCTCCTCGCTGCCGTACAGCCTTGCACGAATGCATTGGTCATCACCTCCACTGCCTTGCCCATCGTCATTGTCGCATAACTAGCGACGTGACGTGTCGCCACCACCTCTAGTCGCCATGTTCTTTTCTAGAGCAGGAGAAGGGAGGGAGTGAGGAGAGTGGACTCATTACCGTGGACCTAACGATCGTCGCCCCCATCTGAAAGAACATTTCATGATCTCTAGTGTTATGTGTGTTAGATAAAAATACCATGGATCATCTCATGTGTGCTAAGTGTTGTAGATAATTGTTCATATGAAAAGCAGCCAAAATCAGCTGTTGGGGGCGGATTATCCGCCCCTGCCAAGGTCCGGATAATCCGGCCTAGCCCAATCGACAAACGCGGGCAAGGGGCATCATGCAGTGAGGAGGGTGGACTATCTCTCGAATTGTTTGGCCAGGGCCGGAAGTTTTGCCCAGGTCGGATAATCCGCCCCCAAAGGGGGCAAAATAATCCGCCCCCCGAGAAGGTTTGCCAAGGCTGGCCAGGCGCGTCATGCAGTAGGGGGAATATCCCTCGGATTGTCCGGCCAGGGCCGAAGGTTTTGCCCTGGCCGGATAATCTGTCCCCAAAGGGGGGTCGGATAATCCGCCCCTAGGAAAGTTTGCAAAGGGATCCAAGGCACATCGTGCAGTATAGGGGGTGGATTTCCCCTGAAAAATCTGTTTCTGGGGCGGAGGATTGCCCCAGCCGGATAATCCGGCCCCCACTTGGGCCGGATAATCCGGCCCCCGACTTCTTCAATGGACAAGTTTGGATAGGGGTATAAACTCCCTAATCACTCCTCCTGTCAGATCTCTCAGTTCATTTGAAAAAGTACTGGCATGTTCTTAAAACTCCTAATCGAGATCTCTCACTTCAACCACCTGAAGGCTCCGGTCTTTGGGGAATCGAAGGAGGAGACTTCAATCATCGACATCACAAATCAAGTGCATCACTCCCCCTCCATTCACTTAGAGGATTCTTGATCTAGTATTACTTGCTGATATCTAGATCTTGTGTTTTGGTTTTGATAATATTTGTTCTTGTTGTAGCTTGTTGTCATTACGGGAGCCTCCAATTCGGTTGTGGATGTGTGCCCTGCTAGTTGTGTAAAGGCACTGGTTGCCACCTCGAAGGGTACTTGACATGGGTATACCCTACAGGTAATTGAGTTTGGCATATACGGTCCAGAACGATAGGAGCCCACGGTGTTGCCAAGGCCCAATTAAGGATTCGGGTGACTCATGGAGACTCTGATTGCTTGCAGTGCAAGATGAAGCTTAAGATAGAAAGTTCAAAGGGACAAACCCTAATCTATAACCGACTCGACCTGCTACCCGAGACCTAGCCTATCTATATAAAGGATGGGAGGGGCGGCGAGGAGGACAATCACAACCCTAGTTTCCACAACCATCGCCAGATTGCATCTGCGCACCCCTGTAACTTTCGACTCCCTTGATAATTCCAAGAGCAGACAAGCAGGAGTAGGGACCTCTACGAGGCCTGAACCTGGGTAAACCTTGCGTCCATGTGTGCTTGTTTGCTAGCCGATTGATGACTCTAGTGCTCCCTCCTTCTCCAAAACCCAAGTCCATAACAATGGGCATTGACGAGTTAGACCCTCGTCAATTGACGCTGTCTGTGGGAACTGGGAGTGTTGATGTCGTGGCTTTTTCGGCCCCATCAACCGCGATCTACAACTCCGCAACAGCGGAGATTCGCCAGCTCTTCAGCGCTTTTGACTTCACCGTCCACACACCGGCCACTCGCCTGGCTTTTGAGTCTGTGGGTGATGGGATCGGACTAGCGATCAGGAGTTTCCGCTTCTAGGTCGGTCAACTGGGCACGCTTCGCCTGCCCGACCAGCCGACGACACCCATGATTGCTCCAGCATTGTGGTTCCTGCCACCAATCGGCACCCTCAACAATTTCAACGCCCCGGCAATAGCTGGGAGCATGGACAGCGATAGTAGTCGTGGATCCGATCTGGGTGGCCTGGCCACAGAATATGGAGCCTACGTCTCCGGATCTGAAAGTTGTGGGAGCAACAGCTTCCCCAATCACTTCATGTGCAATGTCATCAACGCAGGCGACACCAGCGTCAATCGCCAAAATGCCGATGCTGGCACTATACCGGCCAACGGCGGTATACCAGTCGCAAACGGTGGCCCCACCAATGGTGCGCCCACCAATAACGGGGCAGGAGGAGAACCGCACCTCACGGCGAATGAGAATACCGGAGAGCGCATGCTGATCAGGCTCAACGACAACAAGTGGGCCCGCTATCGAGAAGCTCTACGGGGCAACCCTCTACCCCTGACTCATCGCAGAACATGCTGATGGGCTACCATTGGCTGCTGAAGGAAGAATTCAAACGCCAGCAGCAGGTAATTGTGCAACTCGAGGCACGTAGAAAGGCGGCAGATGAGTCGAGCCTTCGGTGAGCTCAGCTCTCCTCCCATGGAGGATCCTCCTCCAAAGGCAATGAGTACCTGGCCAACAAAAGACGATCTCGACTGGCCCACCTCACCGACCAGGAGCACGTAGAAGCCGCGAAAGTCCTCGACTTCAGCTCTATGATGGTGGATACGCAGGGAAACGTGCTCCTGAAGACACCGCAAGCAGCAGTGACAGCAGCTACCATGTACCTCCTCAATAATCAGCCACCGGCTAGAGATCCGCGAGTTGCCATGCACCAATCTACGATAGCAGGACTGGGCTAAACGAGGCCGCCCTCGACAAAGAGCCAACACCAGAGCCGAAGAAAAGCAAGACTTTGGCCAAACGCTACTCCTCGCCATCGTCCAGCGATGATAGCCACGACCTATCTCGACATCATCGCTCACGACGGCACGATCATGACTACGACGCGCGTGATGACATCACGCAGTGCAAAGTCGACAAAATGCGCGCAAGACGTGCCCGTTCGACTGACTCGGAGGATGACTAAGTGGAGCTCTGGGGTGCTAGATACTTCAGCAGGGCCATCAGGCAGAAGCGAATGCCTAAAGGGTTCAAACTCCCATCGGAGAACCCGAAATTTGATGGCCTACATGACCCAAAGATTTGGCTGGAGGATCACATCTCCTCCGTCAGGCTACATGGCGGGAGTCGAAGCATGGCCATGCAATGCCTGCAGCTACAACTGCAGGGCGCCGCTCGCGCATGGCTCAATAATCTCCCGCGCGGATCCATTCGCAGCTGGGAAGAGCTAGTCTACAGCTTCGTGCACAACTTCAAGGGCACTTACAAAAGGCCCGCATCAATCCAAGAGCTGAGAGGCTGCCACCAGAGATCTGGTGAGTCGCTACGCTCGTATATCCAGAGATGGTCTATCATCAAGAACTCCATAGAAGACATCTCCGAGGATCGCGCAATCGACGCGTTCAACAGCGGCGTGCGCCGCAGAGAGCTCAGGGAGGAGCTGGGCCACTCGAAGCCCAAAACAATCGACCACCTGATGGAAATCGCGAATCGGTGGGCCGATGTAGAGGACTCGGTGAAAAACCATGCCTACTCTAACGATGACGAGGACCTCGGGTGCAGACGCGACCACCAAGGGAAACATCGAATGCGTGGATACGAGGACCGCGATGAAGTCGACATGGTCGCAGCTAGCTACGCCCACAAACGCGACGACAACCGCAACAACGACTATCGTAGCAGTGGATACCGCGACGCTGGGAAGACCACGCAAGTGTGGCAATGCCGCATTCGCGAAGAGGCACCCGCAACATCCATCCAGGACAAACTGTCCGGACCATGCAACGTGCACTTCTACATTGACAAGCACGACGGCAAGAAAAAGTCCATCCACCTTCTAAAGGATTGCCGCGAGTTCCTCCACCACCACCCGGACCAGATGAATCGTGACGCAATCAACCAGGCTATGGAGCTGCCCCAGGCACTATGGCACATGGAGCTCCTCCACCACCACCCGGACCACCACCACCTGCAGCTGCACCAGCCCACAACCATGGAGGCGAGGCATACCCCCGACCACTGGGAAACATGGGGATGATCCAAAAGGGTCGCCCCTCAAATCGAACACAGAAGGCAATCACTCGCCAAGTCAACCTGGCGATAAACTCTCCGCCATCCACCACTGAGTACCTCAGTGGAAGCGAGTCATGCATCACCTTCGACAAAAGTGACCACCCGCGTCAAGTACCTCGCTCGGGCCATTGTGCCCTGGTACTCAAGGTGCAGATCGGAGGGTTCGAGATGAGTCGCGTCTTCATGGACGGCGGAAGCGGCATTATCGTCATGTTCGCGAGTACCTTGCGAGCAATGCGGATCCCCCTGACATGTCTGGAAGTCTCAGATACGACGTTCCACGGCATCATCCCAGGGAAGGGAGTGTACCCCTGGGCAAGATCAACCTCGGCGTCATCTTCGGCATGCCGCAAAATTTTCGGCGAGAGCGCATCGACTTTTAAGTTGTCGATTAGCCCTCATAGTACCACTGCATCCTTAGACGTGACGTGTCCGTGAGGTTCATGGCGGTACCACACTACGCCTATCTACAGATGAAGATGCCAGGACCAAACGGCATCATCACAATCAACGGAAGCTTCGAGAGGTCTGATAGCTACGACAAGAAATTCAACAAAATCACCTAGTCCTTTGGCATGCAAGAGGAACTCGGAAAACTAAAGGAGTCGACAGACAACAGTCTGCCTCCCCTGAGCAGGCCAAGTTCACCCGACCTGTCCTTCGACTCGTCGGAACACACAAAGAAAGTCCAGGTCCACCCAACGGACCCGACCAAGACGGCCCTCATCGCCAACAACTTGAGTTCCGCATAGGAATTTGCGCTCGTGGAATTCCTCCGTGAGCACTGGGAAATCTTCGCCTTGTGTCCAGCGGACATGCTAGGAGTTCCCAGGGAATTCATTGAGCACTCACTCAACGTGAATCCAGACGCAAGGCCAGTCAAGCAGACAATACGACGACTATCTGAACCAAGAGCCAAAGCGGTCGGTATGGAGATCAACAGACTACTCGACGCAAATTTTATACGCGAGATCAAGGAAAGCACCTGGCTCGCAAATACAGTGCTTGTGCCTAAAAATGACACGGATATCCTACGGATGTGCATGGACTTCACCTATTTAAACAAGCACTACCCAAAGGATCACTTCCTGTTGCCATGGATCGATCAGATAATCGACTCCACCGCGGGATGCGAGCGCCTTTGCTTCCTCAAATCCTACTCAGGCTACAACTAGATTCGAATGAAGGAGGAAGACCAGGAGAAAATAGCGTTCACAACACCCTTTGGTTTATTCTGCTACAACACGATGCCCTTCGGGCTAAAAACGTGGGAGCTACCTATCAGCGGTGCATGTAGGCTTGCCTCAAGAACCAACTTGGTCGCAATATTCAAGTCTACGTTGACGACATCGTCATCAAAACCAAAGAGGAAGCCACGTTAATCGATGATCTCCGCGAGACCTTTGCTAACCTCGACCGTTATCGGATCAAGCTCAATCTGGACAAATGCGCCTTCAGCGTACCATCCGGGCAACTACTCGGGTACCTCATCTTTGCGAGAGGGATCGAAGCAAACCCAAAGAAAATAAAGGCCATACTGGCCATGGAAAAGCCAAAGAACGTAAAAGGCGTCCAGCAGCTAGCTGGGCGAATTGCAGCGCCCAGTCGATTCATCGGTCGAATGGGTGAAAAGGCACTGCCCTTCTACCAACTCCTCCGCAAAGTTGACAAGTTAGAGTGGACAGATGAAGCACAGGAAGCATTCGAAGACCTCAAGTGTCTACTATCCACCTCGCCAGTACTAGTGACTCCTCGCAAAAAGGAACCGCTGCTGCTATACATCTCTGCCACCAACCAGGTGGACAGCACTATGCTCGTTGTGGAGCGAGCCAAAGAAAATAAAGTCCACGGGGTCTAGCGCCCAGTATACTACCTCAGCGAGGTGCTCACGCCAACAAAGCAGAAAAACCTGCACTACCAGAAATTGGCGTATGGCGTCTTCATGATGGCCAGGCAACTGTGTCACTACTTCTAGGAGCACTCAGTCGTGGTGGTATATGACGCCCCACTCGGGCATATACTCAATAATCCTAACGCCACCGGATGAGTCACGCTCTGGGGCATAGAGTTGTCGCCACACAACATCACATACGAGAAGCGCGACGCGATCAAGTCACAAGTTTTCCCGGACTTCCTCGTGCACTGGATGGAGAACCAGCTCCCCGACAAACCAGATATGTCCTATCTCTGGACAATGCACTTCGACGGGTCCAAGCGAAAGGACGGAGCTGGCGCAGGTGTCATACTGACATCGCCCCAAGGAGACAAGATGAAGTATGTTCTGCGAATGCAGTTCATAGCCTCCAATAACGAAGCCGAGTACGAAGCCTTAATCCATGGAATGTGGATGGTGAAAGCCTGCGGCGCCAAGAGGCTCATCATCTACGGTGACTCCAAGCTGGTGGTCAACCAAACGATGCATGAGTGTGACGCATTGAGCGACAACACGATCGCCTATCGCGACCTCTATGACACACTCGAGGGAGACTTTGACGGCTGCGAGCTACACCACGTTGGCCGTGAAAGCAACGAAGAGGCGGACATACTCGCCAACATCGGCTCCACCTGTGCCCCCATATCACCTGGGGTATTCCTCGAGCGCATTTGCGAGCACTCCATCAAGCCAAAGGCTCCAGAGAAGAAAGCAAGCACGTCAATGGACTCGGGGGCTATGCCACCCAACGAGCCAATGGCACTCGATGACATGGAGCTTGATACGGGACTCGAAGGTCCAATGGAGGTAATGATGATCGAGCCATCTTGGACACAGCCGTACATCACATATCTGCTCAACAAGAGGCTGGCAGATGACCCGACTGATGTGCGACACATCGCGCGACGATCCAAGGCATTCGCCCTCATCAACGGCGAATTGTACAAGCGCAGCATCACAGGAGTACTTCAACGGTGCGTATCCAATGGGGACGGAAGGGCCGTCCTCCTCAACATACATGAAGGCACTTGCGGACACCACGCCGGTAGTCGCGCTCTCGTCGCCAAAGCTCTGTGAGCTGGATTCTACTAGCCCACGGCCATGCGCAACACCAAGGACATCGTCTAGCGCTGCAACGCTTGTCAACGATTCGCGGACAAACCACATGCACCTGGCGCGGAACTCAGGCCAATACCAATGGCTTGGCCCTTCGCACAATGGGGACTCGACATGGTCGGCAAGCTCCCGAAATCCTCGCGAAGAGGTTATGTCTACCTCTTAGTTGTAGTCGACAAATTCACCAAGTGGATCGAGGCCATGCCGGTGACAAATCAATTAGGGGTCAGCGCCGTCGAGTTCTTCGAGTCCATCGTCTACCATTTTGGAGTGCCACATAGCATCATCACGGATAATGGGACGAACTTCACCTCCAAGGAGTTCTAGGAATTCTGTGAAAACCTGGGAATCAACATTAGCTACGCCTCGGTGGCTCACCCTCAGACCAACGGTCAAGTCGAAAGGACAACGGCCTCATCTGCGGCGGAATCAAGAAATGACTCCTTCAGCCACTCAAACAAGCCGCCGGATGCTGGCCAGACGAGCTGCAATCCGTACTTTGGAGCTTACGCACAACTCCAAACAGCACCACGGGCTACACTCCGTTCTTCATGGTGCACGATGTTGAAGCAGTGTTACCCGCATAAGTGCGCTACAAATCCCCATGAGTGGTTCCTTACAGCGAGCAGGAGTCAACTCTCGTACTCGAAGACTCCGTCGACCTCCTCGACGAGGCACATGAAATCGCAGCGGAGAGATCAACGATCTATCAGCAGAACCTCTGCAACTACCATAGCAGAAGGCTACGCCCCAGATCCTTCGTCGAAGGAGACCTGGTTCTGCGACTGAAGCAACAAGGGCACCTCAAACTCGAGTCCCCTTGGGAAGGACCTTATGTGATTACTGAAGTAATCCCAGGTGGCACCTATCGCCTCAAAGACCTAGAAAGCGGAGTCGCATACTCCAACCCCTGGAACATCGTGGAGCTGTGTCGTTTCTACCCCTAGTCGTTTTTACATTACAAATAAGGCTATTCAGCCAGGCTACTTAGCTACACATTGTACCTCGTACTATTCTGCGAATAAATAAAGCTAAGTGCCCCAAAACTCTGTGTCTTTTTCTATTTTTCTTGCAATTTCATCACTCGGGGGCTACGCCACCATTTACACCTTCGTTCTATGAACAAATCGCAGTATCCCGAGTAGCTGACACACTACCAATCGAACCCTTGATAAACACCAACCCAGTTGCAACGCACCTGATAGATTGGCAAGGTGCTGAGATAAATACACGTCAGGCTAATGAAAAGGAACTACAGAGTACAATACACTCGAAAATTATACAAGCTAGCAAGCTCTTCACATATCAATGGGTATCAAATACACCCAACATAATCATACGAACTTTATAACACTTATACATCTATGTGTAGGATACAAATTACGCTAGTGCTGCAAAATAAGAACATTCGTCTGCTCTTCAAAGAAGTCGACGATGCCCTCCGCTGGCCGATCGACCGTCTAATAATGCGGAACCATGTCCCAAGTCATCCCTTCTGGCGGAGGCGGCGGTCCAGCAGCAACAAACGCGATGTCCACATCTGGCATATGCAATCGCACCAACGATAGTGCAGCTTTGGCACCAGCGATCAGTTGCTGCCACACGCACTCGTGGACCGCGCTTATATCGTGAAACTTCACCAGAAGAGCCAACAGGCTGGAGGGCACCGTGTCGGGAGAAAACATTGCTTGGAAGATATGCCTAAGGCATGACTGTGCCTTCTTCAAGCATTGAAGTACTTGCGACGAATGATCCTGCAGGGTCGCCAATGCGACTGCATGGTCGTGGTCCACCCAAAAATACCCACTAGCCTGCAGCTGCTCCTAGGTCAGGTCATTCATTCGAATGGCCACCCGGTCCTTCTCACCCTGCGGATGACGGGCACTAACAACTACACCAAGCAAGAGCAAAGTGTAAGGACAAGGCATCACCGCGACTGGATAAAAGAGAAGATGAGAAGACAAAGAACTAACATTTAAATTGCTCGTTCAACTGTGCCACTTCATCCAGGAGATACTTTTCACGGGCGGTGGCCTTCTCAGCTTTTGACTTCCACACATCCGCCTTACCACGGATCATGGGCAACTCACGCTCCAACTTCTTAATACGGTCGCAAAGTCGCGAGAGCAACGACAGTTCCTCCACCTTTGACCGCGGCTACGTCGTGGTTTCATCGGTGGGAGGAGAGTCGTGAGGATCACTCGAAGGACCACTCGAAGGACCCTAGTTACAATCAAGCAAGAGGCAAATGAGACCAACCATACATTGATAGAAAGGAGGATTGCATTCAAATTCGATAAAAGTATCAAGGGGGCACCCCCCACAAAATGCGGACCAACAAAAGAAACTACACCTATTACAAAGAGCAACTACGGAGCAATCTGCTTCTTCGACTTAGACTTAGACTTCGACTTTGGCGGCTTCATCACATCCATGGCAGTCTCTGATGCCACGGACTTGCCGGTGGTAGCCCCAGATGCCACTGTCTTCGCCGCCTTCGCTCCCCGCCACTCCTTAGAGTATTTTTCGACTATCTCGATAAGCTGAGGCCCATACTTACCGCAGCTACTAGCGAAGGGAGCAAACACTACCTGCTGGCCATCGGTGTCGACAGGCATCGCCTCGGAGATCACGCCAGGATCCAACTCCACGCCATGGGTTGCGCCACCGCGAGTGTCATGGTGGCACCGACAGATCGCTGGGAGTTCTTGAAGTCCATGGGAATACCTCCAGCGAAGGATTCCACCAGGTCAACAAGATTGTCGATTAGGCCGGCCTTGGGAGTCAAGTCCTCCCGGAGGCGACTCAGCACACCTTTGGCCTTCCCCAGCGTCTCTTGGAGGGAGACACGGCGGTCCTCGACTATGGCCACAGCGCTAGCAAGAGCATCCTCGCGACGCAAGGCCTGGGCATCGAAGCTGAGGCCAGCAGCATCTGAAGAGTACAAGGTGTCAGCACAAGGACAAGAAAACCAAGATAAGGAAAATACAAGGGAAAGCAGTGCAAGTACCTGAGAGCGCCTTTGCAGTCGAGAAAACCTGTTCCACGAACAACTTCAACCTCTTAGCACCAGAAGCGCGTAGGTCTTCCTCATGCTTCTGTGACTCCTCCAAGGCTGCGAGTGCCTCGTCGTGTTTCTTCTCTGCCATTGCAAGCCCCTTCTCGAGGGAAGTAACGCGGCGAAGAAGCTTGTTATTCTCCCCTACAAAAAGATAGAGCCCGGCAAAACTATGAAGTCCTACATAAGCAGGTCCAAGAGAGAATATCACTACAAACCTTCGAATGCGCGATGGCGATTGTCCATCAGGGCATGCTGTCGACCCAAAGCAAGGATTTGATCTGCAAGACGAGTAGATTCCTTCACAATGAGCTACACCAAGAGAAACAAAGACTTAGCATCATCTAAAAGCATAAAATCGACTGCCAGCGACAAAAAATACACTCACGTGATCCTCCAGGGACTCCGAAGATGCCTGCCGGGCAGTCGCCCGTGCAACCATCTGGTGCTCCCCAGCATGTGGGGAACTCGAAGAATTGGCGCCGGAGTGGGCCGCCACTGGAGGAGAAGGATACCGTGCGGCCACCTCCTTGGTCTTGGAGTCTACGACTCTGGATTCTTTCACAAATTGGACGTCGTCAGAAGACGACGATGCCATTTGACTGCAAAACAAACCCGGTGCCACTTTAGAAAAGCAACTTTGAAGAAAACAAGACGAACTCGTGGATATTAAAACTCACCAGTTAAATTTGTCAAGGTCAAAGGAGTCATTCGACGACTCCTTCGGCAGCCGCAGCTTGTTTCAAGCGGGAGGAGCCATGGCGCGCACAGGCATGGCGGTAATCGGCTCCTCTGCAGCAGCAAAGGGGCCCTCTAGAGTCGTCGGCGAGGAAGCGTCAGAATCCTTGCTACGGGAACGCTTGCGAGTGTCGTGGCCACTGGACTCGGGGGGGCTTCCTCTTCTTCTTCAATCGGGATGGTCGAATCTGACTCGTCCTCTTCCACTGCTTCACGCGGGATAACCCCTCTAGGAAGAGGAGGCAAGCTGGAGGCTACTTTCCGGTCCTACAATCAGGAAAAACATTAGTATATATCAAGCACTTGGCAACCAATCGAAAAATACAGACTACTTCACAGGAAAGCTCTACCTCCAGTGGAGGGTTGTTGGCGTCGAAAGGAGGCACGACTAATTCACCTAGGAGATCCTCCTTGGCGGTGTATTTGGTCACCAGTTGCAACCTCCTGTCTAACCTCACCCGCAGAAATGCCCTCCGTAGATATGCGAGTGACATCGCCAGCACCGGTCCAGCGGTACATCGGATGGACTCTAGCCTGCAGACGCTGGATACGGCGGTGCAACCACGTGCGAATGAGCGCAGAGCCACCCTCTTCTTCGCATATACGGCCTTCGAGGTCGCAGACACGCTGATACAGCATCTCCGTCTCCTCGGACTCGCCAGGCATCATGATGTTCTTCCAGGAACGCCTCCTCTTGCAAGTCTCCACGGATCGAAGGGTGCGAGTCCGTAGTGCTCTCCGTTAGCCTTCTGGTCGCGGATGTAGAACCACTTGTCTCTCCACCCTTGGATAGACGCGGTGAGCTTGATATCGAAGTAAGTCGTGAAGTAGTCGACATGGATACTGCAGCCCCCTGTGTCGTAGACTACCGAACCAGACGCTGAATGATGTTTGGGCTTAAAAAGCTTTTTGAAGAGACCAAAGTGTGGCTCGATTCCGAGCCAGCATTCACAAAGGGTGATGAAACAAGGGATGTGGAGAATCGAATTTGGGGACAGCTGGTGCAGCTAGATCCCATAAAAACAGAGAAGACCTCTAACGAAAGGATGCAGGGGAAGAGAGAGACCACGGATAATGAACGCAAGGAACATCACCCGGAAACACGAGGAATGGGAATTACCTCCTCGCCAGGCACGCGGGAGTCGCCTTCCATGGAAGGAAGTGCTCCATCTTGATGAAGATTGAACAGCTCCGCGGGCTTGATGATAGATGGGCGCCAAGACCCATTGGTGACGCGAGTCCCCAAGACCTTCTTCTTCCTAGCACCGGCAGCACTGGTGCCCATGGTGGCGACACCTCCCTTCTTCTTGGCGGCGACAATGGTGTCTGCAGACCTAGCGACAGAGCCTCCTTTCTTCTTGCCCATCTTGCGATGGCGATGCGAGCGCAGGAAGTAACTAGGGAAGACGTGGAGCTGGTCCAGTGCCACGGAGAAGATGTCCGCAAAGGAGCAGAGAGAGCAGCAATGGCGAAGCAAGCGTGAACAAGAAGAGAGATGTGGAAAAATTACCACATCTACGTTGCTACTTAACCTCCTAGCGGATGTCATCCAACGGCCAGCAGAAACCCTACTGGACGTGTGGCGCACATCACCATCGACGCGTGGCGAAGGCGAATCACGAACCGTCCCCTACTATTCCCATTACGCGCGGAAATCGAGGAGACGCAGTTAAAACAAAAGATTACGCACGCCCAGTCAAATCAAAGTCAGAAAGTGGGACCCACTGCTTGTCGCGTCCCGTCAAAGCCGCTCACACGGGAAACTGAAGTCATCACATCATCGGCACTGACGTCATCAATTCCAGCAGAAGAACATTTTGACTACTTTAGTCCTTGCTCGTGTCTATGACTCAATCAAGCACTCGGGGGCTACTCCTAACAGGAGCGCTAGCCGTGCACCCGAAAGAATTTTTATGCAGGTGTACAAGCTTCTTGAAAACCCATCACTCAAATCAACGATTCGATTGTGGACTATGGGTTACTCTCATAGGGAGCGTTGGAAGCACATTCGACTGAAACAAGCAACAAAAGACGACAGCAGTTGCAAAATGATTTTAGTCCCCACTCAAGTCTATGACTCGAATAGGCACTCGGGGGCTACTCCCATAGGGAGCGCTGGCCGCACACCCTATGATTATTTTTTTCCTTGTACATCCTACTATGTGTCGATAACATCCACACTCAAATGCTATGGCTACTCCGCCTCATTTTTTCCTACAAAGAGATTATGTCTCCTGAGCCACCCGAATCATCTCCGTGATGACAAAAATTCGGATGCATGCTTACAGCGTGAAGATAAGACCTGAATAAGGCCTGGCAACGCATCTGCTGAGCACTACCAGAAATATATCCGTGCCTGCAGGTACGATGAACATGCCTTGACGGACGCATTGAGTGCTCACATTCATACACTGGAATTCGACTCCTGTAAGAACCCCGCGGCCTAAGTCGAATTATGCTAGCACTTTTCCAAATTCGAGTCCGGGGACTCGAGTTTGAATAGATTGTGTTGTTTTGCCCTAAGGCAGTTAACTGATACCGATACATCAGATAAATCAGGCACGTATATCAACAATCCCTATGACACAGATAGAATACTCAAAAATATGCTCAGTCATGCACTCGAAAGACTTCATAAAGTCTCCAATCGAATCTGCGATTCCACTGGACACTCGGGGGCTACTGACAAGGGTATACCCTATAGGTACTCGAGTTTGGCATATACGGTCCAGATATGGCAGGATCCCATGGTGTTGCCAAGGCCCAATTAAGGATTCGGGTAACTCACGGAGACTCCGATTGCTTGCAGCACAAGATGAAGCTTAAGATAGAAAGTTCAAAGGGACGAACCCTAAAATGACTTGACCTGCTACCCGAGACCTAGAATATCTATATAAATGCTGGGAGGGGGCAACGAGGAGGACAATCACAACCCTATTTTCCACAACCATCGCCAGATTGCATCTGCACACCCCTGTAACTTTCGACTCCCTCGATAATTCCAAGAGCAGAATAGCAGGAGTAGGGACCTCTACGAGGCCTGAACCTGGGTAAACCTTGTGTCCATGTGTGCTTGTTTGCTAGCCGATTGATGCCTCCAGCGCTCCCTCCTTATCCAAAACCCAAGTCCATAACAATGGGCATTAACGAGTTAAACCCTCGTTAGTACCAATAGTGGAAAGGTGGATCAGGCCTTTGGTGGCGAGATCCATCAGAGAACAGGGTGAGGCCTATTGTGGAGTGGTGGTCTTAGTACCACCCACCCCTCCAACGCATGCGTACTTCCATTAACAAGGAAGGAACAGCGGTAAAACAAATCCTATGTCTCCGTGTGCTCCACCTACGGTTTCCTCGCTCCTCACTCTTACTTGCCTTTACTTGCTTAGTAGCTAGGTTTACATATAGGGAAATTCTCCATAGTTCCATATCTAGAGAATTTACCTTTGTGTCGAGCCTAAAATTGAAAAAGTATTAAAATTTGGAGTAGCACCTATTCACCCACCCCTCCTCTAGGTTCCCATACGATCCATTTCAATTGGTATCATAGCCTCGGCTCTATATTCGGGCTTAACAGCCTAAGAGAAGTATGGGTGCTAAGGGAGATGGGAATGAGGTTGTGGACAAGGTCACAATGGATGATCTCAAGACGTTGGAAACAACCTTGTTGAAATCCTTTGAGTCCAAAATGGAAGAGATGCAGCAAATGATTGCTCATCTCACTTCATCTACAGCCCCACCTCCATCTACCTCTGAGGGCTCCACTCTGCTAAGGATAAATCTAGCGCTAATTCCAAGGAAGACGAGTTGGTGGGTCAGAAAAATAATGGTTCCTCTTCCAAGCAGGGAAGTGGCAAGGAGTACTATAGTGAGGGCTCTCACCTATATTCTCCTGACCCACCAATCCCTCACCCTCATATAAACAATAGGGGTGATCCACCCAAGCTTACTGCATCCTCATTTAATCAATGGAAATTCTTAATGAAATCTCATGTGTGCGGTTTGTTCATTGAGCTTTGGAGGATAATTGAAGATGGCCTCTGTAACATCCCAAAACTTTAATCCAAGCTTATCAAGATCCAAATCATCAAAATTAGGGTTAACAAAAACTTTTCCAATCAAAAATATGAAAGCATTCATATGTGTGTGCATTTAAAAATAGAAGTTGTTTGAATTGCCATGTTTAAGTGATCCATTGCTTGTAAAATGATTCTTAGGTGAAATAAACATCATTTAAATCATTCCCAAACTTTTCCCAAAGAAAAACAACTCAAAATGAATAAATGAAGTGAATGGTCATTTTGCCAAATTAACTATCTTGCCTACTTTGGCTATTCCTAGTACTCACAACCTAACAGAAACATTTGTGGATCTTTACACCCCTTGCTAGTACACATAATGAGGTACCAAGGCCCACTTTGTGATCTGCTAAAAACAATCAAATACTAATTTTAAATGACAGTTTAAAATTGAATCTATTTCATATGGGAAGATCCCACTATTTCAAAAACCACTCAAACAAGCTCAATTTTCAAAACCTAAGCACCCACAGAGTCTCAAGCTTAGTACTAGCACACCCAGCAAAAATCTTTTCAAAATTCAAAAAGAATTTTCTTGCGGCCATTTCATCAAACACTTGGCAGGCAGAATTCAAACAAAACAAAAATCACTATTTTAAATAGTGTTCTGGCCAAACTTGTCTCACATTTGACCCCCTTTTGCTCACATTGTCCCCTCTTGATGAAACCAGGGCATAATCACCCCATCCCTTACCTCTTAGCAGCATGGCCATGCCAAGCCGAGCCCCACCTCGCCGGCCAACTTGGTTGCCGCCGCAGCAGACCGTCCCCCTCTCTCTCGCCATGTCTAGGAGATAGCCCGCACCTCACCGCCGCCCACTGTCCCCTCCCCGAGCCAGGCCCAGCCATGGACCACCGAGAAAACCCCGCGCCCAGTGCCATCGCGCCATGCTGAGCACGCGCCAGAGAGCTGCACCCGGCACGCGTGCACAAGCCGCCGCTCAACCGCAGCCCGCGCCCACCGCGTCGCCACGACCCAGGGAGCACGCCAGACACCCCCATTCACTGTCCAACGCCTCACAGCCATCGCTCGTCGGCCGCCGCCCGCCGCCTCTAGCGCGCCGGCGCGCCGACCGCTTACCACCGCCCCTAAGCCCGCATTAAAGTCCTAGAGCACCGCCAGGAGACCGCGCGTCGATCGCCACCCTTAGTCATGCCGCTAGCAGCCTGTAGCCATGTCGCCACCGTCACCTGCCCATCCCTCTTGGTCTCACCGTCGAGCCTATAAAAGGAGGGCACCCCCAGCCGTTTGCAGCACACCACTCCACGCCCCTCACCTCACTGATCGTCCCACACCTCTAGCCGGAGCACGAGGAGCAGCAGCTCGCCGGAATTGTACCGGAGCAGGCCGCCTCTGGAGGAGGAGGGCGCCGCTGATTGCGACCACCCTCGGAGCTGCCTCGACCGTCCCTGAGCTCGCCGTCGACCACCAGTCCGTTTTCCCGCCTCATCATCGTCGTTGGAGCCCTGGTACGCCCCCTATGGACCCCCACTGAGCCGCTAGGGTTAGAGCTCGTCGGCGACAGGTCCGTCGTCGACGACGATCCATAGCCGTTGATCCCCACTCTAATCCAACATCCCACTTTGCCCCGTACCGCTTCGCGTGTTATGAGCCGCTGACTGGTGGACCCCCCCCCTTGTCAGCTGAGCCCCACACCGCGGAGTGACACTGGGCCGGCCCGTTAGCGTTTCCCGCGTGACCCAGTTAGTTTGAATGAGGATTTTTCTTTTTAGTTTAAACTTAGTTCTGTCCCCTAGTTTGAAAATCAATTCAGAGAGATTTACAAATCCAAATGAAGTGATTCCAATTTTGTTAGAAAGCTACTGAAAAGATCTATCCAAGCCCGTTGGATTTAATTCATTTAGAGTTAGAGATCTCTCCTAGTAAAAATAATAAAACAGAAGCATTTGCACCTTGCAACATTTTTATAAAATCAACCAAGTTAGCTTTTGAGTTGATTCCAACTCTCAAAAATCACATTTCATCATACCTATCTGAATATGTAATAATATTAAGATTTACATGCAGTGCCTTTGTACTAGTACCAAAATAATGCTATATAGGCATTTCTAGTCACTTTAAATCATTAAATAATGAACTTAAACCAAAATATTTATGATCCAACCCTTAAGTTACATTCCCACATGTTAGAATATGTGGTGATGACATGTGTCCACATGATCCCATATTTTAAGTGGTGAATATTAAATCTTAGTTAATTTTTCAATAAGTAGAAATTACTTTTCTAAAATAAAAAGGAGGAAACTATTGAATCAAACTTGTGATGCTTGTGATGATAATAGATCATCAATTGTGTGCCTTAGAGTACTAAGTAAACTAGTTAAGTATTGTTTGGTGATTGTGTACTCCGTATGTATTTATAGAAGACAGTACCGACCAAGCTTACGAGGAGGAGGAGTGCTACCAAGAAGAAGAAGAAAACTTCAACCACTGCACCAACCAAGGCAAGCTATTATTGGCAAGCTAACCCTTGCAAAACTTACTTTACCAATCCACCATTAATAGTGCAAGCAAATCCTTGCAATCTAGATAACCCAAGAAAACATGCTTTAAGCATGCTTTGATCTTACCGCTTTGACTACTAGTTACCCCAAGTCTTACTTTCAAGCTTTATTTCCTTTACCTTACACAAAGTCCCTCACTGTTGAAGGTCACATAAAGAGTATAAAACTTGACCTATTTAGATAAGCTTTATATGTCATTCTATGGCATGAGATTGATCCCATCTTTCCACCTTAGTGAACACTCTTAACTTAGTAGTTTAGAGTAGATAAAAACTTGAGTCACTTTAGATGGGAACACTTGGTGAAAATGAATTATGAAAACCTTGGAATGATGAGTCATTCTATTGAGATGTTTTGACATGTGTTGAGAAATGTAACTACCTCGGTGAATTACGCTCTTAGTTACAAGCCTGGATGAGCGGAAATGGTTAAAATAGTACGGTGAGGCCAAATGCCACTCACAGGTAGACCTTTCGGCCGTCCTAACCATTTCCAAACATCGGGACAAGAACGATGAAGCGAATCGGCGAAGAAGGATCAACTACATACACAAATGAGTATGTATGCAAGCCACCATACAACAGTCCTCAGAGCCATTCCATCTAAAAGAAATAGAAATATTGCAACGCCATACGGCAAGATCCAAATATCCTAGATAGATATAATAGTTTAGGATAGCTCCTCATACATCAAACATCAGAGTACCAGGAGGAAGCGGAAAACAAGATCCGAGTACGGATAAGAAGCAAATCGGCATAAGATGCCCCATAAACAAACACATCCTGCCCACAGATCTCACGGATCCCCATTCCCGGAATCTCTACACCGAGTGATCGTTGCCAACATCGTCCGTCTCCTCCACCCAGTATCCATCTTGCGAGTATACCTGTTCATCTGAATCAAATAATTTATCGTGTGAGACCCTAGGGGTACTCAGCAAGTCTTTATGCCTCTCAACGGGACACAACCTGGGGTGACGCAATTGCAGCAAAAGATAATACCTAAAAATTCTATAGATACTCGCTATCCATCCGCCTAACCAAAGATAGACGGATGTCCGTGAATTAATAACAACAGTTATAACGGTAATATTAACAGATCCATCCTCCTCCTCGCTTACCAACGAGGAAGTGGACGAACAGCCCCCCATCCGTTGGCAGTTTTATTATCCATTCCATGAGTGTTGCACTATTTACTAATCAGGTACTTAGTCAAATTAAAACGGTACTTTAGTTATACTTGTCTATGATCGAGAAACTGTGCTCCAAGTCGTCCATAACCGCGGACACGGCTTTCAGAAAGATTTACCTAGGTGCACAAATAGCAACACACACTCGATCAACCTCGGAAAAACCAAATCAAAACCCAACGAGGCATTCACGACAAAGCGATCGAGGATTCAGAAATATTTCAGGGGCCACCCCATTAAGCTACCATAGCGAAGTTGGCGGCTCGAGACGGACTCAAGGTTTGCGCTGGCTGTAAACGATTGGGAACCCGAAAGTGTGACTGGGCTTGTCGATACCGAAAACACTCGCATCCAAAACAGTACAGTGCTCCTCGCACAATCTTAAATAAAGCAATAAAGCATGGCATAAGTACAGGATAGTAATAAAGCCCCAAACTACTTTGTGGCCCCAAGAAACAAGAATGAATCAAGCTCGCCTCGGGGGTCCATAAGCCTCCGGATGTGGATAGCGAATATTCAAGGAATAGGAATCAAGTACTCGGGGTCCCACGGGACACAAGTGAGCATGAAAACCAAATAGCGAGATATTGCTCACCGGTGCCGCTTTCATTAGTTATCCCATTACTACTCAGTTAAGTTGTTTAGGTACCTTGTTATCCATCGACACTCACATACCCTACACATGCTGTTCTCGACCGCATGGCTCAAATAACTCCTGTAGTAATGGCTCATGGGATGGAGGAACAAGCTTCGGTGGGGTTTAAAAGTAAAGGCTATGCAGTACTTGGGATTCAGTTTAATGCAATCGCGACTCCATGATGCAAGAATAAGATAGAGGCAATAGGTACTATATGTATGCAAGCATGTGGTAGTGCTTGCACAGCAGCTCGATTGAAGCGAGATAAGGATCCGGTAGTGCTCCTGGGTTTCTTGATATATCCCCGCCAGCCTTTCATTCAAGAAGAACCAAACAAACAAGGGCCAACATAAATAAAGTGCACAAGCATATGAATAAAATGCGACAAGCAAACAATCATGCCATGATGAATGATGCACAATTTGCATGGCAATAATGTAGCATGGCATGGGTGAGGTGTGGAATACAATAATAAAGCATTTTATGGAGTTTTAGTCACCTTTTATCCTCAAATAAGTTGCTTTATACTTTATAATTTTATGATGCATGCTGCAATTCAGAACATGGAAAGCATAGATAGAACGGGCTCATCGCGCTGATCGATTTAGACATATTATTTGTCAAATTCGGAGTTATAAAACGAAAGTTATTAATTAATTAAGAAAGAGGGCATTTTATTGTAATTTTAAACAACTCGAAAATTAAAGTGTTCAAAATATATTTTGAAGGGAATATTTGAAATCCTCACATTTTTCTGATTTCAAAACATATATTACATGTTTAATTTGGAATTATATTTTAAAAGATATTTGAAAACAGATTTAAATTTGAATTTAAAATAAATTTGAAAAGTTTAAATTAAAACAGAAAGACAGGAAACCGTTTGCTACTCACCCAGATCTAGCCACAGCCACAGACAAGTGGGGCCAGGCTGACTGGGCGACACAGCGCGCACAGAAAAGAGTTTTCTTACCGCGGTCTTTCCTAGCCTCTGTGAATGACATGTGGGGCCAGCTGGCTAGGGTCCAGGTGCCAGTGGGTGAACCGGCAGAGGCTGACAGGTGGGTAGCGTGCTGGAGCGCGGGTTAAGGGTACAAAACTGCGGGTGCGTTTTTGCAAAAACGCCACAGGCACGGACAGGTGGGGTCTCGAGGAGCGCGGGTTGAACGGGAGATAAAAGAGGGGGCTATTCGTAAATTTCCACAGAGCTCGTACTGTTCTTCGTCTCCGCGGTCAGGTCCATGTGCGACAGGCAGAGCGCGGCACGCGGAGGACTCGAACCCGCGACCTGGGCGTGCGCGCGGAGGGCGAAGCCGCTGTGGTGGCTTAGGCTTGGTGTTAGGTGGGGGCTAGACGACCAATTGAGGCTACGCTGGCGTGCAGACACCAGCGTCTGGCGGTGCACTGAGGGCGTTCGACAAAAGTAACGGCGGAGCTAGGGGTCGGCGTCGAGGCAAAGGGTGTCAGAGAGGGAGAAGGGGTTACCACGGAGAGATCGGAGGAGGTGGATCGGGCGGGGGCGTGGCGGATCGTCGTTGTCGCAGACGCTCCGGCGGGCTAGGGTTTGGCGTCGGTGGCGGCGGTACTGGCGAGCCTGGTGCTTCTCCTCCTGGCGGTGAGGCGGCGGGGACGTCCTCGATCTCCCAGGCCGCTTCACGGTCGCGCTGTACGGCTGGTTCGGACGAGGCGACGGCAGGCTGGAGGCGGGCTGACGTGGCTGGTGGGCGTGAGCGGAAGAAGGGAGGAGGGGTATTGGGCGGATCTGGGAGAGGCAGAGAAGCCGTGGGGAAGGAGGAAAAAGGAGGGAGAGGGAGGCGGCAGCGTGTGGGCATGGGGTAGATAGGGTGGATCGGTTGCCACCTTTTTCTCCTCGAGCACGTGCTCGGGCTGGCCGGCAGGGCAGGGTAGGGTGGTGGAGGCTGCCAGGTGGGGTCAGGGCGAGGCCAAGGTGGCTGGCTCGGTTGTGGGGTCGGCCTGGCAGGGATAGAGAGGGAGAGAGGGGGTATGGCATGGAGCTAGGGTTGGATGGGGTAGGCTCGGGTTAGGGCTGGTGCTAGGGTTGGGGTTGGAGGGTAGCTCGGCCAGGGGGAAGGGAGAGAGGCCGAGAGAGAGGGAGGGAGCTAGGGTTAGCTAGGGAGGGCTTGGTTTAGGGTTTTGGAGAGAGGGGGTAGGTGGGGTAGATCATGGTGGTGGTAGGGTTTAGAGATAGAAAAAGAGAGAGGGGGTTTAGGGTTTAGATGAGGTGTTAGGTGTTTGGAGAGAGGATAAGAGAGAGATGGCTTAGGGTTTAGAGATAAGGATTGAATATGCCCACACATGGCTTGCATGGATGGGGGATGGTTGTAGGGTTTTAACATGAATCAAACAAGATCAAGCATGAAGAGTGGTAGAGAGAGAGATGGTGGTGAGGGGTAGAAAAGATCCCTAAAAGAGAAAACCCATTTAACCCAAGAGAGAAACAAATGGCTAGAGTGGTGGTGCTCTTGCATGGCCCATGCAAAAAATAATAAATGCTTTGGTTAAATTCTTGTGAAAACAAAAATAATAGCATGGCATTATTCTTATGCATTCCCAAGAAGTGGAATAAAGGCCAAGCAAAAGAATTATAGAATTGGATCCACCCTATCTCCCATGAGCTAGATTAAATACCAAAAGAAAATAAGATACAAGCTCATGGATAATGGGATGGTGGAATTATAAGGTGGTTAAAAGAAAGGGTGGTGGAGTAGAATAAAAGATATGCCCCCAACTCAACTTGGGCATTTAAACAATATATCAATAACCAAATACAATATCAAGAGGCAAATACAATTAACAATGCATATGAGAGAAGAACCAAATCAAAAGGGTTTTATATGATGCTCAAATGCAAGGTGGCATGATGACATGAGCATGATATCAATATGATGCAACAATTATATATAGGAAGTAGCATATATATAGACTAGGCTAGTAGCATTGCAATTGTTAGACAATTGGGACGCTACAACTCTCCCCCACTAAACAAGAATCTCGCCCCGAGATTCCTAGGAAAAAGAAAACAACACAAGGAGAGGCGGGTGTTCGAACGAAGGTGACCCTCATGTTCCCAAGTTGATGAACAACGGAATGGTGCGACCGCTACACCTTGCAAAACTTGCTAGACTTGTTGCGAGTCTTGCGTTTTGCTTGAGAAACAACGGTTAGAAGAGTTGAAGGATTGTCGTGAGACAAGAAGGTAGGATGAACATAGCTCCGGTTTTCTCAAGAAACATGATAAGACAAATAGAACCACTTGTGAAAGAAAGGACAAGATGATGTATCCTGGATACAGAAAGACACACCGTTAAGATTAAAGATTTACTGATACGAGAGAGGATGAGTCTTTATCTCGCCGGAAGAAAAAGAGCTAGATTGGAGAGGTTTTGAACCACTATGACAATAGCATCGTATCTTCTCTCGGATTTGAGAAATGAAGTTCGGAAACAATATTGCCTTCAAACAATAGAGTCCCTTGATATCAACAGAAAGATTTAGTTAGACATCGTCAGATTAGATTCTTGTTGCGCCGGTAAGGCCCCAAAGGATCATGCAATTGAGGTGCGCGGATATAACTTCCAGAGACGGATGTGAAGCCAGATCATGGTGGAATCCCGAGAAGCAAAGAATATGGAGGATCTGGAGTTTATTGTAGATATACTTATTGCTTTCTTTAGCCTTGAGGCTCACGCAATAGATTTGCGGCTGATGGCATCAACCATAATTGGCTTTACCACAGAAAAAGAATTGATGAAACAAAGAGAGAGATAGTTTCCTTTCATCTTGTTTGGGGATGCCGAGCATCGGTAGAAAGACGAGGAACGAAAGAAGTTTGCGTTTGTTTCCACCAGATAATTGAAGATTTTGCTCCATCTAGAATAGACAGACCACCAACAAGAGATTATTGATTACTTTCTTCGAGAGAGCACTCTGGAAAAACAAAGACGGAAGTAAAAGTATCGAGGGATAAAGGCCACTTCTAACTTCCGTGGAATGAGTGAAATCACATTAATTCACCAATTCAATGTACAAGAGCGAATGATAAGAGTAGTGGTATGGTAGCTACTCCATCCCGCACTCAAAGCATTACTCCGCACATGAATAAGAAAACCATGCAACCCAACTACCGAAACAGACTGAAGGTATTGACAAAAACTCATGGAACTTCGTTAGAAAACAAGGATAGATGCAAACGATTCGCCGGATTCATAGATAGATAAAGATGATGATGTTGTCGTCATGTCGGAAGTACCAAGCCGCCGGAAAGATATGAAGGAAGATTACGGAGAACAACTGCAAGATTCCACAGATAAGGAAAAAGATAGCACCAACTTGAACAGAAGGAATACAAGATCTGGAAGGTCTTCATGGCCTCCGGTGGATTGAGCATAGACGATAGAGCGAGAGGGTTTCAAGAGATTACTTAACGAGATAGAGGTGAAAAGAACTTCATGTTCTTCTTGAAATGATTGAGAGAGATTTAGCAGTTTTGAGGAAATCTTCGGCGGAACGACGATGATAACTCGCCAACAAGGAAAGACTCTAGGTTTGATTGAAGATGGAAGATGGAATTAACAATGGACTTGCTGATTCCAGAATTGAAGCGATCTATTTAGCAGAAGGACGTGGCCGAGATAGGTGACTTCAAAAAGTCAGAATTCTCACTTAGAGACTTTGCACACAGGCAGTGCTCACGAAGCTTGAGAGAAAGAGACACAGATGATCTTCCATGTCCTTCCATTGATATCAAATAGGCAAGCATATTATCAACATATACCCCCATGGATTAACAGGATATTCCCAGAATATCAAGTTCAAGAGGCGGAAGAAACGAACAAATGCTCGAAACACTTTCTGAGCTCAACGCTCTCTGAAAGATCAACGTTACGAGTAAGGATTCCTGTTGAAGAAGATGCGCTGGCAGAATAGGTTATCTGGTCCTTTGGAAGAAAAAGAGATGTCACCTGGTTCACATTGTCGATTGGATCACCAGTTACAAAGATAAAGAGATCTTGGATAAGAACCGATGATAGCTCATACCTTAAGCAAAGCTACCAGAGACGAAAAGATGCAATTCCCTCGTCTCAAAGAGAATTTTGCAGATATGGAGTTCAAAAGATGTGCCGCATGATGGACAGATGATAGACCGCCGTAGTGCCTTGAGAAACTCCGGATTGCCAAAGATGCTTGAATATGCATAGATATGATCACGGTGTACTCAAAATCACAGGAGATAACCGTCACCATTTGGAGGATGGTGGTGATTGCATTTTCCATATTCCACTCATGATAAGTGTCATATAGCTATGCCGAGAACCAAATTACAATCACCAGCATCGGATCGACACATGTTATGTAATTAGCCCAAGAGAATTGGAGATGAAAATAAAACTCCAGGATTAAGCGCCGGTGACAAAAGAATGAGTTAGCATGGACATGCTGATAAAAGAGAGATATATAATGTTTCACACACGACTGGAAAGGAGTGTGGAAACACAGATGTATCAAAGAAAATTTTTCCGCATTTTTCGGCATTAAAATACCAATAGATGCGCAAAATCACTTATCAGGTAGCGATTAGCAACTCCACATTCTGTGAAAGCATGCTGGAAGGAAGAACACCCTTAGGAAGATGGCACCGGTTAACAAGGAGTCGGATAGATCGCGCCGGTTTTCAAAAGCCTGTCAGTATGGAATGTACCAACAGTTGATAAACAAAGGCAGATTGTGATAACAAATTGGATGCAACAGATAGACAAGGAATTACACACACACACACACTTTCTATGGTACTACGGAAACCCAGAACACGTGAATCCTAGTTTGAATTTTTAAGAAGAGGATTGAAAACGTTACACTTCCTTACCAGAAAAGGGTGGTGGGTGGGTAAGAAGAAAAGTGGAAGCAGTCCTACTCTCACGTTTTGTTTTTCCCTAGTATACATAGCTACCAAAATATTTGCTAGACTGACAACGACCATTTGGCTGAGACCCTGAAGGGCGGGATGGCTCTGATACCAATTGTAACTACCTCGGTGAATTACGCTCTTAGTTACAAGCCTGGATGAGCGGAAATGGTTAAAATAGTACGGTGGGGCCAAATGCCACTCACAGGTAGACCTTTCGGCCATCCTAATCATTTCCAAACATCGGGACAAGAACGGCGGCGAATCGGCGGTGAAGGGATCAACTACATACACAAATGAGTATGTATGCAAGCCACCATACAACAGTCCTCAGAGCCATTCCATCTAAAAGAAATAGAAATATTGCAACGCCATACGGCAAGATCCAAATATCCTAGATAGATATAATAGTTTAGGATAGCTCCTCATACATCAAACATCAGAGTACCAGGAGGAAGCGGAAAACAAGATCCGAGTACGGATAAGAAGCAAATCGGCATAAGATGCCCCATAAACAAACACATCCCGCCCACAGATCTCACGGATCCCCGTTCCCGGAATCTCTACACCGAGTGATCGTTGCCAACATCGTCCGTCTCCTCCACCCAGTATCCATCTTGCGAGTATACCTGTTCATCTGAATCAAATAATTTATCGTTTTATACCCTAGTGGTACTCTGCAAGTATTTATGAATCTAAAGGGGACACAACATGGGGTAACGCAATTGCAGCAAAAGATAATACCTAACAATTCTATAGATACTCGCTATCCATCCGCCTAACCAAAGATAGACGGATGTCCGTGAATTAATAACAACAGTTATAACGGTAATATTAACAGATCCATCCTCCTCCTCGCTTACCAACGAGGAAGTGGACGAATAGCCCCCCATCCGTTGGCAGTTTTATTATCCATTCCATGAGTGTTGCACTATTTACTAATCAGGTACTTAGTCAAATTAAAACGGTACTTTAGTTATACTTGTCTATGATCGAGAAACTGTGCTCCAAGTCGTCCATAACCGCGGACACGGCTTTCAGAAAGATTTACCCTGCAGGGGTGCACAAATAGCAACACACACTCGATCAACCTCGGAAAAACCAAATCAAAACCCAACGAGGCATTCACGACAAAGCGATCACAGGATTCAGAAATATTTCAGGCCACCCATTAAGCTACCCGCAACGAAGTTGGCGGCTCGAGACGGACTCAAGGTTTGCGTCTGGTAAAACGATCGGGAACCGAAAGTGTGGGGCTTGTCGATACCGCAAAACACTCTGCATCCAAAATGCAGTGTGCTCCTCGCACAATCTTAAATAAAGCAGTAAAGCATGGCATAAGTACAGGATAGTAATAAAGCCCCAAACTACTTTGTGGCCCCAAGAAACAAGAATGAATCAAGCTCTGGCTCAGGGGGGTCCATAAGCCTCCCGGATGTGGATAGCGCGAATATTCAAGGAACAGGAATCAAGTACTCGGGGTCCTACGGGACACAAGTGAGCATGAAAAACCAAATAGCAGATATTGCTCACCGGTGCCGCTTTCATTAGTTATCCCATTACTACTCAGGTTAAGTTGTTTAGGTACCTTGTTATCCATCAGACACTCACATACCCTACACATGCTGTTCTACGACCCGCATGGCTCAAATAACTCCTGTAGTAATGGCTCATGGGATGGAGGAACAAGCTTCGGTGGGGTTTAAAAGTAAAGGCTATGCAGTACTTGGGATTCAGTTTAATGCAATCATGACTCCATGATGCAAGAATAAGATAGAGGCAATAGGTACTATATGTATGCAAGCATGTGGTAGTGCTTGCACAGCAGCTCGATTGAAGCGAGAAGGATCTGGGTAGTGCTCACGGTTTCTTGATATATCCCCGCTCATCTATTCAAGAAGAACCAAACAAACAAGGGCCAACATAAATAAAGTGCACAAGCATATGAATAAAATGCGACAAGCAAACAATCATGCCATGATGAATGATGCACAATTTGCATGGCAATAATGTAGCATGGCATGGGTGAGGTGTGGAATACAAGAATAAAGCATTTTATGGAGTTTTAGTCACCTTTTATCCTCAAATAAGTTGCTGTATACTTTATATTTTTATGATGCATGCTGCAATTCAGAACATGGAAAGCATATATAGAACGGGCTCGTCGCGCTGATCGATTTAGACATATTATTTGTCAAATTCGGAGTTATAAAACAAAAGTTATTAATTAATTAAGAAAGAGGGAATTTTATTGTAATTTTAAACAACTCGAAAATTAAAGTGTTCAAAATATATTTTGAAGGGCATATTTGAAATCCTCACATTTTTCTGATTTCAAAACATATATTACATGTTTAATTTGGAATTATATTTTAAAAGATATTTGAAAACAGATTTAAATTTGAATTTAAAACAAATTTGAAAAGTTTAAATTAAAACAGAAAGACAGAAAACCGTTTGCTACTCACCCAGATCTAGCCACAGCCACAGACAAGTGGGGCCAGGCTGACTGGGCGACACAGCGCGCACAGAAAAGAGTTTTCTTACCGCGGTCTTTCCTAGCCTCTGTGAATGACATGTGGGGCCAGCTGGCTAGGGTCCAGTGTGCAGTGGTGAACCGCAGGCCAGTGGGTAGCGTCTTTGGGCGGGTTAAGGGTACAAAACTGCGGGTGCGTTTTTGCAAAAACGCCACAGGCACGGACAGGTGGGGTCTCGAGGAGCGCGGGTTGAGCGGGAGATAAAAGAGGGGGCTATTCGTAAACTTCCACAGAGCCCGTACTGTTCTTCGTCTCCGCGGTCAGGTCCGTGTGCGACAGGCAGAGCGCGGCACGCGGAGGACTCGAACCCGCGACCTGGGCGTCTTGAGGGCGGCTTACCGTGGTGGCTTAGGCTTGGTGTTAGGTGGGGGCTAGACGACCAATTGAGGCTACGCGCGGCGCGGGGCGTGCAGACACCAGCGTCTGGGCGGTGCCGAGGCGTTCGACAAAAGTAACGGCGAGCTAGGGGTCGAGGCAAAGGGTGTCAGAGAGGGAGAAGGGGTTACCGCGGAGAGACCGGAGGAGGTGGATCAGGCGGGGGCGTGGCGGATCGTCGTCGTCGCAGACGCTCCGGCGGGCTAGGGTTTGGCGTCGGTGGCGGCGGTACTGGCGAGCCTGGTGCTTCTCCTCCTCGCTGGCGGGTACAGGGCGAAGCAGGGGGACGTCCTCGATCTCCCAGGCCGCTTCACGGTCGCGCTGTACTGGTTGACGAGGCTGACGGTGTCTTGGGAGGCGGCTGCTGGTGGGCGTCGGAGCAGAAGAAGGGGAGGAGGGCAGGGCGCTGGGCGGATCTGGGAGAGGCAGAGAAGCCGTGGGGAAGGAGGAAAAAGGAGGGAGAGGGAGGCGGCAGCGTGTGGGCATGGGGTAGATAGGGTGGCTCGGTTGCCACCTTTTTCTCCTCGAGCACGTGCTCGGGCTGGCCGGCAGGGCAGGGTAGGGTGGTGGAGGCTGCCAGGTGGGGTCAGGGCGAGGCCAAGGTGGCTGGCTCGGTTGTGGGGTCGGCCTGGCAGGGATAGAGAGGGAGAGAGGGGGTATGGCATGGAGCTAGGGTTGGATGGGGTAGGCTCGGGTTAGGGCTGGTGCTAGGGTTGGGGTTGGAGGGTAGCTCGGCCAGGGGGAAGGGAGAGAGGCCGAGAGAGAGGGAGGGAGCTAGGGTTAGCTAGGGAGGGCTCGGTTTAGGGTTTTGGAGAGAGGGGGTAGGTGGGGTAGATCATGGTGGTGGTAGGGTTTAGAGATAGAAAAAGAGAGAGGGGGTTTAGGGTTTAGATGAGGTGTTAGGTGTTTGGAGAGAGGATAAGAGAGAGATATGGCTTAGGGTTTAGAGATAAGGATTGAATATGCCCACACATGGCTTGCATGGATGGGGGATGGTTGTAGGGTTTTAACATGAATCAAACAAGATCAAGCATGAAGAGTGGTAGAGAGAGAGATGGTGGTGAGGGGTAGAAAAGATCCCTAAAAGAGAAAACCCATTTAACCCAAGAGAGAAACAAATGGCTAGAGTGGTGGTGCTCTTGCATGGCCCATGCAAAAAATAATAAATGCTTTGGTTAAATTCTTGTGAAAACAAAAATAATAGCATGGCATTATTCTTATGCATTCCCAAGAAGTGGAATAAAGGCCAAGCAAAAGAATTATAGAATTGGATCCACCCTATCTCCCATGAGCTAGATTAAATACCAAAAGAAAATAAGATACAAGCTCATGGATAATGGGATGGTGGAATTATAAGGTGGTTAAAAGAAAGGGTGGTGGAGTAGAATAAAAGATATGCCCCCAACTCAACTTGGGCATTTAAACAATATATCAATAACCAAATACAATATCAAGAGGCAAATACAATTAACAATGCATATGAGAGAAGAACCAAATCAAAAGGGTTTTATATGATGCTCAAATGCAAGGTGGCATGATGACATGAGCATGATATCAATATGATGCAACAATTATATATAGGAAGTAGCATATATATAGACTAGGCTAGTAGAATTGCAATTGTTAGACAATTGGGATGCTACAAGAAACACAAATGGTTTATGATGATGAAAATGTTGAGGCATGAGCCTTAACCCTTTTACAAAACTGATGGTTAGATTCGGATGCGATACCATTCCAAATTTACCGTACAACCACAATACCTGAATTGGGTAAGGCTTAGCCGGAAGTTTATATGCATTAGTATTAGTTCCCTCACGGGAGAGGTTTGATCTGAGGCTACCTCTCGATGTTGTCCACCTATGCAGTGCCCAAGATGACAGATGGTCATGGTTGGGAGGCCATGCTCATAAGAGAGGTGCTTATACTAGGGTGTGTAAAGGAAAGGTTATGTTTGATTATCTGCATACTAAGTATGATGATTCAGGGTTATCCCTGACAGATCTATCGAATCTTGTGGTGAAAGTGTACCACCTCTGTAGAGTGTCAAACTATTCGAATAGCCGCGTCCATGATTATGGACGATTGGAATGCCATCTTGTTTCGTTGTCAGATGTTTTCAAAACAACTTATGCATGAATGATGAATCTTGACTTAACCATAACAGGGTTGTGCTTATGACAATAGCTTCTCAACTTAAGTGATTCTAGAACTTTATTTTATCTTTCTTTGCTTCAGAACTCAGCTTAAGTTTCAATGTTAACCTTATAGTTAAACTTAGATTTAGCACTTTAACTTAGAATCATACTACTTGTTAGTGGTAGTTTGCGAGTACTTAAAGAGTACTCATGGCTTTTGTCCCTGGCTATTCTCATGGCCAGACAATGAAGGAGACTACCAAGATGATGGCCAGCAAGACGGCTATGATAACTAGGACTATCTGCCTTCGTGAGCATTGCCTGTGCCCCTGAAGATGGACCCCACTGCTACGCTTATCTTTTATTTCTGCTACTTGTTGTATTAAGACTGGATCATGAGATCCTTATTTGTGTAAGACCTTATGTATGGTTTGTAATGGATGATGTACTGTGATATCCAATCTGTTATGTCTCGCAAAAATGGTAATCCTGGGATTGCGAGGTATGGCATAACAGGCATCTGGGATTAAAAATCCGGGTGTTGGCAAGTTGGTATCAGAGCCATCCTGACCATAGGAGATCCTAGTTAGAATGGACGTCCGAACAAAAACTTAGTTTCAAAACCAAAGTGAGTATTTACAAAAAACTATCTCCTCTCTTATCCTTGGGAATTCTTCCTTTCTCAAAAATTCATGTTCCTCAAAATTCTTACATTAATACTTAAAATTTGACACACTTGATCACTTCACTAATTTCCTCATCCTTAATTCTTGTAGATGGAGACTCAGTTCAGCAAGTTTTACCAGTTGGGAAACGGAGGTCAGCTGATCTTCGAGAGGGATCTAGATTCACTATCGGAGTTACTGGGACGCCCACATCCGGAGTTTCTTGGAGCTCAACTTCCAGGACCCCCAGGAGGAGACCTGCAGTGGCTAGTCACCGCGGATCTTAGAGGAAGCATCGAAGCACCAACTTTCAGGAGAATTCAGTTCTCCATGAGAGAGAACAACTGGCTAGATGGATTAGCCAGGGCAATGCATGAAGATCTCGCACGTCTATGTGCCCTCGGCGTCAACAAAATCCAAGGAACCCATTTTGCTCACTATGCAAGACGTGACTTCATGGGAATGCCGATGGAGATGCCAAGTCACCCAGAGTTGAGGCGTCAAGTGGAGAATCTTGACTTCTTGCTGCACGACAGACAGCAGGAACTGGACAGTGCCATTGCCGACCAGAAGGCCCAGACTTTCGCACTGCTCGTCCAAGATCGCTAGTCTCTTTGCCGCCAGCGTGCCAAGAAGGATCGCACCATCACCCGTCTTTGCAAGAAGGTGGCCGACCTCGAGAAGACCGTCAAGGAGCAATAAGCTCAGCTTGCAGCCAAGGAAGAAGAAGATGAGGGTAAAGACATCTAGGGAGACATGGATTCTTACCTCAGCAACGATGATGACTTTCTGGAGGAGGATGCTGTGGATTTCTACACTGACGATGAGGACTCCGACTTCATCGACAATGAGTAGATGCACTAGAGCACTGTCGTACCATGAGATGTATTGGTCCCACTGTATCGTAGCTTGCATAATGGTTCTTCAAACCATCTGTTTTCCCTTTGATTGTTGTGGTGTGTGTTGTATCGTGTGCGTGTTTGCATGAATGAAATGGAGTTAGTTGAAAAACCTGAGTCTAACTCAAAGTTTTAGATTTGAAACCAAAACCATAAACCTTAGAATTTCCCTCTTACCCCTATATCTATCTCAATCTTCAGATGACTCGTGGAAACCAAGGAGGGAGCAGCTCGTCACAAGACCCGATGCTGCAGATCTTGCAGAATCTCATCACAGACCGTGAAGCAAGCAGGGCAGAACGTCAAGCCAACTTAGCAACACTACAGCAGATCGCCCAGATGGCTCTCAACAACCAAGGGCATGGAAATCAGGATCACCATGGATCCAAACTCAAAAAAATTCAGAATACCAATCCCCCAATCTTCAACCAATCTGAAAATCCATTAGATGTTGATGACTGGTTGCAGACGATGGAAAACAACCTAGAAGTTGCAGGAGTTGATGAAAACGAGAAAGTTCTCTTCACCACCCACTATCTGGCGGGAGATGCAATTGGTGGACTAGTATCCGCAATATGAACCATGGTTACGTTATGACATGGGAAGCATTCAAAGTCAAGTTCATCCGCACCCACGTGCCGCAGGGTCTAGTCAACCGAATGAGAGATGAGTTCCGCGAATTGAAGCAAGGAAGAATGACTGTGGTGGAGTACCATGACAGATTCCTGTCACTTGCCAGATATGCACCTGATGAGATCAACATGGAGGCCAAGAAGAAGGAGAGATTCTTGAACGGACTGCATGATGAGATGCAGACTGTCCTCGTCAACATTCGTTTTCAGGATCTCGAAGAGCTAGTCGACTCTGCCATTCAGATGGAAGGGAAGATTAATCAGGCAAACGACAACCGCAAACGTCGTATGATGCAGCAATCAGGATCCAGCTGTCACCAGAAGTACCGTCCCAACCCCTCACCAGGATATGCACCAAGGAACAACCGACCCCCAATGTCTCGCCCAAGCTACCCCAACCGTAGCAGAGGAAATGTGAAGTCCGGAGGAAACCATCACAACTCTGGCAACACCAACAATTTCAACCGTGCACCTCCCAAGAGCAACAACAATAACAACAACAACAACACTGCACCTAGAACTGGCAGCAATGTTGTGCCTGTCGCAGCAAAGGACAAGTCCCAGATCACCTGTTTCGAGTGTGGAGTGAAGGGTCACTACTCAATGAGTGTCCCAAGAAGACTGCCACCAATGCCACTGTGAATGCCCCAGCTCAACAGCAGCGTCATGTTCAACCAGGAAGAAGGTTTGCCCCAGGGAACCCTCACAACCGCAACGGTCGTCTCTTCCACATGAACGCAGAAGAAGCCCAAGAAGCGCCAGATGTAGTGCTGGGTATGTTTTCTGTCAACCCAGTTTTAGCAAGAGTATTGTTTGATTCAGGAGCATCACATTCATTTGTCACCGAAGAATTTGCATGCACTAGTAATATTCACCCAACCAACCTGAAGCATGTCATGATAGTTCAAATCCCCGGTTCAACTACAAAAGCTAGAAAAATTTGCAAAGCTGTGCCTATCAGAATACATGGGATAGATTTTTATGCCAACCTAATAGTACTTGGAACCAAAGGATTGGAAGTAGTACTAGGTATGGACTGGATGTCAAGGCATAAAGGACTAATAGACTGTGCTAAGAAAGCCATCACCATGACCAGTAGTTCTGGAGTAACAGTAGAGCATATCTCTAAAACCTTACCCCGTCAATTCAAGTGCAACAAGATTCTATCCCTACCCACCATAGACCAAGTAAGAGTAGTCTGTGAATACCCCGACGTATTCCCAGATGAATTGCTAGGTATGCCCCTGGATAGGGATATTGAGTTCATTATCGAACTAATCCCCAGAACTGGACCCATAGCCTAGAGACCCTATAGCATGAACCCCTCAAAGTTAGTTGAGTTGAAGAAGTAGTTAGATGCCATGTTAGCAACAGGCTTGATTCAGCCAAGTGCATCGCCATGGAGATCACCAGTGTTATTCGTCGACAAGAAAGATGGAGGCAATCGTTTGTGTATAGATTACACAAAGTTGAATGACGTCACCATCAAGAACAAGTATCCCTTGCCAAAGATAGAGGATCTATTTGATCAATTGACTGGAGCCCAGGTATTCTCAAAGATTGATCTTAGGACTGGTTATCACCAACTTAAGATTCGTGCAACGGATATTTCGAAGACCGCCTTTACTACTCGCTATGGTTTATATGAGTATACGGTTATGTCTTTTGGATTAACCAATGCCCCAGCTTATTTCATGAATCTCATGAATAAGATCTTTATGAATTTCCTAGATAAGTTTGTAGTTGTGTTTATCGATGACATCCTTATCTACTCCAAGTCAGAAGAAGAGCATGAGCAACATCTGAGAATCATCCTAGAAACCCTGAGAGAGCATCGGTTATATGTCAAGTTCAGCAAGTGTGAGTTTTGGCTGAAAGAAGTAGGATTCCTAGGACATATTGTGCCTGTCGGAGGAGTCTCTGTTGATCCTGCCAAGATCAAAGATGTCGAAGAATGGGAAGCCCCAACCACTCAAACCCAAGTCCGTGCATTTCTCGGATTAGCGGGATACTACCACAAGTTCGTAGAAGGATTCTCGAGCATCGCCAGACCCATGACCCAATTGTTGAAGAAGGACAAGAAGTTTGAGTGGACATACAAGTGTAAAGCCAGTTTCCAGGAGCTGAAGAAGAGATTGATATCAGCCCCAATATTGATCATGCTAGACATCAAGAAGCCATTTGATGTATATTGTGATGCATCCAAGATTGGTCTAGGATGTGTATTGATGCAAGAAGGCAAAGTCGTCGCGTATCTATCTCGACAACTGAAGCTGCATGAGCAGAACTATCCGACCCATGATCTTGAATTAGCAGCCGTAGTGTTGGCATTAAAGACATGGCGTCATTATCTGATGGGTAATCGCTGTGAGATTTACTCAGATCATAAGAGCTTGAAGTATATTTTCACTCAGAAGGAGCTGAATATGAGGCAAAGGACATGGATAGAGTTAATCAAGGATTATGACCTTGACATTCACTATCACCCCGGCAAAGCCAATGTGGTAGCGGCTGCTCTTAGCAGATTGCCATGTAGGCTAAACACCATGATCAAGGAGAAGCAACCAAGTTCGTATGAAGAGTTGGAGCAGTTCAGGACTGAATTGGTTAGCAAAGGATTCTTAGCTAGCATTGAACTTCAACCCACTTTGATTAGCCAAATCAAGGAAGCCCAGAAGGGGAATGAAAGTATCGACGGAATCAAACGTCGTATTGGTACAGGAAAGGTACCTGGATTCACGGAAGACGAAGAAGGAGTATTGTGGTACAAAGGACGTATCTGTATGCCAGCAGATTCGGAACTGAACCAAGTTATCATGAAGGAAGCTCATGATACTCTTTATTCTATCCACCCCAAAGGAACGAAGATGTATCAGGATTTGAAAGAGCAATTTTGGTGGCACAAGATGAAGAGAGAAAGCGGAAGCTACATCGCCAAGTGTGATATCTGTCAAAGAGTCAAAGCAGAGCATCAGAGACCTGCAGGATTGTTGCAACCATTGCAGATTCTGGAATGGAAATGGGATTCCGTCGGAATGGACTTCATCACCGGTTTGCCTACTTCTAGTAGGGGAAATGACTCAATCTGGCTCATAGTTGATAGACTATCCAAGGTAGCCCACTTTATACCTGTCAAGACTACCTACCAGAGTGTGAAGCTAGCAGAGTTGTACATTGCTAGGATTGTTAGTCTGCATGGAACCCCCAAGACCATAGTATCAGATCAAGGAACCCAGTTTACCTCGAGATTTTGGCAGAAAGTTCAGGAAGGATTGGGAACCAAGTTGAACTTCAGCACCGCGTATCACCCGCAAATAGATGGACAGACTGAGAGAGTCAACCAGATCTTAGAGGATATGCTTAGAGCTTGTGTGTTGGAATACGGATCAAAATGGGAAGACTTCCTGCCTTTCGCAGAATTCTCATATAACAACAGTTATCAAGCTAGTTTGCAGATGGCACCATTTGAGTTCCTATATGGAAGGAACTGTCGTACCCCTTTGAATTGGTCACAAGTAGGAGAGAGTCAGATTTTTGGACCCGACATTCTCCGAGAAGCCAAAGAGAAGGTTCACAAAGTCCGTGAGCACCTCAAGACCGCCCAATCCAGACAGAAGAGTTATGTTGACAAGAGAAGGAGAGACCTGACTTTCAATGTCGGAGATTTTGTATATCTCAAAGTTTCACCATTGAAGGGAACCCAACGCTTTAGTCTAAAAGGAAAGTTAGCCCCTAGATATATCGGGCCATTCAAAATTCTGAACCGTCGAGGAGAAGTATCGTATCAACTGGAACTACCTGAAGAGCCATCCACAATGTGTTCCATATCTCATTACTTCGCAAATGCCTAGAAGTGCCGGAGAAGACTGAAGTTTTCAAGAGCATCGATCACAGAGCTGTGGAGATCAACAATGACCTGACCTATCGTGAAGTGCCCATCCATATCTTGGAAGAAGCTTACAGAACCACCAGGACCAGGAGTATCAAATTTCTCAAGATTCAATGGAGCAACCATACCGAGGAAGAAGCCACTTGAGAGCGCGAAAATTACATTAGGACGGAGATCCTAGATCTCTTTAGTTCCTAGTTTTCTTTGTAAATCTCGGGATGAGATTTTGTTTAAGGGGGGAAGGTTTGTAACATCCCAAAACTTTAATCCAAGCTTATCAAGATCCAAATCATCAAAATTAGGGTTAACAAAAACTTTTCCAATCAAAAATATGAAAGCATTCATATGTGTGTGCATTTAAAAATAGGAGTTGTTTGAATTGCCATGTTTAAGTGATCCATTGCTTGTAAAATGATTCTTAGGTGAAATAAACATCATCTAAATCATTCCCAAACTTTTCCCAAAGAAAAACAACTCAAAATGAATAAATGAAGTGAATGGTCATTTTGGCCAAATTAACTATCATGCCTACTTTGGCTATTCCTAGTACTCACAACCTAACAGAAACATTTGTGGATCTTTACACCCCTTGCTAGTACACATAATGAGGTACCAAGGCCCACTTTGTGATCTGCTAAAACAATCAAATACTAATTTTAAATGATAGTTTAAAATTGAATCTATTTCATATGGGAAGATCCCACTATTTCAAAAACCACTCAAACAAGCTCAATTTTCAAAACCCAAGCACCCACAGAGTCTCAAGCTTAGTACTAGCACACCCACCAAAAATCTTTTCAAAATTCAAAAAGAATTTTCTTGCGGCCATTTCATCAAACACTTGGCAGGCAGAATTCAAACAAAACAAAATTCACTATTTTAAATAGTGTTCTGGACAAACTTGTCTCCCATTTGACCCCCTTTTGCTCACATTGTCCCCTCTTGATGAAACCAGGGCATAATCACCCGATCCCCTACCTCTTAGCAGCATGGCCATGCCAAGCCGAGCCCCACCTCGCCGGCCAACTTGGTCACTGCCGCAGCAGACCGTCCCCCTCTCTCTCGCCATGTCTAGGAGATAGCCCGCACCTCACCGCCGCCCACTGTCCCCTCCCCGAGCCAGGCCCAGCCGTGGACCACCGAGAAAACCCCGCGCCCAGTGCCACCGCGCCATGCCGAGCACGCGCCAGAGCGCCGCACCCGCACGCGTGCACAAGCCGCCGCCCGACCGCTTACCACCGCCCCTAAGCCTGCATTGAAGTCCTAGAGCACCGCCAGGAGACCACGTGTCGATCACCACCCTCAGCCATGCCGCTAGCAGCCTATAGCCATGTCGCCACCGTCGCCTGCCCATCCCTCTCGGTCACACCGTCGAGCCTATAAAAGGAGGGCACCCCCAGTCGTTTGCAGCACACCACTCCACTCCCCTCACCTCACTGATCGTCCCACACCTCTAGCCGGAGCACGGGGAGAAGCTGCTCGCTGGAATTGTACCGGAGCAGGCCGCCTCTGGAGGAGGAGGGCGCCGCTGATTGCGACCACCCTCGGAGCTGCCTCGACCATCCCTGAGCTCACCGTCGACCACCAGCCCGTTTGCCAGCCTCGCCATCGTTGCTGGAGCCCTGGTATGCTCCCTATGAACCCCCACTGAGCCGCTAGGATTAGAGCTCGCCGACGACAGGTCCGTCATCGACGACGATCCATAGCCGTTGATCCCCACTCTAATCCAACGTCCCACTTTACCCTGTACCGCTTCGCGCGTTATGAGCCGCTGACTGGTGGACCCCCCTGTCAGCTGAGCCCCGCACCGCGGAGTGACACTAGGCCGGCCCGTTAGCATTTCCCGCATGACCCAGTTAGTTTGAATTAGGATTTTTCTTTTTAGTTTAAACTTAGTTCTGTCCCCTAGTTTGAAAATCAATTCAGAGAGATTTACAAATCCAAATGAAGTGATTCCAATTTTGTTAGAAAGATACTGAAAAGATCTATCCAAGCCCGTTGGATTTAATTCATTTAGAGTTAGAGATCTCGCCTAGTAAAAATAATAAAATAGAAGCATTTGCACCTTGCAACATTTTTAAAAAATCAACCAAGTTGGCTTTTGAGTTGATTCCAACTCTCAAAAATCAAATTTCATCATAACTATCTGAATATGTAATAATATTAAGATTTACATGCAGTGACTTTGGACTAGTACCAAAATAATGCTATATAGGCATTTCTAGTCACTTTAAATCATTAAATAATGAACTTAAACCAAAATATTTATGATCCAAACCCTTAAGTTACATTCCCACATGTTAGAATATGTGGTGATGACATGTGTCCACATGATCCCATATTTTAAGTGGTGAATATTAAATCTTAGTTAATTTTTCAATGAGTAGAAATTACTTTTCTAAAATAAAAAGGAGGAAACTATTGAATAAAACTTGTGATGCTTGTGATGATAATAGATCATCAATTGTGTGCCTTAGAGTACTAAGTAAACTAGTTAAGTATTGTTTGGTGATTGTGTACTCCGTATGTATTTATAGAAGATAGTACCGACCAAGCTTACAAGGAGGAGGAGTGCTACCAAGAAGAAGAAGAAGAAGAAGAAGAAGAAGAAGAAGAAGAAGAAGAAAACTTCAACCACTACACCAATCAAGGCAAGCTATTATTGGCAAGCTAACCCTTGCAAAACTTACTTTAGCAAGCCACCATTAACAGTGCAAGAAAATCCTTGCAATCTAGATAACCCAAGCAAAGATGCTTTAGGCATGCTTTGATCTTACCACTTTGACTACTAGTTCCCCAAGTCTTACTTTCAAGCTTTATTTCCTTTACCTTACACAAAGTCCCTTACTTGTTGAAGGTAGCATAAAGAGTACAAAAGTTGACCTATTTAGATAAGCTTTAGATGTCATTCTATGGCATGAGATTGATCCCATCTTTCCACCTTAGTGAACACTCTTAACTTAGTAGTTTAGAGTAGATAAAAACTTGAGTCGCTTTAGATGGGAACACTTGGTGAAAATGAATTATGAAAACCTTGGAATGATGAGTCATTCTATTGAGATGTTTTGACATGTGTTGAGAAACACAAATGGTTTATGATGATGAAAATGTTGAGGCATGAGCCGTAACCCTTTTACAAAACTAATGGTTGGATTCGGATGTGATACCATTCCAAATTTATCGTACAACCCCAATACCTTAATTGGGTAAGGCTTAGCCGGAAGTTTATATGCATTAGTATTAGTTCCCTCACGGGAGAGGTTTGAGCTGAGGCTACCTCTCGATGTTGTCCACCTATGCAGTGCCCAAGATGACAGATGGTCATGGTTGGGAGGCCATGCTCATAGGAGAGGTGCTTATACTAGGGTGTGTAAAGGAAAGGTTATGTTTGATTATCTGCATACTAAGTATGATGATTCAGGGTTATCCCTGACAGATGTATCGAATCTTGTGGTGAAAGTGTACCACCTCTGCAGAGTGTCAAACTATTCAAATAGCCGCGTCCGCGGTTATGGACAGTTGGAATGGTCATACTGTTTTGTTGTCAGATGTTTTCAAAACAACTTATGCATGAATGATGAATCTTGACTTGACCACAACAGGGTTGTGCTTATGACAATAGATTCTCAACTTAAGTGATTCTAGAACTTTATTTTATCTTTCTTTGCTTCAGAACTCAGCTTAGGTTTCAAAGTTAACCTTATAGTTAAACTTAGATTTAGCACTTTAAATTAGAATTATACTACTTGTTAGTGGTAGTTTGCGAGTACTTAAAGAGTACTCATGGCTTTTGTCCCTGGCTATTCTCATGGCCAGACTATGAAGGAGACTACCAAGATGATGGCCAGCAGGACAGCTATGATAACTAGGACTATCTGCCTTCGTCAGCATTGTCTGTGCCCCTGAAGATGGACCCCACTGCTATGCTTATCTTTTATTTCCGCTGCTTGTTGTATTAATACTGGATCATGAGATCCTTATTTGTGTAAGACCTTATGTATGGTTTGTAATGGATGATGTACGGTGAT
Organism: Avena insularis; assembly: GCA_023614405.1. NCBI lineage: Eukaryota > Viridiplantae > Streptophyta > Magnoliopsida > Poales > Poaceae > Avena > Avena insularis. The sequence continues at coordinate 235,557,819 of CM042688.1, read as the reverse complement.
ATCCAATCCGTTATGTCTCGCAAAAATGGTAATCCTGGGATTGCAAGGTATGGCATAACGGGCATCTGGGATGAAAAATCCGGGTGTTGACAGCCTCCACATTGGGGACTCCACCACCTTGACAAGAATAGAAGTTGTGGATAGTCAACTCAATGCAACGGCTCTTCATATGATTCAGCTTGGTGTGGGTCCCAAGGACATGCCACATATTGAACACCTCAACACCGCCAAGGAAGCTTGGGATGCTCTCACCAACTTGTTCATCGGCAATGAAAGCATGAGAAGAAATAGGTATGATGCTCTAAGCAATGAAGCTGAAGGATTCTACATGTTGGATGGTGAGGACCACGAAGACATGTATAGAAGGCTCAAGAGCATTGCAACAACATTTAGAAAGCATGGCACCACTCATATTGATGATGCTTGGATCAAAAGAAAATATGTGAGTGCTCTCATGCATTTGAGCCCACGGACTTGAAGAGTTTGCAAGGTAGACACAACTACCATCAACTGAATTCTCATGAAGTCATCCAAGAAATGGTGGCTTTCAAAGTGGCAGCTAAGAACACTAAAGATGCTGGTGCTCAGGCAATCGGGATGCAAAAAGGCGTAAATGTAGCATTAAAAGCCAATGTTGTTGAACAAGATGAAGATGATAGAGGGTTTGACATTGTGTCCATGAGCTATCCCGAGGAGGTCAAGCGTGCTCATGGTGAGTACATGGCCTTCTATGCAAGAAACTTTTGGAAGGACCTAGCTAAGGCTAAATCTGAACTTGAGCGCAAGAATGGGTCAAGTGGGCGAAAGGAAAATGGCCCAAAACTGAGAACTTGCTACAATTGTGGAGACCGTTTGCACTTTGTGGATGAGTGTCCCTATCAAAGTAGAGAATATAATGGGGACAGGATCATCCTCAAGGAAAAGTCTAGGGCACCTCGAAAGAAGTCGTTCGTCAAGAAAAATGCTCCCTACAATAAGTAACCTAAGATTGTTTTGGTGGCACAAGAGGAGTATTCATCTGCAAGTGAAGATGAAGAGGATGAAGATAGCACTCGAGAGGTGGCTGTAATAGCCACCACATCTACCCCCACATCGCTCTTCGACTCTCCTAGTGAAAACTTCGTCAACAAGAATGTCACTTGCCTTATGGCAAGAGGTTCCGAGGTATCATCTTCCATCTCTTCTTTTCCTAAGACTACTATGAATGTTGATATGGATGATCATACAAGTCTTAGAGTAAAGGAAGAAGTTATTGCTTTGGATATTTTTATCACTAACTTGCAAGGTGAGCACAAACTACATTTTGTGGCTCTCATGAGCCAACTTTCTCACTCCGAAGAGCTCCTCGAAGAAAAGGGCAAAATTGAAAGAGAGGATGCCATGGAGATTGCATCTTTGAAGAATGCTCTAGAAGAGGAAGAAGAGACTCGAGTCTCTCTAGAGGAGAGGCTTGAGTCTATTGAGGAGTCACATGACAAGGTTGTATCCCAGCTCATAAAGGAACATGATAATGCTCTCTCCAAGGTAAAGAAATTAAAGAAGGAGAAGATTGACTTTGGGGCTGCTCATGCTAGACTCTCTGGGAATTAGAGAAACTTGACATTGCCTACAAGGCATTGGAGAGTGAACACTCTACTCTAAATGAGTCTCATGATCATCTCCAAACTCGATTGGACAAGTATGATATGCCTAGCACCTCTACACCATCATGTGGTCATGAAGATGTCATTGAAGGGAATGTTAGGCTGAAAGATGAACTTGTAAAGGGATCCCAAACCAAAGGTAAGGAAGTCCTAGATGAGATCCTTGGTAAGCAAAGGGCAAGCAATGGAAAAGAGGGACTTAGCTATGTTCCCAAGACCAACATGAAGAAAAACAAGAAGAAGAAGAAGAAGAAGAAGAAGAAGAAGAAGAAAAGCAAAACTGCTTAAGCAAAGACAAGCACCATCACAAAGGACAAAACTAACTATATTGGTTTTGCAGGGTCTAATAATCCTAATTATGAATTATTTTGTGATTACTATGGTGATGTCTATGCTAGTTATATTTCTCCTGTTGATAATTATATTTCTTGGTCTATTTGGGTTCCAAAGACCCTTGTTACTAACATGAGAGGACCCATTGAAAAATGGGTACCTAAAACCAAGAAGTAATTCTCTTGCAGGGCTATGCTTATGGTGGTTCTAAATGGGTACTCGATAGCGGGTGCACAAGTAATATGACCGGAAGCAAGGAAATCATCACAGAGATGAGGCCAAATCATGATCAAATAACTATCTCCTATGGTGATAAGTCTAAATCTGAGGTATTGGGTCTTGGCAAGGTTGTGGTTGCCCATGATATTTCCCTCGTGGACGTCATGCTTGTTGAGACCCTCGGTTACAACTTACTTTCTATCCGTGCCCTTGGTAAGATGGGCTTTGCTATTTTTATTGATGGTGATTTAGTGGTACTCTTGTGGAGCAAGTCTCTAAAGGTCGCTTTCATGGGATACATCGAAAATGACCTGTATGTGGTGGACTTCTCTAGGAAAACCACTCCAGGTCCGATGTGTCTTTTTGGAAAGTCCAACACGGGTTGGTTATGGCATCGATGTCTAGCCCACGTCAATATGAGAACTTTGCAAAGCCTTCACAAGGGTGTCCACATTCTTGGACTAAAAGAAAATGTTTCCTTTGCCAAAGACCGTTTTTGCAGGGCTTGTATTGAAGGGAAGATGCATGACTCTCCCCATCAAAGGAAAACAATTATTTCATCAAAGAGGATTTTGGAGCTGCTTCATGTGGACCTCTTTGGTCCTCTGTATCATGCGAGCCTCGGTGGGAAGAAATATTGCCTTGTAATTGTCGATGATTATTCAAGATATACATGGGTCTACTTCTTCAAGCTAAAGAGTGAGACTCAACAAACAGTCATCAATTTTTCCAACAAGGTCCAGCATCAACACAATGTCCCTATATTGGCAATTAGAAGCGATAATGGCTCCGAGTTCAAGAACTACGCTCTAAATGAATTCCTAAGTGAAGAGGGGATAAGACACCAATATTCTGTTGCGTACACCCCTCAACAAAATGGTGTAGCCGAGAGGAAGAACCGAACTTTAATGGATATGGCAAGGTCTATGTTGGCTGAATTCAAGTCACCATATAACTTCTGGGCTGAAGCCATTTCGACCGCATGTCATGTGTCCAACCGGATTTACCTCCACAAAATCTTGGACAAAACACCTTATGAAATACTTACTGGTAACAAGCCCAACATTTCATACTTCCGTATATTTGGTTGTAAGTGTTTCTTTCTTATCAAAGGAGTTTGTTTATCTAAATTTGAGTCTAAGGCTTTAGAAGGAATTTTTGTTGGTTATGGTGTCGAATCCCACACTTATAGAGTCTACAATAAGCTCTCCAGGACTGTTGTAGAATCTTGTATTGTGGTGTTCGAGGAAAATGATGGCTCCCGGGCGGGGCAAGTTGATGTTTGTGATGCAGATGTTGAAATACCCCAAGATGCCATAAGAATAATGGGCGTGGGATTTTTCCGCCCCATTGAGGAACCCCTTGTGGCGGATCGGGAAGGACCATGCTATACTCAAGTAGAGCCCTCATCGACACAATCTCAACAATCTCCACTCGCTAGAGAAACCACTTCACCAACACCTGCACCTACTGAAGGCCATCTATCATCTGAAGTTTCTGGAAGCTCCAGGCCGGATTATCCGGGTGACGCCGGATTATCCGATCAAACTACATCGAATGGAAGGACCGAACAGAACGACCAAGAAATTGATGCAACTCCTAGGCCAGACTTTCTGGGTGACACCAGATTATCCGTCCCTTCTCCAACTCGTGCCAGAAGCATCCAAGATAATAAAGAAGGACCAAGTACTCCCAGGCCAGATTATCCGGCCACTCCCTTAGCCAGATTATCCGACCCTGAAGATTCAGAACAGCAGCAGCCTCCAGTTATGGCTGCTGATCAAAATCAAGGGCAAGGTTCTTCATCTCATGTTCTCGCTAAACAAGTGGTTGATCAAGGTCAAGCTAATGGTCCCGACGAAGACTCAAATGATGAAGAAATTCCTCCTAGAAACAACAAGTTGATTGAACTTCGTCACAAAGCTCGTGTAGAAAGAAATCTCAAATTAAGAGGACACACTCTTGATAAAATTGTAGGTGACCTCAGACGAAGGGTGTCCACAAGAAGGGAGCTAGCAATCTTCGGTGAGCATCAAGCTCACATATCCATGGTGGAACCCAAGAAGGTGTTTGAAGCTCTTGAAGATCCGGACTGGGTTGCTACTATGCATGAAGAGTTAAATAATTTCGAGCGCAACAAGGTCTAGAAATTAGTAGAGAAGCCCAAAGATTGCCGCAATGTTATCGGCACAAAGTGGATCTTCAAGAATAAGCAAGATGAGAATGGAATTATTGTAAGGAACAAGGCAAGACTCATGGCACAAGGATTTTCCCAAGTTGAAGGCATTGACATCGGTGAGACTTATGCTCTAGTGACTCGTCTTGAGTCCATTGGTATCCTCCTTGCTTATGCAGCTCATAATATTTTTAAATTACAGCAAATGGACGTTAAGAATGCATTTCTTAATGGTCCTCTATATGAATGGTATATGTAAAGTAACCCCCGGGTTTTGAGGATCCCAACTTCCCGAACCATGTTTACAAACTCGATAAGGCGCTCTATGGCCTTAAAGAAGCCCCACGTGTGTGGTATGAGCACCTTAAAGAGCTTTTGCTAGACCGTGGCTTCGAGGTTGGGCAAATCAATCTCACTCTTTTTACTGAGAAGGTTAAGGGGGAGCTCTCCGTATGCCAACTATATGTAGATGACATTATCTTTGTCTCTACTAATAAATCTTTAATGACAAATTTCCAAATCTTATGACTGACAGGTTTGAGATGTCTATGATGGGGGAATTACGGTTTTTTCTTGGATTTGAGATTAAACAACTTAGAGAAGGAACCTTCATAAATCAAGAAAAGTACATTTAGGACATGCTCAAGAGGTTCAAGATGACGGATCTTAATGGCGTTGCCACACCGATGCAAACTAAATGTCATCCTGAACTCAATCCCAATGGTAAAGATGTGAACCAAATGGTATACAGGTCCATGATCGGCTCTCTTCTTTACCTCTCCGCATCTAGACCCGATATTGTATTGAGTGTAGGTGTGTGTGCAAGGTATCAAGCATCTCCTAAAGAAAGCCACTTAGTGGTGGTCAAGAGAATCTTCCGATATTTGGTTCATTCCCCTAATTTTGGTTTATGGTATCCCAAGGGCTCCAATTTCTCTCTATGTGGTTATACTGATTCAGATTGGGCTGGTGACAAGGATGATAGGAAATCAACTTCTAGAGCTTGTCAATTTTTGGGAAGGTCTTTGGTATGTTGGTCTTCTAAGAAACATAATTGTATATCTCTCTCCATCACCAAAGCTGAATATGTGGCTGCTACAAGTGCATGTACTCAATTATTATGGATAGGGCAAACTTTAATGGAATATGGTGTCAATTGTGACAAAGTGCCTCTTTTATGTGATAATGAAAGTGCAATCAAAATTGCGTACAATCTAGTGCAGCATACAAGGACAAAGCATATTGAGAGTCGCAATCATTTTATTCGGGATCATGTTGCTCGTGGTGATATTGATCTATCCTTTGTGAGCACGAAGAACCAACTTGCTGATATTTTCGCGAAGCCACTTGATGAAGCAAGGTTTTGTTATTTGAGGAATGAGCTAAATATCGTTGATTCAAGGAGTTTGTCTTGATTACTCATACATACCCACTTACATCTCCTCCTTTATTTGGTTTAGGTGTGGGCATGGATATAAGGGGAGTGTGGTCCTAATTGATTGGGCTAACCCTCCCCCCATAATGCCGAAAGCAAGAAAAATCATTTCTCTTAATATCAGTTTGTGATATGTGAGCTTATTGATGAGTATTGATCATGAACCCAAGATATATCTTCGCGGTGTCATACCATGCACTCCAACATGGTGGCCTCGGCCACCTCCCTCTTTCGTAAGAAGAGTTGGTTCCGTGTGGATTTTTCTGTAGTTTATTGCATATCTTTTGTTCTTATAGAAAACACACTCAATTTTGGCTTTTATTTGATTTGGTTCTTGCAACCTTGGGTGTGTAATACCATCTCAGTTTGGTTGTTTAAACTCAAGCCTTTTCTATCCATGAGCCATCTATTCTTGCACACAAGTCCTTTGTTTCCCTTGTGGTGGTTTGTCTAGGGGTGCACGGGCCTGAATCTGTGTTCAACAGAATTTTAGAAAATGGTCCAGATTATCCGCCCCAAGTGGGGGCTGGATAATCCGCCCCTGGCGGTTTCTGTCTACTGAGGGTAGGGCGACGGGGGAAGAGCTCAAACAGAGCAGTTCTTCTCCCCCGACTCCCTCTTTCTCTCTCCAAGCCGCCGCCTGCCACCCCAGCCCTCCCCGGAGCTGTTCTAACCACCGGATTCTCCGGGCCTCCCCCGGATCTTCTTCCCCATGCATCCAGGTACCTTCTCCTTTGTGTTCTTCCTTCAATGAGTGAGGGTAACTCTCTCTCTCTCTACCATATTTTGTATAAATGTGTTGCTTGTTGGTGGAACTTGGACTAGGAGTTACCTTGTGGTTCATATTCTGGTTAGAAATTGTATTCTTGCAATTCTGGTGCCCGGTCTACTTTGATGCACTCAATCTAGGCTGATTCTAAAAATTTTGCCAGGGCCAGATTATCCGGCCTGGCAGATTCATCCCTGATTCATAATTTCTCAGATTCTTTGCATAATGTATTTTTGAGATGTGGATTGTTGGTCTATTGTTTCTACATCCCTCCTGGACCTGTGTGCATACTCATCTCCTTGATACCCATCTTATTCACTTCACTGGTGGTTCCAGTGCTCCTAAGACATACAAGCGTTGTCCCCATGGTCGTTATTTCAGGCCCGACGGAGAAGGTGATCTCGTGGACGAAGTTGAACTAAGGAGATGGCAAAGAGAGGCTGGCCGAATGGCTGAACAAGCAAGGAAGGAAAAGGCTAGGAGGGGTGTCACAAAGAGGAAGGGTAAGGCACCAAGGGTGAACTATAAGGCAATGGATCATGTCACTTATTCCTCTATTCGTCATCGTGATCTGTATGAGGAAAGTGAGAGAGATGGACAGCTTGGGGATTCTCGCTTTTGGTGTGCTGACCAGAAGTTCATCTATGAGGATGTCTATTCATCTCTGAAGATTTTTCATATGCATCCCATGGTTATTGTTGAGGCTATGGAGAAGCCTCAACTTGCTGATGCTATGGTCACGACTGAGCGGATCGGGCTTGATATGTTGCAAACGTATGTATAATTTTTGATGTTCCATGCTTGTTTTATATCTACTTTCTTATGTTTTGTCCACACTTTGGAGTATTTTTATACACTTTCTGGGACTAACCTATTAACAAGATACCACGGTGCCAGTTGCCTGTTTTCTGCTGTTTTTGGTTCCAGAAAAGCCAGAAAATGAATATTCTCGGAATTGGACGGGATAAAAGCCAAAGTCAATATTTCACCGAGGGGAACACGGATCAGAAGATGAGACGGAGAAGGGCCTCGAGGGGGCCACACCCCCTGGCCACGTGGCCTAGCCTGGCCCACGCCTGGGGGGTGCAGCCGCCTCGGGACCCCCTCGGCCTTCCCTTTCACCTATAAGAAGCCTCCGATGCATAAACCCTAAAGACCCGATCAAAATTCCGCGAAAGAGTATGTAACCACCGCCATCTCCTTCCCTAGATCGGGAGGGATCTGAAGCTCTTCCCGACACCCTGCCAAAGGGGAGAGATCATCCTGGAGGCCTTCTTCATCACCATGCCTGCCTCCAGTGTGATGTGTGATTAGTTCATCCCTGGACTACTGGTCCATGTAGTAGCTAGATGGTTGGTTATTCTCCTTTGTGCTACCATGTTTAGATCTTGTAAGCTCCGTTCAAGATCAAGATCATCTATTTGTAATCCTACATGTTGTGTTTGCGGGGATCCGATGGATATTGAGATGCTATTTCAGATTGATTATTGATTCTATCATTTCTTTGTTATTTGTGATCTTGCATGCTCTCCGTTATTAGTAGCTATCTTGGCTGAGTACATGCTAGCAACTCCAAGAGGGAGTATTTATGCTCGATAGTGGGTTCATGCCTCTAGGAATCTGGGGAAGTGACAGAAATCTCTAAGGTACTAGATGCGTTGTTGCTACTAGGGAGAAAACAGCAATCCTTTGTTCATATAACAATCGTATTGTTTACTTTACACACTTTGCTTAATGGAATTATTTGTTGCTTGCAACTTAATGCTGGAGGAGGTTCGGATGATAACCTGAAGGTGGATTATTAGTCATAGATGCAGTTGGATTATGGTTTATGTATAATGTTGTAATGCCCAATCAAATCCCATAGGAGTCAATATGATTAGTATATGCATGTATGCTTTCTCGATGTTTGTCAATTTCCCCGTTGTAATATGTTCACCCAACATGTCATCTATCTTAAGGAGAATCACCACTAGTGAACTATGGACCCCGGTCCATTCTTTTACCATCAATCTACAACTATTTATTGTCTTCTGTTTACTTTCTGCAACCTATTACTATCTTCCACACAATACGTTTAATCCTTTGTTTTTAGCAAAACCGGTGAGATTGACAACCTCACTGTAAGTTGGGGGCAAAGTTCTGTGGTTGTGTTATGCAGGATTCCAAGTTGGAAACAACACCTTGGAGGTGTTTCCTTGCTCCTACTGGTTCGATAACCTTAGTTTCATAACTGAGGGAAAACTTGGTGTTGTGCTCATCATACCTTCATCTTGGGGTTCCCAAACAAGCTCGGATATATTTTGAGCCATCAAGCTCCTTTTCTGGCGCCGTTGCCGGGGAGTCAAGGACATCTTCACAAGGGGAGTCCCTCATAACCAATCTCTTTACTTTGTTTTATTTGTTTTGCTTAGTTTATTTCTTCTTTGTTTGCTTGTTTCTTTATCAAAAACACACAAAAAATTAGTTATACTAGTTTGTTTCTTTAAAAACACAAAAAATGGCTACTCTTGAAAACACTAAGTTGTGTGACTTCACTAGCACCAACAACAATGATTTCATGTGCACACCTATTGCTCCACCTGTTCCTAAAGCTACTTTCTTTGAAATTAAACCTACTTTACTCAATCTTGTTATGAGAGAACAATTTTCTAGTATTGGTACTGAAGATGTTGCTGCTCATCTTAATAACTTTGTTGAACTTTGTGATATGCAAAAACATAGTGATATAGATGGGGATATTATTAAGCTTAAATTGTTTCCTTTCTCTTTGAGAGGAAAAGCTAAAGAATGGTTGCAATCCCTAACTAGAAATAGTATTGATTCTTGGACTAAATGCAAAGATGCTTTCAGTGGAAAATATTATCCTCCTGCTAAGATTATATCTATGAGAAGTGAAATAATGAAATTTAAACAATCTGATAATGAACATGTTGCTCAAGCTTGGGAAAGAATGAAATCTTTGGTAAAGAATTGTCCCACTCATGGACTGATTGCTTGGATGATTATCCAAACATTTTATGCAGGACTGAATTATTCTTCAACAAATCTACTAGATTCTGCTGGTGGAGGTACCTTTATGACCATTACTTTGGGTGCTGCAACAAAGCTTTTGGATAATATGATGGTTAACTATTATGAATGGCACACTGAGAGAGCTCCACAAGGTAAGAAGGTAAATTATGTTGAAGAAACCTCCTCCTTGAGTGATAAAATTGATGTTATTATGTCTATGCTTGTTAATGGGAAAGCTCATATTGATCCAAATCATGTTCCCTTAGATTCTTTGGTTGTTCAATAAGAGCAAGTTGATGTGAACTTTATAAGAAATAATAATTTTAGCAACAATGCCTACAGGAATAATTTTGGTAATAACAATTATAGGTTATATCCTCCCAATAATGATAATTCTTATGGAAATTCCTACAACAATAATAGGAGTGCACCCTCTGCACTTGAAGTCATGCTTAAAGATTTTATTAGTAAACAAACTGCTTTCAATAAAACTATTGAGGAAAAACTCTCTAATGTTGAAAGAAATATGGCCTCATTTTCTGAAGCACAATCTTCTTTAAATAAAATGGCTGCTAAACCTGAAACCATTGAAAATCCCTTTGCTGCTACTAATGCCATACAAGTTAGAATTGATGAAAATGTTAGACTATTAGCTAAACTGCATGCTAAGTGGGAAAGAGAAGATGAAATTTCTAGAAATATTAGTATTTCTAATATCACTACCACTAATGTTGAAGTTAGTAAACCCAATGGAACCTTTTCTAATAAAATGCTAAAATTCTTCGAAATATGGGAAGCAATAGCTCTACTACTTTAGATGATAATTATGATTTTGATCTTGATGGTTGTAATATCTATGAAGTAATAATGTTCCTACAAAAGCTTTCTAAAAGTCCTAATGCTAGTGCTATGAATATGGCCTTTACAAAACACATTACTGATGCTCTCATAAGAATTAAAGAAGAAAAGATGAAACATAAAGCTTCTATTCCTATGAAATTAGAAGATGGTTGGGAACCCATCATTAATATGAAAGTGAATGATTTTGATCTCAAAGCTTTATGTGACCTTGATAGTGTGTTTCTATTATGCCTAGAAAGATTTATGAAATGCTTGATTTGCCACCATTGGAAGATTGTTATTTAAATGTCCCACTTGATGATAATGATAAAATAAACTCATGGGGAGTATTAATGATGTTCTTATTATGGTTAACAATACCTATGTCCCCGTTGATTTCTATGTTTTGGATGTTGAATGCAATGCTTCTTGTCCTATTACTTTGGGAAGACCTTTTCTTAGAACTGTTGGTGCCATTATTGATATGAAAGAAGGCACCATTAAATATCAATTTCCACTCAAGAAAGGTATAGAACACTTACCTAAGAAGAGATAGAAGATTCCTTTTGCCTATCCTATTAAAACAAAATTTTCTCTTAATGCTTCTTCATTTGAGAATACTTGATTCTTTTCTTGCTTCTTATGCCTAACTTAAAGGCGTTAAAGAAAAGTACTTATTAGGAGATAACCCAAAAGTTTTAGTTGAGTCTTGGAAGTTATTGCTTCAGTAATAACCTCTCCTTATTATTTTTGTGTGTTTTTTGTGCCAAGAGTAACCTCTAATGAGAGAGAAGTAATGCTTGGGAAAGTTGCTATCCCGAAACAGGATTTTGTGCTTCGCTGTAAACATTCATGAAAAATCTTTGTCCGTCGGTTTGAGCTATAATTGTTTGTGCTTCTGCCCCATGTTGTTACCCAACTTTCGTTAGTTCAACACTTTTCGATTTGAGCAACAGAAGGTCTTCGAAAAAATTGGTTTTTACCTGCTGGTCTGTTTTGACAGATTTATGCCATTATTTGCATTTGCCTCTTAATCTCTTTCTCTTTGAGTTCTCTTTGATCATTGAACTTTTTAAAGGAAGTGCTACAGTAGCTTTTGTTTTAATGGAAGTTTTACTTGTGTTGAAACTGAACCAAAAGACTTATTATCTTGAGTACACTAATGTTGCTAATGAAGATTGTGTGAAGTTTTGTATGAAGGAAATTTTGAAGTGTAGGGAAGAGTAATGGAATAAGATGAAGAATAGACAAAAGCTCAAGCTTGGGGATGCCACCCGTGTCAACCCAAGAAATATCCAAGAAGTACAAGCGTCAAATCTTGGGGATGCCCAAGGCATCCCCTTCTTCATCAATAAAAATCTCAGGTTTCTTCCAAACACTTCATTTTATTGTTTCATGCACAGTTGTGTTGTTCTTGGAGCATCTTCATTTTTGTTTTTGGTTTTCGTTTGCTTAGTTCGCTTGAATAAATTGGTTGGACCCCCTCATTCATACATTAGTTTTCAAATAAGTGGGTTTGGATTGAAAAAGAGTAGGAAAAGTTCATGCTTAAGTGGTAAAAAGGAGCTTGTTTTTGACTGTGGCCTATGCTTTGTCATGTCATGCTTGGTATTATTTGGATTTATGCTTAGTGATTTTTGCTATAGCATGACATGTTATAAACAATTGAGATTGCTTAATGTGCCTTGAAAGAATCATGCGTTGTTTTAGCATATTAAAGCATAGTATTGTGGTATTCTCCTTTGATGCTTTATTTGGGTTGACTTGGCGCATGCTCACACCATGTTAAGACTATCCCAAGTCACCATAGCCTCTATGATCCTTTAATTTTTGACTTGTAATATCACTTTATGCTTTAATTCATGATGTTTTGTCGCTTTGCATGATTATGGGCATTATTGCTCTCTTAGTTGGTCGCTCCCAGTCTTTTGCTAGCCTCCATAACCAAGTATGAGTTCCACTCATGCATCCAACTCCAAATAAAACCAAGTTATTCCAAAGAGTCCACCATACCTACCTATTAGCATTTGCTATTCCAAGTATATTCATGTTTTTATCTACCTTCCGAATTAAACTTGTTATGTGAAAATTAGTGATTAAAGCTATCACGAACTTGATGGCACACTTTACTTTTCTTGCCCCTAATAAACTTGAACCATTGTGTCATCTATGTTGTATATGCTTGCACTTATACATTCGGGATTAGCAGAACCATGTTGTCATGGGGAACGCTTTCAACATTGCACTTGTACATTGTACCCAGTTGATATCATGCTCTTTTGTTTATGGATGTCGTCAGTGGGAAATGAAAGGGGAGCTTGTAAGTCCATGGAGTTATGTATGTGTGTTAGAGAAACGCCTGGGAGGCTGGTCTAATCCATGCCTAATCATGGTAGAAACCTGCAGCGTAACCATAATGAGAAATCTATGAAGCATTCTTCTTATAAAAAGAGATAGAGATTGAGAAAAAAGAAAAAAAGATAAGAAAAGAGGAAAGAAAGAAAAAAAGCACCATTTTCCCATGGTAAATAAAAATATGATGAGATGCTTATTGTCTGCTTGCCTTGTCATTTTGATATGGGGATTCTTCCGTATCATCGGTAAGGGGTACCCCGTTGGTGGTTCTCTATGATACACATGTACTTACTATGACAAGAACTTACCGGTAACTAAACTTGAGTAGCATGAGGAGCGGCCCTCATATTCAAGGGACATGATATTGCCAACTTATACTTTGTCAAGCATATACTCCATAGTTTGTTCACTTTAACCTTAATCACTTCAAGATGCTTATGATAGGGGTAATGAGAGCTGAAAGCTAATAAGTATCATAATTTTTGGAAGCTCTTTATGAGACTTCAATCCCTGCTTCCTTCTATGAAGGTCTTTCTTTTACTTTTATGTTGAGTTTCCATCTTCTATCTTTATGCACCTATTGAGAGAGCATAGTGGCCATTCTTAGTTTAATGTGCATTGTCCCAAGACTTGTTAATTGATTCATAACTTTGATATTGCTTGTTCTTAAACTATTTGTATCTAGTCACCCTTATGAACTTTGAAGGTGTCCTATGCATTTATGTTTTGCTACACTATGAGGGACAAACTGAATACCATTCTCATTATGTTTTCTATATGTGAAACAAACAAACGTCTTGCAAAGCATTGTTATTCATGAATCTTTTGTTTGTACCTTTTCATGCTACAACTTAGTTGATATGTCTTATTGTTAGAACTATATCTTTCATGCTATGTTAAAGTACTATGTTCCCAGCTATCAATGTTTTATAAATGCCCTGATCAAGATTGTGATGGTGCATGTCACCTCAAAAATTATTCTTTCTTTTTATCACTTACCTACTCGAGTACGAGCAGGGGTTAAGCTTGGGGATGTTGATACGTTGCAAACGTATCTATAATTGTTGATGTTCCATGCTTGTTTTATATCTACTTTATTATGTTTTGTCCACACTTTGGAGTATTTTTATACACTTTCTAGGACTAACCTATTAACAAGATGCCACAGTGTGCCAGTTACCTATTTTCTGCTGTTTTTGGTTCCAGAAAAGCCAGCAAATGAATATTCTCGGAATTGGACGGGACAAAAGCCAAAGTCAATATTTCACCGAGGGAAACACGGAGCTAGAAGACGAGGCGGAGAAGGGCCTCAAGGGGGCCACACCCCCTGACCGCGCCGCTTGGCCTGGCCCGCGCCTAGGGGGTGCAGCCGCCTCGGGCACCCCCTTGGCCTCCCCTTTCGCCTATAAGAAGCCTCCAATGCAGAAACCCTAAAGACCCAATCAAAATTCCACGAAAGAGTCTGTAGCCACTGCCATCTCCATCCCTAGATCGGGAGGGATCTGAAGCTCTTCCCGGCACCCTGCCAGAGGGGAGAGATCACCCTGGAGGCCTTCTTCATCACCATGCCTGCCTCCGGTGTGATGCGTGAGTAGTTCATCCATGGACTACGGGTCCATGTAGTAGCTAGATGGTTGGTTCTTCTCCTTTGTGCTACCATGTTTAAATTTTGTGAGCTCTGTTCATGATCAAGATCATCTATTTGTAATTCTACATGTTTTGTTTACGAGGATCCGATGGATATTGAGATGCTATTTTAGATTGATTATTGATTCTATCATGTCTTTGTTATTTGTGATCTTGCATGCTCTCCGTTTTAGTAGCTATCTTGGTCGAGTAGATGCTAGCAACTCCAATAGGGAGTATTTATGCTCGATAGTGGGTTCATGCCTCTAGGAATCTGGGGAAGTGACAGAAATCTCTAAGGTACTAGATGTGTTGTTGCTACTAGGGAGAAAACAGCAATCCTTTGTTCATAGAACAATCGTATTGTTTACTTTACACACTTTGCTTAATGCAATTATTTGTTGCTTGCAACTTAATACTGGAGGGGGTTCGGATGATAACCTGAAGGTGGATTATTAGTCATAGATGCAGTTGGATTATGGTCTATGTATAATGTTGTAATGCCCAATCAAATCTCATAGGAGTCAAGATGATTAGTATATGCATGTATGCTTTCTCGATGTTTGTCAATTGCCCCGTTGTAATATGTTCACCCAACATGTCATCTATCTTAAGGAGAATCACCACTAGTGAACTATGGACCCCGGTCCTTTATTTTACCATCAATCTACAACTATTTACTACTTTCTGTTTACTTTCTGCAAGCTATTACTATCTTCCACACAATACGTTTAATCCTTTGTTTTCAGCAAAACCGGTGAGATTGACAGCCTCACTTTAAGTTGGGGGCAAAGTTCTGTGGTTGTGTTGTGCAGGATTCCAAGTTGGAAACAACACCTTGGAGGTGTTTCCTTGCTCCTACTGGTTCGATAACCTTGGTTTCATAACTGAGGTTAAACTTGTTGTTGTGCTCATCATACATTCCTCTTGGGGTTCCCCAACGAGCTCGAATATATTTTGAGCCATCAGGGCTACATACTCTTATGGCTCTGCAGTGCTCCTATGACTCTGAGGTGGTGAAGCAATTTTTCTCCACTTTGGTGATTTGTGGCGATGAGAACCGCACTATGAAGTGGATGACATGTGACACTATGATGCAATCTGGCTTTTGGACTTTTGATGGGGTGCTTGGCTATCCCTTCGATGGCTGGGATCATCCGTGTGGCCATCATATCATCACTCAACTCAAGCCCAACAAGGATGCTGATCTCTCTCCTTGCATGGCTCCCGATGGTATTGTTGGTACGCTTGCTAGCCTCGCCACTCTTTATTCTTGGTTGGTTGGTGTTTTTCGTGACTCCATCATGCCTAGTAGGGGCAACAATGACAGTATTCGTGGCCACTTGGTTCAGCTACTCGCTTTTTCTGATGAGGTGGCCACCTATGAGGATGAGACTGTGGACTACAAGCTAGATGTGATGGAATTCATTTATCATGAGTTGATTGATGCCATGTTTAATAGGCTCTCCATTCTGTATGCCCCTTACATCATGATGCTCATCAAGTATTTGATTCCCACTAGAGAATTTCACTATGATGTTGAGCATAAGGTGAAGAAGATCTACAACAAGACTCGGAAGACCGCTCAGCCATCTTCTGATTCAGAGGGTCTTATGAGGGATGCTCGTACTAGTGCTTGTAGGCCCCCGGTGCCTCCTGTTGCTCGTGAGGTGAAGCAGCCGAATTGGTTTCAGCAGAACATTTTGTGCATGGGGTGGATACTCACAAGGGGCAATATGAGGCGTACAAGCAGCGCCACGAGATGGCTCACACATAGCAGCTCATTCTTCACCATGTGTCTGGGGCGTCAGGCAACCCCCAGCCCATGCTGCTCCCACTCCATATGCTCAATGGAACACCTCTGGACTCAACTATGGAGAGCTCGAGCGCCACCTGTTTCCTGCCCGGCGAGGGAGCCCACTCCACCAGCTGATGAGGAAGAGGAAGACAAGGAGGAATATGATTATGAGGACGGGGACGAGGAAGATGATGAGGACTACGAGTGATATATTGGGGCACTAGCATTTCTCTTCTTCCTTTTCCGCGTTTCGATGCCAAAGGGAGAGAAGTAGTTCTATTAGGTTATCATGGATTTGCATGGGTCGGGCACAAGCATTTGCACTTTATCGTTTCGTTTTTATTCTCGCTTGTGCCCATTTAGCATTGAACTTTTATTCGTGAGTGTGTATGAGACTATGTTTGTGTGTGGCACTGTGGTTCAGTTGTGGATTTATCACTAGAATTATCTTATGGATTTATCCCTCGGTGATTATGGACCCAACTATCATATTGGCTACATCTTTTATCATACTGGCTATCTATAATGGTTATCATGTTGGAAGGCCTCAATAATGGTTATCATGTTAACTATATTTATATTATATTGAGGACTTGTATCTCATGGTGGTATGATGTTCTTGTTCTAATTTGTCACTTCCATTCTAATGAAATTGCCTCATACCTGATTGTGTGCATTTGTATTCAAATGCAATTATTCTAATTATGCACACATTTAGGGGGAGTCTCTATTGCAAATCCTAGTACTGTCATATAACACCAAAAAGGGGGAGATTGAAAGAACATTTCATGATCTCTAGTGTTTTGTGTGTTAGATAACAACATCATTGATCATCTCATGTGTGCTAAGTGCTGTAGATAATTGTTCACATGAAAAGCAGCCAAAATCAGCTGTTGGGGGTGGATTATCCGCCCCTGCCAAGGGCCAGATAATCCGGCCTAGCCCAATTGACAAATGCGGGCAAGGCGTGTCATGCAGTGAGGGGGCGGACTATCTCTCGGATTGTCCGGCCAGTGCTGGAGGTTTTTCCTGGGCCGGATAATCCGCCCCCAAAGGGGGCCGGATAATCCGCCACCCAAGAAGGTTTGCAAAGGCTGACCAGGCGTGTCATGCAGTAGGGGGCAGAATATCCCTCGGATTTTCTGGATAGGGCTGGAGGTTTTGCCCAGGCCGGATAATTTGCCCCCTCCCCCTGGAAATTTTGCAAAGGGATCCAAGGCACGTCGTGCAGTATATGGGGCGGATTTTCCCTAGAAAATCCTTTTCTAGGGCGGAGGATTGTTCCAGCCGGATAATCCGGCCCCCAACTTCTTCAACGGCCAAGTTTGCACAGGGGTACAAATGCCCCAATCACTCCTGTCAGATCTCTTGATTCATTCCAGCAGATAATCTAGCCCGCACTTGGGCCGGATAATCCGTCCCCCGACTTCTTCAACGGCCAAGTTTGGACAGGGGTATAAATGCCCCAATCACTCCTCCTAGCAGATCTCTTGATTCATTCGAAAAAGTACTAGTCTGGTCTTAAAACTCCTAATCAAGATCTCTCACTTCAACCACTCTAAAGCTCTGATCTTTGGGGAATCGAAGGAGGAGACTTCAATCATCGACATCATGAATCAAGCGCATCACTTCCCCTCCATTCACTTGGAGGATTCTTGATCTAGTATTACCTGCTAATATCTAGATCTTATGTTTCGGTTTTGATAATATTTGTTCTTGTGGTAGCTTGTTGTCATTACGGGAGCCTCCAATTCAGTTGTGGATGTGTGCCCTGCTAGTTGTGTAAAGGCATTGGTTCCCGCCTCGAAGGGTACCAATAGTGGAAAGGTGGATCAGGCCTTTGGTGGTGAGATCCATCGGAGAACAGGATGAGGCCTATTGTGGCGTGGTGGTGTTAGTACCATCCACCCCTCCAACGCAGACGTACTTCCATTAACAAGGAAGAAACTGCGGTAAAATAAATCATGTGTCTCCACGTACTCCACTATGGTTTCCTCGCTCCTCACTCTTACTTGCCTTTACTCGCTTAGTAGCTAGGTTTGGAGTAGCACCTATTCACCCCCCTCCCTCTAGGTGCCCATACGATCCATTTCACCATCCATCACAATGACGCCAAGTAAGAATGACTGGTGGGACAGGGACGTCAAAAAATGGGTTAAGGCCAGCAAAATGCACAATCAGTGCTTTTTATCCCCGAACTGCCCTAAAAAGGTCTTTATGTGTCAACTCGCCGAAAATTAGTAGCAATATCAGAACTATGGCACAAATGTGGTAGTTCTCTGCTATTTACTCCAAATATTGGTAGCCTCATAGCCGCAGCAAAATCATTTTGAGTAAATTGTCTATAATAAGATTTTTAGATTGTTGGAAATATGAGCAATTTACCATAGAATTTAATCAATAAAAATAGTGGATAAAACATGATTAGAATTATAGCAATACAACTAATCACGAAATCTAACATGGAGTGTAAACAACAATTTTAAACAAATTGTTACACATAATATGTGAACCATAATTTGCAATGAAAGATAGAAGATTTGAACAAGATGGAGCAATATAGCATATGATACAGAAGATGAACCGCTCGCATTATGTCGTCGAAGAGGTTATCGGTGTTAGGAACAAACTCGTCATTGGGGAATATGCCATTGATGTCCGTGAAGGAGTTCATGATGCAGCCAGTAGTCATGCGTGAGTGCTCCCCAAAAAGCTCATCGCCCTTCTCATGTACATGACTCTGAAGCGGGGGGACTCAAAGGTCTACTATCCCGGCTCGCAATGCACGCCGCAAGATAAGATGGGGAAGACCGGTGACTGCTCAAAGCTCTAGAACTAGAGGCGCTATATGATGGTGTCGGTGCGACTGAGAAGATGAGAGACCTCTCTCATAGGCACGGGTCAAGGAACCGGATAGGCAACGGGGATATGAACAAAGAGATGAGAGGTGAATCGAACATGCTACAGCCGGAGTCAGGCATCCTCCACTTAGTTGGGATTAATTAGCCACTCACCCTCCACTAAGTTCGTATTAAAATTCCATTTGCGCGAACTGTTCAGCTTTCGGTCATGTGTGACAAAAAGAAACTCAGCTTGATTCCTGCAACACGCGACGCACACGTCAAGGCGTGGCGAGGAGGGTACGAAGGAGGAGCGTCACACGCGCGTCTCTCCTTCTCATGTTTTTACAAGTTGTAGAGAAACTCCCCTTATAAGTAGGTCAAACTCTCTCTCAACTAGCAATGTGATACTGAATTTTTGTTCCACCTCTTGTCCTGCATGAATGGGCCACAAGAATTATTGTAAAATATTAATTAGGTTGGGCCATTTTAGACAAAATTTCAACAGTAGTCACTAGTCACGGTCTTTTTTCCTTTTAACTTTCCTCGTGACAGCATCAACTTTTCTAATCACAGGCATAGAAGAACAAAAAATCTAAAAATGAACGATGTGATATATTTTGTCAAACAAGGTGCACCTTTGGGTTGTGCTCAGCCTTTCTTAGGATGAAAATAGTCCTTGTGATTGGTTCTTATCCATCTACCGCTTCGGCCTATAAACAGAGGTGCAATCACTGGACATAGCCTTATGGAAAGCTCAAAAGAGAAAGACTTCTCCCTATTTCTCTAATGTCCATTTACTTCACGGTTTAAAACTAGAGGACTGCTCTCACGCGCCACTTCTTATATTGCATATCCTCAAATATTGATGGCCTCATAGCCACGCTCATTCAGAGTAAATTGTCTATAATAAGGTTTTTGGATTGTTGGAAATATGAGCAATTTACCACAAAATTTAATCAACGAAAATAGTATATAAAACATGATTAGAATTATAGCAATAAAACTAATCATGGAATCTAACAAAGAGAGTGTAAACAACAATTCTAAACAGATTGCTATACATAGTATATGAAGCATAATTTGCAGTGAAAGACAGAAGATCTGAACAAGATGGAGGAATATAGCATATGGTGCAGAAGATGAACCGCTTGTGTTGACGTTGTGATTAGTCATGTTTTCGAAGAGGTTGTCGGTTTAGGAAAGAAGTCATCAATGGGGAATATGTTATCGATATCTGCGAAGGAGTCCGTGATAAAGCCAATACTCACACATGAGCGCTCTCCAAAAATCTTATTGCCCTTCTCCCGTACAGGACTCGAAGCAACGAGGTCTCGGAAGCCTACTGTCCCAGATCACGGTGTGCGCCGCAAGACGAGATGGGAAAGACCGGTGACGGCTCAAAGCTCTGGAACTGGAGGAGCTATATGATGGTGTTGGTGCGACTAAGAAGAAGAGAGACCTCTCTCGTATAGGCACAGGTCAAGGAACCCAACATACAGCGCGAGGAGGCGGACGGAGAGATGGGAGGCGAACCAAACAGGCTGCAGCCAAAGCCGATCAACCTCCACTGAGTTCGGATTAATTAGGCACTCGCTCTGCACTAAGTTCGTATTAAAAGTCCATTCGTGCAAACTTTTCAACTTCTAGTCGTGCGCGGCAAAAAGAAACTCGCTCGATTCCCGCAACACGCGGCGCGCGTGCGTTGAGGCATGGGGAAGCGGGCGACGGAGAAGGAGCCCCCTTACAAGAAGGTCAAATTCTCTCTCAACTAGCAATATGGTATACTAATTTTTTATTCCACCTCTTGCCATGTATGAATGGACAAAATGGGCTATGCGATTTTAGAAATTATTGCAAAAGATTAATTGGACTGGGTCATGTTAGGTAATTCCAACAGTAGTCACGGTCTTTTTTCCTTTAACTTTCCACGTGCCAGCAACAACTTTTGTAATCACAGGCATAATAGAACAACAAATCTAAAAATGGACGAAGTGATATATGTTGTCAAATATGGTCCACCCTTGCGGGTTGTGCTCCACCTTTTTTAAGGATGGAAATAGTCATCCATCTATCCCTTCGGTCTATAAACAGACTAGCAATCACTGGACATAGCCTTAGGTTAAAAGAAAGCTAATCTATAGGAAAGGCTAGTTTTTACGACCCTCCTCCTTTATCTAGGCTTGGGACCGGCTATGCATAGAGAGAGACAAGGAGAGTTCGGAAAATATTTGTTTTTCTTCTTAAATTATAGAGCACCTCTAACCGAACCCGGTATTTCGATATTCCTTTAGATGATAAAAATATCGGTTAATTGCACCTAACCAAACCCGCATCGGCATTAGCTGATAAAAAATTAAGAACCGGCGTCCGCAGCTCCTATAATTGCTCGTCCGCACGCACGGCTCCTAGAAATATCCCCTTCCTTCCATCGTCCCACCGTCCGTAAAAACCCTCCCCTACCATCCCGCCGACACACCGCTGGCTGCAAAAGTACTCACCCTTCACGCATGGCCGGACCCTCTCGCCGCCGGTCGCCGCTGCCCATCCAAAGTGCGAATCGAGATGGCGACACACGTCGGGCTGCACTTGGGCACGCAGATCTCCCGCCATTGCCGCCACCGCACGGCCAGTATCACGGCGTGCAGTAACGCCGATGGGGAATGTGAATCGCCGAGATCTACGACCGCAACATCGGTGACGGGGGCCGTTCCAATTGGCGGCGTGGGCCTACGACGTCGAGAATGTGGCGCTCCATGACAACAATTGCGGCATCCTCAACTTCCCCCCTTGGTCGTGGCCCCATACCGGAGTTAATCCACTCCCCTAGCCGTGGACACACGGCTCGTGTGGGGGTGTGGGAGGACCGCGAGGCTCAGGAGCGGCTCGAGGTCGAGGCCTACATGGAGGAGCTCTGCAACCTCTACCCAGAGCGCGTGGAGCAGGAGCGTCGTCGCTACGTGGAGTAGGCTGCTTCTCGTGCCGCGGCCCCTACGTCCGCCGTCGGCGCAAGCACTTCATCCTCCGCCGCCGCGCCGAGAAGGACTTCCTCATCCATCGCAACCGCAAGCAATTCATCCGTCGCCGCCTGACGAGGAGTACGACAGCGAATCGTCGTTTGAGCAGTGGCAGCTTGGATGATTAGCCCGCTGTCGACGCCGATAGCCGCCTCCATCGCCACCGCAGTAGATTTAGTTTAAATTGAGCTATAGATTTTTGTAATTAGTTTTCACTATCCTTGTAATGATTTTACACTATGTTTAATTTGAATCAGTGTTTGAACTATGTTGATGTTTAAATCTATGCTTAAACTCGTGCTACTAGGTGTTTGATGAATGTAATTTAGGGAGTTAAGATTTGCGAGTTAAAAAAAGAAACGGCTAAATTTTAGATGATCAAATTAGTTCCTCTAAAGGATTTGGAGCCTTTTGATCATCTAAAGGATGGGGGTTAGGTTAGAGGTGCTCTTAGATTAGGAATCGTAACGGCGTGCCGAATCGAATGCCAACTGATAACATACTTGTTCTGTTTTACCCTAGAGCGCACGGCCACAATGGTGACGCGGGAGCGGTGTGCAGGCGAGCCCCTGCTCGCGGACAAAGATGAGCAATGGAGTCTACAAGACGACGACAAGGAGGGACAGCTCCTCCCTCTTGGCAATCGCAATCGCAATCCCAGCACGTCTTTCTTGAGGAGTTGCCTCAACCTTAGCAATGTAATTTCAGGCACGCCCCCATTGTCCAATCAATCTCCTATTAATTGTGGCAAGGCGAGGTCTCATCGTCGGGTCATGGTGAAGAGGATGTGGTGTGCCATGTGGCGTTGTATCGTGTTGCGTGTATGTGGTGTTGTAGCCTTTTGGCGTTGTATCGGCCATCGGCCTCTTCTTCTATGTGTTTGGTATATCTCCCAAGACATATTCTAGAAAAAAAACGCATTCACCTACTACTCCCTCTGTTTCAAAATATAAGATGTTTTAGCTTTGGGAAAAGAGTGTATCTAGACCTCTTTTAGTGCGTAGGTTTTTCACAAAACTAAAACATCTTATATTTTAAAACCGAGGGAGTAGTATATTTCTTTCTTGTATGGGCATCGGGATGTTTTCCGTGTCATACACGCTGTCGCAGGGCGGGTGGCTCAGCCTGGCGCTCTTCCTCCTCGTTGGCGCGATCTGCTACTACACCGGCAAGCTCATTGACCGCTGCATGCGCGCCGATGACTCCGGACGTCCGGAGCTACCCTGACATTGGGCAGCTCGCACTCGGCGTAGGCCAAAATACCCTCGACGTATGCTACGCCGACGGCTCCCTCGATGTAGCCTCCTCGGCAAAGGCACTTTTGCCCATCGGCGTAGCTCTAGACGTCGGCGTATGCTACGCCGACGGCTTTTCCCTGGGCATAGCCCCATCGGCATAATAACGGCAGTTTGTAAAAAAATCAAATTTTTTTGAAACTTTTTTTTGACTTTTTAAAATCTTTGAATTGTTTGAATCGTAACATTTTTAACACTAATTATAGTTAATATTTGATCAAATTGCAGTCTTTAAAAAACTTCCCGCTCGGTCACCCATCCTAGCACTACTCCAGCTCTAGCACGCTTAACTTCTCAGTTCCTTTCAAATCAGTTTTCGCGAAGCAATTTGTACCTAGTTGTCAATACTATGATATCAATCCTATTAACTCTTATATCATTATATCACATATTTTTATTTTTTAAAACTACAAACACTTATTTAAGTAAACAACAAGGAATAAGTAAAGATATTACTGATTCAAATAAAAATACTATTGAATTCAAATAAAAATATAATAATTTTAGTTTTTTGTATTTCTCAATTTAATATGGAATAATTAATATCTTTAAATTCGTAAATCAGAATTTGATAAATAATATGTCTAAATTGATCAGAAAAATGAAAGTAATCTAAATATGATATCCATATCAACTTATCACAAATCCCTCGTTTTTGAAGTAGCTATTTGGTGGTTGCTTCACAAAATCCCCCTTTTTGCGCTCGGAAATTGAAAAATGGCTTTTTGGAGCGATGAAAAGGAAAACTTCCTCCTACAATATTATTTGTCATTCCATGATGCACATGTATGCAAAATATTGGCACATTATCATAAACTATGTCTTAATTCTAGCCATAACATTGGTCATTTGACCCAAAAGTCAAGAAAACCTCGAATGAGATTGGTCATTTTGTGAAGCTTTTTTAGACATAATCAATATAGTAGGTTCGATATTTTTCCTTATAACTATGTCACATAATATGGCATCACGCGAAGGTTTTGCATTATTTTGATTGTTTTTGAATTTTTTATGCCCGTTTTAAACTATCGTCAAACTTTCTCGAACGATGGGCATGAAGAATCTTAACTCGGGGCCGAGCTTCACTAAACTTGCTTTGGATCTTTGATAAAATAGCATATTGTGAACCTAAAAATGATTTTTGTAAAAAAAACATGAGCATCGGATCATGTACCTGTAGTTCATATCTGCCCACTTCCTACCGATTCCGCAGGAATTTGTCTTTTTCACCAGGAGTGCACGAAAAGGTTTCAGATCCCCCTGTTGGGATATTGTCCATATAAGGTGGTATAGTATTTTTGTAAAATATGGTGGTAGCATTTTGAATTATCCATTTGGTGGTTGCTTCACAAAACTCCCCCTTTTTGTGCTCGGAAAATGGAAAATGCCTTTTTGGTGCGACAAAAATAAAAACTTCCTCCTGCAACATTGTTCGCCATCCCATGATGCACATGTATGCATAATATGGGCACATTATCACAAACTATGCTTTGATTCTAGCCATAACATTGGTCATTTGACCCGAAAGCCAAGAAACCTCGAATGAGATTGGTCATTTTGTGAAGGTTTTTTTTGGACATAATCAATATAGCAGGTTTGATATTTTTCCTTGTAACTATGTCACATAATATAACACCACGTGAAGGTTTTGCATTGTTTTGATCGTTTTTGAATTTTTTTATGCCCGTTTTGAACTATCGTCAAACTTTATCGAACGGCGAGCATGAAGATTCTTAGCTCGGGACCGAGCCTCGCTAAACTTCCATTGGATCTCTAATAAAATAGCATATTATGAAACTAAAAATGATTTTTTTTTAATCATGAACATCAGATCATGTACCTATAGTTCATATCTGACCCACTTCCTACCGATTCAGCAGGAATTTATCTTTTTCACCAGGGATAGACGGAAAGGTTTGACATCCCCTATTAGGACATTGTCCATGTAAGGTGGTATAGTATTTTGTAAAAATGTGGTGGTAGTATTTTGAATTAGTCATTTGGTGGTTGCTTCACAAAATCGTCTATTTTTTACACTCGGAAAATAGAAAATGGCTTTTTGGTGCGACGAAAAAGAAAACTTTCTCCTGCAACATCGTTCGTCATCCAAGGATGCACATGTATGCACAATATAGACACATTATCACAAACTATGCCTTGATTCTAGTCATAACATTGGTCATTTGATCCGAAAGCCAAGAAACCTCGAATAAGATAGGTCATTTTGTGAAGGTTTTTTGAGACATAATCAATATACCAAGTTTGATATTTTTCCTTGTAACTATATCATATAATATGACACCACGCGAAGGTTTCGCATTGTTTGGATCGTTTTTGAATTTCTTATGCCCGTTTTAAACTATATATAATGTTTTATGTTTCACTTAATTTTTATTTACAAATATGTAATATTTGAGTGTAGATAGATAAATCTTACTTTTCTGCAAATTTTGATATATTATTTGTATTTTTTCGAATTAGAATGATTTAGTTATGATTTTTCAAAGTTTAATGAGATAAAAAAGAAAAATAGCTATGCCGAGGGCAGTCGTCGGCGTAGGCTATGCCGAGGGCAGACGTCGGCGTAGCATAGGATACGCCGAGGGCATTTCTATGCTGATGACTGCTTGGCGGGGCTGACCTGGTCCCGGTCTACGCCGACGGCCCCGACGTTTGGCCGTCGGCGTAGTGACCGGCCGTCGACGTATTCATCCATTCCTGTAGTGTCGTCTTCGGGCCCCTTGTTGGAATTGGTCCTGACACGCCGCGTAAACTCGCCGAGTACTTTCCAGCGGTACGCGCACGTTGCACAGCTAGCTCGATTACTTTCCGAACTGATCCGACAAAGACTTCCGGCAAGACGTACACGAAGACAAGTCGCTGAGATACACGTACGTATAATAAGTTGGTCTTAACTAGAATCGATCAACTAGTAGAGCTGGCTCACGAAACATACGCACGCACACGGAAACGATCGATTATCCCATAGGAGCGTGTCGCTCCTGTTCTTTTCTGTATTTCTCTTGGCTCAAGATTGTAGGCTACATGTATATATATACAGTCAGGACCGGCTCCTAGAGTACGACTCGGTAATAGTTACCTATCCTACCCGGAAACATCAATGTATACTACACGGAACCAACGTCACGGAAGCAACAGATCCGTCTATGTATACTTTCCATATACGACTGAGCATACAACACCCCGCCGGTGTCGGACGTCGTGGTTAATTCCAACAATCACCCCCTAAGCACGACGTGCTCTTCACTTCGACCTGGATCCCAAATACGCCAGCTGCTCCTCGCGGCTGATCCGAATTCTCTCGACGTGTGCCTTGAATCTTCCGACGAGATCCTCAACCATCAATGTATTCAAGTCGAGACATTGTTCGATCGATGTGACCTTCTGACGTTCTTGATTTCATCCAATCTCTCGCCATATCCCCTGATTGCGTTGACGAGGGTAACAAAACGGGCGACAAACTGATCAACCGTCTCGCTCTCCTCCATCTTCAGATCTTCATAGCTTTTCATCAAAGTTTGAAGATGCGCTTCCTTCACGCGGGCATGACCTTGATGCAAGATCTTGATTGTCTCTCATGCATCCTTCGCCGATTTATTTCCGACGAGGTGCTGCATCACGTCCTTCGACACGACGGAATAGAGCATCGTTAGCGTCTGGCAATCCTTCCAGTACTTCGCTCCTCCCTTGACGTACTCGTCGCCTCCTGGATCGACGGCCTCTCAAACCTCCTGAGCCTCCATGGCTACCTCCATGTTGAGTGCCCATAGTTTGTGTTCCTTGCGATCGAGGTGCGGATACAAAGCCGTCCCCACCGTCTCTGTCACCAGTGCTGATGCCGAGCTGTCGCCAAACTTCACCATCGCCATGACCTCCTAGTACTTTCAGCAGATCACGAACGACGACCTTGGCTCTGATACCAATTGTTGGAATTGGTCCCGACACGCCGCGTAAACTCGCCAAGTATCACAGCTAGCTCGATTACTTTCCGAGCTGATCCGGCAAAGACTTCCGGTAAGATGTACACAAAGATAAGTCGCCGAGATACACGTACGCTGGTCTTAACTAGAATCGATCAACTAGTAGAGCTAGCTCACGAAACACACGCACGCACACGCACGCACACGGAAACGATCGATTATTGCCATAGGAGGTTGTCGCTCATGTCCTTTTCTTTATTTCTCTTGGCTTAAGGTGGCTTACAAGATTGCAGGCTACATGTATATATACACGGCCAGGACCGGCTCTTAGAGTACAACTCGGTAATAGTTACCTATCCTACCCGGAAACATCAATGTATACTACACGGAACCAACGTCACGGAAGCAACAGATCTCTCTACGTATACTTTCCATATACGACTGAGCATACGACACCCCGCCGGTGTCGGACGTCGTGGTTAATTCCAACACCCGGAGAGCCATCGGCGTCGTCATGTACATGGAGCTCTACCTCGTGGCCATCAGCTTCCTCATCCTTGAGGGCGACAAGCTCTTCCCCGGCGCGAGCTTCGACCTCGCGGGCTACCAGGTGCAGGGGAAGCAGCTGTTCGTGCTTGTGGAGGCCGCCGCCATCCTCCCCACGACATGGCTCAAGGATCTCAGCGTGCTCGCCTACGTGTCCGCGGTCGGGCTCGTCGCCTCAGCGGCCTTGACGGCGTCCCTTGCCTGGGCCGCCATAGCATCCGAGCATGGCTTCCACGCAACAAAGGCCAGCACCGTCTTGAACTTGAGAGGGCTGTCGACCTCCCTCGGCCTCTACTTGGTCTGCTTCTCCAGCCATGGCGTCTTCCCGACAGTGTACTCCTCGATGAAGAAAAAGAAGGATTTCCCCAAGGTATGGATCGTGTTGGATCTCAGGCCTGAACTCTACGCGATCCTGTGGAATTTTGGTGGTTAGATTCGATGTAAGTCGCTCTGAACTTTCCCCTGCAAACGCACACAGACAGAGAGAGCAGGAGACAGAGTTTTGCGACGCCCTTTCTTTCTGCGTCTTTTCCGTTCTTTTCCTTTTTATTCAGCAGAAGGAAAACTCAACAAACTAAGACCGACTCCTACGTCATCATCCACATATCGCGCCATCCCACGATCGTGATCACAACTCAGCCTGAAAACTAGACGCACCTCCACGCAAACACAGTGCGCGTCAGGTTCAGTTTTTATGAAGTAGTAAAACTAAAAGGTTCAGACACGAATTAAAACAATAAAGTCTATCGTGCCAAACAGACTCATAACCTGATGAAAAACTAACACA
The DNA here is from genome assembly GCA_023614405.1 of Avena insularis. Taxonomy (NCBI): domain Eukaryota; kingdom Viridiplantae; phylum Streptophyta; class Magnoliopsida; order Poales; family Poaceae; genus Avena; species Avena insularis. The sequence goes on along the minus strand of CM042688.1, from coordinate 235,529,184 downwards.
ACGATGAGCTTGACACCTTTCATTCTCTCCTTCAAGCTTGTCATGGTACACTCGCCATCCTGACTCCGATCAGCTGTCTCATCTCTTGAAACTTGACTCTCCCCAATGCTTTAGTAAGGATATCGGCCAGCTGACCCTCTGTTCTGACATGCTCGATGTCAATTTTTCCAGTCTCCACACACTCTCGCACAAAGTGATATCGCACATCAATGTGCTTACTTCTATCATAGAAAACTGGGTTTTTGCTTAACGCAATTGCAGACTGGTTATCAACTCGCAGCAAGGCCTTCTCTGGCTCAGTCTCCAATAGGTCTGCAAGTAGTCTCGACAACCAGATCCCTTGGCAAGCTGCAGATGCGGCTGCTATGTATTCTGCTTCACATGAGGAAAGGGCAACCACTTTTTGCTTCTGTGAGCTCCAAGTAATTGGATTGGATCCCAGGTAAAATAGCACTCCAGTGGTACTCTTTCGGTCATTCACATCACCAGCGTGATCGCTATCACTGTAGCCCAGCAAGTGTGACGATGACTTACCTCTCTTGTACACACATCCATGATTCAGTGTGCCTCGCACATATCGAAGGATATGGTTTACAGCTGCCATGTGCTCGGAAGTTGGCTTCTCCATGAACCTACTGACCACACCAACAGGAAAGTAGATATCTGTCCTAGTGTGCACTAGGTAACGCAGGCTGCCGACTATGCTTCGGTACAAGGTTGGATCAACAGAAGGAGCTTTACTTACTTTACTCGGCTTCAGTCGAGGCTCCATGGGAACATGTGTAGGATTGCAGTTACTCATCCCACATTTCTCAAGAATCCTCTTTGCATATGCTCCCTGACAGAGGCTAATGCCTTCAGAGCTCTGTTTCACTTCTATCCCAAGATAGTAGCTCAACAAACCGAGGTCACTCGTTCTGAATTTATTCTTCATCTGTGCCTTGAACTGTTCAATCTCAATCTCACTTCCACCTGTGATAATTAGATCATCAACATAGATACCGACGATCAGGCTTGAGTTCCCTTTTGCCCTCTTGTACACTGCATGTTCAGTCTGACACTTCTGAAATCCCAATTCTTGAAGTGTGCAGTCCAGCTTTGTATTCCACGCTCGAGGGGCCTGGTGCAGACCGTAGAGGGCCTTGTGCAATTTTAGAACCTTGTGTTCCTCTCCCTTGACAACAAAACCAGGTGGTTGAGAAACATAAACTTCTTCTCCCAACTCACCATTGAGGAAAGCCGATTTCACATCCATATGGTGTATCTGCCATCCCATCTGCGCAGCAAGAGCAATCAAGAGTCGCACAGTTTCCATTCGAGCTACTGGGGCAAAAACTTCATCGAAATCTATGCCCTGCTTCTGCACATAGCCTTTGGCTACAAGTCTAACTTTATGTTTGACAACATTTCCCAGCGAGTCTTTCTTCAACTTGAAAATCCACTTCAAACCAATTTCTGTCTTGCCTTTAGGAAGCTTCACCAATTTCCAAGTCTGGTTGGTCACAATGGAATCAATTTCCTCCTTCATTGCTTGTTGCCAACTAGCTTTCTTTTCTGCTTCAGCAAAAGTACTTGGCTCATCCATGCCGAAAAGACAGAGGCCTGCGTAGGTGGGGCCGGCTTCGTATGAATCATCGTAGATATCCGTCAGTAGTCGCTTCCCTTGAGGGCCCCGTGATGGTTCTGAAAATGGTGACACTTGGTCGTGCAACTGAACAGGTGTCAACTCTCTCTCAGTTTCAGCAGAAGGTGTTGACACATCCAGGACAGGGATTGATACCTCTCCCCTACGATAGGTTTTGCCGGCTAGTTGAGGTGTTGCTGGAGTTTCCGCCCCTGCAGCGGTCCCTGACTTGGTAGCAGAGAGAGGAGAGATTTCTCCCGTAGGAGGAAGCTCGTCAGTATTATCTGTCGCCTGTGCCGGATGGTGAACAGTAAACACTGATTCAGTGTTTGCCTCAATGTGCTGACCAGAATGCCACTCCCAGCACCTGTCTTCCTCAAAGACTGCATCCCTCGTCACAACAAGCCTCCTTTTGTCTGGATCGTACATGCGATAAGCCTTCGAGCCCGGCTCATAGCCTATGAAGACCATCTGCGAGCTTCTGTCAGAGAGTTTTGTTAGACCCGGCCCAACTCGCTTCACATGCGCAACACATCCAAACGTGCGCAGGTGATGCACTGATGGTGTTCTCTCATGCCATGCTTCATAGGGTGTCTTCCCTTTCACGCTCTTTGTCGGGGATCGATTCAGGAGGTATACCGCTGTCACTACTGCCTCTCCCCAAAACCTTGTTGGCACACCCATACTCTTTAGTAGACTTCTCGCCATGCCAACCACAGTTTGATTTCTTCTCTCCACAACCCCATTTTGTTGTGGTGTGTATGGAGCTGTGAGGTAGTGCTTGATCCCATGATCATCACAGAAACTGATGAAGGCTTCAGAAGTGAACTCACCCCCACGATCAGTCCTTATTGCCTTCAACTTGAGATCTCGCTCACTCTCTGCAACTTTTTGAATTTTCTGAATTGCCAGCAGTGCTTCGTCCTTGGTTGCAAGGAGGGCCACCCACATGAACCTGGAGAAATCATCAACTACCGGTAAGAAGTACCTTTTTCCTCCTGGCGTCTCAGGTGTGATTGGACCACATAGGTCGTTGTGCACGAGCTGCAGTTGTTGTGTAGCTCTGAACATTGACTCTGCAGGGAATGGCAGTCTTCGTTGCTTTGCGAGCATACAGCCATCACATATTTGATCAACCTGTTTCAACACGGGCATTCCCTTGACCATGCCATCAGCTGCCAGTGAGGGAAGTGATCTGAAGTTCACATGTCCATATCTCATATGCCACAGCCAGGAAGTCTCCTTCGCGTGTGCCATCAGACACAATGGCTCAGTGTGACAGATGTTCAGTATGTACATCCTATTCTTTGTCCTCTTCACCCTAGCAAGTACCTTCCTTTGTTCATCTAGCACTGTCATTACCCCTCCCTCTGCTGAATACTTACAGCCGACCTCATCTAGCTGGCCCAAACTAATGATGTTGCTCTTCAACCTCGGAATGAAGTAGACATCTGACAGGACCCTATGCTCTCCGGTGTGGCTTTGCATGAGCACTGAGCCACGCCCACAGATCTCGACCGCCGAGCCATCTCCGAATCGAACTTTACCACTAATGGTTCGATCAAGCTCGGCGAATTTTTTGGGTTGCCTGTCATGTGGTTGCTAGCTCCTGTGTCTAGGTACCACGCCGCCTCTCGATCACCAGTGAGTTTGGGGACAACCTTTTCTTCATTAAGGAACACTTGACCCTCTGGCTCATCTACTGACAGAGCAAACTCTGAGGTCTCCAACAGGAATAGAGTTGGATCTTCCTCTTCTTTCTCCATGAGATTTGCTTTTTCTCGCTTCGGCTCCGGGCAATCAGACTGAAAATGGCCTTTTTCATTACAGTTATAACACCTGACTTTGGCAATGTCAAATTTACCTTTCCTTTTCCCCTTGCCATTTTCCTTGTCAGGCTTGCCACGGTCGCCGCCCTTCTTCCCAGCAGGGCTCCCTGAGCTGCTAGCGCCCTCGCCAGTCTTCTTGCCCTTCATGAGTTGTTCCAGCGCCTTGGTGACCAGCATCAATTGCTCGTCCTTTCCGCCACTGCTGCGACGCCGCCCTCGCTGGTTCTGCTCGTGAGAGGCCAGTCGACCCACGGCCTCAGAAACTGTCATGGTCGTCAGGTCGCCCCACTGCTCGGTCGTGTTCACCACATCGGCGAAGCGGTTGGGGACAGCGCTGAAGAGGCGTTCAATCACCGTCTCATCAGAGATTTTCTCTCCGAGGGAGCGGATCTCGCTGACCAACGTGGTCAGCTTTTGCATGAACCCGGTGATCGATTCGCTATCCTCCATCTCCATGCGCTCGAGCTGCCTTTTGAGCTGCTTGACGTGGGCCTTTTTCACGCGGTCATCGCCGACTCGCATGCGCCGGATCGCTTCCCAAGCTTCCGCCGCGGTCTCGTACTCCGCGAGCACCATAACAATGGAGTCCGGTACTGACTGGGACAGGGCCGCGAATGCGTCCTCATCCTTCGCTGGGTCGTAATCACCCTTTCCCTCGATCGCGCTCCAACAGCGGAGAGAGCGGAGGATGATCTTCATCTTCACGGCCCACAAGCCGTAATTTGTGTCGGTGAGCTGGGGGTAGTGGATCGGGACTCCACCCCGTGACGACGATGAGTGCGCCACGACGGCGCTCTCACTGGCCCCGGCATTAGTGCCCAACAGCTTGGTCAACGGCGTGTACTTTCCGCCGCTGCCGTCGTTGTTCTTCGGAGGAGTCTTGTCGCCCATCTTCAATCACCGCCACCACACCCTTCCGCCGATTCGCCACCAAGAGAACCCGACGGCTCTGATACCAAATGTTGGATCTCAGGCCTGAACTCTACGCGATCTTGTGGAATTTTGGTGGTTAGATTCGATGTAAGTCGCTCTGAACTTTCCCCTGCAAACGCACACAGACAGAGAGAGCAGGAGACAGAGTTTTGCGACGCCCTTTCTTTCTGCGTCTTTTCCGTTCTTTCCCTTTTTATTCAGCAGAAGGAAAACTCAACAAACTAAGACCGACTCCTACGTCATGATCCACATATTGCGCCATCCCACGATCGTGATCACAACTCAGCCTGAAAACTAGACGCACCTCCACGCAAACACAGTGCGCGTCAGGTTCAGTTTTTATGAAGTAGTAAAACTAAAAGGTTCAAACACGAATTAAAACAACAAAGTCTATCGTGCCAAACAGACTCATAACCTGATGAAAAACTAACACAACGACGAGCTTGACACCTTTCAGATCGAAGCAATCGGGCCAACTACAGATAGTGAAAACTGATGGCTAATTTGATCCCAATGTGCAGGTCCTGTTGATCTCTTCTGTCTTGTGTAGCCTCAACTACGCACTGACAGCGATCCTGGGTTACCTGCTATACGGCGACGACGTGCAAGCACAGGTGACGCTGAACCTACCCACAGGGAAGATGTACACCAAGGTGGCGATCCTGACGACCCTGATCAACCCACTGGCCAAGTACGCGCTCGTCATCCAGCCCATCGCGGAGGCCATCGAGGCGAAGCTGCCCGTCGCCGCCGAGAGGGGCCTGACCAGGGTGCTCATCAGCACCGCCCGTGCTCGTCAGCACGGTGGTCTGTGCCATTCTTCGGATACCTCATGTCCTTCACAGGATCCTCGCTCAACGTCATCGTCGCCGTCCTGTTCCCGTGCCTGAGCTACCTTAAGATCTACGTACTACATGCCCAGATCAGGAGCCACCGTTTCCAGGTTGCGGCGATCGTCGGCATACTCCTGATCGGAGTGTGTGTCGCTGTTGTAGGCACTTACACCTCCATGCATCAGATCATAGGCACCTTCTCACGGTGAAACGATTTTAGCCCATTTTGGTTGTTTGATTGAGAAATCTGTAATGAAATTTTGAGCAAGAGTAACGTATCGGCTATTGTCTCCATGTTTGCTTGCTGGCCTGGAATGCATGTGAACAGAAACAAATACGAGTACGTTAAGAGAACCTGGTAGCTCCAGCTGACGGGGCTGCATCCTCTTCTAAAGAGTTGGCAACTTCTAAACATGTTCCTTCTCTTCTTCTGTAGAATTGCTAACTCCTAACAATATTTATACTACTCCCTCCGTTTCAAAATATAATATGTTTTAACTTTTGTGAAACAAGTGTATCTAGACTCTTTTACTGTATAGGTTCATGTAGATTTAGAATGAACCTGCACATTAAAAGAGAGGTCTAGATACACTCTTTTCACAAAACTAAATCATCTTATATTTTAAAACGGTTGGAGTATATAATAGGTAACTCCCAGTATTTTCGTCTGTATCTGCTTTCTTCGGTAATTTTTGTACCACGGTCAGATACAAACACAGCACTCGCCGATGGTCACAGGGCACTATCGCCTTGACAGTGAGTTCCCGAGCACCAGTGCTGCTGCTATTTTGTAAGCTTCAAAGAAAAATTGGGGGGAAAAATCCGGATGTAGTCAATGATTTTTCTCACAAACGTTTAAAATATCAATTCAAATAATTTATAATTTGAGCCACACAAAAATGCATTTCTCAAATCCCAAACTTTATCAAATTTTGTCATTTTTCTATAACCCACAATACTAAGAATTTGGTGTTGTGATTTTGCATGCTTGTGGATACAAATTGACTATGTGCAGAATTATTTTCAAAATTTTCTAGAACTTATAAATATGATTTTTAATTATTTTTTTAATGAAGGGGACACCGGTGCTCCGGAGCTAAAAGACACTTCCCGCTAGCCCAGCTTCAATAAAGCCGCCACACTGTATCGCGGTCTTTGGAAGGCAGCCTCTGGATATCAAAAGTAACAACAACCCAAATGTATTTAGCTACAGCACAATCAAAAAAAAAGTGATCTATGGTTTCTTCCTTATGACGGAATCAACAAGTTTCATCCCCAGTCCATCCTCTTTTAGTCAAATTATCTTTGGTCAGGGTGACTCCTTGTCCCCCTTCCTCTTCATGCTCGCAATGGAGCCTCTACATAGACTGCTCGACTTGGCCACGGAGACCGGGGTTCTTTCCAAATTGAGGGGAAAGAAATGCACCTTTAGAGCCTCGTTGTATGCTGATGATGTGGCCATATTCCTCAACCCATCAACGGCTGATGTACAGGGACTTTATCAGATTCTGTCAACCTTTGGCATGGTCACAGGGTTAAAGACTAACTTCCGGAAAAGCTCAGCTTCACCGATCCGATGTCAAGGTGTGCAGCTTGACGAGTTACTTGGCCCTCTGAACATCCAAGTCAAGGACTTTCCTTGTACGTATCTGGGCATGCCTGTCTCGGTAAGGAAGCTTAAGAAGGCCGAATGGCAAATGCTGCTAGATAAGGTCGATAGATACCTGGCGACATGGAAGGCACGCATGATGAGCAAAGCTGGGCGACTACAACTGCTGAACTCGGTCCTAACCTTCCTCGCGGTGTACATGATGATAATCCACGAGATGCCGGCTTGGGTCAAAAAGGAGTTTGACCGCAACAGGAGGGTGTGGTTATGGGCCGGTGACGGCTCGATGGTAGTTGGCAAGTGTAGAGTAAATTGGAAACAGGTGTGCAGGCCAAAGGAGCTGGGTGGGCTGGGGGTGCATTGTATCACTGCCTTTGGCCGAGCTTTGCGGCTGCGCTGGCTGTGGCAGAGGTGGCATGCACCGCAAAAGCCATGGACACACCTCGAGCTGCCATGCGACAGACAAGACATTGAGATGTTCAACGCCACAACCAAGATCACGGTGGGGGACGGCAACACCGCTAGGTTCTGGACGGACCGTTGGCTGCTTGACTATGTGCCTGTGGAGGTGGCGCCTGAGATCTACAAAATCTCAGCCAGGAAAAACCGCATTGTCCGCGAGACACTACAGGATGACAAGTGGATTTCGGACCTGCGGACTAGACTGTTGGTGGGACACGAACCGCAACTGACGAGGCTCGCTGAGATGATTGACCAGGTCTCACTATCGGCCTTTCCAGACAAGATCGAGTGGCGGGTGGGCAAGGGCGAGGCCTATTCCTCTACCTCGGCTTACAGGTTGCAGTTCATGGGATCAGCAGGCACAGACTATAAAAAAATCATTTGGAGGGGATGGGCTCCCGCCAAGTGCAAGTTTTTCATTTGGCAGCTAATGCTTGATCGCGTGCTCACCGCGAATAAACTTCTAATGCGTCAATGGAACAACGACTACTTTTATCCTTTCTGTCAAAGGAACCTGGAAACAACACATCACCTCCTTACTAAATGTTCATACAGCAGGCAGGTGTGGAACGAGCTTGCGGATCGTTTCAAGGAAGACTCGCTGCGACCACAACACTGGTTAGGCCACGACACGACTGTTGGAATATGGTACAGGCACGTGAGGATAGCAACACTGCCAGAGAACAAAAAGTCAACATCGTCAATAACTAAGTTGATTTGTTGGGAGCTGTGGAAAGAGAAATAGAAGGGTCTTCGAGAAAAAAAGAGTTGAGTGCCGCTGGGTTGGTTAGAAGGGTCTTTGAGAAAAAAGAGTTGAGTGCCGCTGGGTTGGTTAAGGGCATCCTGGACGAGGCTGCGGCTTGGAAGCATGCAGGAGCTTCTATATCGCTCGTAGATTCATATGCAGGAGCCCCTTTTGACCCGGGTTGAGTTTTCTTTAGCGAATTGTTGTGTTGTGGGGGCTTGAAACAATCCCTACCCATTGTAACCCTCGGCTATCCTTTTGTTCTACTAATGAATAGACATAGCAGTTCTCCTGCTATTATTCAAAAAAAGAAAAAGTAAACCAAAGAAAAATCTTCACTCTCAAAGAAATCTTAATAAACAAAAATGATGTGCATTCAAAGCAAAATACATGGATTTAACAGAAAAACAACTTTTTTTGTCCAACATCCACCTACAGCTATCTTGCTTATCTGTAAGTAACACACCAGAACATTTATCTTTTAGCTCATACCACATCCTAGCTGTCTCACCAAACAAAACTCTTCGAAAACGAATAACACCGCAACCCTCATTGAAAACTTCAGCTACTGTCAAATGCTTGAAACGATAGAAAATGCTTGAAACATTCATTAAGCCTTACCATAAGTGAGAATGATTAGGTTTCCTACTGCATTGAGCTAAGGTACATTTCTTCAAGTATTTAGCCCTAACCAAATTCTGCCAGATCCCCTCAGAAGCTTCCAGCTTCCACAACCACTTGCTTAGAAGGCATTTATTCATGATATTTAGATCTACTACATAGCTTCCCTTGGATGGGAACAGCACAGAGTCAAAATATGTACAACAACAGATAGTGTAATAATCTTACAAGTTATGCCATAGTGGATGGGGTGGGCTAGCTGTTTCATTTGGATGGGCAGATACATAAATAGAATATGGATTAAGAAGTGTCCTTAAACCAGTATAGTAAAGAGAAAAGGCTTCTAAAAGAAATCAAGAGAAAAGGTTATGGATTCGGTATGTTTCCCTATGTCACTCCCTTACAAGTTATGCCATTGTGGATGAGGATGGGCTAGCTGTTTCATTTGGATGGGCATATACAAAAATAGAATATGGATTAAGAAGTGTCCTCAAACCAGTATAGTAGAGAGAAAAGGCATCTAAAAGAAATTAAGAGAAAAGGTTATTGATTCAGTACGTTTCCCTATGTCACTCCCTTCTCCGGAGCAAAGAGAACTGAACTATAATTCAGTCTCTTGCTTCTCCAGTGCAATAAGTGAACTGTATAACTCAGTAAGTGGCAAAGAAAGTTTACTGAGACAAATTGTAGTGCAGAGGGTACCTTTAGAAAGTAAATAGTTCATATGTCACTAACATAGAAGTTAGTTGGTCAGAGAAAATGAGAATGTGTTTTGTATTAAGATGTGCCTATCAAATCAAGTAAACCCTGAATGCGGTGAAGATGAGTGGGCAAAAAATGCAATGTGGACAGATTTCAACAGCTATGGTCCCATGTTTACCCTTGTAAGGCTAACAGCTAGAAATATAACGTACGAGCCTGTCCCAAAAGATTCATTCCAAAGTGCAGCAAAACAAGAAATAAATGCTTGGAAATGTTATCTTCTAGCCTAGCTCAATAGCGAACTGTTGTTAGCTGGAGATATTACCAGGGCCTTGTCATGCATTCCAGTTCACAGAATAGCTTGCAACAGCAACAGAGTGAGATAACTTCTAGGCAAATGGAAAACCCTTTTGCCCAGCAGATACTAGCAGGACGGCCATGATCATAACGAGAGAAAAAAATCATGCACCTGTTTCAAGTAAAAGAGCAAGTCTTCTAGATTAACATATTTCATTGGCACATTTAAAGAGAAACATAAGTGTAACCAGGCGGAATTTAAATAGGATTAGCACTCTCATTATCTCTATAGAGGTATACATGTATCTCCTCTCTTGGGAATGCCATCTTCACAATCACCGAACAACAGAACAAGAATGACAAGACCCAAATCATAAACAAATCACATGGATAAATAAAGAAGAAATGTTGGAATCGACAGTTAGGTGGTATCTTCTCCCTTTTTGTAAAAATCACTGTCACAACCACAGGCCCTATGATCACCACCGCCAGAGCAAGAAAGATAAGAACACCCATACCATTCACAAAACACATGGATAAATAAAGATACATGTCAGAATTGGCGGTGGGTGGGTGGGTGGGGGGGAGGGGGGATTCTTATCAGGTTAAATGAGGTAGCAATTGTTAAGGATGATAATGAAGGACTTGTCAATTATGAAGCCAGCAGCCTCAGTGGTCATGCAGCGCGGCCGTGTGGGCGACGGCAATGGAGGGTACAACGTACAACACAGTACAGTCAGCTTGATATCACTAGCTCCACGCTGGCCTCCTTCCCAAGGCTGGCCATCACCACTCAGCAGAAGTGTAGACAGTCTGGTTACGACAACCACAGCCTGAGAGATCTATAGCTACTAGGATTTTAAACTCGACCTAAACTTTGGCTTCTGGAGGTTTAATATCATCACATCAGGAATGCAAAGTGATGAGACCATCAGAGTAATTGGATATGTGAACTGTTACTTCTTATGATGAACCATAAAGGAACCCCATACTGTATTTTATTAAAGCTTAACACATCCAGATGGCTAAACCATTATAGTGCTGACATGGATCTGTGAATGTACATATGTGGACCCCTTTTCTGAAAGAGAAGTTTGGAATGTGTCAAGGAGAATAGCAGCCATGCAAAGGGCGCAAGAACAAATGAAACGAGACCAACTAACCCCACCTAAGCAGCAAAGGAAACCATGCAACACATAGCGATCTGACAAAGATTGAATGACCAAGGTCCATCATGCACCTCAATCAGCCTCACGCCTTTTAACCATAGTAATGCACACTCTTCAGTGAGGAACCAATCAATAGCATTGAAACTGAGCCAATCCTCTCAGGGTCAACCAATCATAGAAAGGTGAATTACAAACAGTAGGTCATCTCAAATCTGCAGACGACATGAAAAATCCACCTATATTTTCTACGCCTACACAGGGACTGGCACAGGTGATAGCAACAGAGAGCACATTTGTCAGCAAGCAGTAGACAACCTGAACAGCCACGACAAGAATCAACTTCAATCCAACGGTCAAAAAGGACATAAAGAAGAGGATGGTGCCCATGATCAGTGCATGTGGAATCAGACAATGTTCAAAATGATGTGTCAACATCAAGTCCAAAATATCGCAATTCCTGACAAGGTGACTCAAGTTAGTCAGAGGGAGTTGTTGGCCTACCTGTATTTCGGTTTGGACCACGGAAAGAAATTCCACTAGGAAGAGTATAAAACCTGCAAGCTCCCTTCCGTGCCTCACTCAAGACAAATCATCTATCAGTTCACCAGAAATATTATTTACATAATGTACAAGAACATGTTGCATACTTTGCCTTCAGCATTGGAACCACTTAAAATGTCGAACTGTCAAAACGTACATCACTTTTTTTGGTAAACAAGAGAAGGATGAAAAGACGGATTACTGGCACAATAATCAATCATAAATAAGCAAGTACTAAAGTTCAAGAGACAAAAAATGATCATTTTATACTTGTGGAACAAAGATTGTGAATAGAATTTTTCTAGTATGTGATCATGACATCATAAATTTAGTGATCACGGGGATATAGAAACTTGTACTATCTCCGATATAAGAGATGTGGTACATAAAGGTTCCAGCATACAATCAGTGGGAGTTCTTCTAATCATTTTTGTGCTATTGAAATGAAACTAATCAACTGAGGCACAACAAAGAACCTCAAGAAGATGAAGCTATGACCTGCGACGATGCATCACCAGACTCTTGCTTCTGGTCGTCACCTTCATTCTGTTCTCCTGCCGTACCAACAGTGTCACTGTGGGATTCAACAACCTGTGCTTCCTCAACATTTGTTCCCTCAGACGATTCATCATTTTCTGCTTCCCTCTTGCGACCCAGCACCGCATCAATAGCTGCTCGACTGGCTCTAGCAGCAGATTCCTCCTTAGCCTTCGCCTCAGCCTTCTTCTTCTCCTCTTCTTCCTTAGCAAGAGCCTCTGCTCTAGCCTTCTCTTCAGCTGCGCGTGCTGCTGCCTCTGCTTTCTCCATCTCAACATCCTCATACAACTTTGCCATATCCCCGTTTCTCCCCTCTTTCTCCAGTGCCTCCTCTAGAAGTGCCTTCAATTCATCACTAAGCACAACACTCTCATCCAAGAGAATACCCTTGGCCATCTTAATTGCATCATCCAAGCTTTCAACATTGGTGTATGCTCTCAACAGCAATTCATAGCTAGCAATGTTTGGCTTCACCTCCTTTTCAGGCATCAGATCAAAGAAGCCCTGTGCCTCATCAATCCTATCAACCTTCACCAAGCCATCTATAACTTTGTTAAATGCATTGGCATTGGGCCTGAGACCAACATCAAACATCTTGTTGAAGTAACCAACAGCGTCATCCACCTTATCAACCCTGAAGCAAGACTCAATGAGCAAGACATAGGTGTATTCGTCAGTGTTAATACCACGTTCCCCCATCTCCTTATAGAGTCCTTCTGCCTCACCAACAAGTTCATTCTTCCCCAGCCAGTCAATCAAACTATTGTACGAGAGTGCATCTGGTGTGCACCTCCTCTCACCCATCTTGCCGAACACCTCAATTGCATCCTGGAACCTTTCCACACGACAATACGCATCAACCATCACATTAAAACTACCAAGATTCACGGCAATCCTCCTGGGTGGGTCATGCTCCGTACACATTCTATCGAACAGCTGGACTGCATCATCCAACCTCCCATTCCTCCCAAGCGCATCAAGCACCATGTTGTAGCTAACAGCCCCAAATCTCACCTCAGATCCCTCTCCAAGTACTTCACTGTAGCAATCCATGGCCACCTTCTCCATGCCCTTCAGAAAGTATCCCTTCATAAGGTTCCCGTACACCACACCATCAAGGATTGGCCCGCCTCCAAGCTTCTCCTTAAGCTCCTCATACAGTGAGACTGCCTTGTCACCATCCCCGGCGTTCACAAAACCACCCATGACAAAGGCATAGACCTGGGGGTCCGGAGCGACAAGGCCACGCTCGAGCATGCCGTCCTTGAGCTCGAGCGCCAGGTCGAGCTTGCCGTTCTCAGCGAGGGAGCGGGCGAGAATGCGATATGTGGTGGGGGAGGGGAGGACAGGGGATTCGTCCTTGAGTAGGAGACGGAAGTGCTCAAGCGCGGTTTCAGGGCGACGGCAGTCGCAGTAGGCCTGGATGAAGAGGTTGTGAGTGGCCACGGTGGGCGCGACGGAGGCCTGGGTAACGAAGCGATGGAGGGATAGGAAGTCGGCGTAGCGCGCCTGGCGGAGGAGCGCAGCGAGCACGGCGTTGCAGGTGAATACGGTGGGGCGGCAGTTGGAGTAGATGGAGTGGCGGGTGAGGAGAGCAGCCTCGTTGAGGTCGTTCTCGCTGATGAGCGTGAGGATGCGTCGATGAAGGTCGAGGCGCTTGCCGGAGAGGACCGACGCGGGCTCGGGGAGCTTAAGGGCGTTGCGGTTGGATCCCGGGCGGGGCCCGCCGGGTGTGCGCTGGGGAACGGGCCCGCGGGAGGACGGTGGCTCCACGCGGAGGCGGCGCTTGCGGCGGCGGCGCTCGGCGGCGGCGTCGGTGGGGGCATCCGGGAGATCGGTGGGGGTGGCGAGGCAGAGGAGGCGGTGTTGGGGCCGGATGGGGACGCGGAGGGAGATGGGGAGGAGGCGGGAGAAGAGGGGCTTCGAGAGCGCCATGGCGGCCACGGAGCGCTGGGAGCCGACGAGGGTTTAGCTAGGGATTTGGGGATCTTTCTGGGAAATGGCAAATAGAGAGAGAAACCGAAGAAGACGGAGAAGATCCGGGCCGGTTATTGACATATTGGGCTGGGCTAGCACGGGGGAAGCGTACAGCCTAAAAAAACACATCTTCAGTACTCCCTTCGGTCCGAATTAGTGTTCACGGTGGTGCTTTTACAAATAGATACTCGGCAGATTCCTGACAAACCGTTGGCTCCCCGTCGTCTCTATTCCTTCCTCACTCCACATACTGCTCCACTCCGCCATTCTCTCGTCCCCTCACCATCGCTTCTCACGGCCACAAGCTGTAGCTCCCCGAGCCTCCTCCCACTCCTCCTCCTACTCCTCTCCCTGCTCCTCTCCCCGCTCCTCCATCCGGTCTCCCATATTCGCAACCTAAAGTTCTGTTCTTGGTGACGGTGGTGGCTCTCCTATGACGGCGAAGTGGGTGTTGGTGTGGTCTCGTGCCTCCTCACCTGCAACTCCTTCGAGGACGCGCCGATGCTCAGGGTCGAGGACGCACCGCCGGGCAAGGAGCTCAAGTGATGTCGGGAGCCATGCTATTGGTGTCATCCTCTCCTTCTTGTATGAGGCGCCACACAAGCAGAAAACAAAGATAAGTGTTGTCGGGCAAGGAGCTCAAAGATGGATGTTGAAGATTGGGGATTGTTGTTGTGGATGGAATCCGTGGCTATTGGTGCCGTGCTCTCCTCCTCCTCGGCGGGTAACCACCCAGACAACAATAAGCCTGTTCTTTTATCCATTAGCTTGCAGTTTGCAAAGTTATTTTAATGTAAAATCTTAATCTTTTGATTCAGCTACTTGAGCTAAAATTTTGTTTGAACTCTCATGTATTAGAACATCAGAATACGGCTGGCTAAAATTGTACGTATTGTAAAAGGAAGAGTTAATTGTCGTCTTTCAGATTATAAAATAGTCGAATTTACTTTTTTCGCAGGTTTGATCCATATTATCAAGCCACAAACAACTCTAATGTACTTCTACCATCTCAAGTCAACCAATTGTTTTCGGATTAACATGTGCTTACCTTTATCACTGTGTTGGAACCAGATACTTAAACTAATCAAGCTCATCACGCGCGCAGGGTCAACTGAAGGGAGGAAAACCCAGCAAAACTGAAGAAATGGCGTAGTACCTGACGAAGATGCAGCGATCAGTATGGTCATCAGAAAAATGGCTATGAAGACGGGCTTGAGTTCAGTCATCGAAATTTTCTGTGGTAATAAGAGTATCTTATCGACTTTGTGGTATAGGAGCCTTGCTAGTTACTGGTGGTGACAAGCAATGAGCTACGGGTTTATGTTCGCATGGCATTGCCCTTCTTATATACGTGTCGTCGGGCAAAGAACTCAAAGATGGATGTTGAAGATTGGTCATTGTTGTTGTGGACAGAAGCCATGGCTATTGGTGCTGCGCTGTCCTCCTCCTCGACAGGTAACCACCTAGACAATAATAAGCCTGTTCTTTTATCCATTAGCTTGCTGATTGCAAAGTTACTCCATTGTAAAACCTGAATCTTTTGGTTCAGCTACTTGATCTAGGTCGATTATTATAGGCATGCATTTCAGTGATGATTTATTTCTCAAACTCAAATTCAAATATGGAATCCTTTTTCATTTCAATCAAACAAATGCATTTCAACATGCTTTGTTTGACTTACTGAAGCAAAAGCTCCACACAGATTCAATTTACACTGAGCTATATGTGCCATGTTCAGATGTTCTTCCTTAAATCCTTAATTAGATCAAACATACATGGGAATGACTTGGACTGAACTGAGACAGGTGAGACTTATCTTTAAATGCCACTAGTTGCTTCAGGGTTACAGTTTTTTGCAGTTTCTATTTACAAGCTAGATGGTCAAGAACCTAGAAATCCAGGTTTATTTTGAATTTATTCATACCTATATCACACATGGACATGGACATGGCATATGTGAGGAGTTAAAAGCACTGCCTTGTCTACAGTTTACATCAGGCAAATGCTTACACCTGGGATCACCATGATTTGAATAAAAGTTACGAAAGAAAAGAATATGCAGTGAGTAGGTCATTGTGATTATTTGAATATTCAGTACTCCAAGATACATTCACTGAGTATGTTCTTCATTGAGTGATTATTGACATGAGATTGCTGGTGAGTAAGATGATGAATAGATAATGCTTACTCACACGGTTCACTTGCAGATATCATCATGTAAACGCTATGAAATATCATGGGTTCATAGAAGAGCAGCTGGCCATTCAACTCCTTTTCGCTTTCTTCAGGTAAATGCATTATATGTGTTGAATTGTCATTATATGTGATGTTCTTATTTTCTGCAAACAAATTCATTTCAAAAGTAGGCACACACAACTATCATGGAAGGTTCTTTTAACATTGAAGGTGTACTTTTGTTATATGACAAACAATTACTTCCATTCTACTATAGGTGGTTTTGGACCTTATAAGACATTTTTATGATTCGAAGGCAATAGTTATTCGCCTGAATCACATCAAACTCGCTGAAGCAGTTTGTTTGGCAGGAGTTCCTCAGGAACGAAAATAGAATGTTGCTGAGGTATGATATTTTTCCTTCATAGTTTCTGTAAAATTTGGAATAATTTTATCTAAAACTTATCTTTTTTTGTTGTTCAGTTTCTATCTTCTACACTAGTTCAGTATTGTCCCCCTTCTTCTGCTTCCAGCCTGATATTCAGTACCCCAAGATACTCCAAGTTCAGTACCAGTACCAGTATGTGTAACATCCCAAAACTTTAATCCAAGTGATCAAGATCAAATCTACCCAAGTTAGGGTTAACAAAAAACTTTTCTATTTAAAAATCTTAAAGCATTCATATGTGTGTGCATCTAAAATAGGAGTTGTTTTGAATTGCCATCATTGAGTGATCTATTGGTTGTAAAATGGTTCTATGATGAATGTCACATCATCTAGATCATCCCCAAGCAAATCCCAAAGAAAAAGAAATCAAAAAGAATTAAATAAGGAAATGGTCACTTTTGCCATTTTAATCACCTAACCCACTTTGGGTGTTCCTAGCACTCAATTTCCAACAGAGGCAATTGTGGATCTTTGCACCCCTTGCTAGTACAAGTAGTGATGTGCCAAGGCCCACTTTATGATCTCCCAAAAACATTCAAACTCTAATTTTAAATGACAACTAAAAATGGAATCTAGTTCATATGTCTAGATCACACTTTTTCAAAAACCATCCAAATGAACTCCATTTCAAAATCCCAAGCAACCACATATGCTTAAGCATAAGATAAACCACTCCACCAAAAATCTTTGAAAAATTCAAATCTTTTGTTCATGCGGCCATTTGGTCGAAAACTTGGCATGCACAGAACTAACTCACTAGTGATATCACTGTTTCTACAGAAGTTTGCCACCCAATTGAACCCCACTTACTCCCGTTGTCCCTCCTAGCTCCAACCAGGCCGAGAGCACCCCATCCTGTCGTCGGATTGATGACAAGTACGCCATGAGGGGGTCCTCGAGGCATGCGGAAGAGAGGGGTGTGAGACGTACGGTGTTTCAGGACGGTGAGCACACAAGTTTACCCAGGTTCGAATCCGGCGGCTTTGGACGGACCCTACTCCTGCTAGCAATCCAGTAATACGACAGAGCCGGAATATGGGTTGCAAGGGTTTCGCCTGTGCGAGTTGAGATTGTAGACTATTGAGGTGTTGTCCTAAAGGCTCTCCCTAGGACGGCTTATATAGATATCCGGCCTAGGGTTTACAGGAGAGATCTATCTGGCTACGACTAAGAGTCGGTTACAGAGTACATCTTGAACTACAAGTAACACTATGGGCCTAAGTCGGTAAGTCTTTTGGGCCTTCCCGTAGCCGGATTGGACTCCGTCTTTCTCCCTGACTGGGCCGCCCGTGAAGCAAAGCTCTAACCCGAAGTGGGCCACCCTGGTTAGTGAGGAACTATGAGGATACCCGGAAAGTATATCCCCAACAGCAGCCCCCGGAAGTCTCCAAGATCCAAAGTTGGATTTACCATCGGCTAGCTTGATCTTCGGTTTGCAGAATCTTGAAGGGTTCCTGAAACTTCACAAAAAAAAATATGATCCGGGTCTTAAAAATAAGTCGAAACTATCAACAGGTTACTCGGATTTTCCAGCTTGATTTCAAACTAAGCCGAAACTTGGTCTCTAACGCACCTGACACAAGTCATGGTCAAGTCATGTCACCTGACAGACATCCTGTCAGCACGACCGTTGGTGGGTCCGCGGTTCGCGGAACCGAGGCGCCGTTTCAATGCGTGCACGGAGATCGAGGCGACGCAATCATCGCATGGGTCCTTCCCAGTTCCTTCCACGACACGTGGTGGTTATACTGTAGCATTTGCACGAATCTTGGCGCAGTTAGGTGGATATAAGGGGTTGGGATTTTTCTCCTTCTCTCTTCACCTGTTCCCTTGCCTTTTCCTCTCCTCCCAATCTTCCTGCGCGCACAGAGCTCCTCTGCTTTCCCCCAAGAAAAACTCCCAGCGCCGCCCATCCTAGGTCAACCACTCACCGGAGAAATGGCTTCTTCTTCCTCTTCCGGCTTGGCGGCAGCGGCGGCGACGGTGGCGGCGGAAGCGGTGGCGGAGAAGGAAAGCTTCCGCGGGGTCTAGATCCATTGCGTACTCGACGATGAGAAGCTCCAAAACATGGAGACAGAAGGTCTCCTCCGCGCCGACGACTGGTGGAGCGGCTTCGAGGAAACCGTCCCCAACCCGCGCGCCGGCGAGCAGGTCCACTTCGGCACCCACCTCGACAGAGGTTTGTCGTTTCCTCCCTCGGAGTTCTTCTCCAAGGTGATTGACCATTACGAAGTTCAACTCCATCATCTTCCTCCCAACTCTCTCTTAGAGATGAGCGCTTACGCTTCTTTGTGTGAGGGCTTTCTCGGCATTAGGCCGAGTTTGACCTTATTCCGGTACTATTTTCATGTCCGGAGAAACTCTATCACTGCCAGTGTTCCTTACATCACTGGTACTATTAGTTTTTCGCTTAGACGCGAGCGCTCATATCCCAAAATCCTAGCTAGTGACTCGGTCAAACAATGGACAGCCACGTTCTTTTACCATAGGGATATTCCGGCTCCCGACAAAGCTACTGCTTTGCCGGCTTTTGTTGACGGAGCTGCCACAGCCCAACCATCCTGGGACGAGGCCGCTCCGGCTCTTAGTGACGATCTGATCCTCGCTAAGAGGCGGGTCGAATACTTGATCAAACACAAAGGACTGAAGGGATCCGACTTGGTCCAATGCTGGGTCTCATGCCGGATCCAGCCCCTTCAATACCACGGAACTCGACTGATGCACTCCATCACATCGTCCAAGAAAGACTCCCTCTGCATCAGCCCCAAAGCCTACACCACTCAGGGCTATATAAGCCAAATCAAGTGGTTGATCAGGCAGCGGATCGAGAGGAGGATCCCGGAGGTTTCTCTGGATATGCATACGGCGGAAAACCCCGTAGTGCCGGTAAGCTTCTATCAGTACATCTTTTTATGTGTTTCAATCTTTGAGTTACATTGCAATACTGATATATTTTCTTCTTTTCAGCTTGCTGACCTCCCCGAGTCAGAATTTGCTCCGCTCGAAGGATATCCTCTAGAGTTTTCTTAGGAGACAGAAGTGGTACCATTGCCGGATGCTGCGCTCAAGAAGCGCAAAGCTCCGACAGTGGCTGTTGGCACAAAGGAGGTGCTCGTCGTGAAGAGGTAACTTTCAATCATAACTTCCGCCTTTGCACTTTATTCAGATTCTCTTCTGAGATGTAATGTTTCCGACTTTATCACATTCTCAGAGCTAAACAGCTCATCAAGGGCAAAGGGAAGGGAACTTCTTCGAAGCCCCTGCGACAGACGAAGCTTACCATAGCTTCTCCTGTCGTGGCTCCTCCGACTCCTGCCCCTCAACCTTCCGCAATGCTGGTGATCTCTCCGGCTGCCGCAGAAGACCCGACTCCTTCATCAGAGCCCGTGATCCTTGAATCACAAACTGACGTCACCATGGGTGAGTTAGATTTAGATAAGGGTGAACCCTCTTTGGGTAATGATCCCTCGGCAGAAACCTTTGCCGAAAACCTTATCAGCAATCCGGGACTTGCCAAGTTTGGCCTGTCCCGGAAATCTGCTGAAGAGATCCAGCGGCTGGCCAGGCAATGCCTGGAGAAAAGAAACTTATCTGCCGAAGAAGAAGCACAAGAGGCAGAGGACATCAAGCACTCTGACCTTCTTGAACAAGTGTGTCTTCGTGACGAGAGGATACGGACCAGTGAGCTTCCAACAGCTCCAGTGGTCCCTCTGACTCTCGCCGAGAAGGTTGCAGTTGAAGTGAACGCGAGTTTGGACAAACTTACTCGCGAACAATATGTAAATCGGAATTCTAACTCCTGTTTTTCCTTTATCTCATATCATATCCTCTAGCCCCCAAGCATGAAGTAGGATAAATAATCCGGGTTTATGCTTCCTGAGGATGCCAAAGAACGAACTAGTGTAGACCCCAAGGCTCGTGCTGATATTAGCAAAAATATTAGCCCGAGTCTTTAGTAGCTTTCTGACTTTGGGTATTCTGACTTACAGAAAGTATGTTCCTATAACCAGGATTTATTGAAGAATGTCTGTGATAAGCGGAGAGAGATCAAGGCTCTCCGACTTAAAAATGATGAACTTAAGGTCTCCAAGGATGAGGCTGAAGGTAAACATTTCGAGACTCAAACCTTGTCTTTCATGTTTTCATAGTCAAAGTTTTCTGAACTGTTGTTCTTTTTGACTTACAGCGCTGGTAAAACAATCCTGCGCCATGATTGAAGAGGCCGAGAACCTCAAGACTTTGGTGGTGGAGAACAAGGAGCTTCGCCAAGAGCTGGATCAGCTCAAGGCGGATCATGAAAAAAGCATCGCTCAAATCCTTGAATCCTCCTCCATGGCTACTGATGAGCGTGATCGCAAGATCGCTGCTCAAGATCAAAAAATCTTGGACCTCAATAATGAGCTTAGCAGAGAGAGGGACCTTTCCGAGGCGCTCCGGGCTGAACTCCAGAGTCTTCAGGAAGAGAAGACCAAAATTGACGACGTCATTTTCGGTACATTCCATCTGTCTGACTTTTCCACTTTCTTCGACTTCTATCAATGTCGGATTTTTCTTGAATTGTTTTGTGTATAGGTCCTCTGAACTTGACGGACTCTTCCTCCACCGAGCCCCGCACCCACCGGCTTACCCAAGTCGACGACCTGCTTCATGACCTCCGCCAATCCCTTGAGGACATCGGCGAAGCTCTCAAGATTCCGGACATGCACAACATGTTGGATTTTCAGGTGCGGGACAAGGCAAAGGAGATGACACAACTTGTTCAGGATTGGAACATGTCCTATGTGCGGACTGTGGCGCAGAACGCTCTCACCATGGTCATGAGCCACCATGGAAATATGGCAAGTGGCTAGAGGGTATTGCAAAGTAGATGAAGACGGCCAGGAGCAGGACCTTCAAGCCATCATGCACTCCTGTGCCGGATATGGGTGTCACGTGGCTGATTTGACCAGCTACGAGACCCCTTTCTTCACCCGCGTGGACACTCCGCCTCCTCCTCCAGAAGAATCAGCAGAAGTTTCCGATGATGAACGCACCACCTCGGATGTGGACATCTCGGAACGATACCAAGGTGGTGTATCCAGCGAGCCAGCAGCTCCTTCCTCTCCTACATCATAGATTAACAGAAATATTTGTGTTATTCTGAAAAACATGATGGGCCTGTATATATGTAGTACTATTATTTTGCTAGTGCTAAGCTTTTGATCTATTCAGCACTTTTGGTTTTAAATTTTTTGTGTGCCTGAAATGTTTACACAAGCACTTGTATTTTTTTGTCTATACTTATCGTTTATCTGGCTTTCCGCCTCGTTCCTTTCGTGAGCCGGCTAAACCTTCTGCCGGAAACTTTGTCGAGCAACGGAGCTCAATCGCTAAACCAGTTTAAACTCGGAAACAAAGCCGGCTTCCAGTACCAACAATTCACTACTCGGAAAATGCCCGCATCCATCAATCAGACAAATAACCAAAGTAAAGACTAGAAACTTTAGAGTTATACCCGAGGGTAGCAGTTTTAGAATCGGAAATCTAAACCAGAACGAGCATGAGCATAAAGTACTTTCAAGCATTCTGGGATTTTCGACTATGACATGATCATTCGAAATAAGATGGTAAAAACTTCTCAGAAAAAATTGAGGCAACCAAAACTTTTTATTTCTCACAGAACATGTACATATATATGATTACAAAGAAGGATAAACTAAGAATAAAAGGGACGTAGCTGAGCAATATTCCACGGTCTGTCTAACTCATCCGGATTTGTACTGCCTCCAGCTCTCTTTCTCTTTTTAGTGGCAGGTCTTTCTTTGACTGGCATCATGTCAGTTAAGTAATATGAACCATTGTGCAATACTCGACTAACTAAAAAGGGCCCTTCCCATACTGGGGAAAGTTTGTGCTTTCTTTGTTGCACAAGCCGGAGAACCAAATCGCCTTTATTGAAAGATCTGTTTCTGACTCTCTGGCTATGATACATGCGTAACTTCTGATGATAAGCCGTTGATCTTATTTCAGCAACGACGTGAACTTCTTCGACTAAGTCAAGATCATTTTATCGAGAAATCTCGGCATCCTCTTCGATATACGCGGCCACTCTAGGAGAAGTGTGAATCAAATCAAGGAAGAACTGCTTCTGCCCCATAGACCAAGAAGAAAGGTGTGTATCCAGTTGACCTGTTCGGAGTCGTTCGTAAACTCCATATTACAGAGGGTAATTCCTCTGCCTAAGCCCCCGCAGCACGTCGTAGTGGTGCTTCGAGTCTCGGTTTCAGGCCTTGTAGGATTAAACCATTTGCTCTTTCGACTTGTCCGTTAGCTTGTGGATGTGTGACTGACGCAATGTCAAGCCGGATATTTTGCTCGTTGCAAAATTCAGCCAATTCTCCCATAGAGAAGTTACTCCCGTTGTCCGTGATAATGCTATGTGGATAACCATACCGGATTATAACATACTCGACAAATCTTTTGGCTGTTGCTCCATCACAACTAGTGATAGGTTTAGCCTCAATCCATTTAGTGAATTTATCCACCATCACTAAGAGGTGAGTAAATCCACTTGGAGCTCGTTTAAAAGGTCCTACCATATCAAGTCCCCAGACCGCAAAAGGCCATGTTATAGGTATTGTTCGCAGCTGATCAGCCGGAACGTGAGCTTGTTTGGCGTACTTTTGGCAACCTTTGCACGTCTTGACTAATCGTTCGACATCTGCCTGAGCTGTAAGCCAGAAAAATCTGTGTCTAAAAGCTTTTGCCACTAAAGATTTGGCTACAGCGTGGTCACCACACTCGCCTTCGTGGATTTCCCTTAAGATTTCCACTCCTTCTTCCGGAGATATACAGCGCTAAAAAACCCCAGAAACACTCTGCTTATAGAGCTCACCTTTAACTATAGAATAGGCTTTTGCTCGTCGGATGATCTGCCGGCTCAGCACCTCGTCTTCGGGTAATTTGCCATCTACCAAATAATCGAGGTAAGGTTGAGTCCAGCTGGGAATCACAGCCAGAACTGCTATCAAAGGTGAGTCGGATTTGGTCGGATATTCCTCATCTACTCCCTTTATTGAGGGAACTTTGAGGTGCTCTAAAAAAGCGCCATCCGGGACCTCTTTCCGCGCAGAACCTATCCGAGATAGTGCATCTGCTTCCTTATTTTCTGCTCGAGGGATGTGTTGAACTTCAAACCCTTCGAACGATTTAGATAGATCATCCACGACAGCTTTATATGCTGCCATGTGCTTATTTGCATTACAAATATCCGACACTTGTTGAGCAACAAGATCCGAATCTCCATAACACATCAAACGTCGGATTCCAATATCCTTAGCAATCCGGATTCCATGTAGCAGTGCTTCATACTCGGCAATATTATTTGTCGCTATGAAGTGGATCTGCAACACATATAGAAGTTTATCTCCTTAGGGTGATTTGAGCACCACGCCAGCCCCCGAGCCCCCTAGAGCCTTAGACCCATCAAAATAGAGGGTCCAATATTCCGACTCAAGGAGGATCATGTTCTCCTTCGTCTTTGTCCAATCAGCGACAAAGTCAGCAAGGATCTGGGATTTGATTGTTGTCCGAGGTTTATACTCAATATCAAAAGCTGAAAGCTCTATGCCCCATTTGGCGACGCGTCCTGTGGCGTCACTGTTGTTGATTATATCTCTCATGGGAGTTGTGCTCACCACGGTAATTGGATGCTCCTGAAAATAGTGTCGTAACTTACGAGATGCTAGGAAAACACCGTAAGCCAACTTTTGATAGTGCAGATATCGCTGTTTTGATTCTGTCAAGACCTCGCTGACAAAATAAGTCGGACGCTGCACCAGGTGTTCCTGATTTTCCTCTGGTCTCTCCACCATCATGACGATACTAACAACCTTATTTGTCGCAGCAAGATAAAGCAACATCGGTTCTTGAGGTTCCGGCACTGCAAGGATAGGAGCAGATGAGAGTACTTTCTTCAGGTCTTGTAGTGCAGCTTCAGCTTCATCAGTCCAAACAAAATCTTTAGTCTTTTTCAGGAGTTTGTATAAGGGTGCGGCTCGTTCACCAAGACAGCTTACAAACCGATTGACTGCAGCAATGCAACCAGTTAGTGTTTGTACGTCCTTCAGGCGAGTTGGCCTAGAAATATTGAGTATAGCCTTGATTTTGTCCCGGTTCACCTCTATGCCTCTCTAAGACACGATGAAACCTAACAATTTTCCGGCTGGTATTCCAAAGAAGCATTTCTTCGGGTTAAGCATGATGTTGTATTTTCGTAGATTGGCAAATGTTTCCTCCAAGTCGGAAATCAGCGTTTCCTTCTTTTTGGACATCACCGCAATATCAACCACGTATGCATGTACATTGTGTCCGAGTTGGTCGTGGAGGCAATGTTGCATCGTGCACTGGTACGTAGCTCGTGCGTTCTTCAGTCCAAAGGGCATCGTAACAAAAAAGAAGGTTCCGAAGGGGGTTATGAATGAAGTTTTGACTTTGTCAGATTCCTTCATCCGGATTTGGTGATAACCGGAATATGCTTCAAGAAAACAAAGGAGTTCCGAGCCTGCCGTAGAATCGATAACTTGATCAATTCTAGGCAGAGCAAACGGATCTTTTGGGCAAGCCTTGTTCAAGGCAGTATAATCAACACACATCCTTAAACCAGTGGTGTCCTTTTTAGGGACCATTACAGGATTGGTCCGACCACTCAGTGTGGATGACCTCTTCTATGAATCCGGCTAACTCGAGCCGTGCTAGTTCCTTAGCTATTGCCTTACGCTTTTCATCGCTGAAACGTCGTAAGGACTGTTTGACGGGTTTAGCGTTCGGGTTTACATTTAAAGAGTGCTCGGCAAGTTCCCTATGTACTCCGGTCATGTCAAATGGCTGCCATGTGAAGATATCTTAATTTGCTTGGAGGAACTTGACGAGCGCGCTTTCCTATGCGCCCTAGGCCTACGCCTATATGGGTCACCTTGGAGGGGTCATCATCCTTCAACGGCGTCTTCTTCGTCTCTTCTGATGCCTTGAACTCCGGATTTGGCTTTCTCACCTCCTTCTTCGTTGCGGGCATCTCGGACGGATCTATGTTCTTCTTGATTTCCTGGTACTCCTGGGCGTGCAGCACGGCTTCGGCAAAGGCGGCATTTCCATCCTTGCACTCTCGCTCTTTCTTCGGGTCTCCCTTGATGGTGATCACGCCGTTGGGACCTGGAATTTTCATCATATTGTAAATGTAACACGGACGAGCCATAAAAGCCCAGTAAGCCGGACGTCCGAATATAGTGTGGTACGCGCTCTTGAACGGGACCACTTCGAAGGAAAGTGCCTTCGTCCGATAGTTCTTTGGAGTTCTAAAGGTAACATCCAAAGTGATCTCTCCCAGCGAATTGGCTTGTCTTCCTGGTACAACTCCGTGAAAGATCACAGAGCTATGGTTCAGCTGTGTTTCCGAGATCGTCATCCGGCGTAGCGTTTCGACATAGAGAATATTGATACTGCTACCACCGTCCATGAGGGTGTTGGAGAAACCATAACCGTCAATAAGTGGATTGACGATTAAAGCGTATTTTCCTCGCCTGTGCAACTTAGGCGGATGATCAGCGCGGTCAAATATGATTGCCACTTCCGACCAGTCCAGGTACTGGGGGACAGCAGGAATTGTTGCATTGAGCTCATGTAGAACTGCTTTTTTGACCTTTGTTGGTTGAGATCCGAGGAAAGTAACATAAGTGTCCTTTTTGGTGGGAAATTTTTTCTTCCCTTCTGGCTTGGGATTTGAAGCATCAGCTTCCTCCATGTCGGAATCTTCCTTGGTCTCTTTTTCCTTTTCAGGATTCTTCTTTCCCTTCTTCCGCTTAGCTTTGTAGCCCGCGGTGTCATCTCTTTTGATGTCGTCATTGAAACGACATTCGGCGTTGGTGTGGGATGAGCCCTCATTGGCGTCTAGGTGATGCACACATGGGTTATTGGCAATGTCGGTGCAAGAGTAGGTTTTGCCTGGTTATTGGTCTCCTCTACCCTGGACTCTTGAAGTTCCACGCCCACGCCCGCGGCCTTCGCCGCGTCCTCCTCGTCCTCTAGACCCGAAAGTAGCAGTGACTAAAGGAAATATGCCCTGAGAGGCAATAATAAAGTTGTTATTATATATTCCTTATACATGATAGATGTTTATTTTACATGCTAGAAATATATTGATTCGGAAACATCAATACATGTGTGTTTAATAAACAAAAAGGGTTCCTAGTCATGCCTCTCTTATAGACTAGCTTGTTGATTAACAGGATGATCAAGGTTTCCTGATCATGGATATTGGATGTTGTTAATAACAAGGTCACACCATTGGTGGAATGATGTGATGAACATTCATCCGAAGTATAGCATTACGATCAAGTCATTATGTTTATATTGCTATAACATCATACGAAGTAATCTTTATCCTTAGACCATGAGATCATGTTAATTGCGACAGGAAGAGTATCTTGATAACATCAAACGTCACACCGTAACAGGGTGACTATAAAGATGGGTTCAGTACTACGAAGGTGTTATGTTGAGGCTCATGGATCAAGAGTGGAATTTGTCAATCCAGATGACGGATAGATATACTCTGGGCCCTCTCGGTGATATCACATTAGGATAGCTTGCAAGCAAGTGATGTGATCACGGGAACAAGAAAAGAGTGCATGTCGGTAACGAGATCAAACTAGGTATGGAGATACCGATGATCGAATCTCGAACATGTAATATATCGAGAGACAAAGGGATTTAGTTACAAGCGTTAAAGGTTCTCACGATCACGGGAGTCATTGTTGAATGTGTAGGAGTCAGTACGGATCTCCAGGTCCCGCTGCTGATTATTGATCAGAGAAGGGTCTCGATCATGTTTGCATTATTCGCGAACCGTAGGGTGGCACACTTAAGAGTTACCGGACACCATTTTGGAGCACATATGTTTCAGACAAAAGAATTGCAAAGCGCAGGAATTGTTTTAATAGAAACCGGAAATTGTTTCGGGTGAAATTGCAGAAGGTGGTTCTGCATGTGATATTGAAATATTGCAAGGGGCTATATGTGAATGTTTGTTAATTAAAGTAATTAACAAAATTCTGAATAAATTTAATAAGAAGAGTTTTATTAAATGAGATGGCATTAAATTTGGAGAAATTTAATGCATTTAAAGTGGAGACTTTAAAAGGGAATGTGAAGAGGCATTTTAATGTGGGGAGGTTACCACCACATGAATGGGGGAGGTGAGGGGTCACCCCCCCATGCGCCGGCCATGGAGAGAGGGGGCACCCCCACTCCTCCTATAAAAGGCCACCCATTCCCTCCTTCATCCTTACACCTCCTTGTGAAGGATCTCTCTTCCCCTCTAGAATTATTTCCCCATGGTCTCGGATTAGCGAGATACATGTTCCCGGTGGCATTTCGTCTGGAAGGAGTTGCTGCTTCCGCTGGATCGCTGGAGCGAGGAGGTGGAGGTTGTCCGGTGGCTTGAACGTGTGTGTGAGTGCGGATGCGCCGCTGAGTTGCGGCGCTCGGACTTCCTCACGATCTTGAGATCGGCAAGTGTACGACTACATCAACCACGAGTTCCTACTCGTTAACAAAGCTCGTTGTCTACGAGGGTAAGTTCTCATTGGATGTATGTCCACCCGTTGCTTTGTACCTAGTAGATAGATCTTGGCGTGTAGTTCACACCGTAGGAAAATTTTTGTTTTCTATGTTGCGGACCCAACAGTGGTATCAGAGCCTGATCTATGCGTAGGTGCTTAGCACGGGTAGTACACATATGGTTGATATGTGGGCGATGATGATCATGTTATTGCATCTTTTATGTATTTTGGATATTGGTGGCATAGTGGGATGAAGCGGCCCGGACCAACCTTACATGTCATCGTACATGAGACCGGTTCCACGACTGACATGCAACTTGTTTTGCATAAGTGGCTGGCGGGTGTCGGTCTCTCCTACTATAGTCAATATCTGATTTACAACGAGTTGCTAATAACTTAGTTATCCTCGTTGTGGTTCATGTTCGTAGATGAGAACGGTTCTATCTCCAAAAGCCCTAAGCCACGTAAAACTTGCAATTGATAAATTAGAGGCGTCTAGTTTAGATCGTTGCTGGGCTAGTGTATTGATATGGTATTGTTGTAAGTAGATGTATGGTAGATACTCTTACAACCTGATCAACGTGTAAGTTCCATAGACCTTGGCCTTACACAAAGGAATGATAGAGATCATACCATGATGCAAGTGAGAGAGATCAAATGCATGGACCATATCATCTCACTTTACACTTAGATGTTAGCATCTTATACTGCTAGTTTGGCGCGTTTGGTAGCATTATAAGATGATCCCTCATTTAGATATCAAGATAAAAACGTGTTCTTCCTTGAGTATGCACCGTTCTATGGATCGTGTTTCGAGACATCATGTGATGATCGGGTGTACTCGAATCTACGCTTTCATAGGAACGAGTGTAAGACAGTTTTACACACGCAAATACTAAGGTTCTTACTTGGCGAGCCTAGCATGTACAGACATGGCCTCGAACACGGACGAAAGGTTAAGCATGAGTCATATGGTTGATATGATGCCCATATAGATGCTCGCCTTTGAAGCTATATCAACTCACGTGATGATCGGACTTGATATAGTGGATTTGGTTCATGTAATCACCAAAAGGACACAAGGGATGTCGTTTTTGAGTGGGAGTTCATTAGTAGTTTGGATTAGTTGAACTCAATCTATCATAAACTTAGTCTAAATAAACTTTACAAATTCTGTTGTAGATGGCACCACCTGCTTTTAATTTCAATGTGTTCGTGGAGAAAGAGAAACTTGTTGCGAATGGTAGCAACTTCACCAACTGGGCTATGAATTTGAGGATTCTCCTCACTGCTGCACAAAAGCAATATGTGCTAGATGTGCCGCTAGGCCCCCAGCTCTCGATGCCTGACGAGGAAAAGAATGTCTATGTGACTCGTCAGGAGGACCACAACTTAGTTCATTGCGGCATACTGTATGGACTAGAGCCAGAACTTCGAAAGCGTTTCGAAAATGGTAATGCCTTTGATACCATGGGAGAATTGAAAATGAATTTCGATACCCATGCTGCCGTAGAGAGTTATAATGCTACAGAAAAGTTCTTTAGCTGCATGATGGAGGAAAACAGCTCTGTTAGTGAGCACGTACTCAAAATGTCTGGGTACGCCGATAAGCTTATGTCCTTGGGAATAACGATTCCCATTGACTTAGGCATACATCGTGTTCTCCAATCTCTGCCACCTAGCTACGCTTCGTGATGAACTATAATATGCAGGGCATGAAGAAGTCTCTTCCCGAGCTTCTGTCAATGCTTAAGACTGCAGAAGTGGAGATTAGGAAAGAACATCAAGTGTTGATGATCAATAGGACCACCGGTTTCAAGAAGGATAAGAAAGGCAAGCACAAGGGAAAGAAGGGTGGCAAGTCTATTGCCACGCCTGAAAAGAAACCTCGGGCTGGCCCTAAGTCTGACACCGAGTGCTACTATTGCAAGGGGACTGGCCATTGGGCATAATGCCCCCAAGTATTTGGCGGACAAGAAGTCTAGCAAGGCAAACAAAGGTATATGTGATATACATGTTATTGATGTGTACTTGACTAGTACTCGTAGTAGCACCTGGGTATTTGATACCGGATCGGTTGCTAATATATGTAACTCGGTTCAGGGGCTACGGAACAAGCGACAACTAGCAAGGGATGAGGTCAGGATGCGGGTCAGCAATGGATCAAGAGTTGATGTGATCGCCGTCGGGACGCTACCTCTCCATTTGCCATCGGGATTAGTTATAAACCTAAATAATTGTTATTTGGTGCCTGCACTGAGCATGAACATTGTATCTGGATCGTGTTTGATGCAAAGTGGTCATTCCTTTAAATCTGAAAACAATGGTTGTTCGATTTATAAGAATGATATCTTTTATGGTCATGCACCTATGTTGAATGGTTTATTTCTATTGGATCTCGATAGTAATATTACGCACATTCATAATGTTAATGCTAAAAAGATTAAACTTGATGATGATATGTCTACATATGAGTGGCACTGCCGTCTAGGTCATATTGGCGTTAAACGCATGAAGAAACTCCATTCTGATGGACTTTTGGAATCACTTGATTTTGAATCATTTGATACATGTGAGCCATGCCTTATGGGCAAGATGACTAGAACGCCATTTTCCGGTTCAATGGAACGGGCGACAAATCTATTGGAAATCATACATACTGATGTGTGTGGACCAATGAGTGTGTTGCCGAGGTGGATATCGTTATTTTGTTACTTTCACGGATGATTTGAGTAGATATGGGTATATCTATTTGATGAAACACAAGTCTGAAACTTTTGAAAAGTTCAAGGAATTTCAGAATGAAGTGGAAAATCATCATAATAGAAAGATCAAATTTCTACAGTCTGACAGTGGAGGAGAGTATCTAAGTTACGAGTTTAGCACACACATGAAAGAGTGTGGAATAGTTTCACAACTCACGCCTGCCGGAACACCACAACGTAATGGTGTGTCGGAGCATCGTAATCGTACCTTATTGGATATGGTTCGATCTATGATGTCTCTGACTGACTTACCTTTGTCATTTTGGGGTTATGCACTGGAAACAACTACATTCACTTTAAATCGGGCACCATCTAAATCCGTTGAAACGACACCGTATGAATTATGGTTTGGAAACAAACCTAAGCTGTCATTTCTTAAGGTTTGGGGATGCGATGTTTATGTGAAGAAACTTCAACCATATAAACTCGAACCCAAAGCGGAAAAATGCGTCTTCATAGGATACCTAAGGAAACAATTGGGTATACCTTCTATCATAGATCCGAGGGCAAGGTTTTTGTTGCCAAGAATGGATCCTTTCTTGAGAAGGAGTTTCTCGCCAAAGGTGTGAGTAGTCGAAAGGTAGAACTCGAAGAGGTTATTGAACCTTCTCTTCATGGAATGGCGAGTGGCGCAGCACCGGAAGTTGTTTTGGAGTTGACTTCACCTGATGAAGAGAGAGCTAATGATAATGATCATGAAACTCCGAAAGAGGACACTACCGAACCTCGCAGGTCAAGCAGGACACGTGCAGCTCCTGAACTGTACGGTAATCCTGTGAATTTCATGGTTGATGAAATGGATGACCCTGCGACGTATGAAGAAGCGATGATGAGCCCGGATTCCAACAAATGGCTAGAAGCCATGAAATCCGAGATGGAATCCATGTACGAGAACCAAGTTTGGAACTTGGTGGACTTACCTCACGACCGAAAGGCCGTGGAGAATAAATGGATTTTCAAAAGGAAAACTGATGCTGATGGTAATGTGACCATCTATAAGGCTCAACTTGTCGCAAAGGGGTTTCGACAAATTCAAGGAGTTGACTACGATGAGACATTCTCTCCCGTAGCGATGCTTAAGTTAGTTAGGATTATGTTAGCAATTGCTGCATATTTCGATTATGAAATATGGCAGATGGATGTCAAAACTGCGTTCCTCAATGGTAAGATTGAAGAAGAGTTGTATATGATACAACCTAAGGGTTTTGTCGATCCTAAGGATGCTAATAAGGTGTGCAAACTTCAGCGATCCATCTATGGACTGAAGCAAGCATCATGAAGTTGGAATCTCCGCTTTGATGAGGTGATCAAAGAGTTTGGATTTGTCCAAACTTATGGAGAGGCTTGTATTTACAAGAAAGTGAGTGGGAGCAATGTGACATTTCTGATATTATATGTGGATGACATATTATTGATTGGAAATGATATAGATCTTTTAAACAATGTTAAAAGTTATCTAAACAGCAAATTTTCGATGAAAGACCTTGGTGAAGCATCATATATATTAGGCATTAAAATCTATAGAGATAGATCAAGGCGCCTAATTGGGCTATCGCAGAGTACATACCTTGATAAGATATTAAAGAAGTTTAATATGGAGGAAAGTAAGAAGGGGTTCTTACCTATGTTGCAAGGCAAGACATTGAGTAAGACTCAAAGTCCGGCTACGGCGGAAGAAAGAGATATGATGGATAAGATCCCCTATGCCTCGGCCATAGGCTCTATTATGTATGCCATGCTATGTACAAGACCAGATGTGGCACATGCTATTAGTTTGACTAGTAGGTACCAATCTGATCAGGTTGAACAACGGATAGCGGTAAAGAACATCCTCAAGTACTTAAGAAGAACTAAGGATATGTTTCTTATATACGGAGGTGAAGAAGAGCTAGTCGCTAAGTGTATGTCGATGCTAGCTTTGACATCGATCCGGATGACTCTAAGTCTCAATATGGATACGTATTTCTCTTGAACGGAGCAACAGTTAGTTGGAGGAGTTCCAAACAACCTGTGGTGGCTGGATCAACAACGGAGGCGGAATATGTTCTTTGCTTGAGCGGCAGGAAGCGCTTTGGATGAAAGAGTTCATTATGGAACTGGGTGTGGTTCGGTCGTTGGACCCGATGGTGATCTATTGTGACAACAATGGAGCCATAGCCAACATAAAGGAACCAAGGTCTCTAAGAATTCCAAGCATATTAAGCGGTTTCACTCCATCCATGAGCATGTCAAGGATGGAGATATAAAGATTTGTAAAGTACACACGGACCTAAATGTAGCAGATCCGTTGACTAAAGTTCTCCCTAGGGCAAAACATGATCAACACCAGAACTCCATGGGTGTTAGATTTATCACTATGTGAACTAGATTATTGTCTCTAGTGCAAGTGGGAGACTGAAGGAAATATGCCCTGAGAGGCAATAATAAAGTTGTTATTATATATTACTTATACATGATAGATGTTTATTTTACATGCTAGAAATGTATTGATTCGGAAACATTAATACATGTGTGTTTAATAAACAAAAAGGGTTCCTAGTCATGCCTCTCTTATAGACTAGCTTGTTGATTAACAGGATGATCAAGGTTTCCTGATCATGGACATTGGATGTTGTTAATAACAAGGTCACACCATTGGTGGAATGATGTGATAAAAATTCATCCGAAGTATAGCATTACGATCAAGTCATTATGTTTATATTGCTATAACATCATACAAAGTAATCTTTATCCTTAGACCATGAGATCATGTTAATTGCTGACACCGGAAGAGTATCTTGATAACATCAAACGTCACCGTAATGTGGTGACTATAAAGATGGGTTCAGTACTACAAAGGTGTTATGTTGAGGCTCATGGATCAAGAGTGGAATTTGTCAATCCAGATGACGGATAGATATACTCTGGGCCCTCTCGGTGATATCACATTAGGATAGCTTGCAAGCAAGTGATGTGATCACTAGAATGTTATATCACGGGAACGAGAAAAGAGTGCATGTCAGTAACGAGATCAAACTAGGTATGGAGATACCGATGATCGAATCTCGGACATGTAATATATCGAGAGACAAAGGGATTTAGTTACAAGCGTTAAAGGTTCTCACGATCACAGGAGTCATCGTTGAATGTGTAGGAGTCAGTACGGATCTCCAGGTCCCGCTGCTGATTATTGATCAGAGAAGGGTCTCGATCATGTCTACATTATTCACAAACCGTAGAGTGGCACACTTAAGAGTTACCGGACACCATTTTGGAGCACATATGTTTCAGACGAAAGAATTGCAAAGCACGGGAATTGTTTCAATAGAAACCGGAAATTGTTTCGGGTGAAATTGCAGAAGGTGGTTCTGCATGTGATATTGAAATATTGCAAGGGGCTATATGTGAATGTTTGTTAATTAAAGTAATTAAAAAAATTCTAAATAAATTTAATAAAAAGAGTTTTATTAAATGAGAGGGCATTAAATTTGGAGAAATTTAATGCATTTAAAGTGGAGACTTTAAAAGGGAATGTGAAGAGGCATTTTAATGTGGGGAGGTTACCACCACATGAATGGGGGAGGTGAGGGGTCACCCTCCATGCGCCGTCCATGGAGAGAGGGGGCACCCCCCTCCTCCTATAAAAGGCCACCCATTCCTTCCTTCATCCTTACACCTCCTTGTGAAGGATCTCTCTCCTCCTCTAGAATTATTTCCCCATGGTCTCGGATTAGCGAGATACATGTTCCCGGTGGCATTTCGTCTGGAAGGAGTTGCTGCTTCCGCTGGATCGCTGGAGCAAGGAGGTGGAGGTTGTCCGGTGGCTTGAACGTGTGTGCGAGTGCGGATGCGCCGCTGAGTTGCGGCGCTCGGACTTCCTCACGATCTTGAGATCGGCAAGTGTATGACTACATCAACTACGAGTTCCTACTCGTTAACAAATCTCGTTGTCTATGAGGGTAAGTTCTCGTTGGATGTATGTCCACCCGTTGCTTTGTACCTAGTAGATAGATCTTGGCATGTAGTTCACACCGTAGGAAATTTTTTGTTTTCTATGCTGCGGACCCAACAACACTGCCGTTTTCGCGTTGGGTTTTTCTTCCGAGGTATTTTTGCGCTTCTGAGATTGTTGCTTTGGTTGTTTTACCAACTGAGGCACAGCTAGGGCATTGAGCAATCCCTCTGCATCATCGTCAGCATCTGCATACTTGCTCGCTGTTTCTATCATCTCTCCCAAATCAGTGACCTTGTCATATTTCAAGCGATGGCGCAGTAGACCAATTGGGAGACCTGCAATGAAAGCTTCAATCGCAGTTTGATCATTTACTCCTTCACAGGAGTACTTGGTGTCGATCCATCGTTCGAGGTAATCCTGGCAAGTTTCTCCGGCTTTTTGGGTGCAACACTATAGGTCTCCGACCGTACAGGGCCTCCGATATGTGCCTTCGAAATTCCGAAAGAACGCACTTTGCATGTCATACCAGTTATGGATGGTGTTCTCCGGAAGTTCATTGAGCCATGATCGTGCCGTCTTCCGCAACATAAGTGGGAGATATCGGGTTGCGACCAGGCTGTTTCCGCCTTTAGCGATGCAGCAAGCTTGGAAGAAATCCTGTAGCCAGGTATCTGGCCTAGCAATGCCGTCGTAGGCTTGGATATGTCTTGAGATAGCAAATCCTTCCGGAAATCTTGTAGCTCCGATGCATGGTCCGAAGCACTTTGGGCCCACGTAGATATCATCGTTTTCATAGCATCGTGCCTCTATGTTAGAGTTGATCATGTGCCTTGCGTCGTTCGGGGATAAAGATCGTCCCAAATGTCGGTTATGGCTGTGGTGCCTTGGAGCCGGACTTTGGCTTCTGCCACCACCTCCCCCGCCATGTCGTCCTCCTTGCCCTCCTTGGGAGCCATTGTGATGACTGTTTGGTGGAGAGGGTGGGGTAGCTGGATAGTTTCTGGCTGATCGTCGGCCTCCGTCCGGAACGTCATTATTCCGGTTCCGAGGAGGGTCTTGACTATGACGAGCCGTCGTTTCTTCGTCCGTTGTTCCCACCACGATGAGGCTCAGCCGGACGGCTTGCATGTCTAGGAGGTGGCATTTTTTGACGATCCTCCTCCCGACATTTCTCTTTATCTTCTCCCCTTCGATCGTTGGATTCTCGTCGGGGAGGATTCCTCGGATTCAGTGCAGCAATGGCCTCTTTCTCGGCCGCTGGGGCGACGTTGCTCCAGTCACACGCAGTTCTGTGATGCTGTCCTGACGATCCGGTTCTCGAATAATTGTCCTCCCGACGTTCGGGGCGATGCTGCTGCTCCGGAACGCGATGGGGTCTTACGTCAGCCCATGCCGGATCTGTGCGACATTGGTTGGAATCCGAGACCAGTTTTTGACTTCCGGACAGGGCGACCTTTTGCTGCTCTAGTCCCTTGTTGAGTAGTTTGATACCCAAACGGATCTCCTCCGGTCCTGGATTAGCCGATAGAATTTCTTGGGCCATCACGGTGTTCTGTACTAGGGTTGGATATACCCAATCTCCTTTCCTATCTTTCCGTGGCTTCCCCATCTCATCTCCGAAAAGGACAGCACGGATATGTGGGAATTGGTCGTCATTGGTGTGACGCTTCCGTGTCTTTTGACGCAACCGAGACATGTAATCTTTAGTTGCCATGCGTTTCTTCTCCTCCTCGATGTTTTTGGCCTCATCCAGGAGTTGTTGACGACGCACTTCTAGGGCTTGGTCCCTTTCGTCCAGCTCTTCCGCAGTAAGTTCTGCAGCTGTAGGGATAGGTGTGGTTAATGCAGCATCAATGAGTTTACGCGCACCTTCAGTGATCACGTGTCCATCCACTAATTCTTATTTTTTCGGCTCTTTTGGGATAAGTGCTCCATCTGAGTCTTCTTCGTATTCCTCGGCAATCACCTCCTCTGTCAGAGGGTCTTTTGTCGGGGTCTTGTTTTTCTTGTTCTTCTTCTTTGCCTTCTTGGCAGCGCCAGTAGCAAAGATGGCTTTGGGTCCGTTTCCCGGAGTCAAGCTCTGATCGGTACTTTCGGACATCTGGACCTCGGGATTATCTCTGATGTCCATGTCATCCTGCGCTTTGGGAGAGTGTTCCCCGGATCCTTCATCCATGGCTTCTCCTTCTTCTGCAGCCTTGGAGTTGTACTCCTCTTCATATTCCGCGGAGAACTTTCGGAAATCTACTGACGTCATCGATTCATCCGAGGATGCGGGTACGTCGGCGTTTGTTCCAATTGCCTCCAGCACAGAGTCGGTGTTTTCTCCAGCATCGGCAAAGCCGGATCCGGATCCCACATACCCGACGAAGTGTGACGCGTGCTTCCTGAGGTACTTGCGGCTCTCGCGATCAGCCATGTCGAAACTTTTGATGGTCTCGAGAATTGCATCTGCATTTGCATCTTGCATTATCATACGTCGCAGTGTGCACCTTAGGAAAGGTCTGTCTGTCCCGGCATCATCAGAGCCGGAATCAGTGTCGTTGATATGCTCCTCCTGGATTTCGACTTCCGCGGGTGGATCTATCTGGGATACGGTCTCTCCGAAGAGATCCACTCCAGATTCGGCTTTAACCGCTAGGTCTTCCTCAGGCTCAGATTTCTCCACTATCTCCGCAGCTGGTGCGGGCTGGGTGGGATTAGGGTTTTCTGAGATCCGGAACTCTGCTGCCTCCGCGGACAGAGGGGACCCAGAAGATTCTTCTGCCTCTATCATCACCGTTGGGGTGGGTGGGGCAGGTTCAGCGAAACCGATGTAAACATCGATCTCGCCAAAAGACATGATTGTGTAGGCAGTCACAACCTCCCTAGCCGGAATCCAAGTCTCGTCGAGAACGATGAGAGGGACGTCGCTGGCGTAGAGGATGCGACCGACAGTGATAGTCTCGCCGATTCTGATTCTTGCAGATTCCGCTCAGATTGCAGATCCAAAGCTCACTTGCCCCACGGTGGGCGCCAACTGTCATCGAATTGATGACAAGTACGCCATGAGGGGGTCCTCGAGGCGTGCGGAAGAGAGGGGTGTGAGACGTACGGTGTTCCGGGACGGTGAGCACACAAGATTACCCAGGTTCGAATCCGTCAGCTTTGGACGGACCCTACTCCTGCTAGCAATCCAATAATACGGCAGAGCCGGAATATGGGTTGCAAGGGTTTCGCCTGTGCGAGTTGAGATTGTAGACTTTTGAGGTGTTGCCCTAAAGGCTCTCCCTAGGACGGCTTATATAGATATCCGGCCTAGGGTTTATAGGAGAGATCTATCTGGCTACGACTAAGAGTCGGTTACAGAGTACATCTTGAACTACAAGTAACACTATGGGCCTAAGTCGGTAAGTCTTCTGGGCCTTCCCGTAGCCGGATTGGACTCTGTCTTTCTCCCTGAATGGGCCGCCCGTGAAGCAAAGCTCTAACCCGAAATGGGCCACCCTGGTCAGTGAGGAACTGTGAGGATACCCGGAAAGTATATCCCCAACACATCCCCTAGTCCATAGTGCCAGTACCACGCCACCCCGACGCCATGCTCGCCGGTCAAGCATGCGCAGCTCGCAGCAGACCGCCAGCCCTTCTCCGCCGCTCCAGGGAGTGAGGCTCCACCCACGGTCCACCCCATGGCCCCTGCTAGCCCCTGGACCACCGAGGAAATGCCGCGCACTAAGTCTCTGCGTGTAGCCAGAGCACAGTAGAGCGTCCTCACCGCTAGCACGCCACAGACCGCGCCTCGACCGTAGACTGCGCACGTCGCTCCACCTTGACCACCTCACCCCGCTAGACACGGTCGTGCATCGCCGTGCGACCCACAGTTGCCAGGAACCCCGTCGAGCACCACCCCTGTCTTCCAGAGCGCGGGAAGCTCCTGACCGCTAGCCACCGCCCCTAGCGTCGCCAAGCTCTAGATGATCGCCAGGGAACCGCCCATCGTCCACCTATCTTGCCCACGCCGATAGCCCCCTGTATCGTCGTCACCGACAAGCTCGCCGTCGCCCCTTCAGTCCCCTCGTCAAGCCTATATAAGGAGGCCTCCCCTAGCTTCAATCGCCACACCATTCCACTCCCCTCTCTCCACTGACCGTTAGCTCTCTCTCGCCAGAGCCGCTCGAGCAGCCCATCGCCGGAATTCCGCCAGAGATATCCGCAACAGAGGAGGAGAAGCTCCCATCGATTTCGTCCACCTCAGCCCCTGCCGCGACTTCGCCTGAGCCCGCCATCGTCGTCTCATTCGTTTGCCCACCTCGCCGCACTCGCTGGAGCCCTGGTATGCCCCCACCATACCCCCACCGACCGTGCTAGGGTTCCGTCTCGCCGGCGACGTGTCCGTCGTCGACAACGACCATGAGCCGTTGATCCAGGATCTAATCGTGTGGTCCTTATCGCCCCGTACCGCTTCGCGTTTAATGAGTCACTTACAGGCGGGACCCCCTGTCAGCAGCCCTCAGCGCCGCGGAGTGTACACGGGTCGGCCCATTTAGTTTCTCGCACTGACCCAGTAATTCAAATATATGTTTTTCTATTTTAATTAAAACTTAGTTCTGTCCTTTAGTTTAAAAATTAATTCAGAGAGTTTTACAAATTCAAATTGAGTGATTCCAATATTGTTGGAAAGATAATTAAAAAATCTATCCAAGCCCGTTGGATTTAAATCAATTAGAGTTAGATATCTCTCCTAGCAAAAATAACAAGGCAGAAGCTTTTTCACATTCAAACATTTTTCTAAAATCAAACATAATAGCTTTTGAGTTGATTCCAACTCTCAAAAATCACATTTGATAATACCTATCTGAATATGTAATAATATTAAGGTTTGCATGCAGTGACTTTGGACTAGTACCAAAATAATGCTATATAGGCATTTCTAGTCACTTTAAATCATTAATTATTAAACTTGAACTTATTAAAATATGATCCACCCTTTAAATCACATTCCCATATATTAGAATATGTGGTGATGACATGTGTCCACATGATCCCATATTTTAATTGGAGAATATTAAATCTTAGTTAATTTCAATGAGTAGAAATTACTTTTTTCAAATAAAAAGAATGAAGCTAGTTCATTAAACCTTGTGATGCTTGTGATGATAATAGATCATCAAATGTGTGCCTTAGTGTTCTAAGTAGACTAGTTAAGTATTGTTTGGTGATTGTGTATCCCGTATGTATTTATAGACGATAGTACCGACCAAGTCTACGAGGAGGAGGAGTTCTACCAAGAGGAGGAGGCAGAGAATTTCAACCACTGCACCAACCAAGGCAAGCTAACACTTGCAAGTGTCTTAACTATGCAAGCTAGCATTATACGAGTTTAACAATGCAAGATCACCCTTGCAAGCTATTGTTAGCAAGTAGACTTAAGCTAGATAACCTAAGCAAATGCATTAGGCATGCTTTGGTTATACCATTTTGACTTATACCTACTCCAAGTTTTATTTACAAGCTTTACTTCCTTTACTTTACCAAAGTCCTTTACTTGTTTAAAGGTAGCATAAAGAGTATAAAACTTGACCTATCTAGTTAGAATTAGATGTCATTTTATGGCATGAGATTGAGATTAGCATCCCACCTTAGTGAACACTCTTAACTTAGTAGTTGGAACTAAACCAAAACTTGATTCACTTTAGATGGGAAGACTTGGTGAAAATGATTTGTGAAAACCTTGGAATGATGGGTCATTCTATTGAGATGTTTTGACATGTGTTGAGAAACACCAATGGTTTATGATGATGATGAAAATGTTGAGGCATGAGCCTCAACCCTTTTATAAAAACTGATGGTTGGGTTCGGATGCGATACCATTCCAATTTTACCGTACAACCATAATACCTGAATTGGGTAAGGCTTAGCCGGAAGTTTATATGCATTAGTATTAGTTCCCTCGCGGGAGAGGTTTGAGCTGAGGCTACCTCTCAATGTTGTCCACCTATGCAGTGCCCAGGATGACAAATGGTCATGGCTGGGAGGCCATACTCATAGGAGAGGTGCTTATACTAGAGTGTGTAAAGGAAAGGTTATGTTTGATTATCTGCATACTAAGTATGATGATTCAGGGCTATCCCTGATAGATGTATCGAATCTTGTGGTGAAAGTGTACCACCTCTGCAGAGTGTGAAACTATTCGAATAGCCGTGTCCGCGGTTATGGACAGTTGGAGTGGCCATACTATTCCGTTGTCAGATGTTTTCAAAATGACTTATGAAATGAATTGTGACTTGACTAGACCCTAACAGAGTTGTGACTGTAACAACTAAGTTCCCACTTAGGTGTTTTCAAATTTTATTTCATCTTTCTTTGTTTCTGAACTCAGCTTAGGTTTCAAACTTAGCTTTGCAACTAAACTTAGAACTTAGCATTCCTACTAGAACTATCTTACTTGTTAGTGGTAGTTTACGAGTACTTAAAGAGTACTCATGGCTTTTGTCCCTAGCTATTCCTATGGCCAGACTATGAGGAGGACTACCCTGAAGGAGGACAGCAGGATGGCTACAACAACTAGGATCATCTCCCATCATCGGCATTGCGTGTGACTCTGAAGATGGACCCCACCGCTACGCTATTTATTTTGCTACTTGATTATACTAAGATTGGATCATGAGATCCTTTATTTGTGTAAGACCTTATTATGGTTTGTAATGGATGATGTACTGTGATATCCAATCTGTTATGTCTCGCAAAAATGGTAATCCTGGGATTGCGATGTATGGAATAACAGGCATCTGGGATTAAAAACCTAGGTGTTGATAGTATGCAATCAAATATGCATTCAGTGATTATGTTTTACATGTAGCACCCATATAACATACTGATCATTTGATCCTTAGTGCTAGACTGTGATTGCTGTTGCATGCCGTTTGCTATCTAATGTCTACGCACTTCTATTCTTGTAGACAGTTGTTGGGCCTCCAAGTGTAGAGGTTTGTAGAACAGCAGCAAGTTTCCCTTAAGTGGATTACCCAAGGTTTATCGAACTCAAGGAGGAAGTGTTCAAAGGTATCCCTCTCAAGAAACCCTGCAATCAAGATACAAAAAGTCTCTTGTGTCCCCAACACACCCAATACACTTGTCAGGTGTATAGGTGCACTAGTTCGGCGAAGTGATAGTGAAATACAAGTGGTATGGATATAAGACAACGGTGCCAAAAAATAGCTTTGATGGTGCGTGGAAAAGATTAAAGGCAATCTGAAATAAAGATGGAAGCAAGCAAACATGTAACAGATCTAGTTGCAAACGGTGTTTCAATGCTTAGAAACAAGGCCTAGGGATCATAATTTCACTAGTGAACACTCTCATATAAATATCTTCTCTTTATGATACTACTCTTAACTACTCTCCGGTTGGACACTCTAATCCATGGTAGGGCTATAACAGCACACCTCAAAGTTCTCTTTCCTCATCTAGATAACCCCACATTGTCACCTTGAGCACTAGATGGTTCCAACAAACACCACAATTTCATAAAGACATCCAAATCCAAATATAACTCATAACAAGTATTTGTAATCTCTAGCCTAAGTGCCACCATGGTGTGCACGCTGTCACTTTCACACACATGGGGAGAGCAGAGATCTATTAAAGCACTTGAGTAGCAAGGTAGATCTACTTGATTACAAAGCTCATGATCACAATATGATCATGCATAGAGAGAGAGATGAACACATAGCTACCGGTAGAACCCTTAGCCTCGAGAGAGAACTACTCCCTCCTCATAATGGGAGTCAGCAATGGCGATGGAGATGGTGGTGGAGTTGATGGAGATGGCGGTGAAGATGGTGAAGAGGCGAGGGCGGCGGTGCTGGCGGCGGCGCGGAGGACTCCTTCCCTGCCGCCGGTATCACAGGGGAGCACCGCCCCTTAGCACCCTTCCTTCATGGCTTCTTGGGAGCCCTTACCCATGGAGATGGGATCCATGCGAGAGGCAAAATCGTGGCTTTGGTGGCTGCAAATTCATGGGTGGAGGTGTTGCAGAACTTTTCGTGGATTTCTGATTGACGATTTAGGGTTTTTGCATTGGGAGGATTTTATAACCGAAGGGGCAAGGTCGGTGGCCGGCCAAGGGGGCCACACCATGCCCTGGCGCGGCCAGGGGGACCCGCGCCTAGGGGTGGTGTGGCCACCCTGTGGCCCCCCTTCGTCTCTCCTTCTGGCTCCGTGAGTCTTCCGGGAAAATAACGACTTTGGCTTTTGTCCGGTCCAATTCCGAGAATATTCATTTTCTGACTTTCCTGGAACCAAAAGCAGCAGAAAACAGGCAACTGGCACTGTGGCATCTTGTTAATAGGTTAGTCCCAAAAAGTGTATAAAAATACTCCAAAGTATGGACAAAACATAAGAAAGTAATATAAAACAAGCATGGAACATCAAAAATTATAGATATGTTTCCAACGTATCAACATCCCCAAGCTTAACTCCTGCTCGTCCTCGAGTAGGTAAGTGATAAAAAGAAAAATAATTTTTGAGGTGACATGCACCATCACAATCAAGATCAAACCATTTGCAAGCATTGAAAGCTAGGATCACAGTACTCTAACATAGACATGAAAGATATAGTTCTAACAATAAGACCTAACAACTATGTTATAACATGAAAAGGTACAAACAAAAGATTCATGAATAACAATGCATTGAAAGACATTTGTTTGTTTCACATATAGAAAACATAGCATAGTGGCATTCAACTTGTCCCTCATAGAGTAGCAAAACATAAATGCATAGGACACCTTTAAAGTTTATAAGGGTGACTAGATACAAATAGTTTAAGGACAAGCAATATCAAAGTTATGCATCAATCAACAAGTCTTGGGACAATGCACATAGAACTAAGAATGGCCATTATGCTCTCTTAATAGGTGCATAAAGATAGAAGATGGAGACTCAACATAAAAGCAAAAGAGAGGCCTTCGTAGAAGGAAGTAGGGATTCA
Organism: Avena insularis; assembly: GCA_023614405.1. Lineage (NCBI taxonomy): Eukaryota > Viridiplantae > Streptophyta > Magnoliopsida > Poales > Poaceae > Avena > Avena insularis. The sequence goes on along the minus strand of CM042688.1, from coordinate 235,485,416 downwards.
AGTTTCATAAAGAGCTTCCAAAAATTATGGTACCTATTAGCTTTCAGCTCTCATTGCCCCTATCGTAAGCATCTTGAAGTGATTAAGGTTAAAGTGAACAAACTATGGAGTATATGCTTGACAAAGTATAAGTTGGAAATCTCATGTCCCTTGAATACAAGGGCCGCTCCTCATGCTACTCAAGTTTAGTTACCGGTAAGTTCTTGTCATAATAAGTACAAGTGTGTCATAGAGAACCGCCAATGGGGTACCCCTTGCCCGATGATACGGAAGAATCCCCATATCAAAATGACAAGGCAAGCAAACAACGAGCATCTCAGCGATCTTCTTATTTACCATGGGAAAATGGTGCTTTTTTCTCTCTTTACTCTTTTCTCATATCTCTTTTTTTCTTTTTCTCTTTTTTTCTCAATATCTGACTCTTTTTCTTTTTTTATAAGAAGAATGCTTCATAGACAGCTCATTATGGTTACGCTGCAGGTTTCCACCATGATGGCATGGATTAGACCAGCGGCCCAGGCGTTCTCTAACACACATACATAACTCCATGGACTTACAAGCTCCCCTTTCATTTCACACCGACGACATCCATAGACAAAAGAGCATGATATCAACTGGGTACAAAGTACAGGTGCAATGTTGAAAGCGTTCCCCATGACAACATGGTTCTGCTAATCCCCAACATATAATTGCAAGCATATACAACATAGACGACACAATGGTTCAAGTTTATTAAGGGCAAGAAAAGTAAAGTGTGCCATCACGTTCGTGAGAGCTTTAATCACTAGTTTTCTCATAACAAGTTTAATTCGGAAGGTAGATAAAAACATGAATATACTTGGAATAGCAAATGCTAATAGGTAGGTATGGTGGACTCTTTGGAATAACTTGGTTTTAGGAGTTGGATGCATGAGTGGAACTCATACTTGGTTATGGAGACTAGCAAAAGACTGGGAGCGACCAACTAAGAGAGCAATAATGGCCATAATCATGCAGAGCGACACAACATCATTAATCAAAGCATAAAGTGATATTACAAGTCGAAAACTAAATGATCATAGAGGCTATAGTGACTTAGTATAGTCTTAACATGGTGTGAGCATGCGCCAAGTCAACCCAAATAAAGCATCAAAGGAGAATACCACAATACTATGCTTTAATATGCTAAAACAACGCATGATTCTTCAAATGAACATTAAGCAATCTCAATTGTTTATAACAAGTCATGCTACAACAAAGATCACTAAGCATAAATCCAAAACAATATCAAGCATGACATGATAAAGCATAGGCCACAGTCAAAAACAAGCTCCTTTTATACCACTTAAGCATGAACTTTTCCTACTCTTTTCCAATCCAAACCAATCTTATTTGAAAACTAATGTATGAATGATGGGGTACAACCAATTTATTCAAGAAAACTAAGCAAACCAAGCAAACGAAAACAAAAACAACGACGCTCCAAGAACAACACAACTGTGCGTGAAACAATAAAAATGAAGTGTTTGGAAGAAACCTGAAATTTTTATTAATGAATAAGGGGATGCCTTGGGCATCCCCAAGCTTTGACGCTTGTACCTCTTGAATATTTCTTGGCGTGACACGGGTGGTCATCCCCAAGCTTGAGATTTTGTCCATTCTTAATCTCATTATATCATTCTTTCCCTACACCTGAAAATTTCCTTCATACAAAACTTCACACAATCTTCATTAGCAACATTAGTGCATTCAAAAGATAATAAGTCTTTGGGTCCAGTTTCAACACCAATAAAACTTCCATTAAAACACAAGCTACTATAGTACTTCCCTCAAAAATCTCAATTCCCCAAAAAGAACCCAAAAAGGAATCAACAAGAAGCAAATGCAAATAATGACAGAAATCTGTCAAAACAGACCAATAGAGAGAAACCGATTTTTTCGAATACCTTCTGTTGCTCAAATCGAAAAGCGTTGAACTAATGAAAGTTGGATAAGAACCTAGGGCAGAAGCATAAACAATTACAGCTCAAACCGACATACAGAGATTTTACACAAATTTTTACAGCGAAGCACAAAAATCTGTTTTGGGACAACAACTTTCCCAAGCATTACTTCTCTCTCATTAGAGGTTACTCTTGGTACAAAAAGCAAATAAAAAGGATAAGGAGAGGTTATTACATAGGTAATAACTTCCAAGACTCATCTAAAACTTTTGGGTTATCTCCAATAAGTACTTTTCTTTAACGCCTTTAAGTTAGACATGATAGTTTGAGAAGATGCTCACATAAGAAATATGAATTGAAGTAAAAGAGAGCATCAAGAAGCAAATTCAAAGCACATTTAAGTATAACCCACTTGCTATGCATAGGAATATTGTAAAGAAACAAGTCATGAAAGCACAAAGCAACAAGCATAGTAAAGCAAAACAAGTGCAACTTCAAGACTTTCAACATAAAGAGGGGAAACCTAATATTATTGAGATGCATAAAACCATGTTTTCCTCTCTCATAATAACTTTCAATAGCATCATGAATAAAATTAACAATATTACTATCACATAAAACATTCTTATCATGAGCCACATGCATATAATAATTATTACTCTCCACATAAGCATAGTCATCTTATTAATTGTAGTAGGAGCAAATTCAACAAAATAGCTATCATTATTATTCTCGTCACCATAATCATCAAATATAGGAGGCATATTGTAGTCATAATTAATTTCCTCCTCAATAGTAGGTGAACTGAAAATATCATATTCACAATTGTAATCATCATATATTGGAGGTTTGGTATCATCATAAGCAATAGAATAGTTATCTTCCAAAGCTGGAGAACTAAAAAGATCATTTTCATAAAAACTAGCTTCCCCAAGCTTAGACTTTTCCATAACATTAGCAGTAATAGTGTCCAAAGAATTCATACTAACAACATTGCTATTAGCATGCAAATAAAGTTCCATAGGTTTTTAATTTTTTTCTTCAAACACTTCATGTCCTAACTCAAGATAAATACTATAAAGCTCTCTAATTTTGTTGTTGTTTTCCATTAAGACTAACTAGTGAAAAAAAGAAACAAAAAGACAAAATTGCATAATCTAAAGGAAATAATTTCGAGCACTCACACCGGAGGATGTGAGTACCTTTTACATTACCTCCCCGGCAACGGCGCCAGAAAATAGCTTGATGTCTACGCACTTCTATTCTTGTAGACAGTTGTTGGGCCTCCAAGCGCAGAGGTTTGTAGAACAGCAGCAAGTTTCCCTTAAGTGGATCACCCAAGGTTTATCAAACTCAGGGAGGAAGTGGTCAAAGGTATCCCTCTCAAGTAACCCTGCAATCAAGATACAAGAAGTCTCTTATGTCCCCAACACACCCAATACACTTGTCAAGTGTATAGGTGCACTTGTTCGGCGAAGATATAGTGAAATATAAGTGGTATGGATATAAGACAACGGTGCCAGAAAATTGTTTTGATGGCGCGTGGAAAAGACTAAAGGCAATCTGAAATAAAGATGGAAGCAAGCAAACATGTAACAGATCTAGTTGCAAATGGTGTTTCAATGCTTAAAAACAAGGCCTAGGGATCATAATTTCACTAGTGAATACTCTCATATAAATATCTTCTCTTTATGATACTACTCTTAACTACTCTTCGGTTGGACACTCTAATCCATGGTAGGGCTATAACAGCACACCTCAAAGTTCGCTTTCCTTATCTAGATAACCCCACACTGCCACCTTGAGCACTAGATGGTTCCAACAAACACCACAATTGCGTAAAGACATCCAACTCTAAATATAACTCATAACAAGTATTTGTAATCTCTAGCCTAAGTGCCACCATGGTGTGCACGCTGTCACTTTCACACACATGGGGAGAGCAGAGATCTATTAAAGCACTTGAGTAGCAAGGTAGATCTACTTGATTACAAAGCTCATGATCACAATATGATCATGCATAGAGAGAGATGAACACATAGCTACCGGTAGAACCCTTAGCCTCGAGAGAGAACTATTCCCTCCTCATAATGGGAGTCAGCAACGGCGATAGATATGGCGGTGGAGTCGATGGATATGGCGGTGAAGATGGTGAAGAGGCGACGGCGGCGGTGTCGGCGGCGGCGCGGAGGACTCCTTCCCCATCGCCGGTATCACAGGGGAGCATCGCCCCTTTGCACCCTTCCTTCATGGCTTCTTGGGAGCCCTTCCCCATGGAGATGGGATCCATGGGGGAGGCAAAATCGTGGCTTTGGTGGCTGCAAATTCGTGGGTGGAGGTGTTGCGGAACTTTTCGTGAATTTCTGATTAACGATTTAGGGTTTTTGCATCGGGAGGATTTTATAGGCGAAGGGGCGAGGTCGGTGGCCGGCCAGGGGGCCCACACCATGCCCTGACGCGGCCAGGGGGACCCGCGCCTAGGGGTGGTGTGGCCCCCTTTCGTCTCTCCTTCTGGCTCTGTGAGTCTTCCGGAAAAATAACGACTTTGGCTTTTGTCTGGTCCAATTCTGAGAATATTCATTTTCTGACTTTCCTAAAACCAAAAATAGCAGAAAACAGGCAACTGGTACTGTGGCATCTTGTTAATAGGTTAGTCCCAGAAAGTGTATAAAAATACTCCAAAGTGTGGACAAAACATAAAAAAGTAGATATAAAACAAGCATGGAACATCAAAAATTATAGATACGTTTCTAACGTATCACTATCCATAAGAGAGGAACTCCTGGGCACCAGGCATAGGAGTGGAAGCAGAAGAAGGGGGACTCGTGCCTGGGAAATCTTCGGCGTAGAAGAAGAGGAGCTCGGAGTAGGCCGTGGAGGGAGCTTGGGGCCAGCCGGCGGGATCCTGACGCGGGCTCACAGAACTGGCGTGGGAGGAAGGCGTCCTGGCACGCGCGAGACCTGTCGTGGTAGGACGGACGTAGGGTCGACGGAGATGGAGATGGCGACAAACCTCACGACGGCGGGGACCTAGGACGATGACGGGGACGGGAGTTGGAGCTCGCGATTGGCCTCCTCGCGGCCTCCGCCTCCCTCGAAGACTCCCGGGGGCGGGACCTGGAGCTCGTGCGGCTCGGATCTCGGGCGGATGCCGAGGATCGCGGGGCGACGCCAGGGATCACGGGCCGGGTTTGCCAAGATTGAATTTTGAATTTAGCCTAAATTCTAACGATTTGGATAAAGTTTGGGTTTTTTTTTAATATTTCCATATTGTACTGTAGCCGTGAACAGTAATTTAGGACGGAGGGTGTATTAAAAGGCTTATGATCTTGATGGTCTGGTACGTAACATTTAATTAGACGGTTTTATCCCTGCAGTTTTGAGTTATTTACCCACCGTGCCACTGGCGAGTGGAAAAAACTTTTCGCTAAGCCGTGCGGTTCCGAACGTCTCGCGTTCTCTTCACGATCGGGATCCCGTACCTGCTGGCCCGAAGTATTTGTCTTGGATTCTCCAAGGTTTTCAGCCTCATCTACATCATGGCGGTATCCGTGCTATAACGCGTCGAGCAGGTTGTTCAGCAACATCCGCATGTCGGTGAGCCTTTTGTTCTCGTTCAACAACATTATACTGACGGAGATCCAAGTCACAATCTAGCCACCGGTGGTGAAGAACATGGAGAAGGCGATGTGGTTCATTGTCGGCTTCAGATCCGTTCTCCCAGTACACCATCTTATTCACTACTGGGAATAACAGCATCTCCGGCTACATGCTCAACAACGGCCCTCCCAACCGGAGGTGTACGGGCAGGGCGGACAAGGTTGCTGAAGGGAATAGATGTCGAGCGGCTGCCGGCGACGGAGAGGCGTAGGACATGGCCGCTGGTTGAGCAGGTCAAGCGAGGCAGTCCGCGTGCTGCGCTCGATCGCGACTGTGCGAGGCAGGAGGCTCGCTGCAGATGCCCGGGAGGCCGAGACAGGTCCCAACCGGAGGTGTACGGGCAGGGGCGGACAAGGTTGCTGAAGGGAATAGATGGCGAGAGGCTACCGGCGACGGAGAGGAGCAGGACATGTGAGTAGAGGCAGCAGGACGTGGCTGCTGGTCAAGACTTTGTGGCGGCGGAGCAGCGCTAGGCCAACCATGTGGAAAACTAAAACTAAGCAGGAACGAAAGGATGCAGGTGGCAAACTCTCAGGTTTCTCTCTAAGCCGACGATCACACAGGGACGCGCGGCTGCTTCAGTGAGACTCGCCCCCGCAGCCGGTGCTACTGGCTTCGCCCCCTACTTCTTTCCCGCCGCCGGAGTCTGATCATCCTTCACCTCGGGGCTCGGGCTCCACCTTCTTCCAGCCGAACACCTGCCACAACACGCACAAGGATTAGCCGTCATAATTCATCGTGATATCAGTCGGACAGAAGACAGAATGTAAACAGACATAGATACATGGCAAAGAGCAAATAAGCAGAATACAAGTGTCCGAGTTGTTTTGTACCGAATGCTAGGTTTTTTTATCCACGCCCTAAGATTGAGGAGATCACAAGACTAACAGCCAAAGCTGCAAGAACAGAATCAATTTACCCATAGCTTAAATTATGAACCAGTTCTAACAAGATTACTAATAGTCAGAATTAGAGCAACTTTTTTTGAACAAGGAATGTGGGTTCCTGTAAGACAGAATCAATTTACCCATAACTTAAGTATGAACCAGTTCTAACAAGATTACTAACGGTCGGAATTAGACCAACTTTTTTTCAAACAAGGAATGTGGGTTCCTATAACGAGGAGCATATGTCAGGTGGCTGGCTGCGGCTGGCATTGAGCCAGCCCAACTACCTACTCTGTTTTTTTATCAGAACTTTTTTATTTTGTAGATAGTTTTATACAATCAAAATATCCAGAAAATCTGGGTGTTAATTTAAACATAAGAAGAGGAATATTTAAGAAACACAATTATGATTTTAATAAATATTTTTATGAACAAAAATGTGCATGATGTTTTCATGGTGATGTAAAAATAAAAAATAAACAATCTCTAATAGGTGATATTAATAGAAACAATCTCTAATAGGTGATAAACAGAAATAATCTCTATACTATTAAATTGCTTAGCGTAGGTTGGTTGCACATAATTTTAATAAAAATGTGCATGATGATATCATGGTGATGTAAAAATAAAAAAGAAACAATCTCTAATAGGTGATATTTTTCGGGCCTCAAGCTATTCTGCTCATATTATCGTGCTCTCAAGCTATTCTCCATAAGGTAAGTTCCTTTCCATGTGCTTTATGATTAAATTCATGCCAAGGAAAAAAAGATGAATGTAATAGTGTAATGATACTTGAAACCACATGCAACAAACTTGGTAAATAATTATGATATGTTTTTTACCAATGTTTTTATGTAAGTTGTAAAATTGTTCCTTTTGTTCCGTGACAATGCACGGGTATTCAACTAGTCTTACTAGTACTAGCTACGATCCAATAAAATCAGGGACTTGTTCTCAAAAAAATCAGGGACATTTATTATAAATCCGTGAGTACATATTACCTAGTCCCTCGGGTCCATATTGTTGGCCTTAACTTTAATCTAGACAAAATTAAGACAATCAGGGTGTGCTTGGGAGAGCTCTGCTCCACGTCAGCTTCACTCCAGCCTAAACTCCACTCCATTTTTTAACTCTGAAGCTATATGGAAGTGTTTGGCTCACAAATTTGCTCCAGATCAAGATTAGCGAGGGATGGCTGTGTAAAGACTCTTCTACCCCTATTTTTTCTAGTGGACTGAATCGTTTTGCTCCCTGTTTTATTCACTACTGTGCATCACGTGCTAGATATATGTTACCTTTGATCCAGGACTGATCAACGCTCGCTAAGAAAGATGAACAGTCAAGACATTATTCAATATGTCGTACAATATTCATATGTTTTTGAGGAACAATTCTAGTTTCAGCGAGCAGCAAAATCCATCCAATTTAATCATATATGAATCATATAATTTATGCAGAGTGCATGGATTGTTTTCAAATATGATACTGGGCTAGCAAATAATGAGCTTCCATCAGATTAACAGCATTAAAATAACACTCATACATGAATAAATTCTGAAGATTCGGATTTAGAACTCATTCCATAAATTTCTTCCATTCACCCGTGAGTACAAGCACAGATTGGTGATTACAAACATGTTCCATCACGATTCACCAAGAAAAAATTAAAACGAACATAGGAACGGATCTGGATCAAGTACATGCCCAAAGAACAAATCTGGTAACCTCCTAGTGCAGGCAGTTTGCGTCTAGGTCAGCAGTGAGCACCTGGTGCGGGAAGATGGGCTACGGGCGATTCCATGGTGCTATTTTTTGGGATTGGAACGGCTGCTTCGGTGGTATGTGCCGGTGGCAGGCGGGTTGGACACCAGGCTGGAAGCAGGGGCGAAGGGGAGAAGGGCGGGTGGAGGAGAGAAGAGCATATGTCATAGGAGAGGGAGCCTCGGTGGTCGTCGGAGCAGCTTAGGAGGACGGGGTCGCGCCGGAGATGCTGAAGGCGGCGTCCCTTGCCACCCTTGGTCGCCTGGCCATCGCCCATCGGGGAAGAAACCTAACGAGGCGAGAATCGAGCAGAGAGGAGAAAACGTTTCGGTCAGTTGAGGTAGTAGGATGGCATTGGTGGGTAAATTCTGTCTAACTCTAGGCGCAGATGGCTATTAGGAGGATGTGGAACGCGAAGTGAAGCAGGTGAAGCACCTATTCCCTCGCTCCGGTAAAATGAACTAGCCAGTTTCTCAGCTTCGCTCCATTTCATAAATAGAGTTTGTCTGTTTGGGCCTGCTTCACCTCTAGATTGGTGGAGTGGAGTTATCCCAAACATACCCTTAATATAGACCAGAGAGAATAGTAACTTTCATCAATTTCTCAAAAAAAAATCCTAGTAACTTTCATCAGCATAGATATGTCTCTGACTCGTTCTACATCTCTGACTCGTTCTACATCTCATCCGTCCATCGGTTTTTCCTTCTCATGCCGGCCTTGCCGTCATCTGGAGGGCGGGGAACATGATCTATGGGGAGTCTTTTTAGTAAAAAAAATCAGCATATTAGTTTTGGGCTTGGTAGCTTCTTCCCGGCCATCTAGCTTCTTCATGCTTAGTTTTGGGCTTATTACTTTAATGATTGCGTGCATGTACATAGCCTTGGCATTTAGGATCAAATTAAAATTATAAAAGAACTCTAGTTGATATTTACATGTTCATGGTTTGATATTTATATCTTTTTCTACAGCTTCATCCAAAAAAAAAATCAAGATTGTATCACGAAAGAAGAAAAGGATTGAAAATCTTGATGATTCGTTGTTTTTTAAAACTTTATTTTATAATTTCTAAAGACAGCTCGTATATCTTTATTATGTACTATTTGCTACTATAAATATATCATGATATTGATCCATATTTTATTGGACATGTGACGTGTAAATATAAACAGCGAGAGTAGTACTTACCATTCGTGCTCTTTCAATTTCACTACTTGGCTTATCGGAAATATTTTGCCATGATTCCCAAAGATGGTCTAAGGTGACATGGACACTTAAATTATTGTTTTAAATGCTACAATTGAAGCTTTAAAATGTTTTATATTTAATCTTATTTATGATCTATCTTCACCGATGGCTTTGATTTGACGAGATTTTTGAAACTAAATCTCATTTGTTATTTTTGCCTATAAAGTTGAGACTTTTATGTATATATAGTATTCACCTAGAGCTTCAAAAGTTAAAACTTGGTAACTTATTAAAAAGTTGGGCAACTTAAATTTCATTTACCAGTAATAAAAGAGTTCTAGTTTTAAATGCCTCGTCGATACGAAGCCAAAAGTGAAATGGATTGCAAATCAGGCTTGCGGTCAGAGCTACAAAGAATAGCTTATTCCAGATATCAGCTTTTAATATGTTCACATCATTTTATTTTTATTCCCATTCTTATTTTTACTTTATTTTGTGTGTGTAGTGTATCTATTGCTTTCTGATTTTGTATGCATAGATCCCTTGAAAGTGATATCTCTCACATTGCATGCACATACACGAAACTATAGGTGGGAAACTATGTTTGCGCAGTTGAGCAAATGAGACGAATGTGCTCTCTATAGTTTCTTCTCAATTTTCTTTCGACTTTGGGTAGAAATACGTTGTGAACTGAATATCTTTGTTTCTCTTCTACAAGGGAATGTACAGTGGCAAACCATGATTCAATATTTAGATTATGCTATACATGGTCTTTGTGTATATTTATTACTAACCATGTCTCAACAACTTAGGTCATGCAGAAAAACTAAAAGTTCACGGTGGCTTATGGTTACAGCTCATCAAAGACAAATACCTGAGGGGCGTCCCCTCCTTGCCTGCGAACGTCAGGAGGGCTCCCAATTTTGGCGGGTGATCCAGGACATCAAACATGATATCCGACATGGGGCTCTTTCACGGTTGGAAATGGGCGGGAGGTGTTCCTCTAGCTGGACTTCTGGCTAGAGGACACACCCCTCGTCGTGTCCTTCCCCTCTTTGTTTTCCATTTGCACCTCCCTGTTGTGGTTGGTGGTCTAAATGGCCAAGGTGGTCTTTGGAACATCCTGTTCCCACGGACCTTTAGTGCGCGGAAGCCGCAGACTTCGCCTGTCTGAGGGGCTTCCTCCCTACCCCCTCTCCAAGGATAAGGACCTTGTCTCTTGGAAGCCCTCCCCACTAGGAGGATTTTCTGTGGGCTCGGCATATCGGTCACTATTTCAGGGACCGGAGCTGGGGTGGACGTCTCCACTCTGGAAAGCGCCCTGCCCTCTTAGTCAAAAGATTTTTGTCTGGCAGCTTCTCTATGACCGCCTCCCCTCAGGGGTGGAGGTCTCTAAGAGAAACAGGTTGGGCACCGGCCTATGCCCCCTATGTGGGACGCAAGAAACATGTACCCATATTATGCTTTCCTGCCCTGCAGCTCAGCTTCTATGGAGCTTCATCCGGGATGCTGTCGGGGGGATGACCCCCGGGTAGACCAAGACGGGACCAACCGGCTGGCTCCAAGGAGCACACACCGCCTATACCCAGACCAAGGAACCGCAGTCGGGTGGAATTCACACCCAGTCCATACTCAAGTTTCCCTGGCTGGCCTGTCTAGCCGGATAGCCAGAAGAACCGGCTGGGAGGCCGCTCCTAGCCGGCCGCCTCGGATTCGCTGGACATTGTACGGTGGGGATGATGCTCCTTGCTGAGCGCACCCTTGACCGAACAGGCTGGCTGGACTAGCCGGCGCTACTGGACAACTGCGCCAAAGCTGGAGGCTGACGAGAAAAGCCCCGGCTTACGCATAAAGAACCGGCTGACGGATAAAGAGCCGGATGACAAGTAAAGCAGGGGTGCTAAGCGCTAAAGCATGGTCCTCCCCTGTACTGGAGGCTTGACTGGACCCGGGCCTACCGTTTGGCCCTGTCCATCCATCCCACTTTGTAAAGCCCAAATCCAAACAGTAAACCCTAGAACCCACCTTATAAGCTACTTCCTCGACCTGTATATAAAGGGGGTAGTGCTAGGGTTCTAGGTAAGCTCAAGTAGAAGGAAAATAGACACCAGAAGAAGGTCTCGGAGAATTCTTAGCAAGAAGTAGCTAAGGAAACAACTCAAGGAGCACTTGTATTGGGCATTTGCCCCCTTTGATAGTAGATCCTTGCAGGAGTAGGAGTTTTACCTCGCCAAGAGGGCTCTGAACCTGGGTACATCGCTGTGTTCACAGTATCTGTGCCCAACCCGTTGCGAGTAGCCACCAACAGCAACCTGAGTGTCCCCTTCAAGCCATCCCCGATGGCACTGCCGTGTTCCACACCACGACAGTTGGCACCCACCATGGGGCACAGCGCTTCGGCTGGGATTATCTTTTGCACGGGACTTCCACTCATCGCTGGTGAGCGAGTAGCCTCTAGCCTCGTCCTCACTCTCGGCTCCTACGACTGCGTCCTCAACAACGCGTCCTGCTTCGCTGGGGGAACTTTCCCAAGCGGAGGCTCCATCATGCGCTTCGGCGCGCACCGCGTCTACGTCATCACCGTCCCTGAGGCCTTCCCTCGCGAGGTCGTCACCATCTTCGGTGCACCACCTGGCTTCTCCGCCTCGCGCACCACCGGTGGCAGTGTCGAGGTCATGATGGCAGGCTCGGTGGAGAACCGCCGCCCACCTCTGGAGCGCAACATGGATGGCCGCGCCACCAACTCACGCCTCCCGAACCAGGACTTGATCAACTCGTCCATCGAGAACCTCCGCAACCCCATCACCCCCATCGAGGAGGATCCAGCTGCAGCTGCGGCAGCCCTGGAAACTACGCGCCAGAACCTTCTGGAGGAAGCCAGCAAGGTGGCGGCCGCCCAATAGCGGATGAACGCCACCATGAGGGAGTACAACATCGTGCACGGTTTCACGCGCCTACCCAGCACCAGCCGGTTGGCTCAGCCGCGAGGCTGGAACCTCGGCTCGGAGATGGATCGTGCTGCTGATCCGCGCACACCCACGGTGCAGCCGGTCTATAGCACCCCCGCCAAAAACATGAGAGCCGCGAAGGCGGCAGTCGCAGAACTCAGCCACCTGGAGGGCGAGGAACTGCTTCGCCAGCAAGCAGGCGTCCAGCTCCTCGTGGTCACAACGAACAAGCACCAGGCCGAGGCAGAACTCAGCATGACCGACAACAGTAGAACCCAGCCGGATCGCTGGATGGCGGACCTGGCTGCGGGTGGCAGCAAAGCATCTTCCCCAAACAGAGCAAGGCAAAGCAACCGCCCACGCGGTGGATCTGCAGGCCGCGGGCACAACGCTCGTGACGCGGCAGCTGTTACCAGCAAAAATCGCGAGCCCGCTGACGAAGCCGGAAAAGGCCAAGCGCTCCCCAAGTCCCGCTTATCTAGCCGGCTGGGACCGCTCAAGCTGGATGAACAACAAGACGCGCACGCGAATCGACCTGCTAGTCCAATCACGCGTGCTAGAGGAAGAAAGTCCAGCCGGACCAAGATGTTTCAGACCACGCATCCAGAACGAACCATTTCCAAAGGGATTTTCGCTCCCAAGGGATACGCCAAAGTACAACGGCTCGGTCAAGCCGAAAGACTGGCTGGTGGACTATACCACCGCCGTGGGCATCGCCAATGGCAACCACCGGGTAGCAGTACGCTACGCCCCTCTCATGCTCCTCGACTCGGCCAGGACATGGCTAAACAGTCTCCCCGACAACAACATCAATGCTTGGATCGATTTCGAGCAGGTGTTTGTTCGCAACTTCACCGACACCTACAAGCGCCCAGGCCGGCCTGGCGAGCTTGCTCTTTGTGTGCAGGGTCTGGATGAATCTGATCGCTCCTACATCACTCGATGGACGAGCATGCACAACTCCTGTGAGGGGGTACGCGAGCACCAGGCGGTTGATTTCTTCATCAACGGCTGCAGATCATCATGGAAAGATCCACAACCATGGCACAGACCATGGCCATCGCGGACAAGTACGCCACCGCCGACGCGGCAATGAAAAGATCCGTCCAGGTCGATGACCAAGGGAAAATAATCGTCGACGTCGCTGTAGATCGGCGCCAGCCGGAAGGGAATGGGCACAATTCCAGGCGGCACGACAACCGCCACGGAAAGAGAAAGGACGACTAGCCAGATAACCAATATGGCTCCAGGCAGGTGGCAGCAGTGCAGGAGGATCCGGCTGTAGGCGGAAGCCGGAGACAGAAGCCCGATGACCGGCCTCCAGGGCCCAAGTACACCATTGAGTCCATGCTTGATGGGCCATGCAAGTTCCACAACGGGGGCAACAAGCCAGCTACGCACACGACACGCTAGTGCACCTGGACGAAGAAGATGGCAGAGATTGCTGGCGCACCGGCTGGACATGCGCCACCTCCTCCAGCCGGCGGGCCGCCAGGCGATCACAAAAACCAATGTCGAAGGGAGGACGACGACAACAACTACCCTCGCCAGGTGGGAAATTATCACATCTTCACCACGGAGCCGAATACGAAGCACAACAAAAGGCGTCATGATGCAGAAGTGAATGCAATCGTTCCTCCCGTCCCCCAGTACCTCAACTGGTCGAAGCAAGAAGTTGCATGGAGGCGGAAGGACCAGCCGGCTGAGCTGCCTCACCTGGGCACCTATGCGATGGTTCCGGATCCTATCATTGTCTTCCAGAAGCATTCCTGCAGATTCTCCCGCATCCTCATTGATGGAGGGAGCAGCATCAACCTCTTGTACCGCAACTCGCTCGATCGGCTCGGTATCAGTGAGTCGCAGCTGGAGCCGTCAAGCACCTTCCACGGAGCCGTCCCCAGTCCTTCGCACTTCCCCATCCGAAAAATCCGGTTAGATGTCATCTTCGACATGGAGGACAATTTCCGCCGCAAGCCCATCTAGTTTAACGTGGTCAACCTCTGCAGCTCGTACCACGCAATACTGGGGCGCCCAACGCTCACCAAGTTCATGGCGGTGCCACATTACGCCTACCTCAAGATGAAGCTGCCAGGTCCCAAAGGGGTCATCACCATGGCTGGCTGCTACAGACGGTCTGTGGAATGCGCCACAGACGGGTCCAAGATAGCTGAGGCCATGATCATCATGGAAGAAAAGCGTATAATCATGCAGAACGTGGCAGCCCTGCAGAAGGACATGCAGGTTGGCGAGCCCAAGACGGCCGGAGAGGCACAATTCAAGCCATCCAAGGGCACAAGGAAGATCCTGCTGAACAAGGCCGAGCTGGACAAGTTCGTCCTGGTCGGAGATAGCCTTGACAGCAAATAGGAAAGCGCGCTTGTCAACTTCCTCCGTGAGAATCAGGATATCTTTGCATGGTCCCCCAAGGACATGCCAGGTGTTCCGAGGGAGCTTGCCGAGCACTCTTTACATGTCAGGCCGGATGCAAAACCGGTCAAACAGTCACTGCGCCGCTTCGTGGAAGAAAAAAGAAGGACAAATTGGGGAAGAGATCACTCGACTGCTCGCAGCCGGATTCATCATGGAAGTTTTCCACCCGGAATGGCTGGCAAACCCAGTGCTAGTGCTGAAGAAGAACAAGACTTGGCGCATGTGTGTTGACTACACCAGTCTGAACAGATCATGCCCCAAGGATCCATTCGCCCTGCCAAGGATAGACCAGGTGATCGATTCCACGGCCGGTTGCAAGCTGTTGTCATTTCTGGACGCATACTCTAGCTACCACCAGATCTGGCTGACCCTGCTGATCAAATAAAGACGTCATTCATCACTCCGTACGGAGCCTATTGCTACACCACAATGCCATTCGGATTGAAGAACGCAGGAGCAACATACCAGCGCTGCATGCAAAAGTGCTTGCAGACTCAGATTGGCAGAAATGTACACGCCTACGTCGATGATGTGGTAGTCAAGACCAAGGAGCGCTAGACACTCCTTGAGGACCTAAAGGAAACATTCACTAACCTCCGCCGGTTCCAGATGAAGCTAAACTCAGAGAAGTGCGTGTTCGGCGTCCCAGCCGGCCAGCTACTTGGTTTTCTCGTATCCGAGTGAGGAATCGAGGCGAACCTGGAAAATATTGGTGCAATCGAGCGCATGCAGCCGCCCAAGAACTTGAGAGATGTCCAGAGGTTCACTAGCTGCTTGGCTTCCCTCAGCCGGTTCATCAGCCGGCTGGGCGAGAAAGCACTCCCACTGTACCAGCTAATGAAGAAAACAGACAAGTTCATCTGGGCATCGCAGGCGGATGAAGCTTTCCGCGACCTCAAGCGCATGCTCACCTCACCACCTATCTTGGCAGCACCAGCAGCAAAGGAGCCAATGTTAATGTACATCGCAGCAATAAACAGGGTTGTCAGTGTGGTGCTTGTAGTGGAGAGGCCGGAGGAAGGAAAGGCGCAGCTGGTGCAACGACCGGTGTACTACCTGAGCAAGGTACTCTCACTCTCGAAGCAGAACTACCCTCATTACCAGAAGCTGGTGTACGACGTGTACATGGCCGCCAAGAAACTGAAGCACTACTTCCAAGAACACTCCATCCGAGTGGTGGCGCTAGCGCCACTTGCGGAGATCATCGACAATAGAGACGCCACGGGCCGGGTGGTGAAATGGGCCATAGAGATCGCTTCCCACAACATACAATACGAGCCAAGAAAGGCGATCAAGTCTCATGCCTTGGCGGATTTCCTCATCGATTGGGCAGAAACACAGTACATGCCGCCTTGCCCTGACTCCACTCATTGGAAGCTGCATTTCGACGGCTCCAAGATGTATGGAGGTATCGGAGCCGGAGTGGTCATCACCTCTCCAAAAGGAGACCGGCTAGAATACGTGCTACAGATCCACTTCCGCGCGTCCAACAACGTCGCTGAGTATGAAGCGCTCGTCCATGGCCTCAAGATGGCAAAGGAAATAGGCATCCGGCGCATCCTATGCTTTGACGATTCTGATCTGGTGGTGCAGCAAGTGTCGGGTGACTGGGACGCCAGAGACGCAAACATGGCTCTATACCGCTTCTTCGTACAGCAGCTATGTGCCTGTTTCGAAGGATGCGAGTTTCACCATTTTCCCAGGATAAACAACGAGGCCGCAGACACACTTGCCCATATCGGATCGACAAGACAACCAATTCCGCCTGGAGTTTCCCTTGAACACCTACGCAGGCCATCAATCACACCGTCTCCCGAATCCGACTCCATCATATTGGACGCGGACCCAGGGACTGCCGGCTCGAAGACCTCGTGGCGGCTGCACGGCCCGAGGCCTCGCACCAGGACTGCTGGCTCCAAGACCTCCACGGCAGCTGCACACCCGGGGCCTCTCGCACCCGGGACCGGCTCAAGACCTCCATAGCGGCTGTAGCACACCCGGCGATTGCCTCGCCGCACCCGGGGACTGCCGGCTCCAAGACCTCCGTGACGGCTGCAGCACACACAGGGGACCTCCTTGGGGCCCACCCGGCTCCAAGACCTCCATAGCTAGCACTTGGGCCTCGCCTATAGCACCCGAGGGCCTGCTGGCTCCAAGACCTCCACCTTCCAAGCGCACTCGGGCCGACCCTAGCCTAGAAGCTGCCGGCTCCGCCGCCCCACCCGGACGGCCTCCGGACGAGCCCGACCCGACCATCCAAGCAGAAGTGAACCTCTTAATGCAAGTGGTCTATGCCATCCGGGAAACACCAACATGGGCCAAGCCGTTCATGGATTTCCTAGCCAACAGAGAGCTGCCCGAAGAGGAGGTGCAGGCAAGACAGATCAAGCGCAGAGCCAGCACATACACCATCATCAACAACAAGCTCTACAAGCACAGCGTTGGCGGCATCTATCAACGATGCGTGGGACAAGAGGAAGGAATTTGGCTGCTGGTCGACATCCACCAGGGTGAGTGCGGACATCACACGTAAATCACGAGCCATAGTGGCAAAGGCATTCCGTCATGGGTTCTCTTGGCCCACAAAGCACTAGAAGACTGACGATTGTCAAGGCATGCAACGGTTGTCGCGGTTCATCCATGAAACACACTCCGTCTGCGGCACTCAAGACTATTCCAATCACCTGGTTCGTTGCAGGGGCTGGACATGGTTGGCCCTTTCAAAACGGCCAGATCTGGCATGACCCACTTGCTGGTGGCGGTGGACAAGTTCACCAAGTGGATAGAGGCAAAGCTAATAAAGAAGCTGGATGGGCCAATAGTGGTCAAGTTCTTCACAGACATAATCACACGCTTTGGCTACCCCAACAGCATCATAACCGACAACGGAACAAATTTTGCCAAGGGAGCTTTCGCACGATTCTACGGAGATAAGGGCATCCGCCTGGATCTCGCATCTGTGGCACAACCCCAGTCCAACGGGTAGTGCGAACAAGCAAACGGTCTGGTCCTAGTCGGAATCAAGCCCCGGCTGATCGAACCACTGATGAGATCTCCCGGCTGCTGGATTGAGGAGTTGTCGGCTGTACTCTGGAGCCTGCGCACAACGCCAAACCGGTCCATCGGCTACACCCCCTTCTTCCTCGTTTACGGGGCGGAGGCGGTTCTGTCCACTGACATCGAGTTCGACGCACCCCGCAAACTACTCTACACAGAACAGCAGGCCAAAGAAGCACGGGAAGACAGTGTCGATCTCTTGGAGGAAGCCTGCGAACTGGCCTTGTCCAGGTTAGCCATCTACCAGCAGAACATGCGCCGCTACCACGCCAGCCAGATACGGAGCGTTTCATTCCGCGAGGGCGATCTGGTGCTAAGGCTGTTCCAAGACACCAAGGGGATGCACAAGCTGTCTCCACCTTGGGAGGGCCCATTCATAATCAGCTGGGCACTGCAGAACAACTCGTACTACCTCATCGATGCTCGCAAGCCGAAAAAGAATAGGATGGACCGCTCAGGCGAAGAAACTAAACGCCCATGGAACGCGAGCCTCCTCCGCCCCTTTTACACTTGAACAAGAGGTGTATGTACCTTACTTTCATGTAATGAACAAGCATAGGAGCCTCGACATAGTCTCGGGGACTCCGCAATAAAATAAGCAAGTCATGCTGCACAAGTTGGCTTTTCTGGCTGCATTACTCTAACCCTGGAGCCGGCGATCCGCCTCGGGGACTCGCCGGTTGGCCCAGACGGTTGCGTGATCCACACGGCAAAGTACTAGACACGAGTCCTAAGGCTTCCTCTTCGGTTCTGGCTACAGACCGCAAGCCGACTGACAGATCCGGCAAGAGCAGAATGCTCAAAGGCCCTTACACAAAAACGCCACAAGGAAAACAAAAACGTCTGGACGACCCGGATGCGCTCGTTCGCTCAAAGGCAATGACCCAAACCCGGATTATCATGTAGTACGCCTACCAAGCTACCCCTTCGACTCCGGCTAAAAGCCAGCAAGGGAACATCACTGAAATTGGCCAATGCTCACTGAGAAAAGGACAAAGACATTGTACTTGCGTGAAACAGCAAAAATCTGAAAACTAGTTCATCTAAGATTACAATTTGGACTTGTATATGTTTAACCAGGCAAATAATTTGTTTGTTTCTATGTTTACATGAGCTAAAGTTCAATGACGAGCACCGCAAAGACGGAGGCAGAGAGCTTCCAGGCGGTAGCAGAGCAGGTCAAGGAGCTTCGACTCGGCTGTATTCTCCAGCCAGCCCGAACCTCGGTGACTACACCCTGTGGGTGCGCTTGTGCGCCTCCACACAGAAACTTGCAAAAACAAAGAGCATAAAGGAGATTCGACCCGACTGTATTCTCCAGCCGGCCCGAACCTCGGGGACTACACCACATGGTGCTTGCAGCGCCCACAAAGAAGAAGGCATGCAGAAGATGCAAAAAAGAAAGTGCAAACAGAAGAGCACGAGCAAATAAAATAAAGGGAGGCGATGCTCCCACAGAAGTTCAACATCTCTCAGATGGACAATTGTTCACATGATGCACAGAAAAGACAAAATTTTCAAAGTCACAAATACTCCTGGCATACCGGGGATCAGATTCACGAGAGGCGGAAGGGCGGGCGTCGGTGGGCGTGCTACAGGAGGCGACGTTCGTCGAGGCGGTCTGCAGCGCAGCCGGAGCTTCAGTGCGTGCCGCATCCGGACTGTGGAAGTACCGCTCCGTGCCAGCTGGGTCGCTGAAGTCCCTGTTCAGCGCGACGTAGCTCCCGATCATCACAGCACAGGAGCGGATGTCGGGGACGTCAGCGCGGAGCTGGTCGTAGCTGGTCCCTTGGCGGAATCCACGGGAAAGGCTTCGCAGATCCACGTCAGGGTACCAGGACTAAGCAGCGCCATCACCATCTCCGAGCCACCTCGAGTCGCCCACTCCCGGGCCACGTTCATGAGCTCCGGGGCGCCCCAGAGACGCTCAGCCAGGACGTCCGTGGTGGCAGGCAGGACGGCCTCGGGCCAGACATAGTCAAAGACCTCGAGGGCGGCAACACTTAGCTTGTTCGCCTCCTCGCTGACGACCGTCACCAGCTCCCCCGGGTGGAGATCCCATTCCGGATCCGTCTTGGGAATCTGGCCCAGCGCCTGATCAGTTACCTTGGGGTACTGAGCTGTAGCCAGAAAAGAAGGCAACGGTCAATATCAACCACAAAGAGCAAATTCGCGAAAGGGGGCCAAGTCAAAAGCACTTACTGACAACGATCTCAGCGATCTGGCAGAGCTCCGACAGCGCCGCCGCCTCCTTGGCCTTGGAGGACTTGAGGGCGTCCGCCTAGGTGGCATAAAGCCCCTCCAGGTTCTTCAGCGCCTTGGTCCGGGCGTCCGTGGCCTTCTTGGCCCTACCAGCCTTGATCTCCATCTGCTGCTACTGTGCAGTCAGCTTGGCGATCTGGTCCTGGCGGGTCTTGTTGGCCTCCTCCAACCGAGCGACCTCGTCCTTCAGCCGGGCCACCTGGCGGTCCCGGTCCGCCAGCAGAGCTGCAGGAGGGTCACCAATACTCAACAAGAAGCGCGAGAAATCGCGCAATTGGGAAGATACAGCAGAGCGAGCGATCTTACGACACAGGTCCCGCGAGGTCTTGGCGGCGTTGGTGAGAGCCCTCTGTGCAAGAAAGGAGAGATAAGAACTAAGAGAAACAACTATGTTGCGAGACATCGACAAAACAACAAGACGGGCAACATAGCACATACCTCAACAGAAGCCCCTAGCATCCTGGCTTGGCCCAGCCCCTGCTCCAACGCCCCCACCAGCTGGCGGATCTGGCCAACAGGCTACACGACAATTGTCTTAGAAAGGCGGCGTCGGGTGGTGGTGGGGCACATCTTGGCGTCCAGCCGGCACAGAGGTCGTCGTCTCTCACCACAGCCGCGGAGGGCCCAACCTCCGGCTGATTAGGAGCAGCCGGCGGTGACACCTCCACCGGCTCCTCCACCCGGAAGGCGCTAGAATCAGCACCCACCACTGAGCCGGTGGGAGGGACGACCGCACCGGCACCCCCAAACGACAAACCCCCCGCGAGCCGAGAGACAGCCCCGGCCCGATGAAGCGTCATGGGCTCAGCCGGCGGCACCACATCCGTCGCTGCCGGCTCGGGGCCTGGAGCCGGCACAGCCTCCGGAGGCAAAGCCGGAGCAGACTCGAACGTCGGAGCCGAGGACGGGGCAGCCTCGAGGCCGGGCAGCGCAGCCTCGAGCCCAAGCCGGGGCCTCGGGCCGGGCAGCGCTCCCATCGCATGAGCGGAGGGAGATCTGATGGCGACAGTCGTGGAGCCGAGCAGGACATAGCCTCGCTCGAGAAGCACAAGTGAGCAACACAAATGCAAGTAAGGCAACACCAGCACCAAAAGGACAAGGGCACCTACCCGGCAATGCTCGGCATGGCCAGACGCAGTCTTGATGGTGTCGACTTCTGCCACCACCCTGGCCACAGGCGATATTGGTACGGGCGGCGCGTTTCCCCCTGCCCCTGGGCGCGGCAAGCTCTGCCAGCTCCACGTCCTCGCCATGCGCAGCTATCCAAGGACAAGCAAAAAGTCAATATTACAACTACAAGCAGGGCAAGTGCAAGCATGATAAAGGCAGGGAACAAATTCCCACCGGATGGGAACTCGCAGCCCTCGTCGGCCCGCATGGGGAACCGCTCCGCCTCTGCGGGCGGAGCCTTCACCGGCTTGAAGTCTGTGGCAAAGTTGCGGAGCTCGGTGTCCCTCATACCATCCTCCGCTAGCTGCGCCATGAAAAACTACTCAACAAGGGAAGATAAGAGGCACGAAACGGGAGTCCCTCAGGAAAATCCACCCGACGAAAAGCAAGAAAAAACATACCTTTGACGGTAGTCGGATGCGGTGATATGGCCGACAGGAGAACTGCCACTCCTCCTCCAGCGCCTCCTTCGAAATGGTGGCGAGCCATTCGCGGAGGGCAGCGTACGAGACGTCCAGCCGAGATACCCGGATGAGATCCAGATGGCCGGAGAGGTGGCAAATCTTGTGTGACCGGTGCTGCAGCGGGAGCACGCGGGTCGCCATCCAGGACAATAGAATGTCCCGGGCGGTGAGCCGCTCCTTCTCCACGAGGATGGCCAGCCGGGAGCCCGTCTGGTTGATGTCGCCCTGGGCGCCCAGGTGCTAGACGGTCTAGGCCTTCCGGCTGGAGGGAACATTGGCGAAGGCGGGGACCTTGATGAAGTCCACCTCCGTGTTCTTGCGCATGTAGAAGTATGAGCGCTGCCAGAACTTGACGGTGTCGGGGAGCTCCAGGCAGGGGATGGGCACTGACGGCCGCGGGTAGATGGCGCAGCAGCCCGTCTCCGTCAACGGGCCGCCCTTCCCCACCACCTGCACCTTGAAGTGGAAGAACTTCAAGATATTCGCGGTGTCGGGGCAGACGTCGAGGTACGCCTCGCAGCAAGCCGCGTGATGCGACAACATCGACACGGCGTTCGCTCCGAGGTGGTGAAGCTGCAGATCAAAAGTGACCAGCAACTCTAGGACGAAGCGGCTCAGCGGCAGCCCGAGGCCGCGAGCAAAGTGCACGAGGAAGACGACTGATTCGCCTGGCTAGGGGTGCGACACCCGCTCGCTCTCCGGCGTGAGGCGATGCTTCACCACCCGCTCCGATGACAGGAACTTCCCCTGCCGATACTTCCTCACGAGCTCCTCCGTGACGTAGGAGCTGCACTAGTCGCCGACGACCTTGGGAAGCATATTGCCAAGGAAGGTAGCTGTGACGGAGGCGCGGGGTCCCGTGGTCGAAGAAGAAGAGCGGCGCCGGCGACCAAAGAACGGTGGCGCGGAAGAGCAGAGGAAGGCTAGAACGCAAGGAAGAGCAAGGATGGCAGGCTCAAGGAGGCGAAGTGAGGAATCACTGCTCCTCGCGCACGTATTTATCGGCGAAGGGTAACCGCGCCGGTTCCCCTGCCTCGACGCCACGTGGCAAAGCAACTACCCCACTACCCCGTGATGGTTCGTGGCAGATCGTGTGCACCGCGCGCCACACGCGTAGAAAATCCCGCAGGCTTTACTGCGGGAGGCAAAACGCTCCCACGATCTCCAAGGAGACACAATGATGAAGGTGTGCGCACGGTTACCAAAAACTACAATGGCAGATCCAGAAGTCAAACTGATGCGACACGCGCCAGAAACGGCAGGCGTGGCTTACGCAAGCACCAACGACAGCAGACTGGTGATCCATCTCCCGGCCAGCTATGGCAGCCGGTCAAGAAGATCGCCCATCACACCCTGTGGGTGGGTCCATTGGCTCTGTAGCCGGGGAACTCTAGCCGCGAAGACAACACAGAATCCAAAGCCGGTACAAGACAAAGACTACAAGATAAACGAAAAATACAAGGCATCTGCGTCATCAATCATTTCAAATGAGCACGCAAGAACTTCTCCACAAGGCCAAGTCCTAACGCGCTTGGGGACTAGTGTCGGGGGGATGACCCTCGGGTAGACCAAGACAGGACCAACCGGCTGGCTCCAAGGAGCACACGCCACCTGGAACCATACCAAGGAACCGCAGCCGGGTGGAATTCCTACCTGGTCCATACTCAAGTTTCCCCAGCTGGCCCGTCTAGCCGGATAGTCAGAAGAACCGGCTGGGAGGCCGCTCCTAGCCGGCTGCCTCGGATCCGCTGGACATTGTACGGTGGGGATGACGCTCCTTGCTGAGCGCACCCTTGACCGGACTGGCTGGCTGGCCTGGCCGGTGCTACTGGACGACTGCGCCAAAGCTGGAGGCTGACGAGAAAAGCCTCGGCTTATGCATAAAGAACCGGCTGACGGATAAAGAGCCGGATAACAAGTAAAGCAGAGGTGCTGAGCGCTAAAGCATGGTCCTCCCCTGTACTGGAGGCTTGACTGGACCCGGGCCTACCGTTTGGCCCTGTCCAGCCGACCCACTTTGTAAAGCCCAAATCCAAACAGTAAACCCTAGAACCCACCTTGTAAGCTACCTCCTCGACCTGTATATAAAGGGGGTAGCGCTAGGGTTCTAGGTAAGCTCAAGCAGAAGGAAAATAGACACCAGAAGAAGGACTTAGAGAATTCTTAGCAAGAAGTAGCTAAGGAAACAGCTCAAGGAGCACATGTATTGGCCATTCGCCCCCTTTGATAGTAGATCCTTGCAGGAGAAGGAGTTTTACCTCGCCAAGAGGGCTCCAAACCTGGGTACATCGCTGTGTTCACAGTATCTATGCCCAACCCGTTGCGAGTAGCCACCGATAGCAACCTGAGTGTCCCCTTCAAGCCATCCCCGATGGCACTGCCGTGTTCCACACCACGACAATTGGCGCCCACCATGGGGCACAACGCTTCAGCTGGGATCGTCTTTCGCACGGGACTTCCACTCGTCGCCGGTGAGCAAGTAGCCTCTGGCCTCGTCCTCACTCTCGGCTCCTATGACTGTGTCCTCGACAACGCGTCCTGCTTCCCTGGGGGAACTTTCCCAAGCGGAGGCTCCATCATGCGCTTCGGCTCGCACCGCGTCTATGTCATCACCGTCCCTGAGGCCTTCCCTCGCGAGGTCGTCACCATCTTCGGCACACCACCTAGCTTCTCCGCCTCGCGCACCGCCGGTGGCAGCGTCGAGGTCATGATGGCAGGCTCGGTGGAGAACCGTCGCCCACCTCCGGAGCGCAACATGGACAGCCGTGCCACCAACTCATGCCTCCTGAACCCGGACTTGATCAACTCGTCCATTGAGAACCTCCGCAACCCCATCACCCCCATCGAGGCGGATCCAGCTGCAGCTGCGGCAGCCCTGGAAACTACGCGCCAGAACCTTCTGGAGGAAGCCAGCAAGGTGGAGGCCGCCCAATAGCGGATGAACGCCACCATGAGGGAGTACAACATCGTGCACGGCTTCGCGCGCCTACCCAGCACCAGCCGGTTAGCTCAGCCGCCAGGCCGGAACCTCGACTTGGAGATGGATCGTGCTGCTGATCCGCGCACACCCGCAGTAAAGCCGGTCTATAGCACCCCTGCCAAAAACATGAGAGCCGCGGAGGCGGCAGTCGTAGAACTCAGCCACCTGGAGGGCGAGGATCTGCTCTGCTAGCAAGCGTGTGTCTAGCTCCTCGTGGTCACAGCGAACAAGCAGCAGGCCGAGGCAGAACTCAGCATGGCCACAACAGCAGAACCCAGCCGGCTCGCCGGATGGCGGACCGGCTGCGGGAGGCAGCAAAGCATCTTCCCCAAATGGAGCAAGGCAAAGCAAGCGCCCACGTGGTGGATCTGCAGGCCGTGGGCACAACGCTCGCAACGCGGCAGCTGTTACTAGCAAAAATCGCGAGTCGGCTGACGAAGCCGGAAAAGGCCAAGCGCTCCCCAAGTCCCGCCTATCTGGCCGGCTAGGACCGCTCGAGCCGGATGAACAACAAGACGCGCGCGCGAATCGACCTGCTAGTCCAATCACACGGGCTGGAGGAAGAAAGTCCAATCGGACCAAGATGTCTCGGACCGCGCATCCGGAACGAACTGTTTCCAAAGGGATTTTCACTCCCAAGGGATACGCCAAAGTACAATGGCTCGGTCAAGCCGGAAGACTGGCTGGTGGACTATACCACCGCCATGGGCATCGCCAACAGCAACCGCCAGGTAGCGGTACGCTACGCCCCTCTCATGCTCCTCGACTCGGCCAGGACATGGCTAAATAGTCTCCCCGACAACAGCATCAACGCTTGGATCGATTTCGAGCAGGAATTCATTCGCAACTTCACCGGCACCTACAAGCGCCCAGGCCGGCCCGGCGAGCTCGCTCTTTATGTGCAGGGACCGGATGAATATGATCGCTCGTACATCAATCGATGGACTAGCATGCACAACTCCTGTGAGGGGGTACGCGACCACCAGGCGATTGATTTCTTCATCAACGGCTGCAAAGACGGCACTATGCTCAAGCATAAGCTTCGCCGGGTGGAACCCACAACCATGGCACAGACCATGGCCATCGCGGACAAGTACGCCACGGCCGACGCGGCGATGAAAAGATCCGTCCGGGTGGACAACCAAGGGAAAATAATTGTCGACGTCGCTGTAGATCAGCGCCAGTTGGAAGGGAATGGGCACAATTCTTGGTGGCATGACAACCGCCACAGCAAGGGAAAGGACGACCAGCCAGATAACCAATATGGCTCCAGGCAGGTGGCAGCAGTGCAGGAGGATCCGGCTGTAGGCGGAAGCCGGAGACAAAAGCCTGACGACCGGCCTCCAAGGCTCAAGTACACCATTGAGTCCATGCTTGATGGGCCATGCAAGTTCCACAGCGGGGGCAACAAGCCATCTACGCACACGACACGCCAGTGCACCTAGATGAAGAAGATGGCAGAGATTGCTGGCGCACCGGCTGGACAGGTGCCACCTCCTCCAGCCGGCGGGCCGCCAGGCGATCGCAACAACCAACCTCGAAGGGAGGATGACGACAACAACTACCCTCGCCAGGTGGGAAATTATCACATCTTCACCACGGAGCCGGATACCAAGCACAACAAAAGGCGTCATGATGCGGAAGTGAACGCAATCATTCCTCTCGTCCCCGAGTACCTCAACTGGTCGGAGGAAGAAGTTGCATGGAGCCAGAAGGACCAGCCAGTAGAGCTGCCTCACCCGGGCACCTACGTGATGGTTCTGGATCCTATCATTGTCTTCTAGAAGCATTCTTGCAGATTCTCCCACGTCCTCGTTGATGGAGGGAGCATCATCAACCTCTTGTACCGCAGCTCGCTCGACCGGCTCGGTATCAGTGAGTCGTAGCTGGAGCCGTCAAGCACCTCCTTCCATAGAGCCGTCCCCGGCCCTTCGCACTCCCCCATCGGAAAAATCTGGTTGGACGTCATCTTCGGCACGAAGGACAATTTCCGCTGCGAGCCCATCTGGTTCGTGGTGGTCAACCTCTGCAGCGCGTACCACGCAATACTGGGGCGCCCAGCGCTCACCAAGTTCATGGCGGTGCCACATTACGCCTACCTCAAGATGAAGCTGCCAGGGCCCAAAGGGGTCATCACCATGGCCGGCTGCTACAGACGGTCCGTGGAATGCGCCACAGACAGGTCCAAGATAGCTGAGGCCATGATCATCGTGGAAGAAAAGTGTATAATCATGCAGAACATGGCGGCCCTGCAGAAGGACATGCCGGCTGGCGAGCCCAAGCTGGCCGGAGAGGCACAATTCAAGCCATCCAAGGGGACGAGGAAGATCCTGCTGAACGAGGTGGAGCCAAACAAGTTCGTCCTGGTCGGAGATAGCCTTGACAGCAAATAGGAAAGCGCGCTCGTCGACTTCCTCCGTGAGAATCGGGATATCTTCGCATGGTCCCCCAAGGACATGCCAGGTGTTCCGAGGGAGCTTGTCGAGCACTCTTTACATGTCAGGCCGGATGCAAAATCGGTCAAACAGTCACTACGCTGCTTCGCGGAAGAAAAAAGAAGGACAATTGGGGAAGAGATCACCCGGCTGCTCGCAGCCGGATTCATCATGGAAGTTTCCACTCATAATGGCTGGCAAACCCAGTGCTAGTGCTGAAGAAGAACAAGACTTGGCGCATGTGTGTTGACTACACCAGTCTGAACAAAGCATGCCCCAAGGATCCATTCGCCCTGCCAAGGATAGACCAAGTGATCAATTCCACGGCCGGTTGCGAGCTGTTGTCATTTCTGGACGCATACTCCGGCTACCACCAGATCCGGCTGAACCCTGCTGATCAAATAAAGACATCATTCATCACTCCGTACGGAGCCTATTGCTACACCACAATGCCATTCGGATTGAAGAACGTTGGAGCAACGTACTAGCGTTGCATGCAGAAGTGCTTGCAGACTCATATTGGCAGAAACATACACGCCTACGTTGACGATGTGGTAGTCAAGACCAAGGAGCGCCAGACACTCCTTGAGGACCTGAAGGAAACATTCACTAACCTCCGCCGGTTCCAGATGAAGCTAAACCTGGAGAAGTGCGTGTTCAGCGTCCCAGCCGGCCAGCTACTTTGTTTTCTCGTATCCGAGCGAGGAATCGAGGCGAACCCGGAAAAGATCGGTGCAATCAAGCGCATGCAGCCGCCCAAGAACTTGAGAGATGTCCAGAGGTTCACTGGCCTCTTGGCTTCCCTCAGCCGGTTCATCAGCCGGCTGGGCGAGAAAGCACTCCCAATGTACTAGCTCATGAAGAAAACGGACAAGTTCATTTGGACATCGTAGGCGGATGAAGCTTTCTGCAACCTCAAGCGCATGCTCACCTCACCACCTATCTTGGCAGCACCAGTAGCAAAGGAGCCAATGTTGATGTACATCGCAGCAACAAACAGGGCCGCCAAGAAACTGAAGCACTACTTCCAAGAACGCTCCATCCGGGTGGTGGCGCTAGCGCCACTTGTGGAGATCATCGGCAACAGAGATGCCACAGGCCGGGTGGCGAAATGGGCCATAGAGCTCGCTGTCCACAACATACAGTACGAGCCAAGAACGGCCTCAAGTCTCAGGCCTTGGCGGATTTCTTCATCGATTGGGCAGAAATACAGTACCTACCGCCTTGCCCTGACTCCACGCATTGGAAGCTGCATTTCGACGGCTCCAAGATGTATGGAGGTCTCGGAGCTGGAGTGGTCATCACCTCTCCAAAAGGAGACCGGCTAGAATACGTGCTACAGATCCACTTCTGCGCGTCCAACAACATCGTTGAGTATGAAGCGCTCGTCCACGGCCTCAAGATGGCAAAGGAAATAGGCATCCGGCGCATCCTATGCTTTGGCGATTCTGATCTGGTGGTGCAGCAAGTGTCGGGTGACTAGGACGCCAGAGGCGCAAACATGGCTCTATACCGCTTCTTCGTACAGCAGCTATGTGCCTGTTTCGAAGGATGCAAGTTTCACCATGTTCCCAGGATATACAACGAGGCCACAAACACACTCGCCCGCATCGGATCGACAAGACAAAGAATTCTGCCTGGAGTTTTTCTTGAACACCTGCGTAGGCCATCAATCACACCGTCTCCCGAATCCGACTCCATCATATTGGACGCGGACCTAGGGACAGCCGGCTCCAAGACCTCCGCGACGGTTGTAGCACACCCGGGGACTGCCTCGCCGCACCCGGGGACTGCCGGCTCCAAGACCTCTGCGATGGCTGCAGCACACTCGGGGACTGCCGGCTCTAAGACCTCTGCAACGGCTGTAGCACACCCGGGGACTTCCGGCTCCAAGACCTCCGTGGCTGCACGGCACCCACAGAGACTGGGATCGCCACGCCTGGGACTGCGGATCAAGACCTCCATGACTCTGACACACAGGGCCTCGCCGCGCACCAAGGGCCAGCTCCAAGACCTCATAATAGCAATAGCACAGGGGGCCTCGCTTTGGGACTGATACATTGCAAATGTATCTATAATTTTTGATGCTCCATGCTTGGTTTTATCTACTTTCTTGTGTTTTGTCTACACTTTGGAGTACTTTTCATATGATTTCTTGGACTAACCTATTAACAAGAGACACCATGCTAGCTGCCTATTTTCTGTTGTTTTTGGTTCTAGGAAAGTCAGAAAATGAATATTCTCGGAATTAGACGGGACAAAAGCCAAAGTGCCTATTTTTCTGGAAGACATCTGGAGCCAGAATACGAGACGAAGAAGAGCTGGGGGGCGGCCACACCACCTGGCCGCGCGACCAGGCCTAGCCCGCGCTAGGGGGTGGTCTGGCTGACCCCAGCACCCCCTTAGCCTCTCCTTCCGCCTATATATTGCCCTCGGGACCAAAACCCTAAGTACCCGATCAAAAATCCATGAAAGAGTCTATAGCCGCCGTCATCTCCATCCCTAGATCGGGAGGGATCTGAAGCTCTTCCCGGCACCCTGCCGGAGAGGGGAATTCACCCTGAAGGCCTTCTTCATCATCATGCAAGCCTCCGGTGTGATGCGTGAGTAGTTCATCTCTGGACTATGGGTCCATGTAGTAGCTAGATGGCTGGTTCTCCTCCTTTGTGCTTTCATGTCTAGATCTTGTGAGCTCCGTTCATGAGCAAGATCATCTATTTGTAATTCTGCATGTTGTGTTTGCAGGGATCCGATGGATATTGAGATGCTATTTCAGATTGATTATTGATTCTATCATGTCTTTGTTATTTGTGATCTTGCATGCTTTCCGTTGTTAGTAGCTATCTTGGCCAAGTAGATGCTAGCAACTCCAAGAGTTAGTATTTATGCTCGATAGTGGGTTCATGCCTCTGGTAATCTGGGGAAGTGACAGAAATCTCTAAGGTACTAGATGTGTTGTTGCTACTAGGGAGAAAACAACAATCCTTTGTTCATAGAACAATCGTATTGTTTACTTTACACGCAATTCGTAAAGCAATAATCTATTGCTTGCAACTTAATACTGGAAGGGGGTCGGATGATAACCTGAAGGTGGATTATTAGTCATAGATACAGTTGGATGGCGGTCTATGTATAATGTTGTAATGCCCAATCAAGTTCCAAACGAGTCAAGATGATTAGTATATGCATGTATTGCTTTCTCGATGTTTTTCAATTGCCCCGTTGTAATTTGTTCACCCAGCATGTTATCTATCTTAAGGAGAGACACCTCTAGTGAACTATGGACCCCGGTCCTTTCTTTTACATACAATCTACAAACTATTTACTGCTTTGAGTTTACTTTCTGCAAACTATTACTTCCTTCCATTCGATACACTTAATCCTTTGTTTTCAGCAAAACCGGTGAGATTGACAACCTCATCGCAAGTTGGGGGCAAAGTTTTGTGGTTGTGTTGTGCAGGTCTCCACGTTGCTACTAGCACCGGTAGTGCGCCCTGCCAAGGCTCAGCTAGCAACATCTTTGGGGTGTTTCCTTGCTCCTACTGGTTCGATTAAACCTTGGTTTCATAACTGAGGCAAACTTACTGATGTGCTCATCATACCTTCCTCTTAGGCTTCCCCAACGAGCTCCACATCAACACCGAGCCATCAAGTATTTTTCTGGCGCCGTTGCCGGGGAGTCAAGGACATCTTAACAAGGGGAGTCCCTCATAACCTATCTCTTTACTTTGTTATTTTTGTTTTGCTTAGTTTCTTTTTGCTTTGTTTGCTTGTTTCTTTATCAAAAACACACAAAAAATTAGTTTTACAAGTTTGCTTTCTTTATTCAAAAACACACAAAACATTAGTTCCTATCTTAAGTTGTCATTATGTCTAGTCTTGCTCCAATCACTATGTCACCCGAGGAAATGATTTTCACTTTTAAACAAGGAATTGAGGAGAGCTTCAAGGAAGCTTGGTCTAGAATCTCTGATCTACATGAAAAACTGAGCCTAAAATGACTCAAAGCTTGTTCCTTAGCAGTTTTTACCTTGAGATTGCTCTTTGCAATAGGTATGCTTTAGATGCTATTGTGGGAGGAGATTTCCTCCAATGTAATGAGGATTATGCTGTTAATGCTATAAAGAAATTGATCCTTACTTACAACTTTCCTAGCCAAACTGATATTTCTTTCGCAAGCATATTTGCTAGATTAAACACTCTTGAGACCAGCACTGCTAGATTGAAAGATTGCTATAATACGCTTAGGGAGCATCATAATTATGTTCCAATAAATTCTGAACCATCAAAGTGGCTCCCCACAGTAAAGATTGATATAAATACTGAAACTTTTCAAGCTCGCTATGATATCATGTCTGAATTTTGTCTTATGCCCAAAGATATTTATGAATCCTTGAATCTTTGGGGGCTTACTGAAAGAGGAAAAGAAATATCTCTTGATAATAATGCTACCATATTACCTATCGGAATAGCTGAAGGAGTGTTTACAAACATCCTTGGGAAAATTATTTCTACTGATTATCTTGTTATTGAATGTGCAGGAAAAGGACAAATTACACTTGGAAGGTCTCTATTAGAACTACTTGGAGCAATAATAGATGTGGGAAAGGGGACCATGCACCTTTCTTCTCCACCAAACAATCATATTTTCCCAAGATTAAAAATAAAAGTAAGAGAGGTAAGGGCAAGAAATTTGGTTTTTAATGCTTCTTCATTTGAGAACACTTGATTTTTCTTGCTTCTTATGCCTAACATAAAGGCGTTAAAGAAAAGTACTTATTGGGAGATAACCCAGTTTTAGATGAGTCTTGGAAGTTATTACTTTATTAATAACCGCTCCTTATCCTTTTTATTTGCTTTTTGTGCCAAGAGTAACCTCTAATGAGAGAGAAGTAATGATTGGGAAAGTTGCTGTCCCGAAACAGATTTATGTGCTTCACCGTAAAAATTCGTGTAAAATCTCTGAACGTCTTTTTGAGGCGTGAATTTTTGTGCTTCTGCCCCAGGTTGTTATCTAACTTTAGTTAGTTTAACACTTTTTGATTTGAGCAACAGAAGGTCTTCGAAAAAATTCGTCTTTACCTGCTGGTCTGTTTTGACAGATTTCTGCCATTTTCTGCATTTGCTTCTTGTTGGTTCCTTTTTGAGTTCTTTTGGAGAATTGAGCTCTTTGAGGGAAGTGCTTCAGTAGCTAGTGTTCTAATGGAAGTTTTTTGATGTTAGAACTGAACCTTAAGACCTATTATCTTGAGTCCACTAATGTTGCTAATAAAGATTGTGTGAAGTTTTGTATGAAGGAAAAATTTCAGGTGTATGGAAGGAATGAGTAATGAGATGAAGGATGGACTAAAGCTCAAGCTTGGGGATGCCACGCATGTCACCCCAAGAAATATCCAAGAAGTAAAAGCGTCAAAGCTTGGGGATGCCCAAGGCATCCCCCTCTTCATCAATAAAAATCCCAGGTTTCTTCCAAACGCTTCATTTTTATTGTTTCATGCACAGCTGTGTTGTTCTTGGAGCGTCTTTTTTTCGTTTTTTGTTTTGGTTTTTAGTTTGCTTTGTTTGCTTAGTTTGCTGAATAAATTTTTGGACCCCCTCTTTCATACATTGGTTTTCAAATAGTTTGGTTTGGTTTGGAAAAGAGTAGGAAAGTTCATGCTTAAGTGTTAAAGAGAGCTTGTTTTTGACTGTGGCCTATGCTTTGTCATGCCATGCTTGGTATTGTTTTGGATTTATGCTTAGTATTCTTTGTTGTAGCATGGCTTGTTATAAACAATTGATATTGCTTAATGTGCCTTGGATGAATCATGCGTTGTTTTAGCATATTAAAGCATAGTATAGTGGTATTCTCCTTTGATGCTTTATTTGGGTTGACTTGGCACATGCTCACACCATGTTATGACTATCTCAAGTCACCATAGCCTTTATGATCCTTTAGTGTTCAACTTGTAGTATCACTTTATGCTTTGATCAATGATGTTTTGTCGCTCTGCATGATTATGGCCATTATTGCTCTCTTAGTTTGTCGCTCCCAGTCTTTTGCTAGCCTCCACAACCAAGTATGAGTTCCACTCATATACAACTCACTAAACCAAGTTATTCCAAAGAGTCCGCCATACCTACCTATAATCATATGCTATTCCAAGTATATTCATGCTTTTGTTTATCTTCCAAATTAAACTTGTTATGCGAAAACTAGTGATTAAAGCTCTCACGAACTTGATGGACACTTTACTTTTTTGCATCTAATAAACTTGAACCATTGGGTCCTTCTTTGTTGCGTATATGCTTGTGCTTTATAAGTTGAAGTTAGCAGAACCATGTATCATGGGGAACGCTTTTAACATTGCACTTGTACTTTGTACCCCGTTGATATCATGTTTTTTTGCTTATGGATCCCGGCGGTGTGAAATAAAAGTGGAACCTGTAAGATCATGGAGTTTGTATGTGTGTTAGAGAAACGCCTGGGCCACTAGCCTAAGCCATGCATAATCATGGTGGAAACTTGCAGCATCACCATAATGAGCACTCTATGAAGCATCCTCAATAAAAACCTATGCAAATAGCAAATAAAAAGATCGCTGAGATGCTCATTGTCTGCTTGCCTTGTCATTTTGATTATGGGATAGCTCCTGTATCATGTGCAAGGGGTACCCCGTTGGCGGTTCTTTATGATACATATGTACTTACAATGACAAGAGCTTACTTGTGACTAAAGTTGAGTAGCATGAGGTTCGGTCTTCGTAAGTAAGGGGCATGAGATTTCGGTTTATAACTTGTCAAGCATATCCTCTTAGTTGTGTCACTTTAACCTTAATCACCTTCAAGATGCTTATGATAGGGGCAATGAGAGATGAAAGCTATAAGTACCATAATTTTTGGAAGCTCTTTATGAGACTTGAATCCCTACTTCCTTCTATGAAGGCCTTTCTTCCACCATTATATTGAGTCTCCACCTTCTACCTTTATGCACTTACTTTGAGAGCATAGTGGCCATTCTTAGTTCTATGTGCATTGTCCCAAGACTAGTTGATTGATGCATAACTTGACATTGCTTGCTTTAAACTATTTGTATCTAGTCACTCTTATGAACTTTGAAGGTGTCTTATGCATTTATATTTGCTACTCTATGAGGGACAAGATGAATGCTATTATGCTATGTTTTCTTTATGTGAAACAAACAAATGTCTTGCAAAGCATTATTATTCATGAATCTTTTGTTTGTGCCTTTTCATGTTGCATCATAGTTTCTTTGTCTTATTGCTAGAACCTTGTCTTTCATGTTATGATTAAAGTACTATGATCCCAGCTTTGAATGTTTTACAAGTACTTTGATCAAGTTTATGATGGTGCATATCACCTCAAAAAATATTCTTTCTTTTTATCACTTACCTACTCGAGGACGAGCAGGAGTTAAGCTTGGGGATGTTGATACATTGCAAATGTATCTATAATTTTTGATTCTACATGCTTGGTTTTATCTACTTTCTTGTGTTTTGTCCACACTTTGGAGTACTTTTCATATGATTTCTTGGACTAACCTATTAACAAGAGCTACAGTGCTAGCTGCCTGTTTTTTGTTGTTTTTGGTTTCAGGAAAGTTAGAAAATGAATATTCTCGGAATTGGACGGGACAAAACCAAAAGTGCCTATTTTTCCGGAAGACATCTGGAGCCAGAATATGAGACGAAGAAGGGCTGGGGGGCGGCCACACCACTGGCCATGGCCAGCCTGGCAGCCAGGGTGGGTGGTCTGGCCGACCCTAGCACCCCCTCGGCCTCTCCTTCCGCCTATATATTGCCCTCGGGACCAAAACCCTAAGTACCCGATCAAAAATCCACGAAAGTGTCTGTAGCCTCCGTCATCTCCATCCCTAGATCGGGAGGGATCTGAAGCTCTTCCCGGCACCCTGCCGGAGAGGGGAATTCACCCTGGAGGCCTTCTTCATCATCATGCAAACCTTCGGTGTGATGCGTGAGTAGTTCATCTCTAGACTACGGGTCCATGTAGTAGCTAGATGGCTGGTTCTCCTCCTTTGTGCTTTCATGTCTAGATCTTGTGAGCTCCTTTCATGATCAAGATCATCTATTTGTAATTCTGCATGCTGTGTTTGTGGGGATCCGATGGATATTGAGATGCTATTTCAGATTGATTATTGATTCTATCATGTCTTTGTTATTTGTGATCTTGCATGCTTTCCGTTGTTAGTAGCTATCTTGGCCAAGTAGATGCTAGCAACTCCAAGAGTTAGTATTTATGCTCGATAGTGGGTTCATGCCTCCGTAACTGGGGAAGTGACAGAAATCTCTAAGGTACTAGATGTCTTGTTGCTACTAGGAGAAAACAACAATACTTTGTTCATAGAACAATCATATTGTTTACTTTACACGCAATTAAGAAGCAATAATGTGTTTGCAACTTAATCTTGGAGGGGTTTGGATGATAACCTGAAGGTGGATTATTAGTCATAGATGCAGTTGGATGGCGGTCTATGTATAATGTTGTAATGCCCAATCAAGTTCCAAAGGAGTCAAGATGATTAGTATATGCATGTATTGCTTTCTCGATGTTTGTCAATTGCCCCGCTGTAATTTGTTCACCCAGCATGTTATCTATCTTAAGGAGATCCACCTCTAGTGAACTATGGACCCTGGTCCTTTCTTTTACATACAATCTACAAACTATTTACTGCTTTGAGTTTACTTTCTGCAAACTATTACTTCCTTCCATTCGATACGCTTAATCTTTTGTTTTTAGCAAAACCAGTGAGATTGACAACCTCATCGCAAGTTAGGGGCAAAGTTCTGTGGTTGTGTTGTGAAGGTCTCCATGTTGCTACTAGCACCGGTAGTGTGCCCTGCCAAGGCTCAGCTAGCAACACCTTTGGGGTGTTTCCTTGCTCCTACTGGTTCGATTAAACCTTGGTTTCATAACTGAGGGAAACTTACTGCTGTGCTCATCATACCTTCCTCTTGGGGTTCCCCAACGAGCTCCACATCAACACCGAGCCATCAGGGACTGTCGGCTCCAAGACCTCTGCAACGGCTGCAGCGCACCTGGGGATTGCCTCGCCGCACCCGGGGACTGCCGACCCCAGCCTAGAAGCTGCCGGCTCCGCCACCCCACCTAGACGATCTCCGGACGAGCCCGACCCGGCCATCCAAGCAGAAGTGAACCTGCTAATGCAAGCGGTCTGCACCATCCGGGAAACACCAACATGGGCCAAGCTGTTCATGGATTTCCTAGCCAAGAGGAGGTGCAGTAAGATGATCAAGCGCAGAGCCAGCACATACACCATCATCAACAACAAGCTCTACAAGCACAGCGTTGGCGGCATCTATCAACGATGCGTGGGACAAGAGGAAGGAATTTGGCTGCTGGTCGACATCCACCAGGGTGAGTGCGGACATCACACATCGTCACGAGCCATAGTGGCAAAGGCATTCCTTCATGGGTTCTACTGGCCCACAACACTAGAAGACGCTGAGCAGATTGTCAAGGCATGCAACGGTTGTCAGCGGTTCATCCAACAGAAACACACTCCGTCTGCAGCACTCAAGACTATTCCAATCACCTGGTCGTTCGCCGTCTGGGGGCTGGACATGGTTGGCCCTTTCAAAACGGCCAGATCTGGCATGACCCACTTGCTGGTGGCGGTGGACAAGTTCACCAAGTGGATAGAGGCAAAGCCAATAAAGAATCTGGATGGGCCAACAGTGGTCAAGTTCTTCACAGACATAATCACACGCTTTGGCTACCCCAACAGCATCATAACCGACAACGGAAAAAATTATGCCAAGGGAGCTTTCGCACGATTCTGTGGAGATAAGGGCATCTGCCTGGATCTCGCATCTGTGGCACAACCCCAGTCCAACGGGTAGTGCGAACGAGCAAACGGTCTGGTCCTAGTCGAAATCAAGCCCCGGCTGATCGAACCACTGATGAGATCTCCCGGCTGCTGGATTGAGGAGTTGTCGGCTGTACTCTGGAGCCTGCGCACAACGCCAAACCGGTCCACCGGCCACACCTCCTTCTTCCTCGTTTACGGGGCGGAGGCGGTTCTGTCCACTGACATCGAGTTCGACGCACCCCGCAAACTACTCTACATAGAACAGCAGGCCAAAGAAGCACGGGAAGACAGTGTCGATCTCTTGGAGGAAGCCTGCGAACTGGCCTTGTCCAGGTCAGCCATCTGCCAGCAGAACATGCGCCGCTACCACGCCAGCCGGATACGGAGCGTTTCGTTCCGCGAGGGCGATCTGGTGCTAAGGCTGTTCCAAGACACCAAGGGGATGCACAAGCTGTCTCCACCTTGGGAGGGCCCATTCATAATCAGTCGGGCACTATAGAACAACTCGTACTACCTCATCGACGCCCGCAAGCCAGAAAAGAACAGGATGGACCGCTCAGGCAAAGAAACTAAACGCCCATGGAACGCGAGCCTGCTCCGGCCCTTTTACACTTGAACAAGAGGTGTATGTACCTTACTTTCATGTAATGAACAAGCATAGGAGCCTCGACACAGTCTCGGGGACTCCGCAATAAAATAAGCAAGTCATGCTGCATAAGTTGGCTTTTCCGGCTGCATTACTCTAACCCCGGAGCCGGCGATCCGCCTCAGGGACTCGCCAGTTGGCCCAGACAGCCGCGCGATCCACGCGGCAAAGTACTGTACATGGTTCCTAAAGCTTCCTCTTTGGTTTCGGCTGTAGACCGCAAGCCGGCTGTCAGATCCGGCAAGAGCAGAACGCTCAAAGGCCCTTACACGAAAACGCCACGAGGAAAACAAAAAAGTCTGGACGACCCGGATGCGCTCGCTCGCTCAAAGGAAATGACCCAAACCCGAAGTATCATGGAGTACGCCTACCAAGCTACCTCTTCGACTCCGGCTAAAAGCCAGCAAGGGAACAACACTGAAATTGGCCAATGCTCACTGAGAAAAGGGCAAAGACATTGAACTTGCGCGAAACAGCAAAAATCTGAAAACTAGTTCATCTAAGATTACAATTTGGACTTGCATATGTTTAACCAGGCAAACAATTTGTTTGTTTCTATGTTTACATGAGCCAAAGTTCAACGACGAGCACCGCCAAGACGGAGGCAGAGAGCTTCCAGGCGGTAGCAGAGCAGGTCAAGGATCTTCGACTCGGCTGTATTCTCCAGTCGGCCCGAACCTCAGGGACTACACCCTGTGGGTGCGCTTGCGCGCCCCCACACAGAAACCTACAAAAACAAAGAGCATAAAGGAGATTCGACCCGGCTGTATTCTCCAGCCGACCCGAACCTCGGGGACTACACCCTGTGGGTGTGCTTGCGCGCCCCAACAAAGAAGAAGGCATGCAGAAGATGCAAAACAGAAAGTGCAAACAGAAGAGCACGAGCAAATAAAATAAAGGGAGGCGATGCTCCCACAGAAGTTCAACATCTCACAGATGGACAATTGTTCACACGATGCACAGAAAAGACGAATTTTTCAAAGTCACAAATACTCTGCACATACCGGGATCAGATTCACCGAGGCGGAATGGCGGAGGCGCCCGGGGCTGGCCGGAGGCGACCATCGAGGCTGCGCGAGCAGCCGAGGCGGTCTGAGCGGAGCTTCGGTGCGTGCCGCATCCGGACTGTGGAAGTACCGCTTCGTGCTGGTTGGGTCGCTGAAGTCCCTGTCCAGCGCGACGTAGCTCCCGATCGTCACAGCATAGGAGCGGATGTCGGGGACATCAGCGCGGAGCTGGTCGTAGCTGGTCCCTTGGTGGAATCCATGGGAAAGGCTCCACAGATCCATGTCAGGGTACCAGGACTTAAGCAGCGCCAGCACCATCTTCGCGCCACCTCGAGTTGCCCACTCCTAGGCCACATTAATGAGCTTTGGGGCGCCCCAGAGACGCTCAGCCAGGACGTCCATGGTGGCAGGCAGGACGGCCTCGGGCCAGACATATTCAAAGACCTCGAGGGCGGCAGCGCGGAGCTTGTTCGCCTCCTCGCTGACGACCGTCACCAGCTCCCTCGGGTGGAGATCCTGTTTCGGATCCGTCTCGGGAATCCGTCCCAGCGCCTGATTAGTTGCCTTGGGGTACTGAGCTATAGCCAGAAAAGAAGGCAACGGTCAATATCAACCACAAAGAGCAAATCCGCAAAAGGGGCCCAAGTCAAAAGCACTTACTGACAACGATCTCAGCGATCTGGCAGAGCTCCAACAGCGCCGCCGCCTCCTTGTCCTTGGAGGACTTGAGGGCGTCTGCCTGGGTGGCATAAATCCCCTCCAGGTTCTTCAGCGCCTCGGTCCGGGCGTCCGCGGCCTTCTTGGCCCTACCCGCCTTGATCTCCATCTGCTGCTGCTGTGCAGTCAGCTTGGCGATCTGGTCCTGGCGGGTCTTGTTGGCCTCCTCCAGCCGGGCGACCTCGTCCTTCAGCCGGGCCACCTTGCGGTCCCGGTCCGCCAGCAGAGCTGCAGGAGGGTAACCAATACTCAACAAAAAGCCAGAAATCGTGCAATTGGGAAGATACAGCAGAGCAAGTGATCTTACGACCCAGTGTCGTCGGATTGATGACAAGTACGCCATGAGGGGATCCTCGAGGCGTGCGGAAGAGAGGGGGTGAGACGTACGGTGTTCCGGGACGGTGAGCACACAAGTTTACCCAGGTTCGAATCCGCCAGCTTTGGAAGGGTCCTACTCCTGCTAGCAATCGATGTCTGGCAGAGCAGAATATGGGTTACAAGGGTTTACTTTGTCTTGAGTTGAGGGTCTAAAGTATTGGGTGTTATCTCGTGCCCTAAAGGCTCTCCCTAGGACGGCTTATATAGATATCCGGCCTAGGGTTTACAGGAGAGATCAATCCGGCTACGACTAAGAGTCTGTTACAGAGTACATCTTGAACTACAAGTATCATTATGGGCCTAAGTCGGTAAGTCTTCTGGGCCTTCCCGTAGCCGGATTGGACTTCGTCTTCTCTCCCTGACTGGGCCGCCCGTGAAGCAATGCTCTAACCTGAAGTGGGCCACCCTGGTCAGTGAGGAACTGTGAGGATACCCGGAAAGTATATCCCCAACAGCAGCCC
This sequence comes from Avena insularis, assembly GCA_023614405.1. NCBI lineage: Eukaryota > Viridiplantae > Streptophyta > Magnoliopsida > Poales > Poaceae > Avena > Avena insularis. The sequence continues at coordinate 235,445,196 of CM042688.1, read as the reverse complement.
CCGGAGGCCTCCAAGATCCAAAGTCGGATTTATCATCGTCTATCTTGATCTTCGGCTTGCAGAATCTTGAAGGGTTCCTGAAACTTCACAACAAAAGATACGATCCGGGTCTTAAAAGTAAGTCGGACCTTGCAATTAGTTACTCGGATTTTCCAGCTCGCTTTTAAACTAAGCCGGAATTTGGTCTCTAACGCCACCTGACACAAGCATGGTCAAGTCACGTCATCTGACAGAACGTTCCGTCAGCACGACCGTTGGTAGGTCCACGGTTCACGGAACCGAGGCACCGTTTCAATGCGTGCGTGGAGATCGAGGCGACGCAATCATCACGCGGGCCCTTCCCAGTTCTTTCCACGATACGTGGCGGTTATACTGTAGCGTTTGCATGAATCTTGGCGCAGGTAGGTGGATATAAAGGGTTTAGATTTCTTCTTCTCATCCCCACTAGTCCTTTGCCGTTCCTTCCTTCCCAATCTTCCCACGCGCACAGAGCCTCCTCGTCCTCCTCCCACAGAGCTCCTAGCGCCGCCACCTTAAGGTCACTTTCTCACCGGAGAAAAATGGCTTCTTCATCTTCTTCCTCCGGTTTGGCGGCAGCAGCGGCCAAGGCGAGCTAGCCGAAAAGGAAAGCTACAGGGGAGTCTGGATCCCCTGTGCCCTTGACGAGGCAGGCCTCAAGAATGTGGAGAAGGAGGGGCTGCTCGTCGCCGGCGACTGGCGGAGCGGCTCCGGCGAGACCGTCCCCAACCCGCACGAGGGCGAGCGTGTCCACTTCGGCACCCATCTGGACCGAGGTTTGTCCTTTCCTCCCTCGGAGTTCTTCTCCGAGGTGATTGACCACTATGGAGTTCAACTCCACAATCTTCCTCCCAGCTCCATTCTAGAGATGAGCGCATATGCTGCGCTTTGCGAGGGCTTTCTCGGCATTAGACCGAGTTTGCTTCTTTTCCGGTATTATTTTCATGTCCGGAGAAATTCCATCACCACCGGTGTTCCTTATATCACCGATACCATTAGTTTTTCGGTTAGACGAGACCGGGCTTATCCCAAAATTTCCGCTAGTGACTCGGTCAAACAATGGCCAGCCACTTTTTTCTACCATAGGGATATTCTCGCCCGCAAAGCCCTCGCTTTGGCTTTTGTCGACGGAGCCACCACGGCCCAGCCTTCCTGGGACGAGGCTGCTCCGGCTCTCACCGACGATCTGATCCTCGCTAAGAGGCGGATCAAATATCTTATCAAGCACAAGGGTCTGAAAGGATCTGACCTAGTCCAATGCTGGGTCTCACGTCGGATCCAGCCACTTCAGTACCACGGGGATAGACTGATGCATTCCATCACGTCTTCCAAAAAAGACTCTCTCCGCATCAGCCCCAAAGCCTACACCTCTCAAGGCTACATCAGCCAGATCAAATGGCTGATCAAGGAGCGGATCGAGAGGATGATTCCGGAGATTTCTCTGGACATGCACACAGCGGATAATCCCATGGTGTTGGTAAGCTCCTATCAGAACATCTTCTGCGTGTTTCACTTTTCAATATATTGCAATGCTGATTTGTGTATTTATTTTCAGCTTGCTGACCTCCCCGAGTCGGAGCTTGCTCCACTCGAAGGATATCCTCCTGAGTTTTCTCGGGAGACTGAAGTGGTTCCATTGCTAGATCTTGCTCTCAAGAAGCGCAAAGCTTCGACAGTGGTTGTTGGCACAAAGGAAGTGCCTGTTGTGAAGAGGTAACCTTCTGTCACAACTTTTCCGCCTTTGTTGTTTACTCAAGTTTCTTTCCGAGATGTAATGTTTCTGACTTTACTACTTTCTCAGAGCAAAATCAATCATCAAGGGCAAGGGGAAGGGGACTTCTTCGAAGCCCTTGCGCCAGACGAAGCTTACAATAGCTTCCCCTGCCGTGGCTCCTCCGACTCCGGTCCCTCAACCTTCTGCAACTCCGGCGATCATCCCTTCTCCGGTGATTGCAGAAGATTCGGCTCCTCAAGCGGAGCCGACGATCCTTGGGTCGCATACTGACGTCACCACCAGTGCGTCAGCTCAAGATAAGGGTGAACCCTCTTTGGGTAATGATCCCTCGGTTGAAGTCTTCACCGACAACCTCCTCAACAATCCAGGTCTTGCCAAATTTGGCTGACCCGGAAATCTGCAGAGAAGATCCAGCGGCTGGCCAGGCAAGTCCTGGACAAAAGCCATCTATCCCCCAAAGAGGAGGCGCAAGAAGCAGAGGACGTCAAGTTCTCCAACCTTTTTACTCAAGTCCGCCTTCGTGACGAGAGGATCAGGACTGGCGAGCTTCCAACAGCTCCAGTGATCCCTCTTACTCTCGCCGAGAAGGTGGCAGCTGAAGTGAACGCGGGTTTAGACAAACTCACCCGCGAGCAATATGTAAGTCGGAATTCCAACTCTTGTTTTTACATTATGTTATATCATATCCTCTAGCCCCCAAGCATGAAGTAGGATATAGAATCCGAGTTGATGCTTTCATTAGGATGCCAAAGAACGAACTAGTGTAGCCCCCAAGGCTCGTGCTGATATTTAGTAAAAGTATTAGCCCGAGTCTTAAGTAGCTTTCTGACTTTGGGTATTCTGACTTACAGAAAGTATGTTCCTATAACCAGGAATTATTGTCCAATGTCTATAATAAGCGGAGAGAGATCAAAGCTCTCCGGCTTAAAAATGCTGAGCTCAAGGTAGCCAAGGATGAAGCTGAAGGTAAATATTTCGAGATTCAAACCTTGTCTTTTGCTTTTTCTATGTCGATTTTTTCTGAACTGTTGTTCTTTTTTGACTTACAGCATTGGTGAAACAATCCATCGCTATGATTGAAGAGGCCGAGAACCTCAAGACCTTGGTGGTGGAGAACAAAGGACTTCGCCAAGAGCTGGAAAAGCTCAAGGTGGATCATGAAACGAGCATAGCTCAAGTCCTGGAATCCTCCTCCATGGCCACTGAAGAGCGTGATCGCAAGATTGCTGCTCAAGATAAATTTATCTCGGACCTCAAGAATGAGGTTGTAGAGAGAAGGATATCTCCCAAGCACTCCGGGCTGAACTCCAGAGTCTCCGGGAGGAGAAAGCCAAGATTGACGACGTCATTCTTGGTAAGTTCCATCTATCTGACTTATCATTTCCTCGACTTTTATCAATGTCGGTTTTTCCTTATCTTCATTTTGTGTATAGGTCCTCTGAACTTGACGGACTCCTCCTCGTCTGAGCCCCGCACTCACCGGCTTACCCAAGTCGGTGATCTTCTTCATGACTACTGCCAATCCCTTGAGGATATTAGCGAGTCTCTCAGGATTCCAGACATGCCAAGCATGTCGGATTTCCAGGTGCGGGAGAAGGCCAAGGAGATGCCGTAGCTTGTTCGGGACTGGAACATGTCCTACGCTGCCATGAACGCAGCTCTTACCATGGTCATGAGCCACCATGGAAACATGGAGATATGGCAAGTGACGGAGATCTGCAAAGTAGATGAAGACGGCCAGGAGCAGGACATTCAAGCTATCATGCACTCCTGCGCCGGCTATGGGTGCCACGTAGCTGACCTGACCAGCTACGAGGTGCCCTTCTTCACCCGCGTGGATACTCCGCCACCTCCTCCAGAAGATGCCGAAGAAGTTTCCGACGATGAACGGACCACCTCGGATCCGGACATCTCGGAACGATACCAAGGCGGAGTGACCAGCGAGCCAGTAGATCCTTCATCTCCTCCTGCATCATAGACCACAAACTTATGTATTATTCTGTGAAAGAACATGATGTGTTTTATAATTATGAAGTACTATGACTTTTTGTTAGTGCTAAGTTTTTTATCTATTCAGCACTTTTGTCCTTAGACTTTTTTTGTGTGCCTGAAATGTTTTCACAAGCACTTATATTTTTCATCTCGACTTATCGTTTATCTGGCTTTCCGCCTCATCCCTTTCATGAGCCGGCTAAACCTTCAGCCGGGAAACTTTGCCGAGCAACGGAGCTTAATTGCTAAACCAGTTTAAACTCGGAAACAAAGCCGGCTTGCGGTACCAACAATTCACTACTCGGAAAATACCCGCATCCAGCAATCAGACAAATAACCAAAGTAAAGACTAGAATTTTTAGAGTTATACCCGAGGGTAGCATTTTTAGAGTCGGAAATCTAAACCAGAACGAACATGAGCATAAAGTACTTTCAAGCATTCTAGGATTTTCGACTATGACATGAGCATTAGGAAATAAGATGGTAAAAACTTCTCAGGAAAACTTTGAGGTAACCAAAACTTTTATTTCTCACAGAACATGTACATATGTATGATTACAAAGAAGGATAAACTAAGAATAAAAGGGACGTAGCTGAGCAATATTCCATGGTCTGTCTAACTCATCCGGATTTGTACTGCCTCCAGCTCTCTTTATCTTCTTAGTAGCAGGTCTTTCTTTGATTGGCCTCATGTCAGTTAAGTAGTGCGATCCATTGTGCAATACTCGACTAACTAAAAAGGGCCCTTCCCATACTAGGGAAAGTTTGTGCTTTCTTTGTTACACAAGCCGGAGAACCAAATCACCTTTATTAAAAGATCTAGTTCGGACTCTCTTGCTATGATACTTGCGTAACTTCTGTTGATAGGCTGTAGATCTCATTTCAGCAACGACGTGAACTTCTTCGACTAAGTCGAGATCATTTTGTCGAGAAATCTCGGCATCCTCTTCGATATATGCGGCCACTCTAGGAGAAGTATGAATTAAATCACTAGGAAGAACTGCTTCTGCGCCATAGACCAAGAAGAAAGGTGTATATCCTGTTGACCTGTTTGGAGTTGTTCGCAAACTCCAAATTACAGAGGGTAGTTCCTCTGCCCAAGCCCCTGCAACACGTCTTAGTGGTGCTTCGAGTCTTGGTTTCAAGCCTTGTAGAATTAAACAATTTGCTCTTTCGACTTGTCCGTTAGCCTGTGGATGTGCGACTGACGCAATGTCAAGCCGGATATTTTTCTCATCGCAGAATTCAGCCAGTTCTCCCATAGAAAAGTTACTCCCGTTGTCCGTGATAATGCTATGCGGATAACCATACCGGATTATAACATCCTCAACAAATCTTTTGGCTGTTGCTCCATCACAACTAGTGATAGGTTAGCCTCGATCCACTTTGTGAATTTGTCCACCATTACTAAGAGGTGCGTGAATCCACTTGGTGCTCGTTTAAAAGGTCATACCATATCAAGCCCCCAGACCGCAAAAGGCCATGTTATAGGTATTGTTCGTAGCTGATCAGCCGGAACATGAGCTTGCTTGGCATACTTTTGGCAGCCTTTGCATGTCTTGACTAATCGTTCGGCATCTGCCTGAGCTATAAGCCAGAAAAATCCATGTCGAAAAGCTTTTGCCACTAAAGATTTGGCTGCAACATGGTGACCACACTCGCCTTCATGGATTTCTCTTAAGATCTCCACTCCTTCTTCTGGAGATACACAGCGCTGAAACCCCCCAGAAACACTCCGTTTATGGAGCTCACCTTTAACAATAGTATAGGCTTTTGCTCATCGGATAATCTGCCGGCTCAGCACCTCGTCTTCGGGTAATTTGCCATCTACCAAGTAATCAAGGTAGGGTTGAGTCCAGCTCGGAATTACAGTCAGAACTGCTATTAAAAGTGAGTCGGATTTGGTCGGATATTCCTCATCTACTCCCTTTATCGAGGGAACTTTGAGGTGCTCTAAAAATGCCCCATCCAGGACCTCTTTCCGCGCAGAGCCTATTCGAGATAGTGCATCTGCTTCCTCATTTTCTGCTCAAGGGATGTGTTGAACTTCAAACCCTTCGAACGATTTAGATAGATCATCCACGACAGCTTTATATGCTGCCATGTGCTTATTTGCATTACACATATCCGAGACTTGCTGAGCAACAAGATCCGAATCTCCATAACACATCAAATGCCGGATGCCAATATCCTTGGCAATCCAGATTCCGTGCAGCAGTGCTTCATACTCGGCAATATTGTTTGTCGCTGTGAAGTGGATCTGCAACACGTATAATAGTTTATCTCCTTGGGGTGATTTGAGCACCACGCCAGCCCCCGAGCCTCCTCGAGCCTTAGACCCATCAAAAAAGAGGGTCCAATATTCCAACTCAGGGAGGGTCATGTTCTCCTTGGTCTCTGTCCAATCGGCGACAAAGTCGGCAAGGATCTGGGATTTGATTGCTGTCCGAGGTTTATACTCAATATCGAAAGCTGAGAGCTCTATGCCCCATTTGGCGACACGTCCTGTGGCGTCGCTGTTGTTGATTATGTCTCTCATGGGAGCTTTGCTCACCACGGTAATTGGATGCTCCTGAAAATAGTGTCGTAACTTACGGGATGCTAGGAAAACACCGTAAGCCAACTTTTGATAGTGCGGATATCGCTGTTTTGATTCTGTCAAGACCTCGCTGACAAAATAAGTCGGACGCTGCACTAGGTGTTCCTGATTTTCCTCTGGTCTCTCCACCACCATGACGATACTAACGACCTTATTTGTCGCAGCAGAATAAAGCAACATCGGTTCCTAAGGTTCCGGTGCTGCAAGGATAGGAGCAGATGAGAGTACTTTCTTCAGGTCTTGTAGTGCAGCTTCAGCTTCGTCAGTCCAGACAAAATCTTTGGTCTTCTTGAGGAGTTTGTATAATGGTGTGGCTCTTTCACCAAGCCGGCTTACAAATCGACTGACCGCAGCAATGCAACAAGTTAATCTTTGTACGTCCTTCAGGCGAGTTGGCCTGGAAATATTGAGAATAGCCTTGATCTTGTCGCGGTTCACCTCTATGCCTCTTTGAGACACGATGAAACCTAACAATTTTCCGGCTGGTATTCCAAAGAAGCATTTCTTCGGGTTAAGCATGATGTTGTATTTTCGTAGATTGGCGAACGTTTCCTCCAAGTAGGAAATGAGTGTTTCCTTCTTTTTGGACATCACCACGATATCATCCATGTATGCATGTACATTGCGTCCGAGTTGGTCATGGAGGCAATGCTGCATCGTGCGCTGGTACGTAGCTCCTGCGTTCTTCAGCCCAAAGGGCATTGTAACAAAACAGAAGGTTCCGAAGGGGGTTATAAATGAAGTTTTGACTTTGTCAGATTCCTTCATCCGTATTTGGTGATAACCGGAATATGCATCGAGAAAACAGACGAGTTCTAAGCCTGCCGTAGAATCGATAACTTGATCAATTCTAGGCAGAGCGAACGGATCTTTTGGACAAGCCTTGTTCAAGGCAGTATAATCAACACACATCCTTAAATCAGTGGTGTCCTTTTTAGGGACCATTACAGGGTTGGCCGACCAATCAGTATGGATGACCTCTTCTATGAATCCAGCTAACTCGAGCCGCGCTAGTTACTTAGCTATTGCCTTATGCTTTTCATCACCAAACCATCGTAAGGACTGTTTGACGGGTTTAGCGTTCGGGTTTATATTTAGAGAGTGCTCGGCAAGTTCCCTAGGTACTCCGGTCATGTCAGATGGCTGCCATGCGAAGATATCTTGATTTGCTTGGAGGAACTTGACGAGCGCGCTTTCCTATGCGCTACTTAGGCCTACACCTATCTGGGTCACCTTGGAGGGGTCGTCATCCTTCAACAGCGTCGTCTTCGTCTCTTTTGATGCCTTGAACTCTGGATTTGGCTTTGTCACCTCCTTCTTCGTCGCAGGCATCTCGGACGGATCTATGCTCTTCTTGATCTCCTGGTACTCCTGGGCGTGCAGCACGGCTTCGGCATAGGCGGCATTTCCATCCTCGCACTCTCGCGCCTTCTTCGGGTCTCCCCTGATGGTGATTACGCCGTTGGGACCTAGAATTTTCATCATATTGTAAATGTAACACGGACGAGCCATAAAAGCCCAGTAAGCCGGACGTCCGAATATAGCATGGTATGCGCTCTTGAACGGGACCACTTCGAAGTAAAGTGCCTCCGTCCGATAATTCTTTGGTGTTCCAAAAGTAACATCCAAAGTGATCTCTCCCAGGGAATTAGCCTGTCTTCCTGGGACAACTCCGTGAAAGATCACAGAGCTGTGGTTCAGCTGTGTTTCCAAGATCTTCATCCGGCGTAGCGTTTCGACATAGAGAATATTGATGCTGCTGCCACCGTCCATGAGGGTCTTGGAGAAACCATAACCATCAATAAGTGGATTGACGATTAAGGCATATTTTCCTCGCCTATGTAGCTTAGGAGGATGATCAGCGTGGTCAAACGTTATTGCTACTTCCGACCAGTCCAGATACTGAGGGACAGCCGGAACTGTTGCGTTGAGCTCGTGGAGAACTGCTTTCTTGACCTTTGCTGGTTGAGATCCGAGGAAGGTGATGTAAGTGTCCTTCTTGGTGGGAAAAGTTTTCTTCCCTTTAGACTTGGGATTTGAAGCGTCAGCTTCCTCCATGTCGGAATCTTCCTTGGTCTCTTTGTCTTTTTCGGGATTTTTCTTTCCCTTCTTCCGCTTAGCTTTGTAGCCCGCGGTATCATCTCTCTTGATGTCGTCGTTAAAACGACATTCAGCGTTGGTGTGGGATGAGCCCCCATTGGCGTCCAAATGATGCACACATGGGTTATTGGCGATGTCGGCCCAAGTGTAGGTTTTGCCTGGTTGTTACTCTCCTCTACCTTGGACCCTTGATGTCCCACGGCCATGCCCGCAGCCTCCGCCACGTCCTCCTCGTCCTCCAGACCCGGAAACAGTAGTGACTACCGCTGTCTCCGCATTGGGTTTTTTCTTCCGAGGTATTTTTGCGCTTCTGAGCTTGTTGCTTTGGTTGTTTTGCCGACTGAGGCACAACCAGGGCATTGAGTAATCCCTCTGCATCGTCGTCAGCATCTGCATACTTGCTCGTTGTTTCTATCATTTCTCCTAGATCAGTAACCTTGTCACACTTCAAGCGATGGCGCAGTAAACCAATTGGGAGACCTGCGATGAAAGCTTCAATTGCAGTTTGATCATTTACTCCTTCGCAGGAGTTCTTGGTGTCAATCCATCGTCCGAGGTAATCCCGGCAAGTTTCTCTGGCTTTCTGGGTGCAACGCTGTAGGTCTCCAACCGTACAAGGCCTCCAATATGTGCCTTCGAAATTCCGAAAGAACGCACTTTGTAAATCATACCAGTTGTGGATGGTGTTCACCGGAAGCTCATTGAGCCATGATCGTGCCGTCTTCCTCAGCATGAGTGGGAGATATCGAGTTGCGACCAGGCTGTTTCCGCCTTTGGCGATGCAGCAAGCTTGGAAGAAATCAGAACCGTGTGTCTGGCCGAGCCATGCCGTCGTAGGCTTGAATATGTCTTGAGATAACAAATCCTTCCGGGAACTTTGTAGCTCTGATGCATGGTCTGAAGCACTTTGGGCCCACGTACACGTCATCGTTTTCGTAGCGCCGAGCCTCTATGTTGGAATTGATCCTATGCCTTGCGTCATTCGGGGATAGGGATCGTCCTGAATGCCGGCTGTGGCTGCGGTGCCTTGGAGCCAGACTTCGGTTTCTGCCACCACCTCCTCCGCCATGTCCTCCTTGACCTCCATGGGGGCCGTTGTGATAACTGTGTGGTGGAGAGGGTGGTGCAGCGGTGTAGTTTCCGGCTGATCGCCGGCCTCCGTCCGGAACGTCATTATTCCGATTCCGGGGAGGGTCTTGACTACGACGAGCCCCCTGCCGGCTTGTACCTGCATGGTTTCCGTCGTTCCTTCGTCCGTCATTCCCACCATAGTGAGGCTCAGCCGGACGGTTCTCATGTCTAGGAGGCAGCATTCTCTGACGATCCTCCTCCCGACGTTTCTCTTTATCTTCTCCCCTTCGATCCTTAGACTCTCGTCGGGGAGGGTTCGTCGGATTCAGGGCAGCGATGGCGTCTTTCTCGGCCGCTGGTGCGACATTGCCCCAACCGCGTGTGGTTTTGTGATGTTGTCCTGAAGATCCGGTTCTCGAATAATTGTCTTCCTGTCGTTCGGGGCGATAATACTGCTCCGGAGCGTAATGGGGTCTTACGTCAGCCCATGCCGGATCTGTGCGACATTGGTCAGCATCTGAGACCAGTTTTTGACTTCCGGACAGGGCGACCTTTTGCTGCTCTAGTCCCTTGTTGAGTAGCTTGATACCCAAACGGATCTCCTCTGGTCCTGGATTAGCCGATAGAATTTCTTGGGCTGCCACGGTATTTTGTACTGGTGTTGGGTATACCCAATCTCCTTTGCTATCTTTCCGTGGCTTCCCCATCTCATCTCCAAAAAGGACGGCACGGACACGTGGGAATTGGTTGTCATCTATGTGACGCTTCCGTGTCTTCTGATGTAGACGAGACATGTACTCCTTGTTCGACATGCGTTTCTTCTCCACCTCGATGTTTTTGGCTTCATCAAGGAGTTGTTGACGACGCGCTTCTAGGGCCTGGGCCCTTTCGTCCAGCTCATCTGCAGTAAGTTCTACAGCTGTAGGGATAGGTGTGGTTAGTGCGGCATCGATGAGTTTATGCGCACCTTCACTGATCATGTGTCCATCCACCGATGCTTCTTTTTTCGGCTCGTCTAGGATTAGTGCTCCATCCGAGTCTTCCTCGTATTCCTAGGCAATCACCTCCTCTGTCAGAGGGTCTTTTGCCGGGGTCTTGTTTTTCTTGTTCTTCTTCTTTGCCTTCTTGGCAGCGCCGGTAGCAAAGACGGCTTTGGGTCCGTTTCCTAGAGTCAAGCTCTGATCGGTACTCTCGGACATCTGGACCTCGGGATTGTCTCCGACGTCCATGTCATCCTGCGCTTTGGGAGAGTGTTCCCCGGATCCTTCATCCATGGCTTCTCCTTCCTCTGCAGCTTTGGAGTTGTACTCCTCTTCATATTCCGCAGAGAACTTTCGGAAATCTGCCGACGTCATGGATTCATCCGAGGATGTGGGTACATCGGCGTTTGTTCCAATTGCCTCTAGCACCGAGTCGGTGTTTTCTCCAGCATCGGCAGAGACGAATCCGGATCCCACGTATCCGACGAAGTGCGACGCGTGCTTCCTGAGGTACCTACGGCTTTCGCGATCAGCCATATCGAAACTTTTGATGGTCTCGAGGATTGCATATGCGCTTTTGCCTTGCATTATCATACGTCGTAGTGTGTACCTTAGGAAAGGCATGTCTGTTCCGGCATCATCAGAGCCGAAATCAGTGTCGTTGATATGCTCCTCCTGGAATTCGACTTCCACGGGTGGGTCGATCTGGGATCCGGCTCCTCCAGGGAGATCCACTCCAGATTCGATGTTGACCGCTAGGTCTTCTTCAGGTTCGGGTTTCTCCACTATCTCCGCAACTGGTGCGGGCTAGGTGGGATTAGGGTTTTCTGAGATCCGGAATTCTGCCGCCTCCGCGGACAAAGGGGACCTAGAAAATTCTTCTGCCTCTATCATCACCGCTGGGGTGGGTTGGGCAGGTTCAGCGAAACCGATGTAAACATCGATCTCGCCAAAAGACATGATTGTGTAGGCAGTCATGGCCTCCTTTGCCGAAATCCAAGTCTCGTCGAGAACGATGAGAGGGACGTCACTGGCGTAGAGGATGCGACCGACGGCGATGGTCTCGCCGATTCCGATTCTTGCAGATTCCGCTCGGAACGCAGATCCGTTGCTCACTTGCCCCACGGTGGGCGCCAACTGTCGTCGGATTGATGACAAGTACGCCATGAGGGGGTCCTCGAGGCGTGCGGAAGAGAGGGGGTGATATGTACGGTATTCTGGGACGGTGAGCACACAAGTTTACCTAGGTTCGAATCCGCCGGTGGACGGATCCTACTGTTGGGTCAGCAGCATAGAAAACAAAAAATTTCCTACGATGAGAACTATACGCCAAGATCTATCTACTAGATACAGAGCAACGGGTGGACATACATCCATGGAGAACTTACCCTCGAAGACAACGAGTTTTGTTAACGAGTAGGAACTCGTGGTTGATGTAGTCGTACGCTTGCCGATCTCAAGATCGTGTGGAAGTCCGGCAAGAAATCAGCAGCGCATCCGTCTCGCACACAGTTCAAGCCACCGGACAACCTCCACCTCCTCGCCCAGCGAATCAGCGAAGCAAAGAACTCCTTCCGCATTTAAGGCCACCGGGAACATGTATCTCGCTAATCGGAGACCATGGGGAATATCTAGAGGGGAGAGAGATCCTTCACGAGGAGGTGTGGTTTGTGAGAGGGAGAGGAGGGCTTTATATAGGAGGAGGAGACCCCTCCTCCCATAGCTTGGCGCATGAGGGGACTCTCCCTCATTCATTCATGTGGTGAACCTCCACTCACATAAACATGGCCTCCACCCAAAATCCCACTCACATGTATTTAATTTCCACCAAATTAAATGCAACTCTCAATTAATAAAACTCTTTTATTTATTTTATTCAGAATTTTGTTAATTACTTTAATTAACAAACATTCACATAAAACCCTTGCAACATTTCACTATCACATGAACCACTTTCGCAATTTCACCGAAACAATTCTGCTTTCTATCGAAACATTTCACGCTTTGCAAACCTTTTATGCGGAACATATGTGCTCCTAAATGGTGTCCGCAACCCTTAAGTGTGTCACCCTACAGTTCATGAATAATGCAGATATGATTGAGACTCCTCTCGATCAATAATCGAAGCGGGACCTAGAGATCCATCTCGACTCGTGCATATTCAACGATGACTTCGTGATCGTGAGAACCTTTAACGCCAGCAATTTAATCCCTTTGTCTCATGATATAATACATGTCCGAGATTCGATCATCGGTATCCAAATACCTAGTTTGATCTCGTACGACATGCACTCTTTTCTTGTTCCGTGATATAACATTCTAGTGATCACATCACTTGCTTGCAAGCTATCTTAATGTGATATCACCGAGAGGGCCCAGTATATCTATCCATCATCGGATTGACAAATTCCACTCTTGATCCATGAGCCTCAACATAACACCTTCATAGCATTGAACCCACATTTATGGTCACCACATACGGTGTGACGTTTGATGTTATCAAGATACTCTTCCGGTGTTAGCAATTAACATGATCTCATGGTCTAAGGACTAAGACTACTTTGTATGATGTTATAGCAATATAAACATAATGACTTGATCGTAATGCTATACTTCGGATGAATGTTCATCACATCATTTCACAAATGATGTGACCTTGTTATTAACAACATCCAATGTCCATGATCAGGAAACTTTGATCATCTTGTTAATCAACAAGCTAGTCTATAAGAGAGGCATAACTAGGAACCCTTTTTGTTTATTAAACACACATGTATTGATGTTTCCTATCAATACAATTATAGCATGCAAAATGAACATCTATCATATACAAGGAATACATAATAACAACTTTATTATTGCCTCTCAGGGCATATTTCCTTCACCTACTCCTGCTAGCAATCCAGTAATACGACAGAGCCAGAATATGGGTTACAAGGGTTTCACCTGTGCGAGTTGAGGGTCTAAAGTATTGGGTGTTATCTGGTGCCCTAAAGGCTCTCCCTAGGACGTCTTATATAGATATCCGGCCTAGGGTTTACAGGAGAGATCAATCCGGCTACGACTAAGAGTCTGTTATAGAGTACATCTTGAACTACAAGTAACATTATGGGCCTAAGTCGGTAATTCTTCTGGGCCTTCCTGTAGCCGGATTGGACTCCGTCTTCTCTCCCTGACTGGGTCGCCCGTGAAGCAATGCTCTAACCCGAAGTGGGCCACCCTGGTCAGTGAGGAACTGTGAGGATACCCGGAAAGTATATCCCCAACACTCAGGTCCCGCGAGGTCTTGGTGGCGTTGGTGAGAGCCCTCTATGCAAGAAAGGAGAGATAAGAACCAAGAGAAACAACTACATTGTGAGACAGCGACAAAACAACAAGACGGGCAACAGAGCACATACCTCAACAGAAGCCCCCAGCATCCTGGCTTGGCCCAACCCCTGCTCCAGCGCCCCCACCAGCTGGCGGATCTGGCCAACGGCCAGCGGCGCCGCCTCTGACAACTGTGCTAGAAGGGCGTCCGACGGCGGCACGACACGTGCCGACATCCAGCCGATGACCTGGAGGTCGTCGTCGCTCACCGCAGCCGCGGAGGGCCCAACCTCCGGCTGAACAGGAGCAGCCGGCAGTGGCACCTCCACCGGCTCCTCCACCCGGTAGGCGCTGGAGTTAGCACCCACCACCGAGCCGGTGGAAGGGACGGCCGCACCGGCACCCCCAAACGACAAACCCCCGCGAGCCGGGAGACAGCCCCGGCCCGGTGAAGTGTCATCGGCTTAGCCGGCGGCACCACATCCGTCGCTGCCGCCTCGGGGCCCGGAGCCGGCGTAGCCTCCGGAGCCGGAGCCGGAGCAGACTCGCACGTCGGAGCCGAGGACGGGGCATCCTCGGACGCTGAAGCCGGCGCGGCCTCGGACACTGGAGCCAGCGTTCTCCCCTCGGTCGTAGGCGGAGGGGTGGACGTAGTGGCGACGGTCGTGGAGCCGGACAAGTACATAGCCTCGCTGCAGAAGCACAAGAAGTGAGCAACACAAATGCAAGTAAGGAAACACCAGCACCAAAAGGACAAGGGCACCTACCCGGCAACGCTCGGCATGACGGGCGCAGTGCAGTGGCGGTGCGACTTCTTGCCGCCACCTACAGCCGGGCGACGTTGGTAGGGGCGGCGTATTTCCCCTTGCCCTTGGGCGCGGCAAGCTCTGCCAGCTCCATGTCCTCGCCGTGTGCAGCTATCCCAAGGACAAGCAAAAAGTCAAGATTACAACTACAAGCAGGGCAAGTGCAAGCATGACAAAGGCAGAGAACAAATTCTCACCAGGTAGGAACATGCAGCCCTCGTCGGCCCTCATGGGGAACCGCTTCGCCTCCGCGGGCGGAGCCTTCGCTGGCTTGAAGTCCGCGGCGAAGTTGGGGAGCTCGGTGTCCCCCATACCGTCCTCCGCTAGCTGCGCCGTGAAAAGCTACTCAACAAGGGAAGATAAGAGGCATGAAACGGGAGTCCCTCAGGAAAATCCACCCAACGAAAAGCAAGAAAAAACATACCTTCGACGGCAGCCGGCTATGGTGATACGGCCGGCAGGAGAACTGCCAGTCCTCCTCCAGCGCCTCCTTCGAAATGGTGGCGAGTCATTCGGCGAGGGCGGCATACGAGACGTCCAGCCGGGATACCCGGATGGGATCCAGATGGCCGGAGAGGTGGCACATCTTGTGCGACCGGTGCTGCAGCGGGAGCACGCGGGTCACCATCCAGGACAATAGAATGTCCCGAGCGGTGAGCCGCTCCTTCTCCACGAGGACGGCCAGCCGGGAGCCCATCCGATCGATGTCGTCCTGGGCGCCCAGGTGCTGGACGGTCCAGGCCTTCCGGCTGGAGAGGACGTTGGCGAAGGCGGGGACCTTGATGAAGTCCACCTCCGTGTTGTTGCGCACATAGAAGTACGAGCACTACCAGAGCTTGACGGTGTTGGGGAGCTCCAGGCGGGGGATGGGCGCTGACGGCCGCGGGTAGATGGCGCAACAGCCCGTCTCCGTTAACGGGCCGCCCTTCCCCACCACCTGCACCTTGAAGTGGAAGAACTTCAAGAAATTCGCAGTGTCGGGGCAGACGCCGAGGTACGCCTCTCAGCAAGTCGTGTGATGCGACAGCATCGACACGGCGTTCGCTCCGAGGTGGTGAAGATGCAGATCAAAAGTGACCAGCAACTCCAGGACGAAGCGGCTCAGCGGCAGCTCGAGGCCGCGAGCAAAGTGCATGAGGAAGACAACGGATTCGCCTGGCTGGGGGTGCGGCACCCGCTCGCCCTCCGGCACGAGGCGATGCTTCACCACCCGCTCCGACGACAGGAACTTCCCTCGCTGATACTTCCTCACGAGCTCCTTCGTGACGTAGGAGCCGCACCAGCCGCCAACGACCTCGGGCAGCATATTGCCTAGGAAGGTAGCCATGATGGAGGCGCGGGGTCCCGTGGTCGAAGAAGAAGAGCGGCGCCGGTGACCAAAGAACGGTGGCGCGGAAGAGCAGAGGGAGGCTAGAACGCAAGGAAGAGCAATGATGGCAGGCGCAAGGAGGCGAAGTGAGGAATCACTGCTCCTCGCGCACGTATTTATCGGCGAAGGGTAACCGCGCCGGTTCCCCTGCCTCGACGCCATGTGGCAAAGCAACTACCCCACTACCCCGCGACGGTTCGTGGCAGATCGCGTGCGCCAGCGCCACGCGCGCAGAAGATCCCGCAGGCGTTACTGCGGGAGGCAAAACGCTCCCACGATCTCCAAGGAGACACAATGATGAAGGCGTGCGCACGGTTACCAAAAACTGCAGTGGCAGACCCAGAAGTCAAAATTGACGCGATGCACGCCAGAAACGGCAGGCGTGGCTTACGTAAGCACCAACGACAGCAGACAGGCGATCCATCTCCCAGCCGGCTATGGCAGCCGGTCAAGAAGATCGCCCATCACACCCTGTGGGTGGGTCCATCAGCTCCGTAGCCGGGGAACTCCAGCCGGGAAGACAACACAGAATCTAAAGCCGGGAAGACAATACAGAATCCAAAGCCGGTACAGGACAAATACTAAAGACAAACAAAAAAGACAAGGCATCTGCGTCATTAATCATTTCAAATGAGCATGCAAGAACTTCTCCACAAGGCCAAATCCTAACGTGCTCGGGGACTAGTGTCTAGGGGATGACCCCCGGGTAGACCAAGACGGGACCAACCGGCTGGCTCCCAGGAGCGCATGCCGCCTGGACCTAGACCAAGGAACCGCAGCCGGGTGGAATTCCCACCCGGTCCATACTCAAGTTTCCCCGGCTGGCCCGTCTAGCCGGATAGCCAGAAGAACCGGCTGGGAGGCTGCTCCTAGCCGGTCGCCTCGGATCCGCTGGACATTGTACGGTGGGGATGACGCTCCTTGTTGAGCGCACCCTTGACCTGACAGGCTGGCTAGCCTGGCCAGCTACTGGACAACTGCGCCAAAGCTGGAGGCTAACAAGAAAAGCCCCGGCTTACGCATAAAGAACCGGCTGACGGATAAAGAGTCGGATGACAAGTAAAGCAGGGGTGCTGAGCGCTAAAGCATGGTCCTCCCCTGTACTGGAGGCTTGACTGGACCCAGGCCTACCGTTTGGCCCTGTCCAGCCAGCCCACTTTGTAAAGCCCAAATCCAAACAGTAAACCCTAAAACCCACCTTATAAGCTACCTCCTCGACCTGTATATAAAGGGGGTAGCGCTAGGGTTTTAGGTAAGCTCAAGCAGAAGGAAAATAGACACCAGAAGAAGGACTCAGAGAATTCTTAGCAAGAATTAGCTAAGGAAACAGCTCAAGAAGCACTTGTATTGGGCATTCGCCCCCTTTGATAGTAGATCCTTGCAGGAGTAGGAGTTTTACCTCGCCAAGAGGGCTCCGAACATGGGTACATCACTGTGTTCACAGTATCTGTGCTCAACCCGTTGCGAGTAGGCACCGATAGCAACCTGAGTGTCCCCTTCAAGTCATCCCCGATGGCACTATCGTGTTCCACACCACGACAGATGCCTTGGGGCCCTCCTAGCATGCCGAGGATCTAGTAGAGTTCTTGGAGGCGGAGGCAAACCGTGCCAGAAGAAAGCGGCGAATCTTCTAGCTAGTGTTTGCGGCCTTGACCTGGACCCTGTGGAACATTCGCAATAAAATGGTGATTGCGCACGTTTACCCGCGACGGGCGTCTGACTCTATTTTTTATTTTCTTAGATTTCTTCAGCAGTGGTCCCTGCTAGCTAGACGGAAGGACCAGGAGCACTTGGACAGCACCCTCAGGTCGTTACGTGGACAGGCAGGCCTCTTCGCGGCTCCACCTCCCCCTTGATGGCGTCTGCTTGGTCCCAGGGCTCATTGGTGGCGTTCCCCATGTTTTTTCGATTTTTTCTTTGGCATTGATGTGTTGAGCCCTAGCGTTGTCACATTTTTTCATTTTCCCTTTTGGCGCAGTTAGCGTTGGATCTGTTGTATGCCTGGCTAATACCTAAATGTTGCTTTATTTATAAAATGAGATAAATAGCCTGTTTCGAGAGAGATGTTTCGAGAGAGATAGTATATTACGTTCGACACTGCCAACACAATGGGATATTATTTTTCGTCCCATGGTTGAAGCCTTCGTATTGTCTCTTGCGCTGCCATCTGACTTGGCAGACACGAAGACACAATTCGAAAACTTGTTTTATAAAAGGTGTGACTATGTCATTGTAGGTTCGCCTGTTTGGGTTCTCACATATTTTGGAGGGCATTTTATCTTGCTTCTTCAAATAATTGAAATTAGCCTTTTGTAGATTTTGTTTTTTACTCACTTCAATCCAAATTAATTGATATAGATTTGTATAAATTTGGATATATCCAGCACTAAACATGTCTAGATATATCCGACTAGCGAAATCCATTGATTTAGATCCAAGAGAGTATAAAATTTTCAAAGTACGAATAAATATCAAGATAAAAAAGTAAAACTTGAGGCGACTTCAAAGACTTTAATTCAGAAAAGTGAATTTCAT
This sequence comes from Avena insularis, assembly GCA_023614405.1. Lineage (NCBI taxonomy): Eukaryota > Viridiplantae > Streptophyta > Magnoliopsida > Poales > Poaceae > Avena > Avena insularis. The sequence continues at coordinate 235,426,682 of CM042688.1, read as the reverse complement.
AAGTCACTACAGCACGGACGTCGGGTCCTGGCGCTTATAGACGCCGAGGCACACATCTACTCGTACTGTCATGGTAAAAAAATCGCTAGGAATAACTACGTCAGAAAAAAAACGATGTGATCCATTGTAGACCAACACAACCTAGGTGCCGAACATCAGGAGCGACGATGGCACAACAACAATGCCTGATAAAGTAATAATGTATATATATTGACACATGTTTCTTTTTCTTTTCCATTTTGTTTGTTTGAGAAAGATACTATATTGCAATTTTGTTACTGAGCCGCATTAAATATCTAAAATCTATCACGAACAAAATATCAGAGAACTCATAACACAAAAAATGCAATTCAGCTGAACATGAGCATTTGAAATTTTATAGGATAAATCATTGTCTATATCCGGAATTTTTCTTCAGTATTTTTTGAAACTCACAAATATTTTTTTGAAATTTTTTAAAATAACAAGAGCCAAAATAATCTCCACACTCTTTCGTACTACTACTATTGAACTGTTTGGATCGTGGCCGACGGTTATCCTATCAAAATATTGGCGTTGACTGATAGTATGAGCTGGCGTTTGGTTTGAAGCCTAAGGGCATGTACAGTCGTCCAACCTCAGTTCGCTGTAGTAGATTCCATGTCAGATTTTTGATGAGGTGGAGGTGTTGGACCAAGGAGAGAGAAGGAGGCTATCTGTAACTACCGTAAATTCGCTTGATATAGACAGTCATTTCCTCATTGTACGCCATGCGTCGTTAAACTTTATGACAATCTGAAGAGGTGTTGATCAAATATTTCAGGATTCATGCAATGATACAACCGTCGATTTCTTTCACTCTAGAAAGTCCAAAAGACAATCCGCTGTACGTGGTGTCTTCATTAACGTCTATAGGTGACATGGAGAATCCTTACAGATACCATCTGTCTAAACCATTGAACATGTCCTAATTGTTGGAGCCACGCCAAATATTTGATCACTACTCCCTCCGTCCGCAAATAAGTGTACTTCTAGCTTTTGCTTAAGTCAAACTTTATAAAATTTGTCCAATCTTTTAAATAAATATTGTAACATATATTACATGAAATTGTCATGTTATGAAACTAATTTTGAAAACAAATCTAGTGGTACCAATTTAGTATCATAATTATTGCTACATTTTTCTATAAAATTAGTTAAATTTTACTAAGTTTGACTTAGGACAAGGTTAGAAGTACACTTATTTGCGGACGGAGGGAGTACTTCAGATTCTACGCCAAAATATTGGTGCGCCCCGATTTTGGCGCGGCGGGGGTGGGCACAAACCAAACAGCCCCTTAGTCTTAGAGAATACTCCCTCTGTTTCAAATTACTCCGCCGGCGCGTTTATGTAGGTGAACTAGTACTCCCTTATTTTTCATTCAAAAAAATCCTCGAATTTTTGAAATAGATAGTATGAAATATATACTACGTATACCAAAAATTCTAAGAATTTTTTGATGAAAAATGAGAGAATACTAGGCCACCTAGGTAAGCGTGCGCGCGGAGTAATTTGAAACAGAGGGAGTATAATTTTGCGGTCTAAAAGTTGAGACGCCAAAGCAAAGCGGTATTCAAGTTGCTTGTAATCGGTCACGTTGGCCACAGTTGGCGTGCCAATTACTCAAAGGCTCTTTTCAGCATGAATTCAAATTAACGTCCGAATATAAAATATCAGACTAACGTCCGTCAAGTTGGGGCTCTGTCAGTTTTCGTCATCATGTCGCTGCCGTCTTGGATCGTTGCTGCCATGTATTCCCTCCGCCCAAAGGCTTAAGGCCTATAATTATATTGAAAAGTCAAGGCGCTTGCCACCTTGCAGGGCTGACGTCTGCATCCATTCCTCATTACGCCGTCTTCTTCTTCCTCGGAGGTCACGACCATGGCGTGGAGCTGGAACGTCATCTCGTTCGGTGGTGAGATTCGGGACGTGGACGGAATGACTCAGCCCCGCTCTCCTCCCCATCCTGAATCGGAGCTCGCTCTCGCCACGGCTGCACCCATGGCACGGCGCGGGGACGAGAATTGGTTCCCGATGAGATCTATCATCGTGCCTACCATGCTCGGTCATGTTTTCCTCCTCTAGAATTCGAGCTCGCCGTCGTCGTGGTCGCACCCGCGCCAATTCTGCCACTCCTGTCGAGGTCTTTGTGGGAGTTGTACATTCAGAAGCTCAATTTCTGCCATGTTTAACCTATAAGAAAATTCGGAGCTGTATGGTGGCAACCCGTTTTGAATACAATAATGTCGATATCCGTTGTTAAATACAGTAATGCTGATGTGAGATCATTTAGTTACTTCAATACGAATTTTCCACCAGTTTAAAATCTTGTTGATGTATTCCTTGTCAATTATAATATAATCAAGCACTAGAAATTTGGTAGTGTGCATGAGCATGATTAGTAATATATATGAACACTGGAAATTTAAAGGAGCTCCATATAAAAGAGTATATATATAGACGAGTTTCACCAGAGACACCGCGGATATATTGTCTTACATTCAACCATAGGTAATATTAACTTAAACAAAATAAAAGCAGGACAACAACAGGAGACAGGGACACGGAGACGCCTAGCAGGGCAAGGTCAGCAGGAGGAGGCTAGGACAGCCTACTCGATGGGATATAAGTCAGTCCTGACATAATTTCGGAGGAATTTGCCGAAGGCTGCGTGTCGCGCCAAGGTCTTCGGCTTATGTTTTTTGCCTCCGCTTTTGCCAATGCCCACCACGTGCTTGATCATACTGTCGAGGTCCATGTTGATGGCTTTGCCACAGAATGGGTAAAACAGTCTCCTCCTACGGTAGAAAGGGATTTGGCCACACCGTAACCGTCTCACCACGTAATGGCTGTTGTTGTCCCTGGATTCCTTACTAGAGTCCACTTCATCAGAATCCTTCAGTTGATTTTTAAGAACTTAATTTAGAACACATACATATGATTGAATTGTATTACAACTTAAAAATTGACAACATACATATGTAAGACAATATTAAATTGATATCAAAGAGAAAGCATCTCAGCAATAATTTGATCAGTTCATATATCATTTCATCTCAACAAAATGACAATTAATTAGATCAGAGCGTATGTAGAACAAAGACTGCAGCCTCATAAGTTTTTTTAAGGATGGCATAAGCGAACCAAGTATTAATTGCACAACCTATATTGTTCTTGTACATCGCTCCAAGTTTGATAACTCATCCCTAAAAAAACCGACACCAATGTGTCTGTCTCTCTTTTAGGGCAAATTTGAATCATTGGTCACAATAAAAAATTGAAATGTAATCCTACGAAACAATATTCAGGAATATACATATTCAGGTACAAAAACAATCCTAAATATTGTAATTATAAATAAAAAACCAAACAATTTATCTTCAGATACATGTTGAAAAAACTTATGATCAAAATCATACATATACATATGCATCATACGAATCATTCAAAGATCAGAAATAATTCAAGGATCATATATGTAGTTCCATATGAGAATAAATCAAGGGTCTCATAATTTTTTCCAGAGAAGGAGTTGGTGAACCAAAGTACCAACAACATAATCTATATTGTTTGTGTGCATTGTTGCCTCAGGTTCACCAACCTATCCCTAAAAAATCGACACCATCATATGAGTCTTCCCTTGCACTCTTTTGGGACAAATTTTAATCATCAGCCTCGGTGACAAATTAAAATATAATTCGTATATACTATGAATACATGCAATACATAATTCAAATATCATAGTTCTATGAATATAGAATAAATCTGAGGGCCTCATAAGTTTCTTCAGGGATAGCATTAGTAAACCAAATACCAGTTGTACAACCTATTGTTCTTGTACATTTCCCAGGTTCACTAACTCATCCCTGGAAAAATCTAACACTAATGTGTTTGCCTCTCTTTTGAGGCAAATTTGAATCATTGGCCACAATAAGAAATTGAAATATAATCCTACGAAACAATATTCAGAGATATACATATTCAGGTACAAAAACAATCCTAAATATTGTAATTATAAATAAAAATCAAACAATTAAACTTCAGGTACATGTTGAAAAAACTTATGATCAAAACCATGCATATACACATGCATCATACGAATCATTCAAAGATCAGAAACAATTCAAAGGTCATATATGTAGTTCCATATAAGAATAAATCAAGGGCCTCATAATTTTTTTAGGGAAGGAGTTGGTGAACCAAAGTACCAACAATACAAACTATATTGTTTGTGTGTATTGCTGCCTCAGGTTCATCAACCTATCCTTAAAAAATGATACTATTATATGTGTCTCCCCTTGCACTCTTTTGGGGCAAATTTCAATCATCGGTCTCGGTGACAAACTGAAATGTAATATACACTATGAATGCATGCAAAACATAATTTAAATATCATAGTTCTATGAATGTAGAATAAATCTGGAGGCCTCATAAGTTTCTTCAGGGATGGCTTCAGTGAACCAAGTACCAATTGTACAACCTATTGTTCTTGTATATTCCTCCGGGTTCACTAACTCATCCCTGAAAAAATCTGACACCAATGTGTCTGCCTCTCTTTTGAGATAAATTTGAATCATTGGCCGTAATAAGAAATTGAAATGTAATCCTACGAAACAATATTCAGGGATATACATATTCAGGTACAAAAACCATCCTAAATATACATCAAAACGATGCATATACATATGCATCATACGAATTATTTAAAGATCAGAAACAATTTGAAGATCATATATATATATATATATAGTTTACATATGAAAATAAATCAAGGGCCTCATTATTTTTCAGAGATAGAGTTAGGGAAATCAAAGTACCAACATCACAACATATATTGTTTATGTACATTGTTGCCTTAGGTTCACCAACCCATCCTTAAAAAACGACACCATCGTATGTGTCTCCCTTGTACTCTTTTGAGGCAAATTTCAATCACCGGTCTCAGTGAGAAACAGTTCAAAGATCAGAGTTCAAAGTTCATAATTCATATGTGTTGAATAAATCTAGGATCTCATAATTTTTTTAGAGATGGAGTTCATGAATCAAAGTACCAATTGCACAACTTATATTTTTGTACACTAGTTAAATGCCCGTGCGTTGCTACGGATCTTTATTTTTTCCGCACTTGTCATTGTGTTTTAGTCGCCCCACTCCAACAACGCTGCAACTCTACTATGTGCTCCCCTACTCCCAACATGCCAATCGTTGTGTGCTGGTATTTTTCTTCAACTCTAGCAAATTGTTGTCGTTATTTCATAACCAATGACTTCGAGTTGATACAAGATACCATAAATAAATATAGAAGAAAAACTGATCAAAATCCAATATGTTTGGTGCTTCGTCAACCATTAAGATATTTTTACATTCCTTCCCAACCACTCACAATTTGGCTACACCGCTGCTAAATTGTCCAACAGCTTCAATATCTCAAGTTGTGAAGTTTCTGTACTCATACAAATCAGTCATGCTTATCGACCTTGATATAGAGTGTTGACATGTTATAATGACAACATTTGTCCCTCTATATTTGGCATGGCGCCATGGTGTCTTAGCAGTGTCAAGTAAACAATTATAGCATTGATCAGCTTTAGCATTTGTTAGCTTTCCTTGCTCACCAAAAGCAGGATTTGTCTAAGTCTCTACCGTGCTCATGACACACTATACATATACCTCCACATGCTGGAGAAAAATATAAAATACAACAATCTAAAAAATCTATGAATAATACTTTTCCTAAGCGACCAAATGCGTGGAGATTATAGCAAATCAGACTCATTACCCTAAGAAAAATAATTCAAAAAACACGCCTCAATGAAAATTGTTAAAAACAAAAATAAGTCTTGGCGCATTAGAAGTCTACTTTAAACATACTAAAGATGCACGCCTTGTGAAGACAATATTTCTCACTCCTTCAATCTAAACAAATGTATCTTATTTTTAGATGAACAAAGGTATCCTTTTAATGACATCATGAAACGTGAATAGAAATAAATACAATGCATAGCCAAGAAAACTAAAAAAAAAAACTTGGATATCTAAAATCTGAAGTAAAGCACCAATTCAGAGCAATAAAAACATGAAACATTGCAGGAATGGTCAACAAGTTATTCTATTTCACTCAAGCGTATCACAGTTAGGCCAACTTCCCACATGATGACATAAATTTTCAATTTCAGTGTCTTTATCTAAATGAATAAAAAATCATGCGGATAGACAATCCAGTTAATGATACCACCATACCAAAACAAAATAATAAAAGGAATAGAAGCTACACAGCTGAAGTCATTTTTCTATGACGATTGCTATGTTGTCCGTTACATTGTTGTATTGTAATCTTGATTGCGTCCAGAGTGGTTTGACAGCCATCGGAAGACCGTTCCTTGAGGCAGAGCAGAACGCCATCAACCCTGCTTGTCAGCATCAAGAATTCTTGTCTGACTCCATCAGGTCCTTGGCAGCCCTCCACGAGGACCTCCAGGGCCTAGTGCTCCGACAATATCTCCAGGCAGTCCAGCAGGTACTCCGGCGAGAACTTGTCAAGGAATGACATGTGCCGGTAGATTGTTTCACCTACATTTTCCCTCCCATGTTGCACATTCACAAGTCATAAACAATAGCTTCTCCGGTGAAAGAACAAATCGGAAAGAAAAAACTTCCAGGGAAACAGATCTGAAGTTATTTTGGGAAGTATCCGTACGACCTAGGAATCATGCTCTGTACAACAATTTGTAGGAAACAACAAGACAAAAATGAATATGACAATATAATGTTTCTCAACATAATAAGGCCAGTAATCCCAAAAGATTCTTCTACCATGCTATCATGGGATGTCAACATACATTCAACCAGGGACTGTAGTATGCACAATCTTGATTCTCATAACATTAAAGAAAATGGAATCCTTGTGACAGAATAACAAAGAAAATTGCAGAAACCAGAAGAAAGCAATGAAATTTCTCCCTATTTTTTTGCATCATCACTCCGATTCAATGCAACAACAGAGCAAGTATATGTTCATCAAGCACAAGGCACTGACAAATAAAATTAGGAAATTGCAATTTATTCAAGCACAAGCAAAAGACACTGACCTAACTTTCATTGACATTTTAGTTAACTTAAATATTTTTAAGTGTATTCTGCACCTTCATTGGCATTGTCAAATGAGATTCTCATGACGAGACAAAGTAAATTCAGCAATAAAAATATGTAAGTTCAAATCTTTATTTCAGGCACAATACACACATAGGAATAAAACATTGATTCATGTGAACATAAAACGTATCTGATATGTTATTTCAGGCAAGATACATGCCTAGGAATAACAAATTTGACCGAGGGAATAAACTTCATGACACCTGAATGTCGGCTTGGATGCATCTAATATGATGATAATTCTAGCAGACAATGATAAGATAGTGGTCGTTATAGATGGTCCACATGTTTGATCTTTTTTAGGTATTCACCTCTAAAATTAAGCCTAGACGATGTCTTCCGAATGTTTCATCTAGAACACCATTTACTATCTGATTGGGTTTTGTCCTTGTTTGTGCCTCTGAACATGCATACATTTTTTATTATGCGGAATAAATTTTGACAAACAGAATAAATTTTGACAAATTTGTAGCTCATCAGTTGGTATTTGCATGTAAAGGTAGGATGATAACAAAGACACTACTATGAAAATGCCAGTAGATTGGGACTACCTAGCTATTATTGTTAGTTCACAAAAAATAGGCACTTGAAGTTGAGATATCTCTGAAAGAACATCTGGCCATTTCCTTAAGTTGGTCACATGTTTAGGTAATGATGTAGGACCATAAACATATACTCATAAGCAAGCATTCTATTAATCCACAGATTAAATACTCTCCACCTCTTGTGAGGATACATTACTAAGTGGCAACAACTTATTGAATGATACATACCATACCTCTCATAAGAAATCATATTACAAACTTACTCGTGACATGTGTTGAAACTTCTATTACTCCAAAAAAAGTTAACCTATAGTTGTGACATTTTCATTATACCCAGCAAAGTTCTCTGTAGCCGTAGTATCTTTCGCTCATGAATTGGGGTAATCTAACATGTTCATGTACTGAGGGACATTATTCCAGCAAAATAGGAAGATTTTGCATTGCTTGTATGTGGTACAGACCATACCGCGAGATTTATTGATAGGTATCTTCATTGGGGAACTCACAAGCAACACTTCAGGATTGAAAATCATTGAAGATAGATTGATATCATAATTTTAGGATTTCTAAGAAAGATATAGAAAATCATTTTCTTTTAAGTGGTCGTTGTTTAAGGGAAATTATCATGTTTCTCATCCTCATGTACTTGTGAATTCAGAAAAAAAATGCTAGAACTGAAACATGGAGAAGAGAAATAACCCAGTACTATTGAGTGCAAAATCTTGTGCACCATTTAGTCCATGTATTACCTTGCAAAAATGTAAGACTATGTGAAATTGTGAATTGATTAACAATATATCCAAGTGGTTTAGAATCAGTGTTATGGAAGCAAACAAAGATCATAAAAAATGCACAAGAACAAGTCACAAAGTAGTGGGTATCGTTATTGAAAATGTTGCTTAGTCATGTGTAATGTAGCGAAAAGGAAGGTGAAAATTTTGCAAAAACACGTAAAGCGAGAAAGCGAATCGGCCCCAAGGAAAATAGAAAATTAATCCCCTAAATGTTGTACTTCTAAATCAACAGAGGAAATATAGAGAAACAGGAATCTGGTTTCGATAGAGAAACAGGAATCTGGTTCAGCGTACACACCTTGATCCTCTTGACTGTCGGCTTGTTGAGCCCCTTGAGGTGGTGGTGCATCCTCGCCTGTAAAAACCTTGCCGCAACAAAGAACTTCTTGTGATGAAATGTTTGCAAACACCACTTTTAGACAAATCATACAGAATGAAAGTTCAAGGAAATCCTAGAAAAAATCATAGATATAAAAATGACATGATGAGCTAGATTTTGAAAGAAAAGAATAAGGAACCTTTGCTAGAGGTTGAGGTCCAGGATCTTGGCCAGGTGCTGAGGTTGTTCTCAGTTTTGACGCATGATTCTTCTCCTTAGAGAATCGAGCACCTAGATTTCAAAATAAAGGAAAGAAAAAGAGGGTTAAATTACTCCACTTATTCCATTCATTCAAGATTCTGATCATATAAAAAAAAATGTGACAACAAAAAAGTCTCGATCAGCGATCAACTATATCGGTGTGTGGACAATTTGAAGCCCATGGACCTGAAAATAGCAATATTGCTTCACAGGGTTAATTAACTCATATGACACTCAAGACATCCATTTGTTATGGCATTGAATCAGTTTCAAAGCATTACTACCGTGAATAAGAGAGTCCTAGAGCTGCAAAAGAATACTTTTTCGATACAAGAGTCCTAGAACATCGGTCAGGAAAGAAGCCCGCACCCGTCACCAGATCTCCACCTGGCCACCCCCACATTGACCAAGTCGAGGAAGTTGGACCAAGCTGCCGCCCGCCAACTGCTTTCTGGGCTCCGGATTCGCCGTCTTCTGGTTACCGCCTACGCGGAACACCGGCCATATCCTGTACAAAGCTCCCCGCCTACCTTAAAGACGCCGGAGAAGGCCTCGTCGGGGAAGGAGCGGGGCGAGGAGCACAAAATCCCAGAGCTGCGTTACCGCCGCCGCCACGGTGTCGCCACCGAAGGAACGATAGCGGGCACTCAAATCCACCGGAGGAATCTGAGCACCGCACCACCAGCCATCCAGATCTGTGGGTGACAAACCTGGAGCTAAATTATTGAAAGCCAACGCCGTCATCATCGATAGAGCGAGAGAGATGGCCGCCTAGATCCTAAGAAAGAAGACTAACCCTAGTCTACTCCTATACACAGCCATACAGCGGATCTGGCGACCCCTACATCCTCGGCGAGCACAATGCCCGCAGAGGAGAGGAGTCACCAGAGCCGCTGCCAGCAACTCAGTCGCCTATCTGTTCGCCCTTTTCCTCAGAGCAGGAAGGGAGAGAGCGAATATTCGTATTGAATTGCTTCGAGCCATGCATACTTTGATCACCTGATGGAATTGTAAGCCTAGTAACCATGTGAAAATATGATTGCTATATGCTATTTGAGAACTTCATGTAAAGCACAAACCGAGACATTTTATCAAATATACCGATGTGCACAAACTATCTTCCCCTTCGATTGCGATATATCTAGTTAAATTAAAGCATAAAATGCCTAAGAGTAATGGGAGTAATGCCAATGAGGAAAACCTGAGTAGCAGATATAGCAGGCTAGCTCCATGTTCGTTTATTAAAACATGATATTTAATCAAATGCTATTTTAGAACTTCATTTAAAGCACAAACCGAGACATTTATCAAAATATACTAATGTGCACAAATTGTTTTCCCCTTCGATTGCCCATATCTAGTTAAATTGAAGCATAAAATGTCTAAGCATAATGGGAGTAAAGCCAATGAGGAAAACCTGAGTAGCAAATTTAGCAGGCTAGCTCCATGTTCATTTATTAAAGCATGATATTTAATCATATGCTATTTTAGAACTTCATTTAAAGCAGAGACTGGGACATTTTATCAAAATATATCGATGTGCGCATATTGTTTTCCCCCTCCGATTGCCCATATCTAGTTAAATGAAAGCATAAAATGTCTAAGAGTAATGGGAGTAAAGCCAATGAGGAAACCTGAGTAGCAGATTTAGCAGGCTAGCTCCATGTTCGTTTAATTTTTGCTAGGGCCCCACCTTCCAAATACTGCACATGTAACAAAGCATGCATTTGAAAAAATAAGCATGATGGAGGGCTGATATACATGAGATCTTCGTTGCAGGTGATGCTAAACGGGGTTACCATTTAGTTACCACAAGTTATAATTAAGTATTCAATTCAGGGGATTACATTTGCATTTAGCTACCACAACTTTATAACATAATAAATCAGAGTTTGAGAGAACAATCAGGTAATTGAGGGTATGCCAAACAATACTTTTAAACAAACTCATGGATGGATTGAGTTTTGCTCCAACAGTTTCCCCTTTCTCAGGAAGAAGCCGAGAGGTCAGAATTGGAATGAAAACCTGAACACGTTTATGGATGGAAAGCCTGCAAGATCTATTGAGTTGGCTGACCATGAAATAGAAGCTATACACCATATTTATCTGCCAACTATGTAGCATGTTTTTATGTTGCTAATGTAACAGAATCTGGCCATAAGAAAGCATGTTATGTTAATGAAGTGGCCAAGCTTGTGATAAATGTTAGCATCTGCATCGACTTAGCATCAGAAAATTGTGGAGTTGTATACCAGGTTGAGTCTGAACTGTCTGAACTACCATTAGAAGAGAGAGTTGAGTACCTAAACTGTCTCAATGTTACTGCAAGTGGGCTGGGCAATTTGGTAAAAGCAACGTATATAACCTTTTAGGTCTAAGATCAGATTTCACGAAAAGAGAGAAGGTGAATCTCTTGCGCTGTGAACATACTTTGTATGTCTATTGTCCCTAACTTCTAAACTCATATCTTGTTTTGTCAGGAAACAAAATCTTGGACTAATTCATATGTAGGGTCTAATTAGCTGCACAGTCAAACATTCACATCAAAAAAATTATGCAGGAGAGGAAGAACTTCTAAAGGAAGTTAGAGAGACAACGATGGGGAATGGGCACTTACCTGCAACAGTCGATGGGCACTTATCGGTAGCAGTAACGGGAGCTGTAGTAATGGTTTTTGTGGCTGCAGGGGGTGCCCAGCTACTACAGTGCCAACACATAGTGAATGAACTGGACCTCCTATCCATGGCCGCTCCCGCGTGGGCGGGGGGATCCTGTCAACAGTGGAGCCCCCGGTCTGTGCGGCGCTGGTGCTGTCAAAGGATGCGGCGGCACGGCCGAACCCTAGGTGGCAGAGACGCTCTGTCAAGGGAGAGGACGTGGATCTCAAGGCGTGCGTGTCGGTGTAACACCCCGTTGCTACCAAAGGTCACCGGAGCGTGAGGAGAGGATAATACCGCTTGTGGAGAGCGGCCACCGGAGATATTCGCCGCTTGTGGAGAGCGGCCACCGGAGAGGAAGGGGAAGAGAGAGAGAGGAACGGGAGCAACCCGATTTCCTTTCAGTTCTTTGATGCCTTTCTCTGAATGCTACTGCTTCCTTTGTACTCACAAATCGATGTTGTAAGCCCATGACCACCAGGCCCATGGTCCCTGACATTCAGGCCCAACTCCCCTATGGTACCGGGTGTGACAATACTGCCCCCAAGAAACATTGCTTGCCCTCAAGCAATGCCTTGTTCAAGTCAGTCAGACATGGTAGCTCAATTCCGGTATTGAGATTCTACCACAGACTGCTCATGGATGGCAAGTGCACGGATCCCACGGCCTCTCCAGACCAACACGAAACAGTCTTGAACTGAAGGTCTTGTGGACATCACTTGAATCCCACATGAGAAAGTCAGACTTTGTGGCATGCATCTTGGGCCGTTGGTTGGAATACAATTCATAGCCATGATTATGTAAATTTGTCCCCCTTAACTTTATGCTCTTCCCTGTATTTTCCGCTAGTGAAAAATGAGGCCATATGAGACAGCTGGGACTGGCAGAGGTCTGAGATAAACTCATGACTACAAGTATTTGCATAGGGTCCTCTAGAATGTATGCATGTCCATATTTGAGTGCCTCGTTCAGTAGTTGACACAGGAAAAGAGATAAGTTGACTATTTCGTTGGTATACATGCTCATATTCACTTCTGTAGACCAGAGGCTTCTGCTTTCCTGCAGAAACTTCTTGGAAATCTTGAAGCTCTGTCACCTGTAGCAGTTTTATTTTGTTTGAATAAGCTGGATGTTGCAGTAACTTGCATATTAGCTTCACTTCCAGGTTTCACTAGCAAAGTTGGTCTAGTTCTTGCATAAATTTCATGTTCTGTCATGTAACTTGTCAGTTTGAAAAACCAGAAAAGATCAGCCCGTCGGCATTCAGTTTCTTGTCTCCTTCTGAATACATGTAGCTGGAGCTGCACCAATAAACTAAACCACTGAACACTGTATGTCTTCAACGCCATCGCATGATGGACCGATACATCGACCACAAAATTTCCAAATAATTGTGTGCAGACTAACAGAAACAAACACATAAGGCAATCACCAAGACCAGGACTGAAGCCACTTTGACTCCATGGTACGCATTTATCCATCACCAAATACGATGTTGGCATGACACTAAACCCAGAATGGAAAGCACCTTTGAACCATATTCGCGAGTGATAGAAGAACACCTTTCCTAGTGTTACCCCATGGATAAAGTGCATGATGCTTCCATGGCAGATCGTCATGCAACACTTGATCAACAGAAGCTACACTCGGGTCCAGATCAAACTCCAGAAAAAGTGAGAGCCCACCAACATGAGTGAGCACGTCATCATACCCAGACACATCCTCAAGAAGCATTGCATCACACACCTCATTAATGGAACCCAATCCAACACCACGATCAAAGAATGTAGGTTTGTAAATCTCTCCATCAAGTGTTAACACGTTGCATATCTGAGAAATACAGCACCCGAATGACCCGGACTGCATGTGAAAATAACATCCTGAACCAGCTTTTAGTTGATTCCTGTAACCATTCCCTCCTGAAAGAATAAATCCCAGTGACCGATCTGATTTCGCCAATTGACACACTGACAAAGTTCCTTTGATTCAGCAGCAGCAATGCTTCCAGCAACCAAACTGAAATCAACTAGGACTGTATGAGCTGACCGATATGTTGCCCGCACCTCCACTGAACACCAATAAGCCAGAACCTCCATATATTGACTTGTGCGCTCCAACCAAACAAAAATCAAGCATGGACACCCAAGCGTAAAATGGCAATAGAGCTCCAGTCTGGATGATACAAAAAACTGAGCATTGTTAACAATCAGCGAGAAATCGGCAAGAGCTACCTTCATCCCAAATTGTAAGCCGAGCACTCGTGATTCAGTCATGAAAACAATCACGAAAACACCAAGACTGAATCCTCCTTGCATCCATGGTGGCATTCTTCCCAACTTTGGTTGCTTATGGAATCCAGGTTTGAAATCATATCTAGTGCACGGGGGCAGCTCCACGATCATAGAGTGTGCTCTTTCACTTCCTTCTTTTCCAGCACCGAAAATACATGTCTTGTCATGAGCTGGTCTGTGTTCCACCAAAAGGTGTGACGTCCTGAAAAATATATGAGGCAATGCCCCTGAATGCATGGATGTTGCTGGTGAGACGGTGACGTAAACACGCTGAGGAACATGTGACAAGCTCCCTGGCGACAAAAAATGCATCACTTGTCTTCATTGGTATTTCCTCAAACACTTTAGGGGCACTAAGGAGCATCCCCATCTCTAGATCCTGAGTGGCCACAATCATGTCCGTGGCATTGAGCGCAGATGCGGCCACAATAGGAGTGCTCTCCACCCCCGCAGATGGAATCAGGGTCCTCATACCAGAAACAGCAACGATGTTTTCCTCCGGTTGGCCTGCTGTTGCCATGAGGACGAGGTCCTTGAGCTTCTCCTCGGGGGATGAGGCGGGAACCATCTCCCCCTTGGGTATGAGCAACGGGCGCTCGAGGCCATTGACCTCAGTGGGCGAGCAGCTCTCGTCGGCCTCCATGAGCCCGACGCCCTTGCTAGTACAGTCCACCACGAGTTCGTCCGGTAATGGCTTCGCCATGCGGCTGGCAACCGGGAAGGGCACCAGCTCCCCTGTGAATGCCCGCGGGGGACTATGAACGGGACGTGCCACTTCCAGTTGACCCAAGGAAGTAGCCCCTGTCCTCGTGTCCTAGTGGGCAGTTGTGCTCGAAGTCGGTGCAGACGCCATCACGCCGGAGATGCGAGCCAGTGCTTGCGCCGCTGCCTCCATATTCTGCACAAAGGAATCCCGACCGCGCTCCATTCCCTCCTGTGTGACCTGCTCCGTCGGCGCCCAGGAAGCCTGCACGCGAGCGATACGAGTCAACATCGCATCCGTCGACTTCGAGCACGCGACAATCTCCTTCATCAGCTGGATTGATTATTTGAGGCTCGCCATGGTTGCTGCTAGTCTCTCCTCCATCGTGTTTCCCGCCGCCCTCATCATCTCCGCACAACCAAATCGAATCTGAGGGAAATTGTTTTGGTGAAGAATAGCCTGTCTCTGATACCAAGTGTAACACCCAGTTGCTACCAGAGGTCACCGGAGCGTGAGGAGAGAATAATACCGCTTGTGAAGAGCAGCCACCGGAGATATTCGCCGCTTGTGGAGAGTGGCCACCGGAGAGGAAGGGGATGAGAGAGAGAGAGGAACGGGAGCAACCCGATTTCCATTCAGTTCTTCGATTCCTTTCTCTCTTTTTTTTTCGAAATTCCAACGATCTATTAAGTCCTAAAAGTAATAAAAATTATAAATAGGTCAATGGACCAACTAGCGAAACTATAAACACTGGCACGAGCCGAAGGCGTGCCGCCGTCCTCGCCCCTCCATCACCGGAGCCGGGCAAAGCTTGTCGTAGTAGAGCTTGTTATAGTAGACGAACGAGAAGTCGTCGTGCTAAGGCCCCAAAGGACCAGCATGCCAGAGAAGCAACCATCGCCGAAGACGACAAACGTAGATGAAGAGACTGACCTCAAACCATACCAACGGATACAAAAAACGACTGAATCCGAAGGGATCCGCCGGACACATGACTCCACGCGCCCTCCGCCGATGCTAGATACACTAACAGAGCGAGGATAGGACGGGGAGGACCTTATTCTGACTTCAGGACGTAGCCGCCACCTCAACATCCTAAAAAAGACACTGAAAACAGTCTAGACGAAACACTGAGACCTTCCGCCGGCGAGAGGCCGTGGTTCGCCACGTCTCCAAGGCCCTAAGGCCGCCGGAGACGGAAACCGGATGGCGTCGCATGAGGAAGAAACCCTAGATGGGTTGTAGCCGCCGCCTTCTCTCCTCCGTACGGCTGTACCGGTTCGTAAGGGGTTTGTTTTGAATATTGATATTCAGAGGACTCTTCGATGCCTTTCTCTGAATGCTACTGCTTCCTTTGTACTCACAAATCGATGTTGTAAGCCCATGACCACCAGGCCCATGGTCCCTGACATTTAGGCCCAACTCCCCTATGGTACCGGGTGTGACAGTCGGCGGCCAGCAACATCAAAGGATGCTACGGCGGTGCTGAACCTTAGGTGGTGACGCTCTATCGCGGGATCACGGGAGAGGATGAGAGGGTCAGGAGCTATGATGGGAGATGGTGAAAGAGAGAGACGGGGAGGGAGAGAGGAGCAAAGAGATGGCTTCGGTGGGTGAGGAATTGAGGATGAAAAAACCCGTGGAGCGCACCTCGGCAGAAAACGGAACCGTTCGCGCGACGAAGGACGCGACATAGCAGGTAGAAAACGGAACCCTTTGCTCCTTTTTAGATAGTATATGTGAACATTGTCTGTCTATTGTCCCTAACTTCTAAACACATATCTTGTTTTGTCAGGAAACAAAATCTTGGACTAATTCATATGTAGGGTCTAATTAGCTGCACGGTCAAACATTCACATCAAAAAAATTATGCAGGAGAGGAAGAACTTCTAAAGGAAGTTAGAGAGACAACGATGGGGAATGGCACCGCACACAGCGGTCGATGGGCACTTATCGGTAGCGAAGAAGGAGTCTGTAGTAATGGTTTTGTGGTCGCTAGGGTGCCCAGCTACTACAGTGCCAACACATAGTGAATGAACTGGACCTCCTATCCATGGCCGCTCCCGCGTCGCTGGTGCTATCGAAGGATGCAGCGGCACGGTCGAACCCTAGGTGGCAGAGACGCTCTGTCAAGGGAAAGGACGTGGATCTCAAGGCGTGCGTGTCGACGGCCGGCGACAACGAAGGATGTTGCAGCGGTGCTGAACCCTAGGCAGTGACGCTCTATGGCAGGATCGCGGGAGAGGATGAGAGGGTCAGGAGCTACGATGGGAGATGGTGAAAGAGAGAGACGGGGAGGGAGAGATGAGCGAAGAGATGGCTTCGGTGGGTGAGGAATTGAGGATGAAAAAATCCGTGGAGCACACCTCGGTAGAAAATGGAACCGTTCGCACGACGAAGGACGTAGCGTAGTGCGAGCGGGCAGAAAACGGAACCCTTTCCTCCTTTTTAGATAGTAGGGAGTAGAGATAGACATTTAGATAGTATAGATTGCCTCAGTTTCACTAACCATTCCTAAAAAAAATCTGACACCATCATATATGTGTCTCTCCTTGCACTCTTTTCGGGCAAAATTGAATCATTTCACTAGTAGGAAAAGAGCTATCAGTGGCGCACGGAGCGTGCGCCACTGATAATACGCCACAGATAATAGGGTAGTCAGTGGCGCACGTCTAGGTGCGCCACAGATAGCAGGGTAGTCTGTGGCACACGACCATACCATGCGCCGCGAATATTATCAGCAGTGCACGTGAACTAGGTGCGCCACTGACATTTTGCACCATTGATGTCAACAACGGTGCACCATTACTACTCGAGTGTATTTATTTTATTTATACGACATTTATACAGTAGTTATATACAACAGTTATACAGCAATACACCGAATCTAACATGATAGTGATCCAAAGTGCTGAAATACATCAAATATGAATTCAATTATTGGATTATTACACAAAGTGGTAGTACAAATTTGGTCATCACATTACAAATTCGATCATCATATTACACACAGAGCTATCACCCTAGATTATGATCAAATAGAGGATAGCGGCGACGACGGGGAGCAACACCGAGACCATGATCAAGATCTTCATCCGCTTCTTCTTCAGACATGGAACCCGACCCCTAAAACATGGAACCAAACAAGGCATAAAGTATATGTTATACAACAAAAAGAATGACAACATGTTTGCATGGCAGCAGTCCCTATATTTCTAACATGCAGAATATATTCCTAAAGCAGCAGCAACAGTCCAAAAGCACATGCATGGTGAAGTGATATATGACTGATAGATGCCTCAAAATGGAATAAAGGCACAATTTCCATTTTTGGCTGCATTTACTTGTCACTTTGAAGTGATATATGCATGAATTGTGCTCTGTTCTACTTGTGTGTGCATGCTTTTGTCCACAGGTGCTCTTGTATGTCAATAGAAGCTAGCACACACTCTGCATCGACATTTCATTCTAGCTATGGAGACCAAGTTTTACACAAGGAGAAGCAATGCAGAGAGGGAGGAGATGAAGGTTGCTAGGGCACTTGAGAAGTTGGGTGAGGTAGCAGTGCCAGATGATCCTTCATTCTTAAAGCATGAAGCCATTTGCCAAGATTTGTTCAAAAGTAATGCTCCTTTGCCTAAAAAGGTTCCATCAAGGTTGCTTCTTGAGCTCAAAGAAGCTATTGCATTGTTATTGATTAACAAAGGCATTGAGTATTGCAAAGATAAGACCAAGATACTAAAGAAGAAGAAGAAGAAGGAGAAGTTTGGTGAAGGTAACAGCAAATAAAAGAAGGTCAATTTGTTCTATGAATAAAATACAGCTACTAGAGCCGTTTTACTACTTGTATGTGCTTGTAGAAGGATGATGTGTATGTGTTTGTAGCAGTATGTGTTTGGTTCCAAATAATCTCTGATTGTGTTTCAGAATATGTATGTGGCCATTTTACTTTGACTTGGCATTTTATTCATGTCAGCCCCAAACTTTTTCTGTGTTACCCATTTTACTTTTGAAAAGCTACCAAACATGTGTTATCCTCCTCCCCACTCTAATATTTTTATGCCAGCCCCAAGCCAACCACTCCAGAGCATACAACTAAACCAGGGACAACTGGGGAGGTGGCATGGTGACCTTTGATACATTGCAAATGTATCTATAATTTTTGATGCTCCATGCTTGGTTTTATCCACTTTCTTGTGTTTTGTCCATACTTTGGAGTACATTTCATATGATTTCTTGGACTAACCTATTAACAAGAGCCACAGCTGCCTGTTTCTCATTGTTTTGGTTCCAGGAAAGTCAGAAAATGAATATTCTCGGAATTGGACGGGACAAAAGCCAAAGTGCCTATTTTTTTAGAAGACTCTAGGAGCCAGAATACGAGACGGAGGAGGGCCAGGGGCTGGCCACACCCCCCAGGCGTGGGATGGGCCTAGCCGCGCCAGGGCATGGTGTGGTGGCCCCAGGCACCCCCTCGGTCTCCCTCTTCGCCTATAAGAAGCCTTCTGACCTAAAAACTTTGGGGGGTTCAACGTTTTTCTAGAAAAAGTTCCGCAGCGCCGCCACCACCGAAGGGGAGATTCAGGGACGAAAGTCTGCTCGGCACCTCCGGACGGGGAAGTGACCCCGGAGCCATCTCCATCGATCTCCACCATCATCTCCATCGACCATCCATGTTTCCCCATCTATGAGTGAGTAATCCCCCGTTGTAGGCTATGGGGATGGTAGGGATTGGATGAGATCGTTCATGTAATGGCATCAGATTGTTAGGGCATGGTGCCTAGTATCTTTTATTAGTGTTTTATGACTTTGTTGCGACTTGTTGTGCTTAATGCTTGTCACTAGGGCCCGAGTGCCATGATTTCAGATCTGAACATGTTATTGATTCATTATGATAGTATTGTTTTTGGTCTTATCTACAAGTTGTATACACACGTTGTTGTCCGGAACCTATGGCCCCGTGGCGATGTAAATCGGGATAACCGGAAGGGAATGGCTTTGATGTGAGGATCACATGTGTTCATGGAGTGTTAATGCTTTGCTCCGGTGCTCTATTAAAAGGAGCACCTTAATTGCCAGTAGTTCCCTAGAGGCCCCGCTGCAAACGGGCTGGCAGGACAAAAGATGTTGTGCAAGTTCTCATTGTGAGCACGTATGACTATATATGGAACACATGCCTAGGATTGTCTAGTACTTGGATGCTCTATCTTATTTATCTGCAATTGCCCTATGTTCTGATTGCTATGTGAATTGTCTTGTCCATGCAACGCCCGTCCATCCATCCCTATGCCTACCGCACTCGAATTCCACTGTTTACTGCTATTGTTACTGCTGTCTTTACTTTACTACTGCTATTACTCTACTATTCCTACTACAAAACTGTATCTACTGATAAACTGTTGTGAGCAAGATTGTTTCCAGGTGCAGCTGAATTGACAACTCAGTTGTTAAGTCTTATAAATATTCTTTGGCTCCCCTTGTGTCGAATCAATAAATTGGGTTTCACTTCCCTCGAAAATACTGCGATACACCCCCTATACTTGTGGGTCATCAAGACTATTTTCTGGCGCCGTTGCCGGGGAGCATAGCTTTATTTATCAAGTTCACTTGGATTCACTATTGTTCAAGCTAAGTTTATTTTCTCCTTGTTTGATTGTTTCTTTATCAAAAATACAAAAAAAGTAGTTCCTTCTCTAGTTGTTATTTTCGTTGGACTGTTATTGTCTTTGTACCTATTTTGCATTTATAGTCTTTACTTCCTCCTATTGATCTATTGCTATCTGTGTTGGGATGCTTTAGTTTCTGTACCATTTATATGCCCTGCAGCCTATATTGCCTTGGACACCTCCTATTACCTCTTGTTTGATAGACAGTTGGCCTTGCGAGTTGTAGTTGCTTGCTCAGGTGCTACTTCGCGTCGTCGATGTTCCATCGTTGTTGGGAGGTTGGCACATGCTTAATGGTGGAGATGATCATGGCTTTAATTACAACTTTTCAATTAAAATGTTGGGAATAGATATAACTAATGCAGAGGCACCGGTGGGAAATAGCTAATATTTGGTTTTTAACCTCTCACTTGTGTCCCGTAGGCCCCGAGTACTTGATACTGTTCCTTGACTATTCGCACTATCCACATACGGGAGACCCTATGGATCCCCCTTTGCATGAGTTTGATTCACACTTTATTTCTTGGGGCCACAAAGTAGTTTGGGGCTTTATTACTATCCTGTACTTATGCCATGCTTTACCGTTTTATTTATGATTGTGCGTGGAGCACCTATACTGTTTTGGAATGCGGAGTGTTTTCGCGGTATCGATAAGCCCAGTCACACTTTCGGGTTCCCAGTTGTTTACAGCCATTGACGCAAACCCAGGGTCCATCTCGGAGCCGGCCAACTTCATTGCGGGTAGCTCAGTGGGGTGGCCCCCTGAAATAATTTATGAATCCTGTGAATGCATTGTCGTGAGGCCTCGTTGCATTTTATTTGGTTCTTCCCAAGGTTGATCGTTTGTGTGTTGCTATTTGTGCACCCCTGCAGGGTAAATCTTTCTAAAAGCCGTGTCCGCAGTTATGGACGACTTGGAGCACAGTATCTCGATCATAGATAACCATAACTAAAGTAGTCCTATAAATTTGACTTTGACATGTCTAGTAATCAGTTTCACTATAACGGAATGAGTAAATAAAAGTGCCAACAACTGCCAGATTTGGGATACCTCTGGCTTATATGACTAGTAAGTATTGCAACTATAATGGAGTGGTTAACAAAAACTGCCCATTGCTTATGATATAGGATGGCTCATGCTATCTATATTTGACTAATAAGTGTTGCAACTATAATGGAATGAATAAAACTGCCAACTGTGTGAGTTTCCTCGGAATGACCTCCTCGTTTGTTCTCGAGGGGGAAATACCAGGATGGGTATGTTTGGTGTTAGTATCAGGTTGGTTCTGAACAGGTCTAATCCCTCTCTGATGGCCGACAGTTGTATCGAGTCTCTATAGGTTGTTTAGTGCATTCTTCGCTGCCGCTTCAGTCCACCATACCTATTTAGGCAAGAGCCGCCGAATTCTTGGCTCGCCGTGTACTGGCCTCAGTACTGACTGCTCTCTTTTCCCTTTTCCCTTTGTCAGCACCCCTTTTGTTTAGCAGGGTCACCCTTCCGGCTTGGCCTGGTCAGGGTTATGGACGCCATTGGTTATTCTTCAGGGCTCTTAGCCCCATTTGCATCTTATCCATACTCGGATGATGTATCATTTTCAAGATGATTTGGATCTTTGTATTGTATATCTATATTCTTGACTCATGGAGTCGTTGTTATATATATATATATATATGTTCTGTGGGTTCCATCGTGGACTATTGTGTAATGATATTACTTCGTTTTCCACCTGCACGCAAGTGCCTAGTGGGCACCTTTGAATCGTTTCTATGCGGGTTTGGCGGGAATCGCTAAAACTTTCATAGGGCCGATTCGAGGGTGTTACAAAGTGGTATTAGAGCCATTCCGCCCTTCAGGGTCTCAGCCAAGATGGTTGTTATTAGTCTAGAAAATATTTTTGGTAGCTATGTATATTAGGGAAAAACTAAATGTGAGAGTAGGACTGCTTCCATTTTTCTTCTTATCCACCCACCCACCCTTTTTTGGTAAGAGAGTGTAACGTTTGTCTATCCTATTCTAAAAATTCAAACTAGAATTCATGTGTTTGGGATTTCCGTAGTACCATAGGATGTGTGTGTAATTCTTTGTCTATCTATTGCATCCAATCTTGTTGTCGCAATCTGCTTTGGTTATCAACTATGGGTACATTCCATACTGTAAGGCTTATTTGTAAACTGACGCAATCTATCCGACTCTTTGTTAAGCGATGCAATTTCTTAAGGGTGTTCTTCCTTTTGGCATGCTTTCACATAAACCTAGGCGTGGGCAGCCCGGTCCGGTCGGCCCGGCCCGCAAAAAGCCCGTCGGGGCGGGCTTTTGAGGCCCGTGGGCCAGGACTGGGTTCTAGATTTGTGGCTCGAATGTTGCGCGGGCCTGGCTCGGGCCGGAGGAAAGTGCAAAATAGGCAAAGGCCCGGCTCGAGGCCCGACGGCCTGACAGAAAACATGCACCATGGGCCAGGCTTGGGCTTGATTTTCAGGCCCGACAGCCGGGCCGGGCTCGGGCCTAGGATTTTCACGAGCGGGCTTGGTCAGGCCCGGCCTGAGCCTGGCCCGGAAAATGCCCATGTATACTTCCACATAATGTGGAGTTACTAATATCTATCTGTTAAGTTGTTTTTCGCATCTAGTTGGTATTTTAATGCCGAAAAATGCGGACTTTTTTCTTTGATACATCTGTGTTTCCACACTTCTTTTCAGTCGTGTGGGATACGTTATCTATGTTCTTTTATCGGCATGTCCATGCTAACTCGATCTTTTGCTACCGACGCTTCGCTCTGGAGTTTTTTACTTCATCTTCAATTCTTTTGGGGATAAATACATAATTTGTGTCGATCTGATGCTTGTGATTGTAATTGGGTTCGCGGTATTGCTATATGACGCTTATCATGAGTGGAATATGGTCAATGCTATAAAACTAATCCTCCAAATGATGGCGGTTATTGATGGTTGTGATAATACAACACTTTTTAGCAATATAAATTGTGTCATTTGCCTATCATATCATGCTCCATCTAACTATTGCTATGTCTGATATGCATGATTACTTGTTTTTATTAAATTCAATATGAGCTTTGCACATTTTGTAATTTAGGTAGAATTTTATCCCTCTTCCTTGTCTTTGCATGTGTGTAGGTGTTGATGATGATTATGGATAAAACAAAGGCAAAAGGAACAAAGAGAGCACAATATGGAGGAGCTGTAGGGACCAGACTTAGCCATTTGAGGTGTTGGAAAAGTGAATTTTTCTAACTTCTCAAAATAAAGATCCAAAACCACAAGGTTGTAGCCCTCGATGATACGAATTCCACGAGCCCAAGAACACCCAAAATGGAGTTTGTATGAAGAAATGGCGACCAAAATACTAAAGAGTACTGAAGGTTTAACGACCCCAACTATACGGCGGGAGCAAAAATTCCGGTCGTATAGCTCCCGTTGTATAGTTGCCAAAAAGGTCGCAAACGACAGGATTTCGCCCTCTGGAAGCTCCAGAACATTCCCTAAGTCATATGGAGGTATTGGGGGAACCCTAGGGCACCCCCAAGGCCTATATAAAGGAGGGAGGAGTCAAAGAAGAGAGGGGGAAGCCACCACACACCATATACAAGATCTAGATCCCATCTACCGCCTCCATGGTAGCGCCCCACCGCCGTGCCGCCTTCATAGCCTCTACATCTCCACCAAGATCTAGATCTCCATCAACACCATCAAGCCATCCAAGCAAGAAGAGGAGGAGAAGGAGGACGTCGCCATCACCACGCCGATGCCACCCATCACCGTGCCATCATTACCATCTCCATTGCCGATACTCCTTCATCCTTCCCCATCATGATCTTTGTGATGGGTTGTAACATGGCTTGAACCCCCTTTTATCAATGTTATGATGATTTGAGTAATTGAAGTGTGGTATGTTCTTGTTAATTAATATGTTTGTGCTTTCTCTTTACATTATTCTAGTCATGATATTATTCTAGTGATTGGAGACGTCCAATCCGTTAGTGAGGAATTTCCTAGGGATTCAAGGAGTGTCACAAAATTTATCATTAGTCTCTGCTCTTCCATGGGTAGAACTAATAGGCTATTTGCTATAAGTGATTTGCGGAGGCAATAGCAGCTTAGGATGCACCGCCCAGAGTTCCCTCAAGATCACTCGTGATATAGATAGGTATAGTGTTGTGAATTGCTTGACCCCAAAGTGATAGACGGGATATCTTGTGGCTAGCACACTTTCTTAGGAGTACGGTTGTCCATAGAACTTAATGCCTTTGTTCTGGTTTACCTTGATTAGTCTTGTTACCTTAATACACTATTCTCTTACAAGATGATCCATGTCCAAAGAGGGTGTAGACAATTGAATTGTCTAGTTGCCACTTACCAACGGTGGGAGACAATGGTATATGAGGGACCGCCACAATTATAGTTAACAGTTATTCCATAAACACTTATCATGCACACCGGTATACACAACATTACTTGAGGAATCATAGCATTAATATTTCATCTCATTGCATTCACCTCTTTTCAGTTTTACTTTTGTTCTAGTTTTCTTCCAGTCCTAGTAGTAGTTATTACAAAACATCTTAAATTCATTTATCCTAACAACTTATAGAATAGGCTATTTCCAAACCACAGCTTGGGTGCGAACGTGGTCGCATTCAAAACATGGTTGCGGGGTCGTGTTCGCTGAGCTCCTATCAGGACAAACTCTTTAAATATTTGTTGCTACAAGTATTGCAATAACCCTGTTATTGGTGCAGGAACCCAGTCATCAGTTCTCTCTTGTGATTTTGAGTTATACCATGATTATATCTATATCATATTCAAGTATCTTTGGCACGCCGGAGGTTTCTTAAGGAACTATGGTGGATTATCATCCGTTTATCATGCTTCACACCTTTTTGAACTCCATATCTTGGATGTGGTAGTTGCGCAGGTTTTGCTGGTAGATCGTTGATCTTTCTGCTACGATGTCCCGTGCCTCGTCAAGGAGATCGATGGAGTCTTCGAGTGCAAGAGTTGAATCCTGCTCGCTGTAAGCGACCACCCGTGGGGCTTTGTAGCGTACTTCTGCGGGTACCGCTTCAGCACCATGCACCATGAAGAATGGAGTGTATCCCATGGCACTGTTTGGAGTTGTGCATAAGCTCCAGAGTACGGATTGCAGCTCGTCTGGCCAACATCCGGCAGCTTGTTTGAGTGGCCAGAGGAGTCGCTTCTTGATTCCGCCGCAGACGAGGCCATTGGCCTTTTCGACTTGACCGTTGGTCTGTGGATAAGCTACAGAGGCATAGGTTATATTGATTCCCAGGTTTTCGCAGAAACCCTGGAACTCCTTGGAGGTGAAGTTCGTTCCATTGTCCGTGATGATGCTGTGTGGCACTCCGAAGCGATAGACAATGGACTCGAAGAACTTGACGGCACTGGCTCCTGACTGGTTTGTCACCGGCATGGCCTCTATCTACTTGGTGAATTTGTCGACTGCGACCAAGAGGTAGACGTAGCCTCCTCGTGAGGACTTTGGGAGATTGCCGACCATGTCGAGTCCCCATTGCACGAAGGGCCAAGCTAGTGGTATTGGCTGGAGTTCCGCGCCAGGTGTGTGCGGTTTGTCTGCAAATCGCTGATAAGCGTTGCATCTCTGGACTATGTACTTGGCATCACGCATGGCTGTGGGCCAGTAGAATCCAGCTCGTAGAGCTTTAGCGACAAGGGCGCGACTACCGGCATGGTGTCCGCAAGTCCCCTCATGTATGTCGAGGAGTACGGCCCTTCCATCCGCGTTGGAGACGCACCATTGAAGTACTCATGTGATGCTACGCTTGTATAGTTCGCCGTTGATGACATCGAATGCCTTGGATCGCCGTGCGATGTGTCGCGCGTCAGTCGGGTCGTTAGGCAGCCTCTTGCTGAGAAGATATGTGATGTAGGGTTGAGTCCAAGATGGTTCGATCATCATGACCCCCATTGGTCTCTCGAGTCCTGTGTCAAGCTCCAGGTCGTCGAGTGCCATTGGCTCATTGGGTGGCGTAGCCCCCGGGTCCGTTGTTGCGCTTGTTTTCTTCTCTACGGCCTTTGGCTTGATGGAGCATTCGCAGATACGCTCGAGAAATACCCCAGGTGGTATGGGGGCGCAGGTGGAGCCAATGTTGGCGAGTGCGTCCGCCTCTTCATTGCTTTCGCGGCCTACGTGCCGCAGCTCGCAGCCGTCGAAGTCCCCTTCGAGTGTGTCGTAGAGGTCGCGGTAGGCGATCATATTTTTGTTCAGTGCGTCGCACTCGTGCATCGTCTGGTTGACAACCAGCTTGGAGTCGCCGTAGATGATGAGCCTCTTGGCGCCGCAGGCCTTTGCCATCCGCATCCCGTGCAATAGGGCCTCGTATTCAGCTTCGTTGTTGGAGGCGGTGAACTGCATTTGCAGAATGTATTTCAGCTTGTCTCCTTGGGGCGATGTCAGTATGACACCTGCGCCAGCCCCGTCCTTACGCTTTGATCCATCGAAGTGCATCGTCCAGAGGTAGGACATATCTGGTTTTTCGGGGAGCTGGTTCTCCATCCAGTGCATAAGGAAATTAGGGAGGACTTGTGATTTGATCGCGTCGCGCTTTTCATATGTAATGTCTCATGGAGACAGCTCGATTCCCCAAAACGCGACTCGTCCAGTGGTGTTGGGGTTGTTGAGGATGTGCCCAAGCGGGGCATCGTTGACCACCACGTTTGGATGCTCCTGGAAGTAGTGACACAGTCGCCTGGCTGTCATGAAGACGCCGTATGCCAACTTCTGGTAGTGCGGGTTTCGCTGCTTTGTTGGCATGAGCACCTCGCTGAGGTAGTAGACTGGGCACTGCACCCCGTGGACTTTGTTGTCTTTGGCTCGTTCCACCACGAGTATTGTGCTGACCACCTGGTTGGTGGCAAAGATGTATAGCAGCAGTGGTTCCCTTTTGCGTGGAGTCACCAGTACCGGTGAGGTAGAGAGTAGACGCTTGAGGTCTTTGAATGCTTCCTGCGCCTCGTCGGTCCACTCGAACTTGTCAGTTTTGCGGAGAAGTTGGTAGAAGGGCAGTGCCTTTTCGCCCATTCGACTGATGAATCGAGCGCTTGATTCGCCTTGATCACCTATTGGACGCCTCTTATATTCTTCGGCTTCTCCATGGCTAGTATGGCTTTTATTTTCTTCGGGTTCGCCTCAATCCCCCTCGCGGAGATGAGATACCTGAGTAACTACCCAGATGGTACGCCGAAGGCGCACTTATCCGGATTGTGCTTGATCTGGTAGCAGTCGAGGTTGGTGAAGGTTTCACGTAAGTCATCGATTAACGAGGTTTCCTCTTTTGTTTTGATGATGATGTCGTCAACGTAGACTTGGATGTTGTGACCAAGTTGATCCTTGAGGCAAGCCTACATGCACCGTTGATAGGTGGCTCATGCGTTTTTAAGCCCAAAGGGCATTGTGTTGTAGCAGAACACACTGAAAGGCGTTGTAAACACCATTTTCTCTTGATCTTCCTCCTTCATTCGAATCTGATTATAGCCTGAGTAGGTGTCGAGGAAGCAGAGGCGCTCACATCCCGCGGTGGAGTGTATAATTTGGTCGATTCGCGGAAGCGGGAAGTGATCCTTTGGGTAATGCTTGTTCAGGGAGGTAAAGTCCACGCACATCCGGAGGATATCCGTGTCTTTTTTAGGTACCAGCACCGTGTTGGCAAGCCAAGTGCTCTCCTTGATTTCGCGTATGAACTTGGCGTCGAGGAGTCTGTTGATCTCCATTCCAACCGCCTTTGCCCTTGGTTTGGATAGTCGCTGAACTGTCTGTTTGACTGGCCTTGCGTTTGGGTTGACGTTGAGTGCGTTCTCGGCGAATTCCCTGGGAACCCCTGGCATGTCTCCTGGACACCAGGCAAAGATTTCCCAGTGCTCACGCAGGAATTCGACGAGTGCGAGTTCCTATGCGAAACTCAAGTTGTTGGCGATGAGGGCCGCCTTGGTCGGGTCCGATGGGTGGACCTGGACTTTCTTCGTGTGCACCGACGAGTCGAAGGACAAGTCGGGTGAGCTTGGCCGGCTTAGGGAAGGCAGGTTGTTGTCTATCGACTCCTTCAATCTTGCGAGCTCCTCCTGCATGCCGAAGGACTGGGAGATTCTGTTGAATTCCCTGTAGCAGCTGTCGGACCTTTCGAAGCTCCCGTTGATTGTGATGACGCCATTTGGACCTGGCATTTTCATCTGCAGGTAGGCGTAGTGTAGTACTACCATGAACCTAGTGAACGCAACGCGTCCGAGGATGTAGTGGTACTGTGAGGGCCAGTCGACGACTTCGAAGTCGATGCGTTCGCGTCGAAAGTTTTGTGGCATGCCGAAGATGACATCGAGGTTGATTTTGCCTAGAGGATATATGCCCTTCCCTGGGACGATGTCGTGGAACATCATGTCCGAGACTTCTAGACACGTCAGAGGGATCCTCATTGCTCGCAAGGTACTTGCGAACATGAGGTTAATGCTGGTTCCACCATCCATAAAGACGCGACTCATGTCGAAGCCTCCAATCTGTGCCTTGGGTACGAGGGGACAGTGGCCTGGACAAGGGACTTGGCGCGGGTGGTCGCGTTTGTCGAAGGTGATGTAGGAGTCGCTTCCACTGAGGTACTCAGTGGTGGAGGGCGGAGAGTTCGTCGCCAAGTTTACTTGGTGAGTGATGGCTTTCTGCACCCAATTTGAGGGTCGCCCCTTTTGGATCATCATGTTGCCCACGGCCCGTGGGTATGGCTCGCCGCCTTGATTCTGGACCGGTGCAGCCACGGGTGATGGTACTCTAGGTGGTGGTGGAGGAGCTCCATGTGCTACAGCACCTGGGGCGACTCCGTAGCCCCTATTGACTGCGTCGCGATTCATCTTTGAGGAACTTGCGGCAGTCCTTGAGAGGGTGGCTAGATTTTTCTTGCCATCGTGCTTGTCGATGTAGAAGTGCACGTTGCACGGCCCGGACAGTTTGTCCTCAATTGTTGTTGCGGGTGCCTCTTCGCGAGTGCGGCGTTGCCATACCTGCGTGGTTTTCCCGGAGTCACTGTATCCACCGCTGCGGCAGGCGCTGTTGCGGTTGTCATCGCGTTTGTCGGCGTAGCCTGCTGCGACCATGTTAACAGCGTCGTGATCGTCGTAGATGCGCATTCGACGCTTGCTTCGGCGATCGTGTCTGCGCTCGAGTTCCGCTTCATCATCGGAGTGAACACAGTTTTTCACCGAGTCTTCTCCATCTGCCCACCGATTCGTGATTTCCATCAGGTGGTCAATTGTTTTGGGCTTCGAGCGGCCCAGCTCATCCCTGAGCTCTATGCGGCGAACACCGCCATTGAATGTGTCGATTGCGCGATCTTTCGAGATGTTTTCTGCGGAGTTCTTGATGATGTACCACCTTTGGATGTATGAGCGTAGCGATTCGCCCGACCTTTGATGGCAGCATCTCAGTTCTTCGATTGATGCGGGCCTTTTGTAGGTGCCCTTGAAGTTGCGCACAAAGCTGTAGACCAGCTCTTCCCAGCTGCGAATGGATCCGCGCGAGAGGTTGTTGAGCCATGCTCGGGTGGCGCTCTGCAGCTGTAGCTGCAGGCATTGCATGGCCGTGCTTGGACTCCCGCCGTGGAGCCTGACGGAGGAGATGTGGTCCTCCAACCAGATTTTCGGGTCCTGCAGACCGTCAAATTTTGGGTTCTCCGATGGGAGCTTGAATCCCTTAGGCATTCGCTTCTGCCTGATAGCCCTGCTGAAGCATCTGGCGCCACAGAGCTCCACGTCTTCGTCCTCTTAGTCAGTCGAACGGGCGCGTCATGCCCTTGACTTGTCGATTTTGCGCTGTTTGAGGTCGTCGCGCGCATCATAATCGTGGTCGTGTCACCGTGAGCTGCGGCGTCGAGACAGATCATGACTGTCATCGCTGGACGAGGGTGAGGAATAGCGTTTTGCCAGAGCCTTGCCTTTCTTCGGCTCCGGTGTCGGCTCTTTGTCGAGAGTGGCCTCGATTAGCCCCAAGACTACGATCATAGATCGGTGCATGGCGGCTCGGGAGTCCCCAGCCGGCGGCTGGTTGTTGAGGAGGTACATGGTGGCCGCTATTACTACAGCTTGCGACGTCTTTGGGACCACATTGCCCCGTGTGTCGACTGTCATAGAGCCGAAGTTGAGGACTTTCGTAGCTTCTATGCGCTCCTGCTCGGTGAGGTGGGCCATCCGAGATCGCCTCTTGTTAGCCACGTACTCGTTGCCCTTGGAGGAGGATCCTCCGTGGGAGGAGAGCCCGGCCCGTCGAAGACTCGACTCGTCCGCCACCTTTTTACGCGCTTCGAGCTGCGTGATTGTTTGCAGCTGGCGTCTGTACTCCTCCTTTAGTAGCCAATGGTAGCCCATCAACAGATCTTTCGGCGTGTCGAGGGGCAGAGGATTGCCTCACAGAGCTTCTCGGCAACAATCCCACTCGAGATCGTTGAGCTTGATGACGACACGTTCACCAGTGTGTTCGTTCACCATGGTTGGAGGTTCGACTTCCCCTCCATTGTTGACAGGCGCGCCATTGCCACCGTTGGTGGGGCCGCCATTGGGTGGTCCGCCGGTAGGTATGCCACCGTTGGGTGGATCAGGGTCGTTGCCACAGTTTTCGTGATTGGCGCTGGTTTCACCGGCGTTGATGACGACGCACATGAAGTGGTTGGGGAAGCTGTTGCTTCCGCAACTTTCGGATCCGGAGCCGTAGACCCCATCTTCCATCGCTAGGCCACCCAGATCGGATCCGTGACTGCTGTCGCTGTCCATGCTCTCAGCTGCTGCTGAGGTGTTGAGCTCGCTGAGGGCGCCGATTGGTGGCGGGAACCATGATACTGGAGCAATCGCGGATGCTGCTGGCTGGTTAGGCATGCACAGCGTGCCCATCTGACCAACTTGGAAGCGGAAGCTCCCGATCGCCAGGCTGATTCCATCGCCCATAGACTCGAAAGCCGGGCGAGTGGCCGGTGTGTGGACGGTGAAGTCGAACGCACCGAAGAGCTGGCGAATCTCCGCTGTTGCGGAGTTGTAGATCACGGTTGATGGGGTCGAAGAAGCCGCAACATCAGCACTCCCAATTCCCACAGACGGCGCCAATTGACGAGGGTTTAACTCATCAATGCCCATTGTTATGGACTTGGGTTTTGGAGCAGGAGGGAGCGCTGGAAGCATCAATCGGCTAGCGAACAAGCACACAGGGACACAAGGTTTACCTAGGTTCAGGACTTGTAGAGGTCCCTACTCCTGCTTTTCTGCTCTTGGACTTAACAAAGGAATCGAAGATTACAGGGGCGTGCAGATGCAATCTGGCGAGAGATGTAGAAACTAGGGCTGCGTGTGTCCTCCTCGCCTCCCCCTCCTAGCCTTTATATAGATAGGCTAGGTCTCTGCAGCGATCGAGTCGGTTCTGAGTTAGGGTTTTCCCTTTAAACTTTCTATCTTTGGCTTCTTCTTGTCCCGCAAGCAACCGAGAGTCCGCGGGCTACTCGAGTTCTCCATTTTTTCCTTGGAAACGCCGTGGGCTTCCACAGTATTCAGGCCATATATACCAAACTCGAGTACCTGTAGGGTATACCCATGTCAGCAAGGTTCTCTTTTATACGAGAGAATTCCATCCTTTCATCTCTGATAACTTTGCTTCAATGTAAAAGTTATCATCGCTTCTTTATCCAAAATCTCTTGGTCTTTTCAACCGGTGATCCAATCAACAAGGTGAACAAGTCGGTATCCTTTATCATCCGAAAGGTCAGATAATCTATTCTTCCAATACATCTCTTCAACACGAATCCTTGCTCATAATGTTGATCTTTCAAAGAGCGCCGAGCTTGGAAAGTGTTTCGAGCATTTGTTCATTTCTCTCAGTTCTTGAACTTGGTATTTGATGTCTACGCACTTATATTCTTGTAGATAGTTGTTGGGCCTCCAAGTGCAGAGGTTTGTAGAACAGCAGCAAGTTTCCCTTAAGTGGATTACCCAAGGTTTATCGAACTCAGGGAGGAAGTGGTCAAAGGTATCCCTCTCAAGCAACCCTGCAATCAAGATACAAGAAGTATCTTGTGTCCCCAACACACCCAATACACTTATCAGGTGTATAGGTGCACTAGTTCGGCGAAGAGATAGTGAAATACAAGTGGTATGGATATAAGACAACGGTGCCAGAAAAGAGCTTGATGGGAGGAAAAGACTAAAGGCAAAAAGATGGAAGCAAGCAAACATGTAATAGATCTAGTTGCAAACAGTGTTTCAATGTTTAGAAACAAGCCCTAGGGATCATACTTTCGCTAGTGAACACTCTCATATAAATATCTTGTCTTCATGATACTACTCTGAACTACTCTCCGGTTGGACACTCTAATCCATGGTAGGGCTATAACAACACTCCTTAAAGTCCGCCTTCCCCATCTAGATAACTCCACACTGTCACCTTGAGCGCTAGATGGTTCCAACAAACACCACAATTTCATAGAGACATCCAACTCCAAATATAACTCATAACAAGTATTTGTAATCTCTAGCCTAAGTGCCACACGGTGTGCACACTGTCAACTTCACACACGTGGGGGAGAGCAGAGATCTATTAAAGCACTTGAGTAGCAAGGTAGATCTACTTGATTACAAAGCTCATGATCACAATATGATCACGCATAGAGAGAGAGATGAACACATAGCTACCGGTAGAGCCCTTAGCCTCGAGGAAGAACTACTCCCTCATCATCATGGGAATTAACAACGGCGATGGATATGGTGGTGGAGATCGATGGAGATGGCTCCGGGGGCACTTCCCCGTCCCGGCAGGGTGCCGGAACAGAGACTTTCTGTCCCCCGAATCTCCCCTTTGGTGGCGGCGGTGCTGTTGAACTTTTCATGGCTGGAGGTTAGATTATTTAGGGTTTTCTCATCGAGAGGCTTCTTATAGGCGAAGGGGCGATGTTAGAGGGTGGACCAAGGGCCCACACCACCTAGTGGCGTGGCCAGGGGGACCCGCACCATCCTATGGTGTGGCCAGCCCCTGGCCCCTCTCCGTCTCGTCTTCTGGCTCTGTGAGTCTTCCGGTAAATTATCGACTTTGGATTTTGTCTGGTCCAATTTCGAGAATATTTATTTTCTGGCTTTTCTGGAACCAAAAACAGAAGAAAACAGGCAACTGGCACTATGGCATCTTGTTAATAGTTTAGTCCCAGAAAACATATAAAAATACCTCAAAGTGTTGACAAAGCAAAGCAAAGTAGATACTAAACAAGCATGGAACATCAAAAATTATAGATACGTTTACGACGTATCAGTATTCTTGGAATATCTCGTTAAATTCATGGTGGTATATCTTGAAGATATTCTCGCCTATTCTATATAAATGGAAGAACATGAAGAACATCTTCTTTTCTCTCAAGCTTCAAGAACACCACATCGGTGCAAAGTTCTCAAAGTGTAAATTCTGACTTTGAAAGTCGCCTATCTCGGCCACGTCCTTTTGCTAAAGACATAGCTGCGATTCTAGAGTCATCAAGTCAATTTGTTAATTCCATCCTCCACCTGCAACCAAATCCGGATTTTTTCCTTGTTTGGCAAGTTATCATCGTTGTTCTGCTAAAGTTTCCTCAAGACTACTAAATCTCTCAGATCTTCTCAAGAAGGACGAGAAATTCTTTGGTTTTTCGCTCATCAAAGAGATCTTTTGAATCCTCTCTTTATCTTCTATGCTCAATCCACCGAATGCCATGAAGACTTTCAAGATCTTTTGCAATTCTTCTATTCAAGTTTGGTGCTATCCTTAATCTATCCGTTGAAGCCTTCATATGTTGACGTGAGCTTCCTTCATATCTTTTCCGATGGTCTGGGACTTCCAACACAATGACAACATCATCATCTTTATCTACTTTGGATCTGACGAAGTGTTTGCATCACCTCCTTGTTTTCTTATGAAGCTTCATGAATTCTGTTTGTCAAGATCGTTAGTCTAAATTTCTGAGAGTTGGGTTGCACGATTTTCCTATTCAGGTATGGAGTAATGCTTTGGGTGCGTGATGGACTGATCCTAATCCGACTACTCTTATCATTCGCTTTGTACGATGAATTGGCAAATCAATGCGATTTTACTCATTCCATAGAATTTAGAAGTGGCCTTTATGCCTCGAGACTTTTACTTCCGTCCTTGTTTTTGTAGAGTGTTCTCTCAAGAACATAATCAATAATCTCTTGTTGGTGGTCTCATATTTTTCAAGATGGATCAAAATCTTCAATGATCAGGTGAAAACAAATGCAAAATCTTCTCGATTCCTCTTCATGTCACTGGAGTTCAACATCATCAGACAAGATGGATGGAAGATGACTTCAATTGTCAAATCCTTTTCTCTTGGTAAAGCCATTATGGTCGATGCCATCAATCGCAAAATCTATTGTAATAACCTCACGGCTAAGGAAAGCAATAAGCATCCCCACAACAACTCCAAATATTCAACATTCTTTTTCTTCTCAGAATTCCACCATAAACTTATGTTATCTCCTTCTCTTGAAGATAAATCCGCGCACCTCAATTGCGTGATCCTTTGGTTCTTACCGGCGCAAGAAGAAGATAATTCGAGAAGTCCACAATTCTAATCTTTTCCGTTGATATCAAGAATTCTATTGCTTGAAGGCAATATTATTTCTCCAAACTTCATTCTTAAATCTGAGGGAAGAAACAATGCTATTTTCATAGTAGTTGATAACTTCTCCAAAGTTGATCTTTCCTTCTGGCAAAAGAAAGAATCATCTTCGCTTCCAGCTCTTCCTCTTTAATCCTAACAATGTGTCTTTTCTTTCTCCTCGATACACCGTCTTTCATAATTCTTTCAAGAAGTGGTTCTATTCTTTTATCGTGTTCTCGAGAGCACCAGAGCTATGTTCATCCTATTTTTCTCGTCTCACAACAATCCTTAAGGTTCTTCAAGTCTTTTGTTTCTAAGAAGCAAAACGCAAGACTCGCAACAAGTCTAGCATGTTTTTCGATGTGTAATGGTCGCACCATTTCATTGTTTATCAACTTGAGAACACGAGGATCACCATCATTCCGAACACCCGCCTGTCCTTGTGCCTTTTCTTTTTCCTAGGAATCTCGGGGCGAGATTCTTGTTTAGTGGGGGAGAGTTATAGCATCACAATTGTCTAACAATTGCAATGCTAGTTGCCTAGTCTATATATTGCTGCTTCCTACATATTATTTATTGCATCATCATTATATCATGCTCATGTCACCATGCCACATTGCATTTGAGCATCATATAAAACCCCTTTTAATTTGGTTATTATCTCATATGCATTTTTATTCTTATCAATCGTAGTTGCATCTTGATACATTGTAGTTGGTTCTTGATATATTGTTTAATTCCCAAGTTGAGTTGGGGGCATATCTTTTCAAACTCCACCACCTTTCTTTGGTTCCATCCACAAAATTCCACCATCCAAACTATGTATGAGCACTTGCATTTCTTTGGCTATTTATGTCTAGCTCATATGTATTAAGATGGATCCATTTCTAAATCTACATGCTCTCATATATGATCTCTGTTGTTTTCACAGTATTGGATATGAGAAGACACATGGCCACCGTTGCATGCTATGTGAGTAGAATTTCTTAATAAGCTTCCATATGGTTTATTTTAAATACATAATCATGTATAAATATATTTGTGGCCATATATTTACCTAGTGGGACACACACACTAAGTTAGCCACTTTATCTCCACTCATGTGTATATGCCATCTATGTCATGAGTGGAAGCAAGCTTACATTCTTTTGTTGGGCCTTAATTCAAATATTTGAAGCATGTTTAAATAAATGGCCATGTGTCTTCATAGTTGTTTCACAACTAGTAGTGGCATTAATTACCCATGCATGGCCCATGCAAAGCTTGCACCATCTTCCTACTCTTTTGTTTTTCTTTGTATTTGTGAGAAGCTTGCTTTGATTTGAATCTAAGCAAGTTGTATCAAATTCAAACAAACCATAAAGAGTTCATTCTTCCATCTTGGCCTCCTTCTTGGTTTTGGGTTCTTATTATTCTTTTTGGAGCTTACAAATAGCTTGGTTTTCAATAAACACAAAAAGAAAGAAAGAAACCCAAACTACCCCACCCCATCTAATCAACCCGAGCCCTCCCCTCTTGTCTTGTTTGTCAAGAAGGTGCCTAGCCAGAACCTCCCCTCCTTGCACCGGAAAAAATCCTTCTTGGCTCTCTAATCCGATTAGCTCAAGCCAAAGCAGCAAAACCCAGCTAGCCTATTGCCCCGCCCTTTCGATTAGCAGCGACAAAATCCACGCACAGCACATGTCGTGCACCTCTGTCTCACCTTCCCATGCTCACACACCCAGCGTGATCCCTCTCTCCCTCTCTACATTTCCTCTCTCTACCTCGCTGCTCTCTCTGCCCATACAGTACCAATGCCACGGCCTTTGGCAAGGATCCGAAGACCGAACCTGGCATCCTTCTCCCTCTTGGATCCGAAGCCTCGATATAGCCGAGGTCAAACCCGAACCACATCGAACCAAGATCGTTGAGTCCCCCATGTGCGACCCTTATCTCAGCCCTTATTTTTTTATTAAATGATATATAATTGTTGCATATGAATCATTCATACTCGCATGCATATTGTGGTTGTTTGGAGGTATTTAGATGATTCACCTAAATTAAATATGGAGACCATATGCGGGATATTCTAGTCTTATATTGGCTCCATTTAAATTTGTGTAGCGAACCGATGCTATGTTTTGCCTTGTTATGTCAACATTTAAATTGTAGGTATCTAAATCACATGAACCATCTAACTAATTGTCGGGATCCCGAATTCGCTTAATATTGCCTAATTGCATCACATATTTGCCATGTCATACATCATACATGCATCATGCCCGTTCTTCTGCCATAGTAATAAATAGTGCACCCGGTGTTTCTTTTAGTGTTTTGCTTCTTCACGGATTAGGCCATTGAGTTGATGCAAGTATCGACAAGTTCTTCGGATATGTACCTTCAGCAATGTTTCTCAGGCGAGCAATCTCCCTCTTTGTACCTATTTTGCATTTATAGTCTTTACTTCCTCCTATTGATCTATTGCTATCTGTGTTGGGATTCTTTAGTTTCTGTACCATTTATATTCCCTGCAGCCTATATTGCCTTGGACACATCCTATTACCTCCTGTTTGATAGACAGTTGGCTTTGCAAGTCGTAGTTGCTTGCTCAGGTGCTGCTTCACATCGTTGATGTTCCACTGTTGTTGGGAGGTTGGCACATGCTTAATGGTGGAGATGATCATGGCTTTAATTACAACTTGTCAATTAAAATGTTGGGAATAGATATAACTAATGCAGAGGCACCAGTCGGAAATATCTAATGTTTGTTTTTTAACCGCTCACTTGTGTCCCGTAGGCCCCGAGTACTTGTACCTGTTCCTTGACTATTAGCACTATCCACATACGGGAGACTCTATGGATCCCCTTTGCCTGAGCTTGATTCACACTTTATTTCTTGGGGCCACAAAGTAGTTTGGGGCTTTATTACTATCCTGTACTTATTCCATGCTTTACTGCTTTATTTACGATTGTGCGTGGAGCTCCTGTACTGTTTTGGAATGCGGAGTGTTTTCGCGGCATCGACAAGCCCAGTCACACTTTCGGGTTCCCAGTCGTTTACAACCATTGACGCAAACACTGGGTCTGTCTCGGAGCTGGCCAACTTCTTTGTGGGTAGCTTAGTGGGGTGGCACCCTGAAATAATTTATGAATCTTGTGAATGCATTGTCGTGAGGCCTCGTTGCGTTTTATTTGGTTCTTCCCGAGGTTGATCATGTGTGTGTTGCTATTTGTGCACCCCTGCAGGGTAAATCTTTCTAAAAGCCGTGTCCGCAGTTATGGATGACTTGGAGCACAATATCTCGATCATAGACAACCATAACTAAAGTAGTGATATAAATTTGACTTTGACATGTCTAGTAATCAATTTCACTATAACAGAATGATTAAATAGAAGTGTCAACAACTGCCGGATTTGGTGGATACCTCTGGCTTATCTAACTAGTAAGTATTGCAAATACAACGGAATGGTTTACTAAAACCGCCCATTGCTTATGATATCAGGATGACTCATGCTATCTATATCTAACTAGTAAGTGCTGCAACTATAATGGAATGAATAAAACTGCCAACTGTGTGAGTTTCCTCGGAATGACCTCCTCGTTTGGTCTCGAGGGGGAAATACCATGATGGGTATGTTTGGTGTTAGTATCAGGTTGGTTCCAAATAGGCCTACCTTATCCCTTTCTGATAGCCGACAGTTGTATCGAGTCTCTATAGGTTGTTTAGTGCATGCTTCGCTGCCGCTTCTGTCCACCATAGCTATGTAGGCGAGAGCCACCAAATACTAGACTCGCCGTGTACTTGACTTAGTACTGACCGCTCTCTTTTCCCTTTGCGCTTTGTCGGCACCGCTTTTGTTTAGCATGTTTGAGATCGACGTCGTTAGCAGGGTTACCCTTGCGGCTTGGTTTGGGTAGGGTTATGGACGCCATTGGTTATTCTTCAGGGCTCTTAGCCACATTTGCATCTTATCCGTACTCGGATGATGTATCATTTTCAAGATGATTTGGATCTTTGTATTGTATATCTGTATTCTTGACTCATGGAGTCATTGTTGTATATATATGTTTTGTGTGTTCCATCGTGGACTATTGTGTAATGATATTACTCCGTTTTCCACCCGCACGCAAGTGTCTGGTGGGCACTGACGTATGCAAGTGCACAGACCGTTTATAGCTAGTTTCGAAGTATAGATATCGATCCCACAGGGAGTCCAAAGGTAAGTGTTTATGAGTGAAGTCTCTACCACACTCAAAGTTGTCACGCGTCTTTGAGTGAATTGACTGCAAGTGTGGAAATAAGAATGAAATTTGGATTAAACTAGATGTATTTAAATAAAACTAAAATGTAAACTTCAGGAATAAAAAGCATAAAAGTAAAGAACGATTCAATTGTTTGTGGTTTTTTGCAGATGACGAAGAAGGCGCGGGGAGATACAGTTCATGGTGATAGTGACCGTGCCAGGTGGACGAATGATAAGCGTATCAATTATAATCTTATAAATATATGTGTAGGCGAGTAACCCATAATTAGCCGGAACTCCTCTTGGTAGATTTCATCCCAATGTCAATAATCCTACTAGCCTGTTACTAAAACTATGGTCAGTCACTAGACGATTAAGATCCTTTAGGTTGCTTAGAAATTAAGCTCCTTGGATCGGACTAATGCAATAATCATAGTGGTTCCTCGTTATCCTCGAGTCAAACTAGTTTCCCATTCATATCCCCGTGTCACTTGGGGGTCGCCGGTCTGCTAGCGAACAAGATCCTATCTACGTAGAATAAACCATCATGTTGTCTGGGCCCTTAATTGGACAACAAGCATTAGGCATCCCACAGATAGTCAAGCACACATAATATAGTAATTAAAATCAATCACAAACTAATGGAAAATATATGGAGGCACATCACATCTCACCAATCCCTTACATCTCCCATGCCCAAGGAACTTACTCACACATGAGAGAAGAAAGCATCATCGATATAATTAAATAAAGGGAGTTCTCCTCGATATTACCGTGGAGATCCACTAGAAAAGTAATCCAACACAATTCAAGATAGGAAGAAACAATCTCAAACCCTAATCTTGCAAGGTGAAGATCTCTCTCTCTCAAGTACAAGTAATGGCTATGAGGGTGTGATGGCTAGGAGGTCGAAGATCGTGGAGCAAGATGAAGAACATCTTCCCCCTCTTCTCCTGATCTCTTCT
Source organism: Avena insularis (assembly GCA_023614405.1). Taxonomy (NCBI): domain Eukaryota; kingdom Viridiplantae; phylum Streptophyta; class Magnoliopsida; order Poales; family Poaceae; genus Avena; species Avena insularis. The sequence continues at coordinate 235,386,434 of CM042688.1, read as the reverse complement.
TTCCCCTTTCTGGATGGGATGGTGGCTGCTGTGTTATGTTTTCGCGTCTAGCCTCTTCATGAAAGTTGTCCCTTTTGACAAGGCGGAAGCGTCGGTAGCTATACAGCGGGAACTATCCATCTGGAAAATTATTCTCGTTGTATAGTTGCTCGTTAAAGATTCTGTATGCCTCCCTCGATTGCTTCCAAAAAGATACTTGCTTGTTTTCGCCTGAATATTATGTATCTCTTTTAAAACCTTATGTTGACGTTCAGAACCTGAAACACACATTACAAACCAAGTTTTCTTCGCTACCGAAGTATTAGCGTTAGGTAAAGCTAGAAAATGATCAAATCCAGAAGAAAACTATCAATAAAAACCATCAAAAATATGTCGAATCTCATAGCTATCAACTCCCCCAAGCTTAGATGTTGCTTGCCCTTGATTGACAAGAAAATAAGGAAGAATAGCGGAGATTCGAGACTAAAATAAAAGAACTTACAAGCTCGAATTAGTGTCAAATTATTTTCTTCATAATTCCTACAATCTTAAACATGATCATACAAGTATTCACAAGATTGCACCGAGTCCACTTCCTAACCACATATATCTTGCTAGAAAATAAATCATATCTCGAGCAAGTGTCAAAAGTTTAGCTAGGAAAGTGAAACAAATTCTTTTGGTGTATCTCTTTGTTGAGAGATGAAAACTTTTTTGCTCTTGTTTATTGAACCAATTAAGAGTACTCAAGTTGGCACCAAAAACATTCAATTTAAGAACAACTCATCTATTCCCACGTCAAAATTTCAAGACTCTCAAAGCACCTTTTTCCTTTCATTGTTTTCAAAAACTTCAGCCCTTTCATAGAGAAATCATGCCACTGTTTTTAACATGTTAATTGGTACTGTGTTGTGCACTCGTGACCATGTCAATAAATAATTGTTGAGCAATAGTGGGTCAGAGGAGTACTAAAGCTTCACTTGGAACGTGAAACCACGAAGAGTCTAAAATTTTACCCATCATAGCATTGCTGCTACAGACGTTTACATAACTCAATAGCTGAAATCAAGTGGTTTCCCACATTTAGATCATTCATTGGCCAGCGGAGTTAATAGTTCCCCATGGAGCACGACAGTGTTGTAATGACACGCGTAAAGCAATATCTTACAGTAATTATTAGAAAAAGCAGTGGCATAATCTCTACTACTTCGAAACATCCATTTTACCAGACAATTTCATTCAAGGGTGCCATCGAGTCTATTTACATTAAGCTCAAATGGGATGGAGTAGTTCTAAAATCAAATCCTTTAGGCTAAACATGGACTCAAGTCATCTTTTGGATGCTTTTTCTTGTTGTAAAAATGTAGGAAGTATTTTTAACCAAGTTCATTGCTCATTGTTTCAAAGCTAAAAAGGAGACACTAGCAGAGGAATAGAATTTATAGGATAGCAAGCTAAGTGGGGAGTGACTCCAGTGCAAGCTAGTAAATAATTGTAGGATCAATTTAAAGTTGCAGAAAAGGTGATGAAAGGAATGTGATACCTCCTCTTGCTTGCTTCATTCTCCTACTTGAGTCAAACGCCCTCTATATTTCCCTATTGCCAAGTCACCTGAAATTGAGCAATCTCCGAGAGAAACAAAGAAACGAATTTGCAATAAAAGTTACAACTATTTTTTTGTATTTTTGGTTTAGGAATGCAAACTGAAAGTAAACATGGAATCTTGAAGAAGTAAAATAAATCAAAATAAGAAATAAAAATATGAATGCAAGGTTTGGAGGTTTTCAAACCTCCCCCAAGCTTAGGCTATTGCCAGGCTCAATTGTTGCTGTCATTCGGCGGCCGGTGCGGATACTGCTGGTAGTAGTCGGGGAAGTGGGTCATGAAGTGACTGAAGTTTTGAGTTAAGGCGCTCACATCTTCATTCACTCCTTGTAGAGTGCGGTCAATCTCCCCAACGCGCTGGTTGATCTGCTGAAATTCTTGATGGGGACGTAGTTGAACCCCTGCTGCGGCTGATTGGGCCATGGGTCCCAGGATCCCCCTTGTTGTTGTTGCTGTCCCTCCCAAGCAGGGTTGTATTCCTACTCCTTCTCCTGCTCCTGCTCATCCTCATCCTGCTGCTCTCCTTCTTCATGTTCTTCTTGATCAGGATAAAATTCAGCCATGATCTCCACCACTTGATCCTTGCCGAGGATCCAGTTGTCCTTCTCCACAATCGTGAAGGCTTGTGGACAGGGCAACGGAACCTGCTCAACCTTTGCATCATCAATATAACCAAACTGATATGCTCGGAGCCTCTTGTTAGCTCGGGAAATGATGGCTGTGATAATACACAACTTTTTAGCAATATAAATTGTGTCATTTTCCTATCATATCATGCTCCATCTAACTATTGCTATGCCTGATATGCATGATTACTTGTTTTTATTAAATTCAATATGAGCTTTGCACATTTAGTAGTTTAGGTAGAATTTTATCCCCCTTCCTTGTCTTTGACATGTGTGTAGGTGTTGATGATGATTATGCATAAAACAAAGGCAAAAGGAACAAAGAGAGCATAGTATGGAGGAGCTGCAGGGACCATACTTAGCCATTTGAGGTGTTGGGAAAGTGAAATTTTCAAACTTCTGAAAATAAATATCTAAGACCACAAGGTTGTAGCCCTCGACGATACGAATTCAACTAGCGCAAGAACATCCAAAACTGAGTTTGTATGAAGAAATGGCGACCAAAATACTAAAGAGTACCAAAGGTTTAACAACCAACTATACGGCGGGAGCAAAAATTCCGGTCGTATAGATCCTGTCGTATAGTTGCCAAAAGGTTGCAAACAACGGGATTTCGCCCTCTGGAAACTCCAAAACCTTCTCTAAGTCATATGACGGTATTGGGGGGACCCTAGGGCACCCCAAGGCCTATATAAAGGAGGGAGGAGTCATAGAAGAGAGGAGGAAGCCACCATACACCATATACAAGATCTATATCCCATCTACCGCCTCCATGGCGACGCCTTGTCGTCATGCCGCCTCCATAGCCTCTACAGCTCCACCAAGATCTAGATCTCCATCAACACCATCAAGCCATCCAAGCAAGAATAGGAGGAGAAGGAGGACACCGCCATCACCACACCAACGCCACCATCACCGTGCCATCATTACCATCTTCATCGCTGCTACTCCTTCATCCTTCCCCATCATGATCTCCGTGATGGGTTGTAACATGGCTTGAACCCCCTTTTATTAATGTTATGATGATTTGAGTAATTGAAGTGTGGTGTGTTCTTGTTAATTAATATGTTTGTGCTTTCTCATTACATTGTTCTATTCATGATATTATTCTAGTGATTGGAGATATCCAATCCATTGTTGAGGAATTTACTAGGGATTCACGGAGTGTCACCAAACTTATCATTAGTCTCTACTCTTCCGTGGGTAGAACTAATAGGCTATTTGCTATAAGTGATTTATGGAGGCAATAGAAGCTTAGGATGCACCGCTCAAAGTTCCCTCAAGATCACTCATGATATAGATAGGTATAGTGTTGTGAATTGCTTGACCCCAAAGTGACAAGCATGATATCTTGTGACTAGCACACTTCTTAGGAGTACGGTTGTCCATATAACTTAATGCCTTTGCTCTTGTTTACCTTGATTGGTATTATTACATTAATACAGTATTCTCTTACGAGATGACCCATGTCCGAAGAGGGTGTGGACAATTGAGTTGTCTAGTTGCCACCTACCAACGGTGGGAGACAACGGTATATGAGGGACTGCCACAATTATAATTAACAGCTATTCCATAAGCACTTATCATGCACACTAGTATACACAACATTATTTGCGGAATCATAGCATTAATATTTCATCTCATTGCATTCACCTCTTTTCAGTTTTACTTTTGTTCTAGTTTTCTTCTAGTCCTAGTAGTAGTTATTACAAAACATCTTAAATTTATTTACCCTAGCAACTTATAGAATATTTCCAAACCATGGTTTGGGTGCGAACGTGGCCGCATTAACAACGTGGTTGCGGGGTCATGTTCGCCGAGCTCCCATCGAGAAAAACTCTTTAAATATTTGCTGCTGCAAGTACTGCAATAAATCTGTTATTGGTGCAGGAACCCAGTCATCACTAAACACTGAGGAAACCACAAGAAGTCAAATATTTGACATCCATAAGTTTGGAGCCATCAACAGGTTGCATCACAGGTAATATAATGTTTAATGCATGGGCAAGGTGGGTTACCAATCCACCAATGCGAATGTCACCTTTCTTTTTGTTGCTCTAGTGACGAAAGTGCTGGATGAGTAGAGCCGCGGAATTGGGGCTTTGTGGTGTACAGTGCCTTGGTGATCATGACCATGTTCGCATTGGCCATGGAACCGGCATCTCCTCTTCCTAGCAGTGTATTAGTGAGGAACAAGGTGTAGTAGCGAATTGTTGGGTTTTGAATGGTGGACATCTTATTCTAGTAGAAGTCCATTCCACCATTAACAGAAACAACCTCCCAAGTTTCTCCACTTGTGATGTTATATAAATTTGTAACAATTGACTCCCCATCGCGAGGGAAGCCAAAAGCATCACAAAATTGTTCGAAAGTTATTTCATAATGCTGCTGGTTCATGGTGAAGCTTACCGTGCACGCATTACCTTTCTCCCTGTGGTCATCGTAGAAGGAGGCAAGGAACTCATAGGTGAGCTCGACGTAGGTATTATGGCTTGCATAGGCGAGTAGTGCTAGCCTTGAATTTGCACACATGAGATCGAAGTCCGCCCTCAACCCTGCCACGATGAGAAAGCTATCGTCGGCCCAACGTGTGGGCATCATCCTCCTTGATGAAACTATGGCCAACTTGGGGTTGAGCTCGGCCCGGTGCCCCAAACTCTCGCCACATTGGCGCTTGCTGTTGCAAAAAATGCTACCAATTTTGTTCATCTTGATGCACTGGAAAATTTCACCATGAAACCTTAGGCATATAGTTTCTACATGATAGACGAATGATTCTACGTGGAAAATTTTAATCCTAACGTGATAAATCAAAAGGAAAAACAAAATAAGCTTGAGTTCATCTACTAGATCAATGTGAGAGTTTCAACCATGGAAATCTGGAAATGAAGCATGGATAGGGAGAGAAACATACTGATATGTTGATTCCCCAACTCAAACGAATTAAATCCGCGAAGAATCAAGAATTCTAGGTGGGTTTTGAGAGGTTCGGAGAGAGAATATGAGAGAAAAAGTGAGGAGGAAGAAGAGCACTAGCCGCCCCGGTGCGTTTAAGTGGTCGCGCCGAACTATATGGGCGCAACTATACGGGTGGGATATGTACTTCCCGCCGTATAGTTGCGGCGACGCCGACAATTAGGGTTTCTTTATGCCAGAACACAGCTATATGAGTGCAACTATATAGCCGGATCATAATGGTCCCACCGTATAGTTGGTTTATCAAAACTTCTGTGTCCTCGAGATAAATTTTCTTAGACAAGCATCGATAACTATACGGCCAGAATTTTTATTCTCGCTGTATAGTTGGTCGTCAAACCATCAGTACCTTTGAGAAGAAAATCGATGAAGGCATCGATATTTATACGGCCAGAACTATATGGCTAGAATTTTTATTCCTGTCGTATAGTTGGTCATTAAATCCTCTGTACCTATGAAAGAAAATTTGTTGATGACAAAGATATCTATACGGCCAAACTATACGGCAAGAATTTTTATTCCCGCTGTATAGTTGGTCGTTAAACCTTCAGTACTCATAAAAAAAATCTATTTCTTCGAGAATACCTTCTTATCCTGAACCTTAGCAAAACACCTTGTTTTTGACAGAAAAATGACAGTAAAAATTGTTGACCAATAACAACATGTATAGAGCAGGATTTATACTACTACCTAACTTCTTCTCCTCAACTAGAGATTAACTCTTTAATCTGGACAAAATGATTAAGCTAGTTTTTGTATATAAAACTCAAACTTTTATTTTTATACTTACTCTATGCTTGTTCAATCGATATTTCTACTACTTTTTGACAGTTGCATCTTCACGGGCGCGCTTCCGCAAGAATGTCTGTGAAAAACTTGTAGGAATGCGATGAACATTTTATTCTTTAGTTTATTTTGTTAATGTGATGGGGTGACTCCCATTAAGCATTTTTTTAAGAATGGTTGAATAACTCAACCCCTTCTCTGTTCTCAAATTCTTACATTGGGTTTCCCGTTATCAATGGCACTTACCACATGAACTCGTTTTGCCGGTGGAATATATCTTTCTCCTGCTTCTAGCTTCTTTGGAAAATACTGGACGATTTCAGCATCATAAACATTAAAAATTATTTTTCCCTCAGCACAATCAATGGATGCTCCTGCAGTACTAAGGAAAGGCCTTCCAAGTATTATGGATAATTTTTCATCCTTTGGCATTTCAAGAATAATAAAATCAGTAGGAATAACATGCTCATCTATTCTAAGTATAACATCCTCAATCATACCAATGGGTTGTTTAGTGGACTTGTCATCCATCTGTAAAGTGATAGTAGTAGGGGAATACTCCCCTAATCCTAACCTTTTATAGAGGGAATATGGCATTACACTAACTCCTGAACTAAATCACACAAGGCATTGTGAATATATGTTTTGCCAATTGAGCATGAAATAGTTGGTATTCTGGGATCTCTCGATTTGGACAATAGCTTCCCATTAGCAGGATAACTAGTCACCATGGCAACGGTTTCAGTTATTTCTTTCTTTCTACTAAGAATATCACAGAGGAATTTAGAATAGGTGGGAACTTTTATTGCATCCGCAAATGAAATTTCTAGACAAAGATCACCAAGTGCCTTTTTGAAAGAATCATAGATTACCTAATCCGGTGCTTTCTTTTTCCGATATGGATAAGGAAGCTTTTGCTCACCTTTCTTATTCTTGTCTTTTACCTTTTGTGGGGGATCAGGCTCTTTTGTTGCTTTCTTTTGTTGTTGCTTATCGCTTTTCTTATTTTCTACTACAAAAACTTCATCTTAATTGCTTGTCTCTTTTTCTTCTCTTGGATCAACCGTCTCTACATTAGAGTCATAACGGTCATCCTGTGCATCATTTTGGTCCTCCTTGGTTTGATCTTGTGTTTCTTGAGCAGTTTCATCTTGAGGATCCACCAGTGTATCATCTTCTTGGCTTTCTTTGAGCAAGGTCTTTTCCTTTCTCTCTTTTTCAGCTTCATATTCTGGTGGTCCTAATGGTCCTGTAACAACTGCACTTCTTCTTGTAACAACATTAGTAGAAACAGGAATATCTATATCATCTTGAAGAAAATTTTGATAACCAGATGCTATTTGTTCACATTAGGTTTCAATCATACTAAGATACTTGTGAAATAATTTTATTTCTTGGCCAATCTCATCATAATATTCGGTGAGTTCCGCCAAAATCTTTTTATGTTTTTGAAAATGCTTATGCAGGTTATTATGAGATTTTGCTTGTCGATGTTTTAATTCTTGAAAAACTTTTCTAGTTTCATCTTCTTCAGTAAAAACTTGTAACAAGTCTACTTTGTTTTCCTTAACAAGTTCAGAAGGTATACCTTTTTCTTTCATTGTTTTGCGTACTTCAGGCATAAGATCAGGAGTTATACGAAGCATCCCTTTTTCCAGCTTAGTGTCGAAATCAGGATTATATAAAGAATCATTCTTATCCCTAGTAGACATCAATTCCAAATATGCTTTAACAGTTGAAGTATTAATCTATCCTCCTGTTGATAAGTCAAGCAACTCTCTACTTTGAGTATTAAGACCATGGCAAAATAAATGGCAAATAGTTGATTCAGAATAGCCATGATTAGGAATTCTATTGATCATTCCAAAGAATTTATCCCAGGCTTGTGGGTAGTTTTCTCCCACGTTCTGACTAAAGTTGTCTATATTCTTTCTAGTTTTAGATACATTTTTAAAAGGACTAAACCTATTTATGAATTTGACAATACAGTTTTCCCAACATTTAATGTAATGACGAGGGAGAGAATATAACCAGTCTAGAGCTTTACCTTTAAGACCCCAACAAAAAAAACTAGACGAGAGAAGTCTCTTGGCAAACCATTTGGTCCAAGTGTTGTCATCAAATCGTCAAACTCCCTAATATGTCTTCCTGGGTCTTCACCCCCTTCCACTGAAAGATTTTTCCTGCAAATTTTTAATAATTCCACCATCAAATCGATATTCTCTAACTCCAGGGTTAGGAAATTCTATTGGTTGTTTAAGGAAACCAGAGTTTGGATCATTGTATTCTCTAAGAGTTTTCTCAGCTTTCTTTGGAGTTGTCCTGTAAACGGACACGATTTCCGTAAAACCACTCAGGTTTTCAACTTCAACCTTGTGTGATCATAAAAGTTTTTCAATAATTTCTTTGCGCCTTTGAATATGCACGTACTCAAAATAATCTGGTAAATAGGTCCTACCAGAGCGTGTAGACCCTTTGTCTCCTAGGGAGACCATTTTGTAGTAGTAACACCTGAAATGTCAAGAGACAAACACTTAGTGCTTAGCTCCCCGACAACAGCGCCAGAAAATAGCTTGATGTCTACAAGTGCACAAATCGTTTGTAGCTAGTTTCGAAGTATAGATATCGATCCCACAGGGAGCCCAAAGGTAAGTGTTTATGAGTGAAGTCTATGTCACACTCAAAGTTGTCATGGGTCTTTGAGTGAATTGACTGCAAGTGTGGAAATAAGAATGAAATTTGTATTAAACTAGATGTATTTAAATAAAACTAAAATGTAAACTTCAGGAATAAAAAGCATAAAAATAAAGAATGATTCAATTGTTTGTGGTTTTCTGCAGATGACGAAGAAGGCGCAGGGAAATACAGTTCATGGCGATAGTGACTGTGCCAGGTGGACGAATGATAAGTGTATCAATTATAATCTTATAAATATATGTGTAGGAGAGCAACCCATAATTAGCCGGAACTCCTCTTGGTAGATTTCATCCCAAATTCAATAATCCTACTAGCCTGTTACCAAAACCATGGTCAATCACTAGACGATTAAGATCCTTCAGGTTGCTTAGCAATTAAGCTCCTTGTATTGGACTAATGCAATAAGCACAGTGGTTCCTTGTTATCCTCGAGTCAAACTAGTTTCCCATTGATATCCCCGTGTCACTCGGGGGTCGTTGGTCTGCTAGCGAACAAGATCCTATCTATGTAGAACAAAGCATCATGTTGTTTGGGCCCTTAATTTGACAACAAGCATTAGGCATCCCACAGATAGTCAAGCACACATAATATAGTAATTAAAATCAATCACAAACTAATGGAAATTATATGGTGGCACATCACATCTCACCAATCCCTTACATATCCCACGCCCAAGGAACTTACTCACACATGAGAGAAGAAAGCATCATCGATATAATTAAATAAAGGGAGTTCTTCTCGATATTACCGTGGAGATCCACAATAAGAATAGAAAAGTAATCCAACACAATTAAAGATAGGAAGAAACAATCTCAAACCCTAATCTTGAAAGGTGTAGATCTCTCTCAAGTACAAGTAATGGCTATGAGGGTGTGATGGCTAGGAGGTCGAAGATCGTGGAGCGAGATGAAGAACGTCTTCCCCTCTTCTTCGGATCTCTTCTTTCCCCTTTCTGGATGGGATGGCGGCTCCTGTGTTATGATTTCGCGTCTGGCCTCTTCACAAACGTTGTCCCTTTTGACAAGAGGGAGGCGGTGGAAGCTATACGGCGGGAACTATATAGACGGAAAAATATTCCCGCTGTATAGTTGCTCGTTAAAGCTTCTGTATGCCTCCCTCGATTGCTTCCAAAAAGAGACTAGCTTGTTTTCACCTGAATATTGTTTTTCTCTTGTTAAAACTTTCTGTTGACATTCAGAACCTGAAACACACATTAAAAATCAAGTTTTCTTTGCTACCGAAGTATTAGCATTAGGTAAAGCTAGAAAACGATCAAATCCAGAAAAAACTATCAATAAAACTATCAAAAATATGTCGAATCTCACAGCTATCAGGCACATTTGAATCTTTTCTATGTGGGTTTGGCGGGAATAGCTAAAACTTACAAACCCTCGAATCGGCCCTATGCAGATTTTAGCGCTTCCTGCCAAACCCGCATAGAAACGATTCAAAAATGCCCACCAAGCACTTGCGTACGGGTGGAAAATGAAGTAATAACATTACACAATAGTTCACGATGGAACCCACAGAAACATATATACAACAACGACTCAACGAGTCAAGAATATAGATATACAGTACAAAGATCCAAATCACATTGAAAATGATACAACATCCGAGTACAGATAAGAAGCAAATGGGTCTAAAAGCCCTGAGGAATAACCAATGGCGTCCATAACCCTGCCTAGGCCAAACCGGAAGGGTAACTCTGCTAACGACGTCGAACTCATACCTATTATACAAAAAGGGGTGCCGACAAAGGGCAAAGGAAAAAGGGAGCGGTCAGTATCGAGGCCAGTACACAATGAGTCTAGAATTCGGCGGCTCTTGCCTACATAGGTTTGGTGGACTGAAGCGACAGCGAAGCATGCACTGAACAACCTATAGGGACTTGATACATTTGTCGGCTATTAGAGAGAGGTAAGAAAGACCTATGCGGGACCAACCTGATACTAACACCAATCGTAACCATCCTGGTATTTCCCCATCGAGACCAAACGAGGAAGTCAACCCGAGGAACTCACACAGTTGGCAATTTTATTCATTCCATTATATTTGCATCACTTACTAGTCAGATATAGATAGCATGAGTCATCCTGATATCATAAGCAGTGGACAGTTTTAGTTAACCATTATGTTGTAGTGCAATACTTACTAGTCAGTTACAATCAGCATGATACATCCCAAATCTAGCAGTTGTTGGCACTTTTATTTACTTATTCTGTTGTAGTGAAACTGATTACTAGACATGTTAAAGTCAATTTATAGCACTACTTTAGTTATGGTTGTCTATGATCGAGAAACTGTGCTCCAAGTCGTCCATAACATGATTTGGGCTTTGAAATATTTACCTGAGGGTGCACAAATAGCAACACACACGATCAACCTCAAGAAGAACCAAATAAAATGCAACGAGGCCTCACGATAATGCATTCACAGGATTCATAAATTATTTCAGGGGCCCACCCCAATAAGCTACCCGCAATGAAGTTGGCTGGCTCCGAGACGGACCAAGGTTTGCGACAATGGCTGTAAATGACTGGGAACCCGAAAGTGTGACTGGGCTTGTCGATACCGCGAAAACATTCCACAATCCTAAATAGTATAGGGGCTCCACACGCAATTGTAAATAAATCGGTAAAGCATGGCATAAGTACAAGATAGTAATAAATCCCCAAACTAGTTTGTGGCCCCAAGAAATAAAGTTCGAATCAAGCTCAAGCAAAGAGGGATCCATAGGGTCTCCCGTATGTGGATAGTGCGAATAGTCAAGGAATAGGAATCAAGTACTCGGGGCCTACGAGACACAAGTGAGCGGTTAAAAACCAAATATTAGGTATTACCCACCGGTGCCTCTGCATTAGTTATATCTATTCCTAGCATTTTAATTATCAAGTTGTAATTAAAGCCATGATCATCTACAACATTAAGCATGTGGCAACCTCCAACAAATGTGGAACAACAACAACGCGAAGCAGCACCTAACAATCAACTATGACTCGCAAGGCCGACTGTCTATCAATCAACAAGAAATAGGATGTGTCCAAGGCAATATAGAGGATGCAAGTAATATTAATGGTGCACGGGAACTAAAGCATCGCAACACGGATAGCAATAGATAAACAGAAGGAAATAAAGACTATAAATGCAAAATGGGTAGAAAGGGGGAGAATGCTCGCATAGGAAACACTTTCCGAAGGTTCAACCGAAGAACAGGGCGGAGCTCGCATCAACTCATTGGCCTAATCCATGGAGAAGCAAAGCACTAAAAGAAACACCGAATGCACTATTTAATACTATGGCAGAAGATCGGACATGTTCATGATATGATGCATGACATGGCGAAGATGCGATGCAATTAGGCAATATTAAGCAGAACCAGAGTCCCAACATTTAATTAAAAGGTTCAAGTTGTTTAGCTACCCCGCAATTTAAGTGTTGTATTAACAAGGAAAAACATGGCATCGGTTCGCTACACAAATTTAAATGGAGCCAATATAAAACTAGAAAATCCCGCATATGGTCTCCATATTTAATTATGAGGTGAATCGGCATAATGCCCCCAAACCACACAATATGTATGCAAGCATGTACAATTCATATACAACAAGTATATGCCAATATTATGAAAATAGGGGTTTCGAAAAGGGGATCACATTAGGGTTCGACGATCTTGGGTTCCGAGGATTAGACGGGGTTCGGGCGTGCCGAGATCGGTCTTCGGACTTAGGTATCAGGGTCTTCGGGTCCATGTAGTCGGTCATGGCATGCGGGAAGACGAACTTGGCGTGCCAAGGGTTCAGTCGGGTGTTGATCTTGTTGGTATACTAGTGCATGTTGATGTTCTGTTCGACGGGAGCCTTGCCGAACACTGATCTTGGATGAGGAAGCACTTGAGCAACACTAGCAAGGACACAACCATGCGGGTGCACACAACCATGAATTGGTAACAACACCACGGCCAGAATCCCTATGCAAACAGAGTTGGAAAGTCCATGCGCTAGAGGGGCTCTCGGCCACGGGCTTGAGCGGCATCTGTGGCTCTGTCTCGAAAAGGAGGAAGCGTCCGTGGTGGTTGGCATGCTCGGGGTCACGGACGGGTAGAGGGAAATGAGGACGACAACGTCGGCCAGAAGTGGGGCTTGGCGGGAGGATGTGGCGGCATCCTAGTGGCAGGACAGAGGACGGCCGACGAGCTCGACGGCGCGACGGCGGTCTCGTGACAAAGGAGGCATACGAGGTCGAGGTAGAGAGCAGAGGTGGCAGCGACGCTGTAGAGGCGAGACGAGCGGCACCACGACGAACAGAGGCGATGGTGGCTCGTGGACGAGGGAGCTCGGGCGGCCACCCACGAGGACGGAGCACTACAGGGGTCGCAGCATGGCAGCGCGTGGACCGGGTTGGGCTCCGACGATCAATGGTCAGTGCAGGGCGTGACCGCGAGGAGGTTAGAAGAGGAGGAGCTCGACGTCCGTGGTGCTCACGGAGGCCAGGGCGGAGCAGGGTCGCGTAGTCCGGCAGTGGTGCCTTGCGGTGGACGGAGGCTGGCGACGAGGCTTGAGGGAGAGCGGCGCCCGACGACTTGTAGAGAGGAAGCAGAGGAAGGGGAGGGTGGCTCTCCATGGGGACAGAGGAGTGGGACGAATGGGGTCACCTGGCAGCGGAACCGCGCCAGGGCAAGCTCCAAGAGGCAGGGCTCGGTCGGGTGCGGCGCTCGCGCCGGAAGACGAGGAAGCGGGCGACACGAGATCGGAGAGAAGAGGCGCGGGGTCAGGGTTGGGGATGAGGCGAGGAGAGGCGGTAGGTGGGGGTGGGGCCAAGGGCGTGCGAGCGGGGCGGTTGAACACATGGTGGGATTTTGATGGGTTTGTCGGGAGCAAGGTGGGGGCCGAGGAATCGTGCGTCACATCGACGCGATGCGTGACGGTGTGGCCGCTAGGGGGGTCTATGTCGGGTAGGTAGGTCGCGCGTTGCTAATGATCCACAAGTATAGGGGGTGTATCGCAGTATTTTCGAGGGAAGCGAAACCCAATTTATTGATTCGACACAAGCGGACCCAAAGAATATTTATAAGCCTTAACAACTGAGTTGTCAATTTAGCTGCACCTAGAAACACTCTTGCTCACAGCAGTTTATCAGTAGCAACAGTTTTGTAATAGCAATAGCAAAATAATAGCAGTAGTAAAAGTAAAGACAGTAGTAACAATTGCAGTAAATAGTAGGATTAAAGTGTGGTAGGCATAGGGATAGATGGACGAGCGTTGCATGGACAAGACAATTCATATGGCAGTCAAGATATAGGGCATTTGCAGATAAATAAGATAAATCATCCAAGTACTAAATAATCATAGGCATGTGTTCCATATATAGTCATACGTACTCGCAATGAGAACTTGCACAACATCTTTTGTCCTGCCAGCCCGTTTGCAGCGGGGCCTCAAGGGAACTACTAGCAATTAAGGTGCTCCTTTTAATAGAGCACCGGAGCAAAGCATTAACACTCCATGAACACATGTGATCCTCACATCAAAGCCATTCCCTCCAGTTATCCCGATTGCTGTCACTTTGGGGCCTTTGGTTCCGGACAACAATATGTGTATACAACTTGCAGGTAAGACCATAAACAATACTATCATAATGAATCAATAACATGTTCAGATCTGAAATCATGGCACTCGGGCCCTAGTGACAAGCATTAAGCATAACAAGTTGCAACAAAGTCAAAAAGCACTAATATTAGATAGTAGGCACCATGCCCTAACAATCTGATACCATTACATGAACGATCTCATCCAATCCCTACCATCCCCATAGCCTACAGCGGGGGATTACTCACTCATGGATGGGGGAACATGGATGGTTGATGGAGAAGTGATGGTGATGATGATGGCGATGATCTCCTCCAATTCCCGTCGGCGAGTGCGAACGGAGTTTCGGTTACGATTCATGAATCTAGTGGTGGCGGCGCAGCGGAACTCTTTCTAGAAAAACGTTGAACCCCCTTGGTTTTTAGGTCAAGAGGCAACTTATAGACGAAGAGGGAGGCCGAGGGGGTGACCGAGGTGGCCACACCACCCTGTGCATGGCCTGGCCCATGGCCAGGTGGTGTGGGCCCCTTGTGGCCCTCCTCCGTCTCGTCTTTTGGCTCCGTGAGTCTTCTGGTGAAATATGATTTTTGGCATATTTTCCGGGATTTTTCCTGATAGTTGATTTTCTGCACAAAAACTAGACACCAAGGCAATTCTGCTGAAAACAGCGTCAGTCCGTGTTAGTTGTATCCAAATCACACAAGTTTAGAGGAAGAACAATAGCAAAAGTGTTTGGGAAAGTAGATACGTTTTGGACGTATCAACTTCCCCAAGCTTAGCTTATTGCTTGTCCTCAAGCAATTCATTTGAAAACTGAGTGCGATAAATGAAACTTTCACAAACACATTTGCTTCATAAGATGTATATATTCTCAGCATATGATCAACTACTCAGGCAATTCATAATAAAGAGTATGCAACTAAGTTTACTTAATAGTCATTGCAAGCTATGAAGAGATTCCAACTCAAAAAATAAATAAATAGCATGAAACATAAACATAAGCAACATTGAAATGCTCATAACAAGGTATGATAGAGTGGTATCTCGCTTGCCTTTGATTGTAGAGCAAACATAAGTGCCAAGGAACCTCTGAAGTTCAAGTGAAGACTAGAAGTAAAGATATCAAAGATACAAGCATTAAGGTCATGACACAATTAATCAAGTTTCAAGACAAGCATATTACACTAAGAATGACAACTATGCTCTCAAGAAAGTGCTCATAGAATATATGGTGACTCAACAAGGAAATGAAAACATTTTGAAAAGTTTGAAAGGCTTCCAAATGTTGAAAGTATGGTACTCATTAGCTTTGAGCTCTCATTGCCCCTATCATAAGCATCTTTAAATGGTTAAGGTGAAAGTGAGGTCCAATCTGAGTTATATGCTTGACAGACCATAAACTGGAAATCTCATGTCCCTTGAGTACGAGGGCCGCTCCTCATGCTACTCAACTTTAGTTACCGGTAAGTTCTTGTCATAGTAAATACATGCGAATCATATAGAACCGCCAACGGGGTACCCCTTTCCCGATGATACGGAAGAATCCCCATATCAAAATGACAAGGCAAGCAGACAACAAGCATCTCAACAATCTTCTTATTTACCATGGGAAAATGGTGCTTTTTTTCTCTCTTTCCTCTTTTCTCATATCTCTTTTTTCTTTTTCTCCTTTTCTCAATATCTGACTCTTTTTTATAAGAAGAATGCTTCATAGACAGCTCATTATGGTTACGCTGCAGGTTTCCACCATGATTAGGCATGCATTAGACCGGCGGCCCAGACGTTTCTCTAACACACATACATAACTTCATTGACTTACAAGCTCCCCTTTTATTTTCACACCGACGACATTCGTAAACAAAATAGCATGATATCAACTAGGTAATATTTACAGGTGTTGAAATTGTTCCCCGTGATAGCACGGTTCTGCTAATCCCCAGCCTATAATTTGCAAGCATATAACTTTCATGGACAGTCACAGTGGTTCAGGTTTATTAAGTGCAAGAAATAAAGTGTGCCATCAAGTTCGTGAGAGCTTTACTAACTAACTTTCTCATAACAAGCAAACATTTTATTCGGAAGAAAACAAGGCATACTGAATATGCACGGAAAAGCAAATGATGCTAATAGGTAGGTATGGTGGACACTTTTGGCAATATTGGTTTTGGGGAATTAGAAACACGAGTAGAGATCATACTCAATGCAAGTGAAGGATAGCAATAGTAAGGGAGAGACAAACGAGAGAGCAATAATTGTCATAATCATGCTTGCAACAAAACAGGACTAATCATGGCATGAAAGTGATTCAAGACCCCTGAGGCAAAATAATTCATCGATGCTTAACTAATTATTGTTTCAGTCATATGTATGCATGAGCATGTGCCACGTCAATTCAAGTGAAACATTCAGAGGAGGATACCACAGTGTCATACCAAGTTATGAATAGAGCAATGCAAGCAAACATTCACATGACATGCTACAAACTATTAGCAAGCTGGAGCTAATCATAAGAAAGCAAGATGTACTAAGCATCCATAAATAACATACGCCCTACATGAACAGACTAAGCATGCCCACAATGATGAGTATATGTACAAAAATGAAAACAAATAGAGTTCGTTACCAACCTATTACCATACCTCAAGTTGTCATCAATCCTCATTATTGCCCTTCACTTGTGTGGCTTGAATAATAACATTAAACCAAATTCCACTAAGGACTGTTGAACCCTGCAACAAACTTCACAAAACCAAAGAAGAACAAAAAATATTTTTGGGTTTTCGATTTTTAAAGGCAAGAACCAAAAAGGAAGAACAAGTAAAGCAAAATCTTTTTGGGTTCTTGAATAATTAAGACAAAACCAAACAGAAGAAGCAAGCCAAGGCAAAAAGGAGCAAACAAAGAGAAACAAAGAAAATATTTTTGGCCTTTTTGTGTTTTAGAAAGCAAAAGTAAAGAAAGAACGAAAACTAAAAAGAGAACGAAGCATGGATATACAAAGTACCGACTAAACATGATATGTAGATGAGCGTGATGTCGGTGTACCTCCACCAAGCTTAGGCTTTTGGCCTAAGTGGGTATCAATCCCAAGCTAGCCAAGATGGGGCGCCTCCATAGTACGGCGAGGAGGTACCCTCGTCCTGATACGAGCTCGAGGATGCCCCACCGTAGTGCGTAGAGTGGTCGTAAGAAGGCACATCCTCTTGGTGCTGCCTGTGGAAACCAAGCAAGCGGAGCTGCTCATCCACCTCCTCCTTAGAACGCGACCATGGCCTCCTGTAAATACTGAACAAAGTGGATTGTGGCAAAGGAATTTCCCTCTCGTCTTTTTCAGTAAACAACATCATGTATACTAAACTATCCGTATCAGAGTCAGCAGTGACGAAGTGATGTGTTTTCATAGCGGCTAGATCAAGCCTTTGTGGTGCCAACACAATGTCATTAGGATCCACAGAAAGTTCTAATGCAACAACCATACGTGAGGCAATAATGCCCCCATAAATAGGTCCCCTAGCAGCTAGGCGGCGAGCAATGAGAGAGCCAAGATTGTACTTGGTATCATTATTAAGTGCAGCAGCGAGGAAGGCTAAATGATAATTAGAAATATTATTAGTGTTCTCCCTACCAAGAATGCTAGTGGCAAGATAATAAGAAAAATATCTAAGAGCTGGGAGTTGAATGTTCCTTATCTTCCCGCACTGAGCTACGCGGTCATCGTCATTTGTCACACTTCAATAGAGCTCCAGCAAATCAGTGGGTCGACCTTGGATCTTCTTCACTGTCCCCGTCATGTCTATACCTATATGCTGCAAAATCTTTCCAATGACATGGTAATAGGCTGATTATAAATTCTGAAAGAAACAGTTGACTGATAAGGGGTGTTAGTGAAAACGAAACTCTCAATGAAAGTTTTGGTGAGCACAGCATATTGCTCACTCTCATCTTCCATGTATGTGGTCAGGCCAACCCTCTGAACCAGTAGTAAGAAATCATTGAGGATCCCTACAGCTTGCAAAAAGGTAAAACAAGGGAAGGTAGATGGGTGAGCATCTCCCTCATCTCTTTCATTACCAAAGCGTGGTGCAATAAGATCTTCATTGTATGATGGCCTAAACTGAGAGGCTGCTCTTGAAGGCCTTGCCCTCCTGGGTGTGTCCCTCTCAAATATTTCTCCAAAGGTGTGGTTGTTCATCTTTGATATTCTAAAATTTAAACATCCATTATATAAGTGATTGCAAAGTGAATACATAATGAAGAGAACTACTCATAGGGACTTGCAAGAGGCCTAAACATTCATCAAAACAATATCTCTAAGCATTGAACAAGCTTACAAGTTCTCATAACCTGTCACCTACATCAGCAAAATACTCAAGATATAAACCACTAAATACAAATCTACTTGGACAAGTGGAGGAGTCACATACCAGAGAACAATTGCTCCAAATTTCAGCAGCAAAGATGGGCTGAGCAAGGAGATCGAAAAATCATGGACAAGAACAACAAGAACGCGATTTCGAGCAATGAGCTGGTGTTTTCTTGGGAGAGAGAAGGCAGTGAGAAGTGAGAGAGTGAGTAGAGGGCCAGGGGTGGCCCACACCATGGCTAGGCGTGCCCCTGGGCTGGCCGCGCCACCAGGTTGTGTGCCTGCCTGGTGGGCCCCCCTAGTACTCTCCAGGCACTTCTCTGCCCCTTTTTTCACGTAAGAATTTAATATGAATTTTCTGGAATTTTTCGAGACACTTTATTTTTGAGAAATTTTCAGGTATAGATGAATGATTTTCTGATAGAAAGATATTTTCGGAAAGATGCAAAAGCAAAACAAAACTAAAACTTCAAAAGTTCTAAGACACTCTAATATGCAAGCAACTAACAACAGAAAACTAAACTAAGCGAAAGCAAAAACTAAAATGGATAAAATAAAAGTAAGCAAAGATAATCATGGTGAAAACATTGTTTTGTTCATTGAAATCCCTTTGTTAACAAGGTTGATCAGGTCTTGTTACCAAAACAATTTTATATGAAACAAAACTTTGTATTCCACTAATGATTATGTTACCTCAACCTTGATAGCAATGGTCCCAATCATAATAGTTTCATATTTTTCTCGTGGTATGGGACAATATATTTCTCCAACTTGAATGCCCTCAACATGTTCAATTGAGTTTAAACCATAAGTCCTATCAACCTTATTTGGGAAGTAGACAGTATGCTGCTCCTTGTCATTAACATTAAAAATCACCTTTCCTTGATTACAATTAATAACAACTCCTGTAGTATTAAGAAAAGGTCTCCCAAGAATAATAGACATATTGTCATCTGATGTCTATGCACTTCTATTCTCGTAGAGAGTTGTTGGGCCTCCAAGTGGAGAGGTTTGTAGAACAGCAGCAAGTTTTCCCTTAAGTGGATCACCCAAGGTTTATCGAACTCAGGGAGGAAGTGGTCAGAGGTATCCCCTCTCAAGCAACCCTGCAATCAAGATACAAGAAGTCTCTTGTGTCCCCAACACACCCTATACACTTGTCAGGTGTATAGGTGCACTAGTTCGGCGAAGAGATAGTGAAATACAAGTGGTATGGATATAAGATAACGATGATAGAAAATACTTTGATGGTGTGGAAGAAACTAAAGGCAAACTGAAATAAAGATGGAAGCAAGCAAACATGTAACATATCTAATAGCAAACAGTGTTCCAGTACTTAGAAACAAGGCCTAGGTATCATACTTTCACTAGTGAACACTCTCATATAAATATATTCTTCTTTATGATACTACGCTGAACTACTCTCCGGTTGGACACTCTAATCCATGGTAGGGCTATAACAGCACACCTCAAAGTAAGCCTTTCCCATCTAGATAACCCCACACTGTCACCTTGAGCACTAGATGGTTCAAACAAACACCACAATTTCATAAAGACATCCAACTTCAAATATAACTCATAACAAGTATTTGTAATCTCTAGCCTAAGTGCCACCATGGTGTGCACACTGTCAACTTCACACACATGGGGAGATCAGAGATCTATTAAAGCACTTGAGTAGCAAGGTAGATCTATAGATTACAAGCTCATGATCTCAATAAGATCATGCATAGAGAGAGATGAACACATAGCTACCGGTAGAACCCTTAGCCTCGAGAGAGAACTACTCCCTCCTCATCATGGGAATCAACAACGGTGATGGAGATGGTGGTGGAGATCGATGGAGATGGCTCCAGGGCACTTCCCTGTCCTGACAGGGTGCTGGAACAGAGACTTTCTGTCCCCCGAATCTCCCCTTTAGTGGCGGCGGTGTTGCGGAACTTTTCGTGGTTGGAGGCTTGACGACTTAGGGTTTTTGCATCGGGAGGCATCTTATAGGCGGAGAGGCAAGGTTGGTGGGCAGCCAGGGGGCCCACACCATGCCCTGGCGCGGCCTGGGGGGACCCGCGCCTAGGGGTGGTTTTGCCACCATGTGGCCCCCCTTCGTCTCTCCTTCTGGATCCGTGAATCTTCTGGGAAAATAACGACTTTGGCTTTTGTTCGGTCCAATTCTGAGAATATTCATTTTCTGACTTTCTGGAACCAAAAACAGCAGAAAACATGCAACTGGCACTGTGGCTCTTGTTAATAGGTTAGTCCAAGAAATCATATGAAAAGTACTCCAAAGTATGGACAAAACATAAGAGAGTAGATAAAACCAAGCATGGAACATCAAAAATTATGGATACGTTAGCAACATATCAACATCCCCAAGCTTAACGCCTGCTCGTCCTCGAGAAGGTAAGTGATAAAAAGTATTTGTAAAACATTCAAAACTGGGATCATAGTACTTCAATCATAACATGAAAGACAAAGTTCTAGCAATAAGACAAAGAAACTATGTTGCAACATGAAAATGCACAAACAAAATATTAATGAATAACAATGCTTTGCAAGACGTTTGTTTGTTTCACATAAAGAAAACATAGCATAGTGGCATTCAGCTTGTCCCTCATAGAGTAGCAAACATAAGTGCATAGGACACCTTCAAAGTTCATAAGAGTGACTAGATACAAATAGTTTAAAACAAGCAATATCAAAGCTATGCATCAATCAACAAGTCTTGGGACAATGCACATAGAACTAAGAATGGCCACTATGCTCTCAAAGTAGGTGCATAAAGATAGAAGGTGGAGACTCAACATAAAAGTAAAAGAAAGGCCTTCATAGAAGGAAGTAGGGATTCAAGTTTCATAAAGAGATTCCAAAAATTATGGTACTTAATAGCTTTCAGCTCTCATTGCCCCTATCATAAGCATCTTGAAGTGATTAAGGTTAAAGTGAACAAACTATGGAGTATATGCTTGACAAAGTATAAGTTGGAAATCTCATGTCCCTTGAATATGAGGGCTGCTCCTCATGCTACTCAATTTTAGTCACCGGTAAGTTTTTGTCATCGTAAGTACATGTGTATCATAGAGAACCGCCAACGGGGTACCCCTTGCCCGATGATACGGAAGGATCCCCATATCAAAATGACAAGGCAAGCAAACAACAAGCATCTCAGCAATCTTCTTATTTACCATGGGAATATGGTGCTTTTTTCTCTCTTTCCTCTTTTCTCATATCTCTTTTTTTTCTTTTTTCTCTTTTTTCTCAATATCTGACTCTTTTTTTATAAGAAGAATGCTTCATAGACAACTCATTATGGTTACGCTGCAGGTTTCCACCATGACAGCATGGATTAGACCATCGGCCCAGGCGTTTCTCTAACACATATACATAACTCCATGGACTTACAATCTCCCCTTTTATTTCACACTGACGACATCCATAGACCAAAGAGCATGATATCAACTAGGTACAAAGTACAAGTGCAATGTTGAAAACGTTCCCCATGACAGCATGGTTCTGCTAATCCCCAACAAATAAGTGCACGCATATACAACATAGACGACACAATGGTTCAAGTTTATTAAGGGCAAGAAAATTAAAGTGTGCGATCAAGTTTGTGAGAGCTTTAATCACTAGTTTTCTCATAACAAGTTTAATTCGGAAGGTAGATAAAAACATGAATATACTTGGAATAGCATATGCTAGTAGGTAGGTATGGTGGACTCTTTGTAATAACTTGGTTTTAGGAGTTGGATGCATGAGTGGAACTCATACTTGGTTGTGGAGGCTAGCAAAAGACTGGGAGCGACCAACTAAGAGAGCAATAATGGCCATAATCATGCAGAGTGACAAAACATCTTTGATCAAAGCATAAAGTGATACTACAAGTTGAAAACTAAAGGATCATAAAGGCTATGGTGACTTGGGATAGTCATAACATGGTGTGAGCATGTGCCAAGTCAACCCAAATAAAGCATCAAAGGAGAATACCACAATACTATGCTTTAATATGCTAAAACAACGCATGATCCTTCCAAGGCACATTAAGCAATCTCAATTGTTTATAACAAGTCATGCTATAGCAAAGAATACTAAGCATAAAGCCAAAACAATATCAAGCATGGCATGACAAAGCATAGGCCACAGTCAAAAACAAGCTCTCTTTACCACTTAAGCATGAACTTTCCTACTCTTTTCCAATCCAAACCAAACTATTTGAAAACTAATGCATGAAAGAGGGGCTCCAACCAATTTATTCAGCAAACTAAGAAAACCAAGCAAACAAAAAGCCAAAACAAAAACGAAAAAGAAGACGCTCCAAGAACAACACAACTGTGCATGAAACAATAAAAATGAAGTGTTTGGAAGAAACCTGGGATTTTTATTGATGACGAAGGGGATGCCTTGGGCATCCCCAAGCTTTGACACTTGTACTTCTTGGATATTTCTTGGGGTGACATGGGGTGGCATCCACAATCTTGATATTTAGTCCATCCTTCATCTCATTACTCATTCCTTCCATACACCTGAAAATTTTCCCTCATACAAAACTTCACACAATCTTTATTAGCAACATTAGTGCACTCAAGATAATAAGTCTTTGGGTTCAGTTCCAACACCAATAAAACTTCCATTAAAACACAAGCTACTGTAGCACTTCCCTCAAAAAGCTCAATTCCCCAAAAGAACTCAAAAAGAAACCAACAAGAAGCAAATGCAAATAATGGCAGAAATCTGTCAAAATAGACCAGCAGGTAAAGACGAATTTTTTAGAAGACCTTCTGTTGCTCAAATCAAAAAGTGTTGAACTAAATAAAGTTATATAACAACCTGGGGCAGAAGAACAAAAATTCATGCCTCAAAAGGACGTACAGAGATTTTACACGAATTTTTACGGTGAAGCACAGAAATCTGTTTCGGGACAGCAACTTTCCCAATCATTACTTCTCTCTCATTAGAGGTTACTCTTGGCACAAAAAGCAAATAAAAAGGATAAGGAGCGGTTATTACTGAAGTAATAACTTCCAAGACTCATCTAAAACTTTTTGGTTATCTCCCAATAAGTACTTTTCTTTAACGCCTTTAAGTTAAGCATGATAGTTTGAGAAGATTCTCACATAAGAAATATGAATTGAAGTAAAAGAGAGCATCAAGAAGCAAATTCAAAGCACATTTAAGTCTAACCCACTTCCTATGCATAGGAATCTTGTAAAGAAACAAGTCATGAAAGCACAAAGCAACAAGCATAGTAAAGCAAAACAAGTGCAACTTCAAGACTTTCAACAGAAAGAGGGGAAACTTAATATTATTGAGATGCATAAAACCATGTTTCCCTATCTCATAATAACTTTCAGTAGCATCATGAATAAAATTAACAATATAACTATCACATGAAACATTCTTATCATGAGCCACATGCATAAAAGAATTAATACTCCCCACATAAACATAGTCATTCTTATTAATTATAGTGGGAGCAAATTCAACAAAATAGATATCATTTTCATCACCATAATCATCAAATATAGGAGGCATATTGTAATCATAATTAATTTTCTCCTCAATAGTAGGTGGACTGAAAATATCATATTCATCATTATAATCATCATATATTGGAGGTATAGTATCATCAAAGTAAATTTTCTCCTCCATGCTTGGGGGACTAAAAATAGCATGCTCATCAAAACCAGCTTCCCCAAGCTTAGACTTTTCCATAGCATTAGCAATAATGGTGTTCAAAGAATTCATACTAATAACATTGCTATTAGTATGCAAATAAAGTTCCATAGGTTTTTTAATTTTCTCTTCAAACACTTCATGTCCTAACTCAAGATAAATACTATAAAGCTCTCTAATTTTGTTGTTGTTTTCCATTAAGCCTAACTAGTGAAAACAAGAAAAGAAAGACAAAATTGCAGAATCTAAAGGAAATAACTTTGAGCACTCACATCGGAGGATGTAAGTACCTTTTACCTTACCTCCCCAGCAATAGTGCTAGAAAATAGCTTGATGTCCACACACTTCTATTCTTGTAGACAATTGTTGGGCCTCCAAGTGCAGAGGGTTGTAGAACAACAACAAGTTTTCCCTTAAGTGGATCACCCAAGGTTTATCGAACTCGGGGAGGAAGTGGTCAAAGGTATCCCCTCTCAAGCAACCCTGCAATCAAGATACAAGAAGTCTCTTGTGTCCCCAACACACCCAATATACTTGTCAGGTGTATAGGTGCACTAGTTCGGCGAAGAGATAGTGAAAAACAAGTGGTATGGATATAAGATAACGGTGCTAGAAAATACTTCGATGGCGTGGAAGAGACTAAAGGCAAACTGAAATAAATATGGAAGCAAGCAAACATGTAACATATCTAATATAAAATGGTGTTTCGGTACTTAGAAACAAGGCCTAGGGATCATACTTTCACTAGTGAACACTCTCATATAAATATATTCTTCTTTATGATACTACGCTGAACTACTCTCCGGTTGGACACTCTAATCCATGGTAGGGCTATAACAGCACACCTCAAAGTAAGCCTTTCCCATCTAGATAACCCCACACTGTCACCTTGAGCACTAGATGGTTCAAACAAACACCACAATTTCATAAAGACATCCAACTCCAAATATAACTCATAACAAGTATTTGTAATCTCTAGCCTAAGTGCCACCATGGTGTGCACACTGTCAACTTCACACACATGGGGAGATCAGAGATCTATTAAAGCACTTGAGTAGCAAGGTAGATCTATAGATTACAAGCTCATGATCTCAATAAGATCATGCATAGAGAGAGATGAACACATAGCTACCGGTAGAACCCTTAGCCTCGAGAGAGAACTACTCCCTCC
Source organism: Avena insularis (assembly GCA_023614405.1). Classification (NCBI taxonomy): domain Eukaryota; kingdom Viridiplantae; phylum Streptophyta; class Magnoliopsida; order Poales; family Poaceae; genus Avena; species Avena insularis. Next base: position 235,360,973 of record CM042688.1, on the reverse strand, counting down.
TCATCATGGGAATCAGCAATGACGATGGAGACGGTGGTGGAGATCGATGGAGATGGCTCCGGGGGCACTTCCCCGTCCCAGCAGGGTGCCGGAACAGAGACTTTCTGTCCCCTGAATCTCCCCTTCGGTGGCGGCGGTGTTGAGGAACTTTTCGTAGTTGGAGGCTTGACGACTTAGGGTTTTTGCATCGGGAGGCATCTTATAGGCGGAGAGGCAAGGCCGGTGGGCAGCCAGGGGGCCCACACCATGCCCTGGCGCGACCTGGGGGGACCCACGCCTAGGGGTGGTTTGGCCACCCTGTGGCCCCCCTTTGTCTCTCCCTCTGGCTCTGTGAATCTTCCGGGAAAATAACGACTGTGGCTTTTGTCCGGTCCAATTCCGAGAATATTCATTTTCTGACTTTCTGGAACCAAAAGTAGCAGAAAACAAGCAACTGGCACTGTGGCTCTTGTTAATAGGTTAGTCCAAGAAATCATATGAAAAGTACTCCAAAGTGTGGACAAAACATAAGAAAGTAGATAAAACCAAGCATGGAACATCAAAAATTATGGATACGTTAGCAACATATCATCATCCTCAGGCATTGATCAGGAGGTTTAGAGTAAGGAATATTACCTTCATCAAAATGTTGGAGAGAGTGTACTCAGTAGTAGATGAGTGGGATATTGGCTTACATAATTCTTCTATAGGAGGTAAATTCTTGACGTCTGCAGCTTTAATTCCCTTTTCCTTAAGACATTTCGTAGCTTCCTTCATCACTTCATCATTTAGTTCGATAACTCCCCTCTTCTTTGATGTTGGTATAGGCGCATGGATAGTTGGTTCAGGTATAGTTGTCTTAGGTATAGTTGGTTCAGGAGGAGTCCAATCTTCATAGTTCTTGCTTATTTTAGCCATTAATTCCTCAGCTTAATTGGGAGTCCTATTCCTGAAAACACAATCAGCACAACTATCCAGGTATGTCCTAGATTCTTCAGTTAGTCCATTATAAAATATGTCAAGAAGCTCATTCTTAGGTAATGGACATCCAGCCTATGCATGAATCAAAGCACAAAACCTTGCCCATGATTCAGGCAATATCTCTTTTTATCCTTGTTTAAAATCAAAAAGTTCCTGCAAAATAGCATGTCTAGCACTAGGAGGAAAATACTTCTGAAGGAAAGTACTAATCAAGCAATCAGGGCTATCAATAGATCCAGGAGGTAAATTATTAAACCAAGTTTTAGCTTCTCATTTCAGTGAAAAAGGGAAAATCTTAGCAATAAAGTAGGTGCGCATCTTAATATCATAATAAAATAAGCCACTCATGGTAGAAAGCTCAGTTATATGTGCTACCGCACTTTCATTCTTAGTCCCACGAAAAGGTTCTTTCTCAACAATAGTTATGTAAGATAAATCCAGAGAGAAATCATAATCCTTATCTTTAATGTTTATGGGAGATGCAGCAAACTTAGCATTAGGAGACAATTTGGGTTTTATAGTACGCCTCTCAAGGAGACTCTTAATAGCACTCCTATCATGGGTGTTTTGACATTCTTTAATAAATTCATCGGTCATCTCTATATAACCGTCCTCAATATCATAGCTCTCTCTAGACTCAGGTGAACTAACAGGTGTAGTAGTGTCTTCATTAGGAGTTTCAGTATTTCTAGCTAAAGTTCTAGCAATCGTAGCATCTAGGAAAGGACCTAATGAACCACTCTTATCAAGCACAGTAGAAGCAACATCATAAGTATCAGAAGTTTCAGATTCAGTAGTAGTAGTAGTGTGTGTAGCATGTGTTTTTCGTGGTGTAAGGAACTTACTCATAACAGACGGTGAATCAAGAGCAACAGAGGTGTTCAGAACCGTACCTCTCCTTGTAGTGGATGGTAAAATAGGAACCTTGCCATCACGAGACTTACCCATGATGGATGGATAGCAACGAACAATAGTGATTCCAAGTGAACTTGATAAATAGAGCTATGCTACCCGGCAACAGGGCCAGAAAATAGTCTTGATGACCCACAAGTATAGGGGGTGTATCGCAGTATTTTCAATGGAAGTGAAACCCAATTTATTGATTCAACACAAGGGGAGCCAAATAATATTTATAAGCCTTAACAACTGAGTTGTCAATTCAGCTGCACCTAGAAACAATCTTGCTCACAGCAGTTTATCAGTACCAATAGTTTTGTAGTAGCAATAGTAAAGTAATAGCAGCAGTAAAGTAAAGACAATGATAACAATTGCGATGTGATGGGATTCGAGCGCGGTAGGCATAGGGATGGATGGACGGGCGTTGCATGGACAAGACAATTCATATAGCAATCTGAACATAGAGCAATTGCTAATAAATAAGATAAAGCATCCAAGTACTAGATAATCCTAGGCATGTGTTCCATATATAGTCATATGTGCTCGCAATGAGAACTTGCACAACATCTTTTGTCCTGCCAGCCCGTTTGCAGCGGGGCCTCAAGGGAACTACTGGCAATTAAGGTGCTCCTTTTAATAGAGCACCGGAGCAAAGCATTAACACTCCGTGAACACATGTGATCCTCACATCAAAGCCATTCCCTCCGGTTATCCCGATTTACATCGCCGGGGCCATTGGTTCCGGACAACAACGTGTGTATACAACTTGCAGGTAAGACCAAAAACAATACTATCATAATGAATCAATAACATGTTCAGATCTGAAATCATGGCACTCGGGCCCTAGTGACAAGCATTAAGCATAACAAGTTGCAACAAAGTCAAAAAAGCACTAATAATAGACACTAGGCACCATGCCCTAACAATCTGATACCATTACATGAATGATCTCATCCAATCCCTACCATCCCCATAGCCTATAGCGGGGGATTACTCACTCATGGATGGGGGGAACATGGATGGTCGATGGAGAAGCGTATGGTGATGATGATGGCGATGATCTCCTCCAATTCCTCGTCCCGGCAGGGTGTGCCAGAACGGAGTTTCTGGTTCTGATTCACGAAATCTGGTGGTGGTGGCGTAGTGGATCTCTTTCTGGAAAAACGTCAAACCCCCCTTGGTTTTTAGGTCAAGAGGCAACTTATACGCGAAGAGGGAGGCCGAGGGGGTGACCGAGGCAGCCATAACACCCAGTGGCCTGGCTTGGCATGTGGCCGTGGTGGTGTGGGCCCCTCGTGGCCCTCCTCCGTCTCGTCTTCTGGCTCCATGAGTCTTCTGGTGAAATAGGATTTTTGGCATAATTTCTGGGATTTTTCCTGATAGTTGATTTTCTGTACAAAAACTAGACACCAAGGTAATTTTGCTAAAAACAGCGGCAGTCCGTGTTAGCTGTATCCAAATCACACAAGTTTAGAGGAAAACCAATAGCAGAAGTGTTCGGGAAAGTAGATACGTTTTGGACGTATCAGCTACGTGTCGTGTCGCGGGTGCGTAGGTCGACTAGGCCACGTGGGTGCGGGGTGAGTGGTTCGGTCAGGAGCGGCTGCACACGTGGGCAAGTGAGTCTGGCGGCTGCGACAGTGTGGTTCTAGGTGGGACTAGGGTTAGGGTTTTGGTTCTTCTGGTTTGGGTAGTAGGCTGGCTGGCTGGGCCTTTGGGCCTGGCCGGCTGCCTCTCGGAGAAATATTTATTTATTATTTAAAATACTTTTCTTATTAGTTTTGAGACAATTAAAATATCTAGAAAGACTGGGTTTTGTATTTGAATAAAGAGGGGTTATTTGGAAAACAAAGAGAGGCTTTTATAAAATAGTTTTAGACATACAAATGCATGATGACACGATGATACTCATATGCAATGTGGCATGATGACATGAGCATGCGGTCATGATGATGCACAAAATAAAAACAACACGCGATTTTCTAGTAGTGGTTTTACCCAGGGTGCTACAATTCGAGGGTGTTACATGTGTGTTCTTTTCATAAACCACAACTAGAGTCATGGCATGTGTGTTCTTTACATAAACCACATGGATCCACCAGAGTCATTGCATGTGTGTTCTTTTCATAAACCACATGGATCCACTAGTGTCATTGCATGTGTGTTCTTTTCATAAACCACAACTAGAGTCATTGCATGTGTGTTCTTTTCATAAACCACTTAGATCCACCAGTGCCATTGCATGTGTGTTCTTTTTCAAAGCCACCACTAGTGTCATTGCATGTGTGTTCTTCTCATAAACCACATGGATCCACCAGAGTCATTGCATGTTTGTTCTTCTCCTAAACCACCACTAGAGTCATAACATGTGTGTTCTTTTACTAAACCACATATGGATCCACTAGAGTTATTGCATGTTTTTTTCTTAAACCACATGGATCCACCAGTGTCATTGCATGTGCGTTCTTTTCATAAACCACCACTACTGTCATTGAATGTGTGTTCTTTTCATAAACCACTTGGATCCACTAGAGTCATTGCATGTGTGTTCTTTTCATAAACCACATGGATCCACTAGAGTCATTGCATGTGTGTTCTTTTCATAAACCACATGGATCCACGTGTGTCATTGCATGTGTGTTCTTTTCATAAACCACAACTAGAGTCATTAAATGTGTGTTCTTTTCATAAACCACATGAATCCACCAGAGTCATTGCATGAGTGTTATTTTTCATAAACCACCACTAGAGTCATTGCATGTGTGTTATTTTCCTAAACCACCACTAGACACTACAAGAAAAGTTGGCTTTTACAACAGACGATTTTCGTGGTTGAAGGCCCTTTTTCGTGGCCAAGAGTCTTCCGTGATGGATGGCCTTCATGGTAAAAGCCCCACCACAAATGAATAAACCATGGTTTTTTTTCGACTCTGGCGGATCGCACCCTTCAGCCACGAAAACTTATTCTGTCGTAGATGTGTTCGCCAGCTGCCCTGACTGCTGACGTCATGCAAACTGCCAGGTGGCAGCCGCTGTTAGCGGCCGGTTATCACTGTTAACGACCATCGAAACCGTGGCAGAAGCCATGCCTAGCCAAGGCCTGCTAAATACTAGCTGGGCCGGCCCATAAGGGGAGCCCAATAAGAAGATGGCATGCTACTGTTTTGTCCTGTACTGTTCGAAATGGGCCCAAAAATGCAGCCAGCAGCGGCCCGCGAACTTTCAGGCCTGGTTCTATTTCGGCCTACATAAGGCCCATGTTGGTCCAACACTATGCGGCCCTGTCGCTCCAAGTAGCTCCTGTAAACATAAGGCATGCGGTCAACCCATCACTGTTATCGCAGCCCACCATCGACCGCCTACTGACGGGCCTTCTCTGAGATGGTCCGTTACTATTCTGGCATGTTACTGTTCTGGCCTTTTACTATTCTGGTCTTTAGCTATTTAGGCCCACAAAAGGCCCTTTACTGTTCTAGCTTAGTAAATTTGTTGGCCTGTTACTACCCTCGTCCAGGAATTTCTCGGCCTGTACTGTTCAGGATCGTCACTATTCTGGCCATTTACTGTTGTGGCCCGCTACTGTTTTGGCCTGTTACTGTTTTGCGATTTGTGCAGTTTCTTGCATGTTACTGTAATGGGTTGTTTCTGTTATGGCCTACTACTGTTACGGCCTGCTTTAGTAACGACATGTTTCTGTTACCGCACGTTGTGCCTGTTACATTTACGGCCTATTACCACATGCGCATTAGCCCGTTACGTTAATGGCCTTTTACAGTTTCATCAATTCTGAAGCCCATGCCAATATCATAAAACGTGTATAATAATCCAGCATTTTTTACTATTCGTTGTCGGCCGAATATAGCACGGTACCGTTTCCTAATCGACCGGCTTGGCGTAGTTACCGTAACGACTACCGCAATGCGTGGACGGCGTCAACTAAATGCCTACATGGCCTACACGAGTTATCTAGATATTTGAAGGGAATATGCCCAAGAGGCAATAATAAAGTGGTTCTTATCTTATTTCATGTTTATGATAAATGTTTATTTTGCATGCTATAATTTTATTAATTGGAAACGTTAATACATGTGTGTTTAATAAACAAAATACAAAGTTCCTAGTAATGCCTCTCATATAAACTAGCTCGTTGATTAACAAGATGATCAAGGTTTCCTAATCATGGACATTGGATGTTGTTAATAACGAGGTCACAACATTGGTGGAATGATGTGATGAACATTCATCTGAAGTATACCATTACGATCAAAGTCATTATGTTTATATTGCTATAACATCATGCAAAGTAATCTTAGTCCTTAGACCATGAGATCATGTTAATCACTAACACCGGAAGAGTATCTTGATAACATCAAACGTCACACCATAACAGGGTGACTATAAAGATGGGTTTAGTGCTATGAAGGTGTTATGTTGAGGCTCATGGATCAAGAGTGGGATTTGTCCATCCCGATGACGGATAGATATACTCTGGGCCCTCTCGGTGATATCACATTAAAATAGCTTGCAAGCAAGTGATGCGATCACTAGAATGTTATATCACGGGAACGAGAAAAGAGTGCATGTCGGTAACGAGATCAAACTAGGTATTTGGATGCCGATGATCGAATCTCGGGCATGTAATATATCACGAGACAAAGGGATTTAGTTACAGCGTTAAAGATTCACACGATCACAAGAGTCATCATTGAATATGTGGGAGTCAATACGGATCTCCAGGTCCCGCTGCTGATTATTGATCGGAGAAGGGTCTCGATCATGTCTGCATTATTCACGAACCGTAGGGTGACAAACTTAAGGGATACCGACACCATTTAGGAGCAAATATGTTTCAGATAAAGATTTAAGAAAGCGCTGGAATTATTTCGATGGAAACCGGAATTGTTTCGGGTGAAATTGCAGAAACTGGTTCTGCATGTGATATTGATATGTTGCAGGGGTTTTATGTGAATGTTTGTTAATTAATGTAATTTAGAAAATTCTGAATAAAATAAATAAAATAGTTTTATTTAATGAGAGCTTGCATTAAATTTGGTGGAAATTTAATGCATGTGAGTGGAAGTTTGAGTGGAGGCATATTTATGTGAGTGGCGCATCCACCACATGAATGATGGAAGAGGTGGGGGCACCACCATGGCTGCCACGCCATGGCCCTTGGTTGCCCCCTCTTCCCTCTAAAAGTCCCTCCTCTCCTCCTCACAACACACACCTCCTCGTGAAGGATCTCTCTCCCCTCTAGTTATTCCCCATGGTCTCGGATTAGCGAGATACATGTTCCTGGTGGCTTTATCTGGAAAGAAGTTGCTGCTTCTGCTGCTTTGCTAGAGCGAGGGACGGAGGTTGTTGGGGTACCGGACGTGTGTGCGATCACGGATGCACCGCTGCTTTGTGGTGCTGGACTTGGTGGTGATGGACTTGCTGGAGCTGGATCTGATGGACGTGCTGGAGCCGGACCTGCTGGACTTCATCACGATCTTGAGATCGGCAAGTGTACGACTACATCATCCACGAGTTCCATCTCGTTAAAAAAGCTTTATTGTCTTCGAGGGTAAGTTATCTATGGATGTATATCCACCTGTTGCTTGTACCTAGTAGATAGATCTTGGCGTATAGTTCCCATCGTAGGAATTTTTTTGTTTTCTATGCTGCAACCCAACAGTGGTATCAGGGCCTGATCTATGCATAGGTGCTTTGCACGGGTAGTACACATATGTTTATATGTGGGCGATGATGATCATGTTATTTCATCTTCTATGTATTTTGGATATTGGTGGCATAGTGGGATGAAGCGGCCCGGACCAACCTTACATGTCATCGCACATGAGACCGGTTCCACGACTGACATGCAACTAGTTTTGCGTAAGTGGCTGGCGGTGTCCTGCTCTCCTACTATATTCAATATCTGATTTACAACGAGTTGCTAATAACTTGGTTATCCTCGTTGTGGTTCCATGTTCGTAGGTAAGACCGGTTCTATCTCCGAAAGCCCTAAGCCATGTAAAACTTGCAATGGATAAATTAGAGGCGTCTAGTTTAGATCATTGCTGGGCTAGTGTCATGATATGGTAATGTTGTAAGTAGATGTATGATAGATACTCTTACAACACACCTAACGTGTAAGTTCCATAGACCTTGGCCTTACACACAAAGGAATGATAAAGATCATACCATGATGCATATGATAGAGATCAAATGCATGGACCATATCATCCCACTTTACACATTAGATGTTTGCATCTTATATTGCTAGTTTGGCGCTTTTAGTAGCATTGTAAGATGATCCCTCATTTAAATATCAAGATAAAATGTGTTCTTCCTTAAGTATGCACTGTTCTATGGATCATGTTTCGAGACATCACGTGATGATCGGGTGTACTTGACTCTCACTTTCATACAACGGGTGTAAGACAGTTTTACACACGCGAATACTAAGGTTCTTACTTGGCGAGCCTAGCATGTATAGACATGGCATCAGAACACGGACCTAAAGGTTAAGCATGAGTCATATAGTTGATGTGATGCCCATATTGATGCTCGCCTTTGAAGCTACACCGACTCACGTGATGATCGGACTTGGTGTAGTGGATTTGGTTCATGTAATCACCAAAAAGGCACGAGGGATGTCGTTTTTGAGTGGGAGTTCATTTCTAATTTGGATTAGTCGAACTCAATTTGTCATAAACTAAATCGAAGTGAATTTGCATAATTTGTTGTAGTCATTGGCATCTGTTCACTACCTTATGCTTAGTTTTAATTTAGATAATAGAACTATAGAATTCTAGATATTTACTTTACTAACTGGTATCGTATTGTTTTGAATGTCAATTTAAAGTTTATAAGTCCTATTGCAAATTTTCAGAAAACTCTATTTACTCCATGAAGTTTAATAAGTAGTATAAAATCAAGAGTAAGAATTCCAATGTTAGTATCTAAAGTATCATGTTTGCCTCCATGATTGATATTCAAAAGTTGTTTTAATATCAAGATTATCTAGGAGCTGAAAATTATTTCAGAAACCATCATGTGTGAAAGATATTGTGATATCTGAAACAATGTTTTTGGTTGCATTATGATAGAGTATAATTTAGCAAAATACATGTTCTCATATTGTATGAGAATTTGTGAAGGATGGAGATGCTATGCATCCGTATCTCCCAAAAAGGTTTTGGGAACTAACATTATACTCGCGATTCTTCCTTATAGGCTATAGTAGCTTGATCATGAAAGTTGTCATGATAAGGATGAATAGAAGATGTAAGTAAAATGTTTACTACACTAATAGATTACTAAAGAATGGATTTTTGAAAGAACACCAAACATTTGATGATGGTGATCCACTTCAAAGTGCAAGTCAAAAGGTATTAGTATTTGACTATATACACTTTGTACTATGTGTCATGTGAATGACACCACTATTGATGTTGATGGATGATACGTCCAAAACATATCTACTTTCCCGAACACTTTTGCTATTGTTTTTCCTCTAAACTTGTGTGATTTGGATGCAACTAACACAGACTGAAGCTGTTTTCAGCAGATCTACCTTGGTATCTAGTTTTTTGTGCAGAAAATCAACTATCAAGAAAAATCCTAGAAAATATGCCAAAAATCATATTTCACCATAAGACTCCCGGAGCCAGAATACGAGACGGAGTGGGGCTGGGGCCTAGCCACACCACCTGGCCGCGCAGGCTGGGCCTGGTCGCGCCAGGGGGTGGTGGCCGCCCCAGACACCCCCTCGGTCTCCCTCTTCGCCTATAAGATGCCTTCTGACCTAAAAACTTAGGGGGGTTCGACGTTTTTCTAGATGGAGTTCCGCTCCGCCACCACCACCAGATTCCACGATTCAGAACCAGAAACTCCGTTCTGGCACCCTACTGGGACAGGGAATTGGAGGATATCATTGCCATCATCATCACCATCGCTTCTCCATCAACCATCCATGTTTCCCCATCTATGAGTGAGTAATCCCCCGCTGTAGTCTATGGGGATGGTAGGGATTGGATGAGATCGTTCATGTAATGGCATCAGATTGTTAAGGCATGGTGCCTAGTATCTTCTATTAGTGCTTTTGACTTTGTTGCAACTTGTTATGCTTAATGCTTGTCACTAGGGCCCGGGTGCCATGATTTCAGATCTGAACATGTTATTGATTCATTTTGATAGTATTGTTTTTGGTCTTACCTGCAAGTTGTATACACATGTTGTTGTCTGGAACCAATGGCCCTGAAGTGACAAAAATCGGGATAACCGGAGGGAATGGCTTTGATGTGAGGATCACATGTGTTCATGGAGTGTTAATGCTTTGCTCCGGTGCTCTATTAAAAGGAGCACCTTAATTGCCAGTAGTTCCCTTGAGGCCCCGTTGCAAACGGGCTGGCAGGACAAAAGATGTTGTGCAAGTTCTCATTGCGAGCACGCATGACTATATATGGAACACATGCCTCGGATTATCTAGTACTTGGATGCTTTATCTTATTTATCTGCAATTTCTTTATGTTCAGATTGCTATATGAATTGTCTTGTCCAAGCAACGCCCGTCCATCCATCCCTATGCCTACCACACTCGAATCCTACTGTTTACTGCAATTGTTACTGTTGTCTTTACTTTACTACTGCTATTACTTTACTATTGCTACTACAAAACTGTTGCTACTGATAAACTGCTGTGAGCAAGATTGTTTCCAGGTGCAGCTGAATTGACAACTCAGTTGTTAAGGCTTATAAATATTCTTTGGCTCCCCTTGTGTCGAATCAATAAATTGGGTTTCACTTCCCTCGAAAATACTGCGATACACCCCCTATACTTGTGGGTCATCAAGACTATTTTCTGGCGCCGTTGCCAGGGAGCATAGCTTTATTTATCAAGTTCACTTGGATTCATTATTGTTCGCTGCCATCCATCCATCATGGGTAAGTCTCGTGATGGCAAGGTTCCTATTTTACCATCCACTACAAGAAGAGGTACGGTTCTGAACACCTCTGTTGCTCTTGATTCACCATCTGTTATGAGTAAGCTCGTTACACCACCACATACACATGCTACACACACTGCTACTACTGCTGAATCTGAAACTTCTGATACTTATGATGTTGCTTCTACTATGCTTGATAAGTGTGGTTCATTAGGTCATTTCCTAGATGCTACGATTGCTAGAACTATAGCTGGAAATACTAAAACTCCTAATGAAGACACTACTACACCTGTTAGTTCACATGAGTCTGGTGAGAGTTATGATATTGAACACGGTTATGTTGAGATGACCGATGAATTTATTAAAGAATGTAAAAACACCCATGATAGGAGCGCTGCTAAGAGTCTCCTTGAGAGGCGTACTATTAGACCCAAATTGTCACCTAATGCTAAGTTTGTTGCATCTCCCATAAACATTAAAGATAAAGATTATGATTTCTCTCTTGATCTATCTTACATAGCTATTATTGAGAAAGAACCTTCTTGTGGGACTAAGAATGAAAGTGCGGTAGCACATATGACTGAGCTTTCTACCATGAGTGGCTTGTTTTCTGATGATATTAAGATGCGTACTTACTTTGTTGCTAAGATTTTCCCCTTTTCACTGAAAGGGGAAGCTAAAACTTGGTTTAGTAATTTACCTCCTGGATCTATTGATAGCCCTGATTGCTTGATTAGTACCTTCCTGTAGAAATATTTTCCTCCTAGTGCTAGACATGCTATTTTGCAGGAACTTTTTGATTTTAAACAGGGAGAAAAGGAGATATTGCCTAAATCATGGGGAAGGTTTTGTGCTTTGATTCATGCACAGGTTGGAAGTCCATTACCTAAGAATGAGCTTCTTGATATATTTTATAATGGACTAACCGAAGAATCTAGGACATACCTAGATAGTTGTGCTGATTGTGTTTTCAGGAATAGGACTCCCAAGGAAGCTGAGGAATTAATGGCTAAAATAAGCAAGAATTATATAGATTGGACTCCTCCTGAACCAGCTATACCCGAACAATTATACCTGAACCAGCTATACCGGCACCTATACCATCATCTAAGAAGAGGGGAGTTATTGAATTGGATGATGAAGTGATGAAGGAAGCTAAGAAATGTCTTAAGGAGAAGGGAATTAAAGCTGCAGATGTCAAGAATTTACCTCCTATAGAAGAATTATGTAAGCCAATTTCCCACTCATCCACTATTGAGGTACACTCTCTCCAACACTTTGATGAAGGTGATATCCCTTACTCTAAACCTCCCGATCAATGCTTAGAAGAATTCGATATTTTCATTGTTAAGCAAGATAATTTTAATAAAAGGGTGCAAAATCATCTAATGGAAAACACTAGAGCTATTGTTGAGCTAAAAGATATTGTGGAAAGAACCTCTAATGATGTTAAAATGATTGTCAAACATTTTCAAATGGTTCAAACTCAAATAGATCAATTTATTAAGGTACAAAAAGACTTGCTAGTTAATGCTGCCAAAGAAAGACATGCTTATGAAATTAGAACTAGAAGTGGTGCTTCTACCCAGGATCCTCTATATCCTGAGGGGCATCCCAAAAGAATTGAGCAGGATTCCCAACAAGCTGAAAATAGTGGTACTACTCGTAAGAAAAGAAAAAAGAAACTTAAAACTATTGTAGAACCCTCTAAACCTGCTAAAGATCCTAATAGTATATCTGTCTCTAATGCTGAAACTGAAAGTGGTAATGAAGAAAATGATGTTCCTGATAAAGAAAAAGTTGAAGAAGAACCTGAAAAGCACACTAAGAATACTAAATACACTAAAGAAGATTTTATTGCTAAGAAACACGATAGTGAAAGAGAGCCTTGGGTCCAAAAACATATGCCTTTCCCTGATAAGAAACACAAGTCAAAGGAAGATAAACACTATAATAAGTTTTGTGAGTGGATGAAACCTTTATTCTTGCAAATTCCTTTGACTGATGATATTAAATTGCCTCCTTATTCAAAGTATATGAAGGATATTGTCTCGAATAAAAGGAAGATCCCTAATGAAGAAATGTCTACTTTGCTTGCTAATTATTCCTTTAATGGCAAGGTTCCAAAGAAACTTGGAGATCCAGGGATTCCAACTATTCCTTGCTCTATTAAGAATAGTTATGTTAGAACTGCTTTGTCTGATTTGGGAGCTGGAGTTAGTGTTATGCCCTTCTCTCTCTACAAGAGACTTCAACTTGAAAAACTAATACCAACTGATATATCTTTGCAAATGGCTGATAAATCTACCACTATTCCTGTTCGTATATGTGAGGATGTACTTGTTCAAGTGGCTCATAATTGCTTGATATTAACTGATTTTGTTGTGCTTGAAATGCCTGAAGATGATAATATGTCTATTATTCTTGGGAGACCTTTTCTTAATACTGTAGGAGCTGTTATTAATTGTAATCAAGGAAAGGTGACTTTCAATATTAATGACAAGGAACATATTGTCTATTTCCCCAAGAAGATTGATAGGACCTATGGTTTGAATTCAATTGAACATGTTGAGGGCATTCAAGTTGGAGAGATATATTGTCCCATACCAAGAGAAAAATTTGAAACTATTATGATTGGGACCATTGCTATCAAAGTTGAGGTAACATAATCATTGGTGGAATACAAAGTTTTGTTTCATATAAAATTGTTTTGGTAACAAGACCTGATCAACCTTGTTAATAAAAGGATTTCATTGAACAAAACAATGTTTTCACCATGATTATCTTTGCTTACTTCTATTCTGTCCATTTTAGTTTTTGCTTTCGTTTAGTTTTCTTTTTCCGTTGTTAGTTGCTTGCATGTTAGAGTGTCTTAGAACTTTTGTAGTTCTAGCCTTGTTTTGTCATTGTATCATTTCAAAAAAAATCCTTCTATCAGAAAATCATTCATCTATGCCTGTAAATTGCCCAAAAATAAAGTGTCTCGAAAAATTCTAGAAATTCATATTAAATTTTTACGTGAAAAAAGGAACTGAGTGCTTGGAAGGTACCAGGGGGGACCACCAAGCAGGCACACCACCTGGTGGCGCAGCCAGCCCTGGGGCGCGCCTGCCTATGGTGTGGGCCACCCCTGGCCCTCCACTCACTCTCTCACTTGCCACTTTCTTCTCTCTCCTATCTAGACACCAGTTCATTGCTCAAAATCGTGTCCTTGCTGTGCTTGCCCTCGATTTTTTGATCTCCTTGCTCAGCTCATCTTTGCTGCTGAAATTTGGAGCATTTGTTCTCCGGTATGTGACTCCTCCGCTTGTCCAAGTAGATTTGTGTTTAGTGGTTTATATCTTGAGTATTTTGCTGCTGTAGGTGACAGGTTATGAGAGCTTGTAAGCTTGTTTGATGCTTAGAGATATAGTTTTGATGCATGTTTAGGCCTCTTACAAGTCCCTATGAGTAGTGCCCTTCATTATATTCACTTAGCAATCACTTGTTTAATGGATGTTTAAATTTCAGAATAGAAGATGAATGAGCATCAACTAAACCAACATGAACTGAGGGTGCCTAAGGTTATGAAGGTTCATCGAGAAGAGGAAGTTTTTCCTTCCATCTATCCATGTTATGAATTCATGGGGGCTGCAGGAATTTCCCAGGACTTCCATACTTTGGTTGTTAATGCGGGATTGGAGCACTTTGTGGAGGATGAACCCTGTCAATTTGTGAAACTAACCATGTCTATAGTGCAGGACTTTCGATTTAGTCACTCTTTGCCTAACCCTATGGTCCATTACAAAATTTACAATATAGCTGTCGACCTCCCTCTTGATGACTTTTGTGCAGCTATTAAGGTACCTCAGTGGGGATCATGTGGAAGGATTAAGGAGCGACCTGCACCACTCACGGATTTGTACGCAGAAATTTGCCAAGGGAGCAGCTTATCGAAGGAGAGCGGGAAAATCCGTAACATTCATCTCCCCTCCATTCGCTACTTTGCCTACTTTATTGCCAAGTGTGTTCTTGCTAGGAAAACTACCAATAAGTTATCTTCATATGATCTAGCATTCATCTCTGCTGCTCTTAAACGAGATAGGTCTTACAACTTGGGTGCTTTGATAGCTTTCCGTCTTGCTGCTAACCGCAAGAAAGGTGGAATTTGTGGGGGCCTCATTGCTTCTCATTTACTAGCATTGCATGGTTTAGTGCCTCATCATCTAGACCTACAGTTTCCCATAGAAAGGCTTGATCTTAATTCCATGATACAACATAAATTTGTTTCCTCGTGGGCTAGTTTGAGTGAGTTGTATTATGAAATAACCTTTCTCAAAGCTAGTTGGAGAAGGAGCAAGTCCGAGCGTGTTGTTCTTTTGCCTGCACCTGTTTTGTTTAACCTTGATAACAGGTAGGATGGTCCCTCACGGAGGAGGAGTTTGATACATACTTGGGAGAGCTCTCTCAACAGGAGCAGGATACTAGAAGGGAGGTCACGGATGATTCGCTCCAGCCCTCGAATGAGGGGGAGTCTTCATATCAGCAACCTACCTATGATTGGGGAGCTTCTTCTTCTTCCCAAGGGCCCAACTTCGATCATGCTTACAATGACCCACCTGCTTGGAACCCTTACTCGTATTTGGATTGATACCCACTTAGGCCAAAAGCCTAAGCTTAGGGAGAGGTACGCCGACATCGCACTCATCTCCATATCATTTTGCGTCGATACTTTGTATATTCATGTTTTGTTCTCTTTTTAGTTTTTGTTCTTTCTTTGCTTTTGCTTTCTAAAACACAAAAAGACCAAAAATATTTCTGTTGTTTCTCTTTGTGTGCTTCTTCTTTTTGCGTTGGTTTGCTTTTCCCTTTTTGCTTTGTTTGAACTATTCGAAAAACCCCAAAAGATTTTTGCTTTGCTTGTTCTTCCTTTTTGGTGCTTGTTCTAAAAATCAAAAACACCAAAAATATTTGTTGTTCCTCTTTGGTTTTGTGAGTTTGTTGTAGGGTTCAGCAGTTCTCAGTGCAATTTGGTTTCATATTATTATTATTCAAGCCACACAAGTGAAGGGCAATAATGAGGATTAATGACAACTTGAGGTGTGGTAAGAGGCTGGTAACGAACTCTATTTGTTTTCATTTTTGTACGTATACTCATCATTGTGGGCATGCTTAGCCTGTTCGTGTAGAGTGTATGTTATTAATGGATGCTTAGGAGTTCTTGCTTTCATATGATTAGTTCCAGCTTGCTAATAGTTTGTAGCATGTCATATGAATGTTTGCTTGCATTACTCTATTCATAACTTGGTATGACACCGTGGTATCCTCCTCTGAATGTTTCATTTGAATTGACTTGGCACATGCTCACGCATGCATATGACTGAAATAATCAGTTAAGCCTCGATGAATTATTTTGCCTTGAGGGTCTTGAATCACTTTCATGCCATGATTAGTCCTGTTTTGTTGCAAGCATGATTATGACAGCTATTGCTCCCTTGTTTGTCGCTCCCTTACTATTGCTAGCCTTCACTTACACTGAGTATGTTTTACTCATGTTTCCAACTCCCTAAAACCAAATATTGCCAAAAGTGTCCACCATACCTACCTATTAGCATCATTTGCTATTTCCGTGCATATTCAATATGCCTTGTTTTCTTCCGAATAAAATGTTTGCTTGTTATGAGAAAGTTAGTTAGTAAAGCTCTCACGAACTTGATGGCACACTTTATTTCCTGCACTTAATAAACCTGAACCATTGTGACTGTCCATGAAAGTTATATGCTTGCAAATTATAGGTTGGGGATTAGCAGAACCGTCTTTATCGAGGGAACGCTTTCAACACCTGTAAATATATACCCAGTTGATACCATGCTCTTTTGTTTGCGGATGTCATCGGTGTGAAATAAAAGGGGAGCTTGTAAGTCCATGGAGTTATGTATGTGTGTTAGAGAAACGCGTGGGCCGCCGGTCTAATCCATGCTGTCATGGTGGAAACCTGCAGTGTAACCATAATAAGTATCTATGAAGCATTCTTCTTATAAAAAGAGAGAGATAGCTATTGAGAAAAAGAAAAAAGAGATTTGAGAAAAGAGGAAAGAGAGAAAAAAAGAACCATTTTCCCATGGTAAATAAGAAGATTACTGAGATACTCATTGTCTGCTTGCCTTGTCATTTTGATATAGGGATTCTTCCGTATCATCGGGCAAGGGGTACCCCGTCTGTGGTTCTCTATGATACGCACGTATTTACGATGACAAGAACTTACCGGTAACTAAAGTTGAGTAGCATGAGGAGCGACCCTCCTACTCAAGGGACATGGGATTTCTAGTTTATAGTCTGTCAAGCATATAACTCGGATTAGGCCTCACTTTCACCTTAACCATATTAAAGATGCTTATGATAGGGGCAATGAGATCTCAAAGCTAATGCATACCATACTTTCAGCATTTGGAAGCCTTTCAAACTATTCAAAACCTTTTTCATTTCTTTGTTGAGTCTCCACCTATTCTATGAGCACCTTCTTGAGAGCATAGTTGTCATTCTTAGTGTAATGTGCTTGTCTCAAAACTTGATTATTTGTGTTATGACTTTGATGCTTGTATCTTTGATATCTTTACTTCTAGTCTTCACCTGAACTTCAGAGGTGCCTTGGCATTCACAATAAAAAGGCAAGCGAGATACCACTCTATCATACCTTGTTATGAGCATTGCAATGTTGCTTATGTTTATGTTTCATGCTACTTATTATTTTTGAGTTGGAATCTCTTCATAGCTTGCATTGCCTATTAAGTAAACTTAGTTGCATACTCCTTATTATGAATTGTTTAAGTAGTTGATCACATGTTGAGAATATATACATCATATGAAGCAAATGTGTTCGTGAAAGTTTCTTTTATCGCACTCAGTTTTCAACTGAATTGCTTGAGGACAAGCAATAAACTAAGCTTGGGGGGAGTTGATACGTCCAAAACGTATCTACTGTCTCGAACACTTTTGCTATTGTTTTTCCTCTAAACTTGTGTGATTTGGATGCAACTAACACAGACTGACGCTGTTTTCAGCAGAATTACCTTGGTGTCTAGTTTTTGTATAGAAAATGAACTATCAGGAAAAATCCCGGAAAATATGCCAAAAATCCTATTTCACCAGAAGACTCCCGGAGCCAGAATACAAGACAGAGTGGGGCTGGGGCCCAGCCACACCACCTGGACGCACGGGCTGGGCCTGGACCCGCCAGGGGGTGGTCTGGCCGCCCTAGACACCCCCTCGGTCTCCCTCTTCGCCTATAAGATGCCTTCTGACCTAAAAACTTAGGGGGGTCGACGTTTTTCCAGAAGGAGTTCCGCTCCGCCGTCACCACCAGATTCCACGATTCAGAACCAGAAACTCCGTTCTGGCACCCTGCCAGGACGGGGAATTGGAGGAGATCACCGCCATCATCATCACCATCGCTTCTCCATCGACCATCCATGTTTCCCCCATCTATGAGTGAGTAATCCCCCGTTGTAGGCTATGGGGATGGTAGGGATTGGATGAGATCGTTCATGTAATGGCATCGGATTGTTAGGGCATGGTGCCTAGTATCTTCTATTAGTGCTTTTTGAATTTGTTGCAACTTGTTATGCTTAATGCTTGTCACTAGGACCCGAGTGCCATGATTTTAGATCTGAGCATGTTATTGATTCATTATGATAGTATTGTTTTTGGTCTTACCTGCAAGTTGTATACACACGTTGTTGTCCGGAACCAATGGCCCCGAAGTGATAGAAATCGGGATAACCGGAGGGAATGGCTTTGATGTGAGGATCACATGTGTTCATGGAGTGTTAATGCTTTGCTCCGGTGCTCTATTAAAAGGAGCACCTTAATTGCCAGTAGTTCCCTTGAGGCCCCGCTGCAAACGGGCTGGCAAGACAAAAGATGTTGTGCAAGTTCTCATTGCGAGCATGTATGACTATATATGGAACACATGCCTAGGATTATCTAGTACTTGGATGCTTTATCTTATTTATCTGCAATTGCCCTATGTTCTGATTGCTATATGAATTGTCTTGTCCATGCAACACCCGTCCATCCATCCCTATGCCTACCTTTTCGAATCCTTTGTTCTTGCTTTTGTTACTATTGTCTTTGCTTTACTACTGCTATTACTTTACTATTGCTACTACAAAACTGTTTCTACTGATAAACTGTTGTTAGCAAGATTGTTTCCAGGTGTAGCTGAATTGACAACTCAGTTGTTAAGGCTTATAAATATTCTTTGGCTCCCCTTGTGTTGAATCAATAAATTGGGTTTCACTTCCCTCGAAAATACTGCGATACACCCCCTGTACTTGTGGGTCATCAATGGATTGTTTTAAAAGAAAAGGAATTGTTGAAAGAGAATCTATAAAATATTTGGCAGAAAAGAAAAGGTTGGAGATGTCCAACTTAGGTATATAGAAGATATACATGTTATGGCTGTATTCCTTGCTTGTTAATCAATGTGGTTCTGAGGTATTGGATACCGGTATTGGATACCGAATTGGTTGGTGTGAAGTGTCATACAGAACAACACAATTCATGAACTGCAACGGCCTAAGTAACTGGCAAGAGAATAAGTGATGATGTTCATCAAAAACAAATAAAGTGTTATTGTGTTTCGTTGTCGTCACCCTAGCCTTCAAGATTTGTTTTAATAATTGTTATTTTGTTCCGGTATTATGAGAACAATGGCTGTTCAAATAATTACCGTATTCCATAATGGATGGATGAACTTTTACAAGTCTAGTTGGAGAAATCACATCCATAAACATTATTGCTAAAATGTTGTAAGACAAATGATTGTAAGATCACTTATGAAGTGACATTGCTGTTTGAATTATATTGGAAAGTAAACATGAAGAAACTCCATGTTGATGGATTTTTGGAGTCTTTTGATTTTGATCAATTGACGCTTGTGAAACTTTCCTCGAGATAATTGAAACTCCGTCCATAGGCCAAAGAGGAACGAATGACTAACTTATTGGATATTATGCATGTTGATGTATATAGTCCATTATGTGTAGCCATATGCGATGGATCTTTTTGCTTCATATGCTTTCTCTAGAAATTTAACTGAATATATCTATATATTTACTTAATAAGGAAGAAGTATGAAACATTTGAAAAATGTTCAAAGACTTTCAAGATGAAGTGAAAAATCATTGTAACAAGAAAACAAAATAGTTTATGATTTGATCATAAAGTAAGATATTTGAGTTACAGGTTTAGCAAAACACCTAAGATTTCAGGAATTATTCCATGAATTTGCATTTCCCGATACACCACAGGAGTATGGTATGTTCGAGAGATCAAATCAAACCTTGTTTGACATGGTAAGATCAAAGGTGTCATTTATAAAACTGCCATTATGTTTTAAGGATTAAAGCTTTAGAGACTACCGCTTTTACACTGAAAAGAGCACCATCGTGATTCGTTGAAATGACACCATATGAGTTATGGTTTGGGATAAAACCCGAATTGTCTTTTCTTAAATTTTGGTATGCTATGCATAAGTAAAATGTTTACAAACAAAGTCGGATAAGCACGTCTTTATAGGTTATCCCAAAGAATTTGTTGGGAATTTCTCCATAACACCAAGTACATAAGAGTTTGTGGCTTGGAATGTCAAGTTTCTTGAGAAGGAAGTTTTCGTGAAAAGTTAAGTGGGAGGACAATAGAACTTTGATAAGGTTGTTAAACCTTAGCTATATGTGCTAAGTAGCGCAGCGCCGGAAAGTGTCCTGGTGGCGGCCACAATGCTCATGGCTCCCGTGATTACAAAGGGTGTGATCTTGGAGATTAGAGTTCCTATTGAACCATGTGGGTCGGTAAGAATCAAATAGTAAGATTTGAAATAGAAGTCGTTATTGTTTTGATAATGATGAACCGACTGCATGCAAAGAAGCTATGATGGGCCCTGACTCCATAAAATTACTAGAAGTCATAGAATCCGTGATAGTATCCATACACGAGAAATCAAGTTTATGAACTTGGAAGACCCTCCAGAAAGGCGTGAAGCCTATCTGTTGTGTTTGGATCTATAAAGAAATAGACATGGATGTTTCACATATATGAAATAGTCGACATGTCGAAAATAAGTTTACGGCAATGTTCAAGGAGTTGACTATGACAAGATTTGATATTTCATAGCGATATTTAGTCTTGACGGATTAATGTAGCAACAACTACATATAATTTGGTATATGGTAGTTGAATAAACAAACCAAGGTTCTTCTAATAGAATGGTTACCTAGGACGTGTACATGACACAGTCCGAAGGGTTTTGTTAATTCAAAGGGTGCTAAAAGGGCATGCAAACTTCAATAGTTGAAGTGAGCATAGCGGAGTTGGAATCTTCACCATGATGAAAATGTTAAAGGAGTTTAATTTCATTGGAGATGATGAAGATGCTTGCATTTGCAAGAAATTAAGTGGGAGCGCTGAGATAAATTTCCAATACATTATGCAGAGTACATATTGTTGATTGGAAATGATGTATCTTTTATTGATACAAGTTAAGAAATTCATTAAAATAGGATTTCATGAAAGACTTGGGCAAAACCGGAATATTTGGCATCAATGTCTATATGGATAGATTGAGGCGCTAATATGGTTATGCCAGACATACATATATGAGGTATTGAAAGGGTTCAATATGGAAACAACAAGAGAGGTTCTTACTGCATGGAAAGGATTGTATCAAGATTCAAGTGCTTCAACACTTGGTGAGTAAAATCACATGAATATTTTGATCGATTATACCATGATATGTATATATCCAGATATGTCCTATGCTCTAAATGTTATGAGCACATACCAGAATGATTCATAAGATGATCATTGGACGATAGTAAAGATATTCTTATGAGCTTTGGAAGAACTAAGAATATATCATGTATAAGTGATAAATAGTTGAAGGTAGTTCATTGTAAAGTGTTACATTGATACTAGTTTTGTCACAAGATACAAATTAAATTTATCTCAACTTAGACTATGGGTGGCACAATTTAATGGAAAGGATGTTCCATTATGGATTTGGATGAGTTCCAAAGTTGAGACATTGTGACGGATACTACAACAAAAGGATAAGTATATGACTGCTATAGTAGCAGCAAAGGAGGGCATTTGTGTTATGTAGTTTGTTATCAAACTAGGTGTGGTTGAAAGTGGGCTAATACTATGAAGATATATTGTATGACAATAATATCAACATATTTTAACCTAAACGAACTAAAGGTCTCACCAAAGGACCAAATTTATATAATGCCATCTCATTTGAGAATGAGTGATGCGTAGAGACGCAAAGACATGCAAATACACACGGACCTGAAAGTGCCAGATCCGGAGATTATTTTAACCACTAGCAATCGCGTATATGCAACACCAGAAAGCCATAGGTGTTCAATACGCAAAGTTTTTCAAACTAGATTATTGACTCTAGTGCAAGTGGGAGACTGAAGGGAATATGTCCGAGAGGCAATAATAAAGTGGTTATTATCTTATTCCATGTTTATGATAAATGTTTATTTTCCATGCTATAATTGTATTAATTGGAAACGTTAATACATGTGTGTTTAATAAACAAAATACAAAGTTCCTAGTAATGCCTCTCATATAAACTAGCTCGTTAATTAACAAGATGGTCAAGGTTTCCTGATCATGGACATTGGATGTTGTTAATAACGAGGTCACAACATTGGTGGAATGATGTGATGAACATTCATCCGAAGTATAGCATTACGATCAAAGTCATTATGTTTATATTGCTATAACATCATACAAAGTAAACTTAGTCCTTAGACCATGAGATCATGTTAATCACTAACACCGGAAGAGTATCTTGATAACATCAAACGTCACACCGTAACAGGGTGACTATATAGGTGGGTTCAGTGCTACGAAGGTGTTATGTTGAGGCTCATGGATCAAGAGTGGGATTTTTCCATCCCGATGACATATAGATATACTCTGGGCCCTCTCAGTGATATCACATTGAAATAGCTTGCAAGCAAGTGATGTGATCACTAGAATGTTATATCACGGGAACAAGAAAAGAGTGCATGTCGGTAACGAGATCAAACTAGGTATTTGGATGCCGATGATTGAATCTCGGGCATGTAATATATCACGAGACAAAGGGATTTAGTTACGATGTTAAAGGTTCACACGATCACAAGAGTCATCGTTGAATATGTGGGAGTCAGTACGGATCTCCAGATCTCGCTGCTGATTATTGATCGGAGAAGGGTCTCGATCATGTCTGCATTATTCGTGAACCGTAGGGTGACACACTTAAGGGATACCGACACCATTTAGGAGCAAATATGTTTCAGATAAAGATTTAAGAAAGCGCTGGAATTATTTCGATGGAAACCGGAATTGTTTCGGGTGAAATTGCAGAAATTGGTTCTGTATATGATATTGATATGTTGCAGGGGGTTTTATGTGAATGTTTGTTAATTAATGTAATTGACAAAATTCTGAATAAAATAAATAAAATAGTTTTATTTAATGAGATCTTGCATTAAATTTGGTGGAAATTTAATGCATGTGAGTGGAAGTGTGAGTGGAGGAATATTTATGTGAGTGGAGCATCCACCACATGAATGGTGGAAGAGGTGGGGGCACCACCATGGCTGCCATTCCATGGCCCTTGGTTGCCCCCCTCTTCCCTATAAAAGGCCCCCCTCTCCTCCTCACAACACACACCTCCTCGTGAAGGATCTCTCTCCCCCTCTAGTTATTCCCCATGGTCTCGGATTAGCGAGATACATGTTCCTGGTGGCTTTATCTGGAAATAAGTTGCTGCTTCCGCTGCTTTGCTGGAGCGAGGGATGGAGGTTGTCGGGGTACCGGATGTGTGTGCGATCACGGATGCACCGCTGCTTTGCGGTGCTGGACTTGGTGGTGCTGGACTTGCTGGAGCTGGATCTGATGGACGTGCTGGAGCCGTACCTGCTGGACTTCATCACGATCTTGAGATCGTCAAGTGTACGACTACATCATCCATGAGTTCCATCTTGTTAACAAAGCTTTGTTGTCTTTGAGGGTAAGTTCTCTATGGATGTATATCCACCTGTTGCTTGTATCTAGTAGATAGATCTTGGCGTATAGTTCCCATCGTAGGAAATTTTTTGTTTTCTATGCTGCGAACCCAACAATATTACATCAGCTGCAAACTTCTTAAAATTATTACATATTATCAACTCAGGGGAAAGAAAAATCGGCATTTCAGTTGATAATCAAGTTGATAGCAGAGTCCTCAATTTGCTTTCTCAATCGATCACCTGCATCTTCCATTGAGTGTGACAGGTACATTGGAGGAGACATGATCTTGCAGCCCCCTTTTTGGTGGGGCTAGCAATAATTGCAGTCTAAAACTAAGTAATAACAAGTTAATACATCAAACAAGACAAACTACTCATTTGACTGATATGACAGGAGCTATGAACTGGAGTAATCAAGTATTGACCAATTGGTCAATGGTTCAATTATTGACCAACACGTCAAACAAACATGACAAGCAAGCACGCATTAAACAAGTGTGACTACCATGAAACGAGCAATCAAAAAATGTGTGTGTGTGTGGCTTAGAATTTCAGTAGATATAAACTAGCCAGGTCATTTTGAACAAATATATATATGGAAGCAGTTCTATACCCTAAAATGCAAGAGATGTTGGGTTACTCGGAATTTGCGCTGAGCCATAAAATGGCATGCAGTTACTTCATAGTGAAGAATGAACCAGATAGAAATTACAACCGCATCATACGAGAACCTGTAGAGCAGGAATGCAAACCACGAATGAACTATATATTGTAGAGGATAGTTATGTCATGACTTAGGACGAACTAGACCTAGAACTAGATGCGAGATATAATGGCGTTGCTCGTGAACCTATAGAATAGGACAAACAAGCATTAGACAAGTGTGCCTAGAATGAAATGAGCAATCAAACAAAGTGTTTCTTAGAATTTCAACAAATATATATGGAAGCAGTGGCATCTCTTGGAATGCATAGAGTTGTTGGGTGACTCAGAATTTGCGGTGAGCTACACAATTGCAAGTAGTTACTGTCATAGATAAAAATCAACCAGATAGAAATTATAATGGCATCATAAGATAAATTCTAGAGCAGGAATGCAAACCACGAGTGAACTACATAGTAGAGGACAGTTATGCCGTTGCTCAGGACGAACCAACACCAGATAAGGAAGTAATGGCATCCCTTGTGAACCTGTAGAATAGGCTATGCAAAACAACATGTTCATTGTTCCATTTTGAGCTCTATGCAAGAAAAAGGAAATAGATAGTGATGCAGCTTTTGAAGAGCCAGATGGCATTATGGCAACAACAAAATTATAATCGAATTAGTACGAAGAGTTCAAACAGCTACTACAGGATAGCAGAATGATGCCAAGGAGGATATAATAGCAGGAACTGATCTCAGGACGAACCCGATAGATTCAGCAACTGTAGAGTAGGGAATCCACACTAATATTTTCCACTAACTACAGATTTTACAAGAATTACACGGTAGCATGCAATTACTGTTGTATGGAGTAGCTAAGAACATGTGCATGACAAAATAACAGACATGTGCATGACTTGAAATTTGTAGAGCAACGAATGCAAACCAACATGTCTAATGACCTTGGATGTACTAGCACGAAGAACAGGCATGCCCAGTGACTTGTATGTACTAGCACGATTACAAAAATGCAGTTCATTGCGACAGGCTTGAACCTGCTATACTGCTAACAAAACAAAAACAGGTAGGAGATTAGGTTAACCTTGGTCGGAGAGGCGTCTAAGCATCATCGGTACCATGCGAGTGATGTCCAGGTCACCGAGGGTGCTGCGGTTCTGGTGGATGTTGGCGTCAGGGAAGTAGATCTTGGGCGGTTGATGTCGGCTTGAACGCGGTGGATGAGAGCGTCGCTGAGGCAGATCCGGTGCAGTGAACGACAACGGGCGTGCAACTGGTCTGGAGTGATGGACATGGAACTCCTTGAACTAGATCATGTCAGGAGGACACTGGTGAAGCGGATCCAGTACGGTTGGGTAGCTTTCGGCGAGGAAGCAGAGCTTGGGCGGTCGATGACACCATCGGCGGCAAGCAAGCAGAGCTTGGGCGGTCGATGACGCCATCGGCATGGTGAATGACACCGTAGCTCCGGTGCAGTGGCAGAGAGACCCGATGAACTAGATCCGGTGGGTGAGTGTCGGTGAAGCGGCTCAGTGGTAGCGCACGAGACCAGAGATCAAGCCGGTGCGTGTGGTGGCCGTGGAGGCGACGGAGGAGCTTGGGATTTTTGGGAGGGCCACCGGGAAAAACTGTGCGAATCGGGACCATAGTATAGGTGAATAGCAATATAATTATGATCGTGCCCCCGAGTTACTGACTTTATCATGCCCATCTATCGTCTGAACAATGGGTAGAACAGGAAATTTAAAGACAGAAGTTTTTAAAACAGAGGGGCGCGAAATGCTTCAAGGTCGGTGTGTGATATTGCCGCTCGATTGAGATTTTAATTTGGCCTGCGTCCAGCTAATAATAATAGAAAAATGGTACTATCCAGTGGGAGATTTTGTCTCAAAGGTTTTGAATCGGTGGAGCCGGAAATGCTTCAAGGTCGGTGGGTGATTTTGCCGCTCGATTCAGATTTTGAATTTGGCTAGCATCCATCTAGTAATAGAAAAAGGTAGTAGACAATAACCTATCTGTCTAGGAATTCAAAGCCGAGAGTCACATCAACTGATCATCCATATCCATACTAGTAAAAGGCACGTGACACAATTTCCATACCACTATATAGTGCTTGACACTTCTTTTCAAAAGAAAAAACGACTATGTTGCTTCACAATTTCCATACCACTATATAGTGTACGAATAACTTCGAACATCGGCAGTTGGATATAGATTGGCAAAACCTGACATTGTTGACCATTGGATCTCTTTCAGTACATTTGATTATGTGATGTCTAGCATATAGAAGATCCCATTATTGTGGGCCTCTAGCACCATGAATATACTATGCATAGAAAGTACAGAGAACATGGTTTTGAATGCCACAAGCCAAGTTTCCAGATATAGTGGACAATGTTTTATGTACGATTCCCAAGTTTTATGAGTTTTCAAAGCTTCTGAGCTAACTCGGACCACTCAAATAACTTTATGTCTCTATTAACAAAATCATGTCATATTTGAACTAGAAGCTCTAGAAAGTGGTAGATTTCTATCGAAGTTCTACAAAAAGCTTTTGATGATACGCATCAGGTAGTTAATATATCGAAAACAATCGAGAGTTTTCACAATTTCAACTTCCTACTAAGAAATTGTATCTTGACAATTTTGAACCCGTTTTGAAGCAATCACATGTAATAAAGAAAACCAGAAAAACAAATATTTATGCATGGCATCCTATCACGTCACGTGTACAGCTTGCCAGGAAACTGATAACCATGGGATTTGACAACTTCTGGAAACCAGCCACGCCATATTTTCCCACCATGTATGAATATTATTAGGTTTCAACCCCGATGACCAAAAAAGGTCATGGCCATATCAACATCATAGTTAATGTATTGTTCCCACATTAATTTGGTATACGGGTGCAGCTTGGCGTAGTAGGAAATGTTGCCGGTGGGAGTCTCAACATTGGGCCTATTTTTTTTAACGGGCAAGGGATGAGTTTGCCCTTTTTCTCCGAACACACTCCATCATTGGAGCAAGCAAGACTGACGATTAAGTCTGCATTTGTGTGCATACCTCGTTCTTACATCAATGCATGTGTGACCAACATATATGCAACCCAAGAAGCCCAGACCTCATCTAGATTGAGAAGGCCATGTTTCAAAAGAAAAGCAAAACACTCAACTGCCATCGATCAAAACAAGTACCAGTACAAGAGTATTAGTTCTACAAAATACTTTAATAATAGCAACATCAGCACATTTGAGAGATTCGGTAGCTTTTGAAAGATTTGGCAGTACAGGCCATATTCTGCACATGATCTGAACAATTCCTAGTACATAGGAATTATTAAAAAATATATTAGCAGTTGCAGAACTCCATACAAAATACTCGGTAGAAGTATAAAACTACTCTTAGTAGAACCTTAATCTAGCTAGAAACGATTACATGTCCCATCATATACTCCAAACATGCATGAGAGAAAGAGAGTGGTCAGAATCACCACAAGATCTGTATGCCAATGATTCAGCGTGTCCAGGTCGTGGTCGGGTAGCGCTTTATTTCTCGCCTGGCACGCTTCTCTCGTTTTACCGTCGTTTGTGGATCCTCGTAATAAGCTTTTGCCTGTTCACCCTTAGCAAGATAGATGTAAAATTCGCAGACCTTTCTAGCCATTTCCACCACTCCGATTGCGAAAGGAATCTGCCACTAAAATAAATAAAGTAATTAATATTAGAATAGAAGGACTAGAAAGTTACATATACATTCATATTAGGATCATCAGGAGAATATTAAGATGTGATATCTCACAATGGGTTGATGTCATCGTCGATCCAACATTGGAACTCCACGAGGAACTCCGACCAACAATTGAGGAGCTTGACAATAAGTCCCCACTACTGACAGGTAATGGTTGAGCGCCTCCAGCACGGCTTCGGCTGGGGGCTGGCCAATCTTTGGCTCAGAATCAAACTCGAGCGGATAGAACCCACGACAATCGACCAATGATGATATCCTCACCTCGTAGTCCTCCAATTCCCATGCCATGAACCTTACGCGGTTGACGAACAGGACAATCTCCGTGATGTGCCCATCAATCTGGCAGATGAACAACATGCCCGTCTTCCTGATGCCGATGACATTTGCTCTCCTCGAGCACCCTGCAGGCACCGGCTTAGACGGGTCCCATTGTTTGACGCTGTAGAGGACTGTGGGCAACTCGATCGAGTGGGTGGATTTGAGGTGCAGATAAAACGTTAATTTGTTGCCGACCCAGTTGCATCCTAGCTCCGTGCAGATAAATGGGTTGTGGATGCAGGAGATCATGTGGGCATAGAGTTTGTTGAAGGAGACCACTTCCAGGCAGTTGTAACCTTCTCCGCCAACGACTTGGCGGTCTAGCTCCTTGGAGCATGCGGCCAACCGGATGGTGCTTTTAGCATCGAGACGCTCAGCGATTTGGTTGAAGACGTCGCCACCGACCTTGTTAAAGCCACTACACCACTATCCCTCTCTCGAACCTCTCCAAATTTTGTACAGACGATCTGCCACCACGTCGAGGAGGATTGGGGGCGAGGGCGGATCTATATAGAACTTTTTGGTTTTTTTGGAGAGGGGTGGTGGTCTGAAAGGAGAGATGCACCAGGCGAGATGGCGAGGAAAATGTGTGATCAGCGCGGTGGAGAGGATCCCAAATGCGGCCAGGCGGCATCGGGGAGTGTGGATAAACTAAACGGATATGGGGAAGATGCGATGGCTCTTTGAAAGAGGTTTTTTCTTTTCTTGTAATAAATTAGCCATGTCACCTCCTAGCGCAGTATAGTCTCATCACGTCGGTTTGACTAGACACATTATTTATTTACATGTTCTACTATAGTACTGTTTGCATAAGTAGGAGCGTGAAGTAGGAGTAGTAGGTAGGAGTATTACTCTACCTCTGCCCCGATGAATAATAAGGCGTCCTTGTTTTGGGTGTTTTTTCTTTGACCAAGATTTACTCTAAATATATAGTATAAAGAATGTTGGTAGAAAATTAGCATTATTGGAAAGTTTTACTCTACCTCCAACAGTACGAGTACTAATTTTACACAAATTAATCAAGTGTATTAGTTACTCTATTTATTCGGTCAAATTTTACACAATGTAATCAAGTATGTATATTCTTGGCACCCCCGCACACACCTGCTAGTTGATCTCTCCCTCATACGGAGTGTGGCACTCAGCACATGTGCCATGGTTAGGGTTGCTAGCGGGATCCCACGAAAGTCCTGCCTCTAGTTCATTTTGAAGTTTTTATAGGAGTACCTCAAAATGAACTATAAGCAGAACTTCTGCGGGATGCCGCTTTCAACTCTAACATTGGTACGACGGCTCTGTGTCTGTCTATCATGTGTTCATCAGCTATGTTGTGTTGGTGTGCATATGAAGGAACCACTTGGGGCATTGGGTTGGGGAGGCGGCAAAAAAGTAGTCGCGGATCAAACTAGCAGGTTTCGATTTTTTCATTTGCTTCGTCCCAAACATCGCATGGAAGGTTATTACAAGGATCAACACTCACAACACTAGAGAAGGGATTTTGTACTTGGTATGTATATATAAATATATACACATAAGCAACCTGAGAGAAGGCATCCCGAGAGGGCTGCAGCGAAGGTTATTACAAACTACTCTAGAAGAGATTATGGGGTTAGAGAAGGCACCCCGAGAGGGCTGCAGCGAAGAGGTGTTGAAAGCGGTTCGATGTCAGAGCAAAGTTATGAAAAAAAGATAGAAACAGAGCCACCATAGTACCATGGCACACGTGCGCAGCGCCACACTGTGTACGAGGGAGATATCAACTAGAGGATGGGTGTGATGCAGCAAAAGAGAGAGTGGTATACAATTTATTTTCCTTGAATGGAGGAGGAATAACACACTGTAAGGCTACAGGAGTGAGCACCACGCTAATTTTCTTTGTTAAGCAAGTACAAGTGGACCTCATAAAAAATGAAAATTGCATCCAAGTCCATGCATTCAGCACAAGGACCCTGAAACTTAGCAATGAAGTGTGTGTTTTGAGGTTTGCGCATACTAGCGTTCATCGTGCTAAAGTAGAATCTTTCTAGATGTTAAGAATGGAAAAGAAGATCCAATGGTTAGCAATGTTTGGATTTGCATGTCTTGATCAAACATTCATTGTTCCGTACACCATGTAGTGGTATATATGGTATTGTGAGAGATAAGAGACAATATAAAGATAAGATAAGAAGTACTACGAATGGCCGATCTAACTTTAGGTCTCGTAGGAGCGAGGTGCTCGAGAGTTAACACGGTCGGTGCAAGTACAGGTTACATCAAGGACCTCGTAAAAAATAAAAAATTACATCCAAGTCCATGCATTTAGCACAAGGACCCTGAAACTGAGCAATGAAGTGTGTGTTTTGAGGTTTGCGCATACTAGCGTTCATCCTGCTAAAGACTTTTAGTAGAATCTTTCTAGATGCTAAGAATGGAAAATAAGATCCAATCGTTGTTAGCAATGTTTGGATTTGCCAGTCTTGATCAAACGGTCAATGGTTTGTACACTCTATAGTGATGGTATGATATTGTAAGAGATAAGAGAAGATAAAGATAAGATAAGAAGTATGACGAATGGCTGATCTAATGGTAGGTCTCGTAGGAGCGAGGTGCTTGAGAGTTAACACGGTCGGTGGAAGTACAAGTTACATCAAGGACCTCATGAAAATGATAATTATTGCATCCAAGTCCATGCATTTACTAGAACAAAGACCCTGAGACTGAGAGTGATGAAGTGTGTGTTTTGAGGTTTGTGCATATACTAGAGTTCATCATGCTAAAAACTATCAGTAGAATCTTTCTAGATGCTAAGAATGGAAAAGAAGATCCAGCAGTTGGCAATGTTTGGATTTGCTACTCTTGATCCAACGGTCAATGTTCAAAGTTGTACACTATGAAGTGGTTTATTGTATTGTAAGAGATAAGACACGATAAAGAGAATATAAGAAGTACTGCGAATGGCCTATCAAATGGTAGGTATCATAGGAGAGAGGTGCTTGAGAGTTAACACGGTCGGTGGAAGTACAAGTTACATTAAGGACCTCATAAAAATGAAAATTGTGTCATAGTCCACGCATTTATTGGAACAAGGACCCTGAAAACTGAGCAATGGAGTTTGTGTTTTGAGGTTTGCGCATACTAGCGTTCATCGTGCTAAAGTACTCCCTCTTACCCAAATTACTTGACTTAGTTTTATCTAGATTTAGACGTATCTAACACTAAAACAAGTCTAGATACATTCGAATCTAGACAAATCTAAGTCAACTAATTTGGGTCAGAGGGAGTAGAATCTTTCTAGATGCTAAGAATGGAAAAGAAGATTCTAGTATGATGGAGAAGTGTGTTTTCAGGTTGTGCATAGCATTCATTATGCCGAAGACTATCAATAGAATCTTCTAGATGATAGGATGGAAAAGAAGATCCACCGGCTCGAAAAGCTGGGATTCATGAGTCTTGATCCAACGGTCAACATTCAAAGTTATTCGTACACTATATAGTGGTTTGTAATGAAGACTATCAATAGAATCTTCAAGGTGCTAGAATAGAAAAGAAGATCCAACGGCCAGAAATGTTGGGTCACGAGTCTTGATCCAACAGTCAATATTCAAAGTTGTTTGTACACTATATAGTGGTAAGATCATGTAGATGTCAATGATTATTAGCTACTAGTAAGTTGCACGTGAGACTCGGATAGTAGACGTATGACATATCATCATCACTATATACAATTATAATTGGTAAAGCACAAAAAAATATAAAATTTGATCAACATCTATAAAGTATGGGTGTATATTTGGTCCTTGTACTTTGTATCATCATGTAGAAATCAAAGATTATTTAGTTACCTAACACATGAAATTTTTGATAGCATGGTCTAGAGAAACAAGGGAGAAGCTTCTAGTATGATGGAGAAGTGTGTTTTGAGGTTTGTGCATAACATTCATTATATCGAAGACTATCAATAGATTCTTCTAGAAGCTAGAATGGAAATGAAGGTCCAACAGCTAGAAACGATGGGATTCGTGAGTCTTGATCCAGCGGTCAACATTCAAAGTTATTCGTACACTATATAGTGGTAAGATATGCACGCAAAACAAGTTGTGTTTTCTCTCTCCTTCACACTACCTCATCACCATCTACACACACCCCGACCAGCTGACCTCTTCATCGTCCACAACATGGTCCGGCCCACGTGTGTTGACCTACCTTGTCGTTACATTTCACACCCTGCAAAGAGGAAGCACCAAGCACACCCCAGCACGCTCATTCGAAAGTGTGAGGAGCGTTTTTTGTGTGTGTGAAGCAAGTACACTAGTATGAAGGGTATATGGCTAAGTTTCTCTCTCTCTCGAAGGACCAGACTGCTTTTCATTGCTTAACTTTAGAGCCCTTTATGCTAAATTTATGGACCTCTATGTAATTTTTTTTAGGTATTCGACGCAAATCGTACTTTCTCCCACCGTCCATATCAAATTTTAACTACTAGTAAGCGCGATAGATAGATTCCTCTTAAAATGTCCCAACAAACTTTTGAAGCTCTAACTAGGAATTCAGTACATCAAAAACCATCGAAAGCTTTTTCGTAAAACTTTCAAAGCAATCTATAATTTACTTGTAGTTCAAATTTGACCTAATTTCGATAAATTGGCATAAGAGTCTCATTCAAGTCGGCAGAGTTCGCTAGGAAGTTTTAAAATTCGCAAAACATGGGAAAATTGAGAATGTTCTTTCCTGATAGTTGGAAACTCACACCTAGAACAACGTTTACTAAAAGAAGATGCACCCATCTACCTTCGACAAGACAACTAATCCAAGAGTTATCTATCACATGCTTACTTCTATCTCAAGTTTGACCTAATATAATTTCGTTAAGTTGTCAAGATGTAGAATCTTAGCAAGAAGTTGAACCTATTGTCAAAATTTTGGGACCTTTACTATATATATGCACGCAAAACAAATTGTGTTTTCTCTATCCTTTCCTGCCTCTTCACCATCCACACACACCCTGCTGGCCCGCTGATCTCTCGTCTACAACGTGGCGCTGCCCATGTGCGTCGACCTGCATTGTTGTTCCATTTCACACCCTGCAAAGAGGAAGCACCAAGCACACCCCCAACATGCTAGTTCAAAAGTGTGAGGAGCGTTTTGTTTGTTTGTGTGTAGCAAATACAGTAGTACGAAGGGTATGGCTCAGTTTCTCTCTCGAGAAGGACCCGAGTGCTTTTCCTTGCTTAACTTTAGGGCCCTTTGTGCTAAGTTTATGAACCTCTATGTAATTTTCTCTTTTTGAGGTCTTCGATGTAAACCGTACTCCCACCGACCGTGTCAAATTTTAACTACAGGTAAGCACAATAGATAGATTGCTTTTAAAATTTTCCAAATACTTTTTAGGCTAACCAGGAATTCAGTAGTACATCGAAAGCTTTTTCTTAAAACCTCCTAGCTTATAGAAAAATTCTGCCACCATAGGTGATGCCCTAATACTAGTATGAAAATAGAAGCTAACATGACGAGAAAGTACTGCGCTAGGAAGTGACATGTTTAATTTATTGCACAGGGGCGCGTTTTACACGCATTCATGCTTAGCCGGCGTCCTCGATGCAGCCGCTTCTTACAGCAGAAGCAAAGAAAAAACCTCTTTCAAAGAGCCATCCTATCTTCCCCATCTCCGTTTAGTTTATCCCACTCGTTGATGCTGCCTGGCCGCATCTCTGGCGCGTGCTTCACACATTTTACTCCCCATCTTGCACGCTGCATCACTCCCTCCAGGCCACCATCCCTCTCCTCCAAGACCACCAACAACTCTACATAGATCCACCCTCGCCCCCAATCCGTCCGGATGGGATGGCGGATTCGAGGTGCAACCCGCGACACTACGGCTGGAGCAAGGTCGGCGACGACGTCTTCAATGAAATCACTATGCATCTGGACACTATCAGCATCGTTAGGCTGGACGCATGTTCCAAGGAGCTGTACCGCCAGGTCACCAGCGGAAAAGGTAGCAGGTGCCCCAACGACCACTATTGTTCATTGGTCTCCTACAATGACGTCTACGAGCACAAGATCCAGTGCTGCTACGCCCCATGCGCAGCCTGCACGGAGCGAGGATGCGAGTTCGTCAACCGGCCATTGACTTTGCATGAGCTCTTTGACCATTTGAAAGTTACCCACAAGATGTACTATTTGCCCCAAGTGACCTACTCTAACAAGTACTGGTACCCGACTAACCGGGTGCACGCACTAGAGATCATCGGCATCGGGAAAGAGGGCACAGAGTTTGCTGCCCTAATTGGAGGGTACACCACGGACACCTTACTATCCGTCAGGCACGTCAGGTGGGCAGCATGCGAATCACCGCGGTACAAGGTGATGTTATGGTCGCTGCCGTCATGGAATAAGCTCCATTCAGTCGAAATGTCAGCGACATCTGAGCAGATGAGCAGGCCTACATTGGCTGAAGTCGCGCTGAAAGGGCTCATGTCGTACATGTCGAAACTGAGGCGTTACCTATGAGCTTCTCAAGATGTTGTCGGAATTCCCCTGGATTACAAGAATATCAACCAAGAGTGAGTTAACACATATAAATCTTCTTGTGATGATCCTAATATGAATATATGTAATGTCGTACTAATTAATTACTTTATGTTGGTGACATACCCAATTGGTATGGGCTGTCCAGCCAAATATGTCTTCATGTTCAATGCTCGCTGATGCAGTCCAATGGAACTGCGTGGTGCCTGGCTGCGAGTTCGTTGCAATTCCGTTTGTGCTCCACTCCCACCTCAGAGAAGCCCACGCCATGAGGTTGCGTATTTTACACTATGGTAGGAAAGGTAGGTACATCTCTAAGCCGGTGTCGGCACCAGGCTCGCAAAATGTAGATATCGGGCTAACCGAGTTCGATGACACGGTGTTTTGCATTCTATTCGACGGGCGCGATGATGTCATCTTGATATCTGTCGTGTGCATCAGGCCGACGGCGCACGTGTCGTCATAGTTCATGGTGAAGTTGAGCTCTGCACATCCAAATGGCTTGTGTGAGAAGGTATTCTATGCGAATTCTAAAGTCACTTGCTCTTTGTTGGTTTGTCAGTCTAATCTGGTCGCTCGTTGTTGGAATCGACCATCGGAGTTCACCGTGGAATACAAGCTTCGTATCGACAAGATTATTACCGTAGATGCAGAGGTGGGATATGTGGGAGACTTCTAAACTAACTCTAAACTAAGTGCGATTAGCGAGATAAGTGAGATTTGTTAAATCCTACTTGTCCCACTTCTCCCACTTAGTTTAGAGTTAGTCCAGGGGTCTAAAATTAAGGATCCCGCCTATCCCATTTGTCCCACTTCTACATCCCTATTTCTTAGAGATTAAGCCATCTTTATCTTCTTGTCATGACCCTAACTTGAACACAAGTACTCCTCGACCGGATTTTTCTTACCATTTTGGGACATGTGGTTCCTAGCTTAAGGTAGTTCATAGTATTTTGTATGGAGTTCTATTACTGCTAATCTATTTTGTAGTAGGCGTAATACCTATGTACTGGTACTTGTTCAGACCAACGGATCTAGTGCAAAATAAGGTCTCTCTTTCCTTTTGAATCATGGCCTTGCTACATCTACCGAATTTCAATGTCTGCATTGCTGAATCTGTCAATTCCTTTGGTCATTATCTATACTGCTAAATCGGTCACTTTGAAATGGTGCTAAATCTATCAAGTGCCGCTTATTATGAACTGGGAATCTGATGATATTTTCCTGTCTTATTCAGTACTGCTGAATCTTTCAAGTGCCATTGAATCTGTCGAACATTCTATTGTTGCTATTACTAAAGTAGTTTTAGAACTAATAGTGATGTATTGGTACTTGTTTAGATCAAGACTAGTAGATGGTCTTGCTCTTCTTTTGGAACATGGCCAGAATATGTTCTCTCTGTCCTTTTGAATTATGGCCTTGCTACATCTATTGGATTTCAGTGTCTGCATTGTTAAATCTGTCAATACTTTTGGTCATTATCTTTACTGCTAAATTGGTCACTTTGAAATGTTGTTGAATCTGTCAAGTGTCGTTGATTATGTGTTTGGAATCTATTGATATTTTTCTGTTTTATTCAGTGCTGCTGAATCTTTCAAATGGTAGTAAATCTGTCAAATGTTCTGTCGTTTTTATTATAGTACTAAAGTATCTTGTAGAACTAATACTGGCGTACTAATACTTTTTAAGATCAAGGGCAGTAGATGGTCTTACTGTTCTTTTGAAACATGGCCTTGTCACAATCTAGATGAGGCTTGGGGCATTTTGGTTTGCATATGTGGGTCACACATTCATTGATGTGAGTAGAAAGTATGCACAGAAAAGCAGGCTTGATGGTCAGTTTTGCTTGCTCCAATGCTCGAGTGTGTTCGGAGAAAAGCGACTGATCCCGCACCAAGGTTTTTAGTGCCGAAACAAGAATTGATTCTTGTTGTCCTGCTATTAAATTTTAGAGTCTGTATTGTTGAATCGATCACTTTGAAATGCTGTTGAATATGAACTAGGAACCTTTCATTATTTCACCAAGCATGATGCAATTTAGGCTATGGGTTCTTGCCTTTCTAAAAGTTGTAGCAATTTTAGCAGGCTTACCAATCTTTGCAAAGGTGTACCTTTCTAGAAAGTTCATATGAGGTTCAACATCTTGGTATTTTGGTACATACTATGAAGTACCGAAAAACCTAAGTGACTCAACTTACAACTACTCTGTCTAACTGATGTGAATCTAGAAAAATTTGAGGCCATTAGAATACAAACTGGAGGGAGTAGTATAAAAATAGAAGTAGTAAATAAGTCATCTCTCAGTTCTAATAACTGAGATGTGATGAGAGAACACTCCATGGCAGTGTGCCAGTCTAGAGTACCTATAGTACTCCCTACTCCATAACTCTAGTCGGCATGCTCGATGCAGTACGCCCGGTAGAAGACAGCCATAGGAGCATGGCAAAAACCCCTCCTTAAGAGCCATTCCCAACTCCGAGAGGCTGCATTTGGATCTTCTCTAGCACGCACGTCACACATTTTTCTCGCCATCTCACCCGCTACATCGATCCTTCCAGGCCGCCACCCCTCTCCTCCAAATAAGCCCAACAGTCATACATAGATCCGCCCTTGCCCCTAATCATTCGGACATGATGGTTGTGGATTCGAGGCACAACCGGCTGAACAACGTCTGGACGAAGGTCGGGGACGACGTCTTCAACAAAATAGCTCAGCGTATGGACACTACCAGCGTCGTCTGGCTGGCCACATGCTCCAAGAAGCTGTACCGCCAAGTCGCTGGCAGAAAAGGTAGTAGATGCCCCAACGACATCTGCTGGACTTTGGTCTCCTACAAGGACGTCTACGACCACAAGATCACGTGCAACTACCGCCAGTGTGTCTGCACGGAGCCAGGATGCGAGTTCACCGGTGTCAAGAAAGTGTTCATCGAGCACCTCATATCTGCTCACTCGATGACAGTGCCCAGATACAACCCCAAAAAATGGGACCCATCTGTGCCGGTTCGTGCACCGGGCTCGCTTAGAGCTGAGGTCATCGGCATTAGGAAGGAGGGCAAGATGTTCGTCGCCCAAATTGACGGGCATAGCACGGACTTGCTCCTGTCTGTCAGGACGGTCAGGTCGGCAGCGTGTGAATCACCGCGATACGAGGTGAGGTTTTGGTCGTTGGTCTTGTTCGCTAGTTTCAATCAGGTTATAGTAAAGAGGTCACCCGAGACAACGATTAGGCCGTCGCCAGCCAACGCTGTGCATGAAGTGCTCATGTCTTTTCTATCCAAGTCGCGTCTTTACTAGCATACTACTGAACCTGTCATCGGACAAGATTCACCGGTGAGATATCACATCTTAATCCTCTTGTGATGATCCTACTGTGAGTGTATGTAATATTGTACTAATTAGCTAGTTTATGTTGGTGGCAGATTCCCTTCGTAATTGGAATTGCCGAAATTAAGGATCTCGAACTTCTTGGTTTGTCGTATGAATTTTACATTTATGCTGTTGACCTAGAGGCCGACAGGCGACAATGAAACGAGAGACGCGTCCCAGGCAGGAAATCAAGGGCGCAGCCTGGCCAACACTTTGACACGCTGAAGCATTCTCGTTTCTTCAAGTATGTATGATGGGACATGTAGTGGTTCCTAGCTTAGTGTAAGCTTATAGTTCTACACTTCTACTAAGTATTTTGTATGGAGTTCAGCTACTGCTAATCTATTTTGTAGTAATACCTATGTACTTGGACTTATTCAGATCGAGTGGAGAAAATGCATGGTCACACTTTCCTTTTGAAACTTGGCTTTGCCACATTGTTGTACATCCATTGAATTTCAATGTCGGCATTGCTGAATCTGTCAATTCTTTTGGTCATTTTCTACCACCATTGAATTGGTCACTTTAAATTGATGCTGAATTTGTCATGTGCTGCTGAATGTGAAACGGACGAGTGCTCGTTGCCCTTGTACATGGCCGTGTCATAATCTATATGAGACTTGGGAATTTTGGGTTGCATATGGGGGTCACACAGGCATTGATGTGAGAAGAAGGTACTCAAAGCAGACTTGGTCGTCAGTTTTGCTTGCTCCAATGGAAGTGTTATTGGTGAAAATGACAAACTGATCGCGCGACAAGGTTTTCAGAGCTGAAACAAAAACTGGTTCTCTCTGTACTGCTATTTGTATTTCATTGTCTGTATTGCTGAATTGGTCACTTTTGAAATGCTGCTGAATTGCTAAAGTGCTCCTGAATATGAACTTCGAATATGTTGATAATTTTTCTACCTTATTCTGTACTGCTGTATTTTGACATGAATAGCTGCCAAAAAGAATTATCGCTTTTCCCCCTCCCTCTCTGGGGTATTTGTTTCGAATCCGGCCGAGCACATCACAATGCAATTTTTATTAAACAGGAGAAGACATCTAGTACTCAGTAGCTCATTCGGCCCCTCTTTAGCCCAGAACATTTTTATTCGGTATTTTCGGGGTCAGGGGACTGCTGACCACAGCCCAGTGAAATTTGAGAAAGGAGCCCATGGTGCATAGCCGAGAACATATTATTTCGGCCTTTTAGGGGCCAGGGGACTGTTGAGCACAGCTGATGGCCAAAAATGTATCGAGCTCATTGGGGACCCCAAGAAGAAGGTATGATGAGCACATCAGCAAGTTTTCTCTTAGTTATGAAACCAAGGTTATCGAACCAGTAGGAGCAAGGAAACACCTCCAAGGTGTTGTTTCCAACTTGGAATCCTGCACAACACAACCACAAAACTTTGCCCTCAACTTACAGTGAGGTTGTCAATCTCACCGGTTTTGCTGAAAACAAAGGATTAAACGTATTGTATGGAAGAAAGTAAAAGCTTGCAGAAAGTAAAGCGAAATAGTTGTAGATTGATGGTAAAAGAAAGGACCGAGGTCCATAGTTCACTAGTGGTGGTTCTCCTTAAGATAGATGACATGTTGGGTGAACAAATTACAGCGGGGCAATTGACAAACATTGAGAAAGCATACATGCATATACTAATCATCTTGATTCCTATGAGATTTG
Organism: Avena insularis; assembly: GCA_023614405.1. Classification (NCBI taxonomy): domain Eukaryota; kingdom Viridiplantae; phylum Streptophyta; class Magnoliopsida; order Poales; family Poaceae; genus Avena; species Avena insularis. The sequence continues at coordinate 235,320,858 of CM042688.1, read as the reverse complement.
ATTGGGAATTACAACATTATACATAGACCGTAATCCAACTGCATCTATGACTACACCTTCAGGTTATCAATCTGAACCCCCTCCAGTATTAAGTTACAAGCTATAGATAATTGCATTACGCATTGCGTGTAAAGTAAACAATACGATTGTTCTATGAACAAAGGATTTTTGTTTTCTCCCTAGTAGCAACAGCACATCTAGTACCTTAGAGATTTCTGTCACTTCCCCAGATTACTAGAGGCATGAACCCACTATCGAGCATAAATACTCCCTCTTGGAGTTGCTAGCATCTACTCGGCCAAGATATCTACTAACAACGGAGAGCATGCAAGATCACAAATAACAAAGATATGATAGAATCAATAATCAATCTGAAATAGCATCTCAATATCCATCGGATCCCCACAAACACAACATGTATGATTACAAATAGATGATCTTGATCATGAACGGAGCTCACAAGATCTAGACATGGTAGCACAAAGGAGAAGAACTAACCATCTAGCTACTACATGGACCCGTAGTCCAAGGATGAACTACTCACGCATCACACCGGAGGCTTGCATGGTGATGAAGAAGGCCTCCAGGGTGAATTCTCCCCTCCGGCAGGGTGCCGGGAAGAGCTTCAGATCCCTCCCGATCTAGGGACGGAGATGATGACGGCTACAGACTCTTTCGTGGAATTTTGATTAGGTACTTAGGGTTTCTGTATCGGAGGCATCTTATAGGCAAAACGGGAGGCCGAGGGGGTGCCCTAGGCGGCCACAACACCCCCTGGCGGGGGCTAGTCCTGGCCACGCGGTCAGGTGGTGTGGGTGGCCCCTGGCCCCTCTCTGTCTCGTATTCTGGCTCCGTGTCCCCCTCGATGAAATATTGACTTTGGCTTTTGTCCCGTCCAATTTCGAGAATATTCATTTTCTGACTTTCCTGGAACCAAAAACAGCAGAAAACATGCAGCTGGCACTGTGGCATCTTGTTAATAGGTTAGTCCAAGAAAGTGTATAAAAAGTATTCCAAAGTGTGGACAAAACATAAGAAAGTAGATATAAACCAAGCATGGAACATCAAAAATTATAGATACGTTTGCAACGTATCAACATCCCCAATCTTAACTCCTCCTCGTCCTTGAGTAGGTAAGTGATAAAAAGAAATAATAATTTTTGAGGTGACATGCACCATCATAAACTTGATCAAAGTATTTGTAAAACATTGATAGCTGGGATCATAGTACTTCAACATAGCATGCAAGATAAAGTTCTAACAATAAGACATAGCAACTATGTTGTAACATGAAAGGCACAAACAAAAGATTCATGAATAACAATGCTTTGCAAGATGTTTGTTTGTTTCACATAAAGAAAACATAGCATAGTGGCATTCACCTTGTCCCTCATAATGTAGCAAATCATAATTGCATAGGACACCTTCAAAGTTTATAAGGGTGACTAGATACAAATAGTTTAAGAACAAGCAATATCAAAGTTATGCATCAATCAACAAGTCTTGGTACAATGCACATTAAACTAAGAATGGCCACTATGCTCTCTCAATAGGTGCATAAAGATAGAAGGTGGTGTTGGGAATATGCCCTAGAGGCAATCATGTATGATGTTATTTCCAATGTATTCATAAAGTTATTGTCCATGTATGAACTACTGATATATATCATTAAATATGTGATTCGATTGTGGAACTATATATTCATGTTGTTTATACTGATTGTCCTTGGTCGTTGAGGTTGTGCTAGACACACAATTTAGACTAATGTGAAAGTCGGCTGATGACTCGGTTCCACTTGTCATGGGCATAGAGATGCTATTCTGACTTACACGGATTCGGCTAAAGAGTTTAGCGAGTCAGACTGACCCATATTGAGATACAACGAATAAGTCATCATTTGTATATCTCAATCAATGTAATCCTTAGACCTGAGGTTATTGCACAATCCGAGTTGAGGATCACCGACTTAGGTTCTGTCAAACGTTGTTCCGCCATCAAGCGCTTATAAAGGCGGAGTTCGGGTCGACTGAGAATCAAGCTGCATGATGTGAATAACCGAGATGGGATTTTGCCCCTTCGTCTAGAGAGATATTCTCTGGTCCCTCTCGGTAGATATGATTCGGAAAGCATGCCATGCGTGACTCGGTTAAGTGTTAACCGAGGCGACCGACTAAGAGTTAATCGGATGAATCACTTATCTCGGATCGAGAAAGAGAGTTGAACTATTTAAGGGATGATGATTATTCGCCTATAGTTAGACAAGGTATATCGTGAGGCAAAAGGGACTCAGACGAAAGTTGTGTTGGAAGGTATGTCGTCATGACTCTTTGGTACTTGGGAGTTGGCACGTTCTGCTAGGATCCGCTACCAACTGATCGGTCACGAGTGAGACTCGGATCGTGTCCGGGTCACCATGAGCATGTCGGGTCACACACTTAAGAGCGGGAGCATATTTTGGGTTGGACCCAAAAAGGAAACGGACATAGTCAGTGAGTTGGACTCGCAGTGACTAATATAGGCCTTTTAGTGAATGGGCCACAATTGAGTGGAGCCCACTTTCACTCCCTATATAAGCTGGGGCGCAGGTGCTTAGAGCATATGGTTAGGTCACTCCATGTGTTGGAAACCCTAGCTCCAGTCCAGTCCTGTCGCCGCCATACCGGACCTAGCAGTCCATCGCTGACGCTCCTCCTCATACGTGTGGATACTGGCGGAGGTGCTGTACATTCAGCACTTCGACGATTGTGGATCGGATAGGATCGTGAGTACTGCACTGCATCAAGCGACGTGCTTCATCGATTCCGCAACTGCGCGTCTAGTAGTAATTCTCGTGGCCTACTACCTCAGCTAGATCTTGGGTTCACCGCGTAGGAAAAAGTTTTGTTTTTCTCTACGTGGCCCAGCAGGTGGAGACTCAATATAAAAGTGGAAGAAAGGCCTTCATAGAAGGAAGTAGGGATTCAAGTCTCATAAAGAGCTTCCAAAAATTATGGTACTTATTAGCTTTCAGCTCTCATTGCCCCTATCATAAGCATCTTGAAGTGATTAAGGTTAAAGTGAACAAACTATGGAGTATATGCTTGACAAAGTATAAGTTGGAAATCTCATGTCCCTTGAATACGAGGGATGCTCCTCATGCTACTCAAGTTTAGTTACCGGTAAGTTCTTGTCATAGTAAGTACATGTGTATCATAGAGAACATGTAGCGGGTACCCTTGCCCGATGATACGGAAGAATCCCCATATCAAAATGACAAGGCAAGCAGACAACGAGCATCTCAGCAATCTTCTTATTTACCATGGGAAAATGGTGCTTTTTTCTCTCTTTCCTCTTTTCTCATATCTTTTTTTTCTTTTTCTCTATTTCTCAATCTCTGTCTCTTTTTTTATAAGAAGAATTCTTCATAGAAGCTCATTATGGTTATGCTGCAGGTTTCCACCATGATTAGGCATGGATTAGACCGGCGGCCCAGGCGTTTCTCTAACACACATACATAACTCCATGGACTTACAAGTTCCCCTTTCATTTCACATCGACGACATCCATAGACAAAAGAGCATGATATCAACTAGGTACAAAGTACAAGTACAATGTTGAAAGCGTTCCCCATGACAGCATGGTTCTGCTAATCCCCAACATATAAGTGCAAGCATATACAACATAGAAGACACAATGGTTCAAGTTTATTAAGGGCAAGAAAAGTAAAGTGTGCCATCAAGTTCGTGAGAGCTTTAATCACTAGTTTTCTCATAACAAGTTTAATTCGAAAGGTAGATAAAAACATGAATATACTTGGATCAGCATATGCTAGTAGGTAGGTATGGTGGACTCTTTGGAATAACTTGGTTTTATTTGGAGTTGGATGCATGAGTGGAACTCATACTTGGTTATGGAGGCTAGCAAAAGACTGGGAGCGACCAACTAAGAGAGCAATAATGGCCATAATCATGCAAAGCAACAAAACATTATTAATTAAAGTATAAAGTGATATTACAAGTCGAAAACTAAAGGATCATAAAGGCTATGGTGACTTGGGATAGTCTTAACATGGTGTGAGCATGCGCCAAGTCAACCCAAATAAAGCATCAAAGGAGAATACTACAATACTATGCTTTAATATGCTAAAACAACGCATGGTTCTTTCAAGGTACATTAAGCAATCTCAATTGTTTATAACATGTCATGCTACAGCAAAGATCACTAAGCATAAATCCAAAACAATATCAAGCATGACATGACAAAGCATAGGCCACAGTCAAAAACAAGCTCTCTTTACCACTTAAGCATGAACTTTCCTACTCTTTTCCAATCCAAACCAAACTATTTGAAAACTAATGTATGAAAGAGGGGGTCCAACCAATTTATTCAAGCAAACTAAGCAAACCAAGCAAACAAAAAACCAAAAACAAAAACAAAGACGCTCCAAGAACAACACAACTGTGCACGAAACAATAAAAATGAAGTGTTTGGAAGAACCTGAGAGTTTTATTGATGAAGAAGGGGATGCCTTGGGCATCCCCAAGCTTTGACGCTTGTACTTATCGGATATTTCTTGGGGTGACACGCGTGGAATCCCCAAGCTTGAGCTTTAGTCCATTCTTCATCTCATTACATCATTCTCTCCATACACCTGAAATTTTCCTTCATACAAAACTTCACACAATCTTTATTAGCAACATTAGTGCACTCAAGATAATAAGTCTTTGGGTTCAGTTTCAACACCAATAAAACTTCCAATAAAACACAAGCTACTGTATCACTTGCCTCAAAAATCTCAATTCCCCAAAGAGAACTCAAAAAGGAATCAACAAGAAGCAAATGCAAATAATGGCAGAAATCTGTCAAAACAGACCAGCAGGTAAAAACAAATTTTTTTGAAGACCTTTTGTTCCTCAAATCGAAAAGTGTTGAACTAACTAAAGTTAGATAACAACCTGGGGAAGAAGCACAAAAATTCACGCCTCAAAACGACGTACATAGATTTTACATGAATTTTTACAATGAAGAACAAAAATCTGTTTCGGGACAGCAAATTTCCCAAGCATTACTTCTCTCTCATTAGAGGTTACTCTTGGCACAAAAAGCAAATAAAAAGGATAAGGAGCGGTTATTACTGAGGTAATAACTTCCAAGAGTCATCTAAAACTTTTGGGTTATCTCCCAATAAGTACTTTTCTTTAACGCCTTTAAGTTAGGCATAAGAAGCAAGAAAAAGAATCAAGTGTTCTCAAATGAAGAAGCATTAAGAGAAAATTTTTGTTTTCATAGGAGAGGCAAAAGGAATCTTCTCTATCTTCTAAGGGAAGTGTTCTATACCTTTCTTGAGTGGGATTTGATATTTAATGGTGCCTTCTTTCATACCAATAATGGCACCAACAGTTCTAAGAAAAGGTCTTCCCAAAGTAATAGGACAAGAAGCATTGCGTTCAACATCCAAAACATAGAAATCAACGGGGACATAAGCATTGTTAACCATAATAAGGACATCATTAATACTCCCTATGAGTTTCTTTTTAGCATTATCATCAAGTGGGACATTTAAATAACAATCTTCCAATGGTGGCAAATCAAGCATATCATAAATCCTTCTAGGCATAATAGAAACACTACTATCAAGATCACATAAAGCTTTGAAATCAAAATCATTCACTTTCATATTAATTATGGGTTCCCAACCATCTTCTAGTTTCATAGGAATAGAAGCTTTATGTTTCATCTTTTCTTCTTTAATTTTTATGAGAGCATTAGTAATGTGTTTTGCAAAGGCCATATCCATAGCACTAGCATTAGGACTTTTAGCAAGCTTTTGTAGGAACTTAATTACTTCAGAGATATTGCAATAATCAAGATCAAAATCATAATTATCATCTAAAGTAGTAGAGCTATTGTTTCCCATATTCCGAAGAATTTCAGCATTGTTCTTAGAAAAGGTTCCATTGGGTTTACTAGCTTCAATATTAGTGGTAGTGATAGTAGAAACACTAATATTTCTAGCAATTTCATCTTCTCTTTCCCACTTAGCATGCAATTCAGCTAATAGTCTAACATTTTTATCAATTCTAACTTGTATGGCATTAGTAGAAGCAAAGGGATTTTCAATAGTTTCAGGTTTAGCAGCCATTTTATTAAAAGAAGATTATGCTTCAGCCAATGATGCTATATTTCTTTCAGCATTAGAGAGTTTTTCCTCAATAGTTTTATTGAAAACAGTTTGTTTACTAATAAAATCTTTAAGCATAACTTCAAGTTCAGAGGGAGCACTCCTATTATTGTTGTAGGAATTTCCATAAGCATTACCATTGTTGGCAGGATATGGCCTATAATTATTATTACCAAAATTGTTCCTGTAGGCATTGTTGCTAAAATTATTATTTCTTATAAAGTTCACATCAATTTGCTCTTCTTGAGCAACCAAAGAGGCTAAGGGAACATGATTTGGATCAATATGAGCTTTCCCATTAACAAGCATAGACATAATAACATCAATTTTATCACTCAATGAGGAGGTTTCTTCAACAAAATTTACCTTCTTACCTTGTGGAGCTCTCTCGGTATGCCATTCAGAATAGTTAACCATCATTTTATCCAGAAGCTTTGTTGTAGCACCCAAAGTAATGGTCATAAAGGTACCTCCGGCAGCAGTAGATTTCTTCAAGAATAGTTCAATCCTGCATAAAAGGTTTGGATAATCATCCAAGCAGTCAGTCCATGAGTGGGCCAATTCTTTACCAAAAATTTCATTCTTTCCCAAGCTTGAGCAACATGTTCATTATCATATTGTTTAAACTTCATTATTTCACTTCTCATAGATATAATCTTAGCAGGAGGATAGTATTTTCCAATGAAAGCATCTTTGCATTTAGTCCAAGAATCAATACTATTTTTAGTTAGGGATTGCAACCATTCTTTAGCTTTTCCTCCCAAAGAGAAAGGAAACAATTTAAGCTTAATAATATCCCCATCTATATCCCTATGCTTTTGCATCTCACAAAGTTCAACAAAGTTATTAAGATGAGCAACAACATCTTCAGTACCAATACCAGCAAATTGTTCTCTCATAACAAGATTGAGTAAAGCAGGTTTAATTTCAAAGAAAGTAGCTTCGGGAACAGGTGGAGCAATAGGTGTGCACATGAAATCATTGTTGTTGGTGCTAGTGAAGTCACACAACTTAGTGTTTCAAGATTAGTCAATTTTTGTGTTTTTAATAAAGAAAGCAAACTAGTACAACTAATTTTTTTGTGTTTTTCGATAAATAAACAAGCAAACAAAGAAAAATATACTAAGCAAAACAAAAACAACAAAGTAAACAAATTGGTTATGAGGGACTCTCCTTGTGAACATGTCCTTGACTCCCCGACAATGGCGCCAGAAAAAGTTGATGGCGCGTGGTTGACATGGGAGCTTCTTCTTCTTCAGTCCCCGGCAACGGTGCCAGAAAAAGTTGCTTGATGGCCCAAAATGTACCGAGCTCGTTGGGGAACCCCAAGAGGAAGGTATGATGAGCATAGCAACAAGTTTTCCATCAGTTATGAAACCAAGGTTATCGAACCAGTAGGAGCAAGGAAACACCTCCAAGGTGTTGTTTCCAACTTGGAATCCTGCACAACACAACCACAGAACTTTGCCCCCAACTTACAGTGAGGCTGTCAATCTCACCGGTTTTGCTGAAAACAAAGGGTTAAACATATTGTGTGGAAGAAAGTAAAAGCTTGTAGAAAGTTAACGGAAAACAGTAAACAGTTGTAGATTGATGGTAAAAGAAAGGACCGGGGTCCATAGTTCACTAGTGGTGGTTCTCCTTAAGATAGATGACATGTTGGGTGAACAAATTACAGCGGGGTAATTGACAAACATCGAGAAAGCATACATGCATATACTAATCATCTTGATTCCTATGAGATTTGATTGGGAATTACAACATTATACATAGACCGTAATCCAATTGCATCTATGACTAATAATCCACCTTCAGGTTATCAATCCGAACCCCCTCCAGTATTAAGTTGCAAGCAACAGATAATTGCATTACGCATTGCGTGTAAAGTAAACAATACGATTGTTCTATGAATAAAGCATTGCTGTTTTCTCCCTAGTAGCAACATCACATCTAGTACCTTAGAGATTTCTATCACTTCCCCAGATTACTAGAGGCATGAACTCACTATCGAGCATAAATACTCCCTCTTAGAGTTGCTAGCATTTACTCGGCCAAGATATCTACTAACAACAGAGAGCATGCAAGATCACAAATAACAAAGACAGGATAGAATGAATAATCAATCTGAAATAGCATCTCAATATCCATCAGATCCCCGCAAACACAACATGTATGATTACAAATAGATGATCTTGATCATGAACGGAGCTCACAAGATCTAGACATGGTAGCACAAAGGAGAAGAACCAACCATCTAGCTACTACATGGACCTGTAGTCCAAGGATGAACTACTCACGCATCACACCGGAGGCTTGCATGGTGATGAAGAAGGCATCTAGGGTGAATTCTCCCCTCTGGCAGGGTGCCGGGAAGAGCTTCAGATCCCTCCCAATCTAGGGACGGAGATGATGGCGGCTACAGACTCTTTCGTGGAATTTTGGTCGGGTACTTAGGGTTTTTGTATCGGAGGCATCTTATAGGCAAAAAGGGAGGCCGAGGGGGTGCCCTAGGCAGCCACACCACCCCCTGGCGTGGGCCAGGCCTGGCCACGCGACCAGGTGGGGTGGGCGGCCCCTGGCCCCTCTCCGTCTCGTATTCTGGCTCCGTGTGCCCCTCGGTGAAATATTGACTTTGGCTTTTGTCCCGTCCAATTCCGAGAATATTTATTTTCTGACTTTCCTGGAACCAAAAACAGCAGAAAACATGCAGCTGGCACTGTGACATCTTGTTAATAGGTTAGTCCAAGAAAGTGTATAAAAAGTATTTCAAAGTGTGGACAAAACATAAGAAAGTAGATATAAACCAAGCATGGAACATCAAAAATTATAGATACATTTGCAACGTATCAACAGCCCACTAAAATTGGAGAATGAAGTCCATGGAGCCTACCCTACGGAGTATAACCCACGTAGAGCAGCCTATGTAGAATAGCCAAACTCTTTTTAATTTGGCCTTTTGGGCATTGCCCCCCACCTCTCAAAATAAAAAAACTCTGCCTACCCATGTTTTTAAGAAAATACTCCATTATGTGGCATTTTATAAATTGAGATGCCAGGAGCGCTGCCCTTTTATATTTTAAAAGAGATAAACATAGACACCCAAAATATTTTTAAGAATACTATACATAAATTGTAGTACTAATAAAAGTTTAATGATATTTATTCTATAAATATCTTTGTTGTAGTGGCAACACACTCAGTTTACGTTTATTTGATTTGAAGGTCTTTTGTTCGAATTGTATCTTGGATTTACCATTTTTTCTTCTAGAAATATCACATTACGGAGAGGCTGACATCACGGACCCACTAGCATGCAGCGTCCCTGGAGTTTGTTTTGAGGGTGGGTTCGAAACAAAAGTTTAAATATTTGTACAGAGAGGCTCGCATCGGGGACCCACCAGACAAAACATACAAGGCTGCATCAAGGACCCACAAGCCAGAACATGCCAGAGAGGCTGACATAAGGGCCCCAGCAGTAAGACCATACACGGCTGCCATGGTGAAAACAGCGGACGTGGCCGAAAAAATTCCATCATACACACGTTGCACTTATAGAGAAGCTGACATGTCGGACCCAACAGGCCCAAGCATAGCCCATGAAATTAGCCTATCAGCCCCAAGCATAGCCCAATACCTTCTAATTCGGACTTTTCGTGGTCTTGTGGCCACCGACCGTAGCCCATTCAATTTAGGAGTGAGCCCATGGAATATAAGCCATGACGAATAGGGCATCTGCCCCGAGTTAGCCTAGAATCTTTTTAATTCGGCCTTTCTGAGCATTTTTTGTACTCCGAGGCTAACATCTAGGACCTGAAAAAATAATCCAACATACACACGTTTCTTTCAAATAGAGGCTGTTAGCTGGGACCCAGCATAGACACGTTTCCTGCACATAGGTGGTTGACATCTGGGACCCAGCAAGTTACCAAGGTCAAAACAGCGGACATGGCCAAAAAAATTCCATCATACGCACGTTTCATTTACAGAGAGGCTGATATGTGGGACCCAGCAACGCGACCTTATACATATGCTGCATCGAGCAACGTAGCCAGTTCAAAACAGGGAGGTGCGAGCGAGAAAAAAGTTCAGCATGTACACATTTCTTTTAATGAGAGGCTGAAATGGGGACCCAGTAGCGTGAGAAAACGGCAGATTTGTCGAGCAATGTTATCTAGTTCGGAATAGGGTAACGCTAGAGAAGAAAAAATTCCATCAAACCCATGATTCTTCTAATGTGAGGCTAACATAAGGGACCCACCAGCCTGAATAAACGGCTGATACAGCGAGCAAATCTATCAAGTTCGGAACACGAAGGTGCTACAAAGGGTAAAAAAATCCATCATACACACATTTATTCTAATGAGAGGATCACATGTGGGGCCCAGCATCGTGATTAAACAGTTGATGCATCGAACAATGCTATCAAGTTCGGAACAGGGTAGCGTGAGCGAAGGAAAAAAATCCATCATACACACGTTTCTTCTAATGAGAGGATGACATGTGGGGCTCAGGAGGTTGGTTAAACGGTAGATGCGTCGAGCAGCGCTATCAACTCGGAACGGGGTAGCACCAGCGAAGGAAAAAATTCCATCATACACACGTTTCTTCTAATGAGAGGATGACATGTGGGTCCCAGGAGGTTGATTAGACGGTAGATGCATCGAGCAACGCTATCAACTTCGAAACAGGGTAGCACGAGCAAAGGAAAAAAATTCCATCATGCACATGATCCTTCTAATGAGAGGCTGACATGTGGGACCTAGCAGCCTGACTAAATGACAGACGCCTCGAGCTATGTTATCGAGTTCAAATTAGGGAGGCGCGACCGAAAAGTATGGCCTGCTAGAGACACTGATGTCTGGGACCCACATGCCTCAAAAGACTTCGGCGAGTCAACATCGTGCGAGGAAACGAAAATCTTGCTTCTGCCACGCGCTGGCCGAGCTTCCTCCATGTTTTTAACAGATCCTTTGTAGTAGAGGGCTGCGAAACCGGAAAAAAAATTCCATCGGCCACGGCCGAGCCGAGAATTTCGTCGCGGAAGACACGCCTTCTACGACAACCGTCGGGTCAAGTCATTACGGAAGGAAACTTTTCTTGTAGTGAGAGTCATTGCATGTGTGTTCTTTTCATAAACTACATGGATCCACCAGAGTCATTGCATGTGTGTTCTTTTTCATAAACCACATGGATCCACCAGAGTCATTACATGTGTGTTCTTTTTCAAAACCACCACTAGAGTCATTACATGTGTGTTATTTTCATAAACCACATAGATCCACCAGAGTCATTGCATATCTGTTCTTCTCCTAAACCACCACTAGAGTCATTGTATGTGTGTTCTTTTCCTAAACCACATATGGATCCACTAGAGTCATTGCATGTGTGTTCTTTTCATAAACCACATGGATCCACTAGAGTCATTGCATGTATGTTCTTCTCCTAAACCACCACTAGAGCCATTGCATATGCGTTCTTTTCCTAAACCACATATGATCCACTAGAGTCATTGCATGCGAGTTCTTTTCATAAACCACATGGATACACCAGTGTCATTTCATGTGTGTTCTTTTCATAAACCACCACTAGAGTCATTGCACGTGTGTTCTTTTCATAAACCACTTGGATCCACCAGTGCCATTGCATGTGTGTTCTTTTCATGAACCACTTAGATCCACATGTTTCATTAAATGTGTGTTCTTTTTATAAACCACATATGGATCCACCAGAGTCATTTCATGTATGTTCTTTTCCTAAACCACATATGGATCCACAAGAGTCATTGCATGTGTGTTCTTTTCATAAACCACATGGATCCACCAGAGTTATTGCATGTGTGTTATTTTCATAAACCACTTGGATCCACCAGTGCCATTGCATGTGTGTTCTTTTTCAAAACTACCACTAGAGTCATTGCATGTGTGTTCTTTTCATAAACCACAACTAGAGTCATTGCATGTGTGTTCTTTTCATAAACCACAACTAGAGTCATTGCATGTGTGTTCTTTTCATAAACCATATAGATCCACCAGAGTCATTGCATGTGTGTTCTTTTCCTAAACCACATGGATCCTAACCTTAGGAGAGCCCTAACCTTATCCCCCAATGGTGGCCGTTAGATCGAGTCTTCTAAAAGGCACGCCCCAAGACACTTGTTCTGCATCGTGATTGTTACGTACCGTTCGATTGGGACGCTTGGACGATTGTGATGGTTCTTCGTAAGAGCGATCCGCGAGTAGGTTGTTCTACGATATGATTGGCCACGCTTACCGTCTGCTTGCTCTGGACAAACTAGCAATATCGCGCTCCCACTTGCCAGGGTCACGTGTTCTGTGGGCCCACCTTCTAGTGTCACGTCCCATTTACTTCTTTTCTTTCCCCTCGAAGGTTCTTTCCACACCTACATGCAAATGGCACAGACACAATTTTTTCTCCCCCCTCCGCCCATCCGCCGTTGGCCCGCTGCCCTCCCCTTCCAGTATGCGGGATATCTATGAATAAATGGAGCTTGCAAGTATGAATAATGGTGTAGGAACATTGAGATTCTCTCTTATTCATCTTGTTAAGTTATGTAGTTTATTTGGGCTAGGTGCAAAAATTTAAGCCACAAACAGTGTTTTTGTGTTTTGTGCAACAAATGCCACGAATGTTGGTACTACTTGCCATTTTCTCTACACATTCTACACATCCGCGTGCTCCCAGGGATAATTAAATACAATGAGGTTATGATACTACTACTAGTACCATCCTACACATTCACGTGCTTCCAGGGGTTGTACGCTAGTGTGCACATCTGTTGTCTGTAATTAGTGTGTGTGCGCGTGCGCAGGCGCGTGCCCGTGCCAGTTTGATGAAATGCGGTTGCGGTTGCAATTGTTGTGTGCATGCTATCGTCTCGTTTCCAAACGCTTCGCTAGGCTTTCCTAGGCATTTTTTAAATGTGTGTCTCTCGAACCGCTTCCTCTGTCAGTTAACGGGACCGAGACCACACAAACGCCATCATCTATGGCCGGCAAGAAGCAGCAGGACTCACCATGGGCTAGTCTCCCTGAGGGACCCGTCCAAAAGATAGGTGATATCTTCCTTTCGAAGGACGACTTCGACTACTATGTCGCCTTCCGGGCAGTATGCAACGCCTAGCGCGGCTGCACGGAGGAGCGCTTTATGCCAGCCAACTAGATTGTTCTGGAGCACCAGCTGTCAGAGAAGTATCTGTTAGACGATGCCGCCATCACGTTGCTGAACGTGAGAACTGTCCGCCACCTTGAGAAGAAGATTAGCCGGGCTATTCGTAGGTGCTTTGTTGATATTCATATGTATATATGTGATCCTTTTTTTGCATTCACCTCCTGTACTATCTATTTTTCAAGTTATGTTTCTTCATCTACTAGTTGGTTTACTTTGATTGTTACCTTTACTGAATCTCTGTTTCTCCACTTGAAGGTACTTTTATGTGGGTAGCACATCCGGCAGCCTCCTGGTGCTTGGATAGAGGGTGCAGCCGTACAAGACCCGGTTATACAATCCCTTCTCGGGCGCTATCAAGCGCCTGAGGGCGGAGATATGGACCGATCTGGTGGATTCTGTCGTTGTGACGATGTTCCCGTCGTTGATGGTGTTTACATCAAACAATCATAACACCACTATTCGGTCGGTGGATGAGGACACGGAGGAAGGGAGTCGCCCGGTCTCTGGTGAAGGGTCGTACTCGGCGTATGACTTCGTAGAACTCCGGAGCATGACTTCTTACGCCGGTGATGTTTTCATCGCAGATAGATACGGGTCTGTCCTCTCGACTATGTGTGGTGCTGCTCATAGAGATGTCCAGCTACAGCGCTCCGCACGGACCCTGGAGATGCATCCCACTGTTGCAAGCCCTGTTTCGGGCTGCCAGTTCCTAGAGAATCGTTTTTACCTCATCGAGTCTGACAGGGAGATGTTGTTTGTTGTGAGTGGACTGGTCTACGGCGGCAGGCCGGTTTTTTACCGGTTTTATACCCAGAATCATGTCCTTCAGTCGGTCAGAGGCATCAGAAGTCATGCTCTCTTTGTTGCTGACAATCGGTGCATCTGCATCGATATCGCTAGGGTACCCATGGTGCAGGCAGGCATCATATAATATGCGGACCTGTCCGAGATTAGATCTTACAACTTTGAGGCTCTTGCGTGGGAAGAGGAGTAATACGTCCATTTTGCATCACTATTCTATGTCATAATTCACTATTATTCATTGCTGTATTTCATATTGAGAGGTGATACTTATGTTATTTCATTTGTTTTTGCATGGTTGATGACTTTTGGAGCATGGACCACTGTAGTCAGGATTCTGATGGAAAAGGTGCTGTTTGGAGGCAAAATTCGTGAAGATCAGAAAATCCGGGAAAATATACGGAAAATCCTATTTTTTCAGAAGACGAAGGAAGCCAGAAGGGGGCTGGAGATGGGCCACAGGGGGCCCACGCCACCCCTAGCTGGGTCACTGGTCGCGCCACCGTGTGGTGGCGCCTGGTCCACCCCTGGCACTCACCTCTGGCATATATTATCCTCCTGAAACCCTAAGACTTGGGGAGCGACGATAGAAAGGTTCCGCCGCCTCTACGGGGCAGAAAACACCGAGAGAGAAAGATCTCTCTGGCAGACAGATTTCTGCCGAGGGAATTCCTTCCCGGAGAGGGGAGATCGTCGCCATCAACACCACCATCAAGCTGGACTTCATCAGGATCATCATCATCATCACCACCATCATCACCATCATCACCCTCATCACCATCTCCATATTGCTGTAACAATTGGGTTGAATCTTGCATAGTTCATAGGAGAAACTTTCCCGGTGTTGATTACTCTTTGTAGTTGATGCTATTGAGTGAACCATTGAATTATTTTTTATGTTCAGATTGTTATACATCATTATTCCATCTCTGATCATGATCCATATGATGTCTTGTGAGTAGTTCGTTTTGTTCTTGAGGACATGGGAGATGTCATGTTGTTAGTAGTGGAGTTGTGTTGAGAAAGATTCAATAGTTTGATATTTAAGTTGTGGTGTACTTCTTCTAGTAGTGTCATGTGAATGTCGACTACATGGCACTTCACCTATATGGGCCTAGGGGAATGCATTGTGTATTTGGCTACTAATCGTAGGGGTTGCCGGAGTGACAGAAACCTGAACCCCCGTTAGGAAACCATTGCACAAGGGACGTAAGGGTATTAGAGTTTAAAGTTGTGGTTAGGTTTCTACCTTAATTACTTTCTTGTACTTACGGATGTTTGCAAGGGGTATAATCACAAGTATGTATTAGTCCTAGGAAGGTCGGTACATTAGGATAGGTTCACCCACACAACACTTAGCAAGCTAAACAAGATTGATCAACTATATGAAGCAAAAGCACTTGACAGTCTTCCCATGTGTCCTCGAGAACGTTTGGTCATCTTAAGTAATACAACTGGCTTGTCCTTTGCTGAATAAAGGATTGGGACACTTGCTGCATTTATTCCTATTGTCTTTTATTTACTCGTACTTTGTTTACTTGCATTATCAAAACCCCCTAAAAATCCGTTTGCTAAGTACTTGCAGAGAATTCCTGATCCATACCACTAGCCAGCACCTTCTGCTCCTTGTTGGGTTCAACACTCTTACTTATCGAAAATACTGCGATACCCCCCCTATACTTGTGGGTCATCAAGACTATTTTCTGGTGCCGTTGCCGGGGAGTGAAGCGGTATTAGAGAGTGGAACTGGTAAAGGAAACTTCTACTGTGAGTATTGTTTACTTCTACTAGTTGCTTTATTTTCATTATGGATAATTCACCGAGTTTCTTATTTGGTAATGCTACTACCACTGCTAAGGTAGTAGATAAGCCACCACCTGCTGAGAATGATGTTTTTAAAATACCTACAAGAATTATTGATCGTGTTATGGATAACTACTATGTTGGGGATGGAACTGTCCATCCCGGTGATCATTTACTCTTTATACACGAATTATGCGGGTTGTTCAAGTGTGCAGGTATTACTACAGATCAAGTTAAGAAGAAGTTATTCTCATTATCACTAAAAGGAAGAGCTGAGGAATGGTATAAGCTGCTGAAGAATGGCCAAGCTCTGGAATGGGAGGAAATAGTGCCTCTCTTTTATTCAAAGTTTTATCCTCTTAGTGAGATTCATAAAGATCGGAATCAAATATACAACTTTTGGCCTCTTGATGGAGAGAGTACAACTCAAGCTTGGGGGAGATTGAAGTTACTAATTCTCAAATGTCCCATTCATGAGCTCCCCAACAATATTATTATCAACAACTTTTATGCAAGGCTCCCTCTACATGACAAGGATTTATTGGATGCTTCTTGTGCTGGATCGTTCACTCGCATGGAAGAAGAAGCTAAATGGGATCTTCTAGACCGTATTTAAGACAATGCTGAAGCTTGGGAGAATGACAAAGGTAGGAAGTCAGGTATAAATTATGATTATGAATGCATTGAATCTTTTATAGGAACTGGTGACTTTCAAAATATTAAAAATGCTTATGGTCTAGACTCTCAAGCTATTGCTTCTTATTTTAAGGCTTTTCCTTCCTATATTGAAGTGCCTAAAAAGAAGTGGAATAAGTATTATGAACCTTATAAAGATATTGCTAAGAGTGTTCACTGAAGTTTATACTGCTAATCATGTCTTACCTAAACCTTATATTGAGAAAATGCCTTTCCCAGTTAAGATAAAGGAACATTCTATGATAGCTAGTATGGTTAATGAAAGTACAAATGAAGCTGTTGAACCTGATAAACAAATGGCTGTTGAACCTATAATAGCAAATGTGAAAGACTTTGTTACTAAATATGAAAAATAGGGACACACTATCCTTTGTAAGGATACCTCTAATATTATGTCACAAAGTAGTGTTATGAGAGCTAGTATTCCTGTGTTTTCTGTTAGAATAAGTGATCATTGCTATGATGGTTCTTGTGATAGTTATATTGTTAAGTTTATGCATGATACTGAAAGTTATTATGATAGAGGGAAAAGTGTTCTTATGTATCTCAATAATATCAAGTTTCCCCGTTTTATGCTGAAAGTTTTTATGGTGCAGTTCTTTTGCCTTCTTATGCAAGTAGCCTCTAGTTTCAACAACTTGTTTGTTTACAAAATTCCTTTGCATAGGAAGTGGGTTAGACTTAAATGTGTGTATTTTTGCTTCTTAATGCTCTCTTTCACCTCAATTCATATTCCTATGTGAGCATCATCAAAATTATCATGCCCATCTTAATGGCTATAAAGAAAGATCTTTTTGGGAGACAACGCAATTTGTTTTGCTTTCAGTTTGTTTTTGTTTCTTTGAGTCTTGGAAGTTATTACTTTGGTAATAACCTCTCCTTATCCTTTTTGTTTGGTTTTTGTGTCAAGATCAACCTCTAATGAGAGAGAAGTACTATTTGGGGAAGTTGCTGTCCCAAAACAGATTTTTGTGCTTCACCGTAAAAGTTCATGAGAGATCTCTGTATGTCGGATTGAGCTGTAATTTTTTGTGCTTCTGCCACAGGTTGTTATTTAACTTTAGTTAGTTTTGCACTTTTTTATTTGAGCAACAGAAGATTTTCTAAAAAATTGATCTTTACCCGCTGGTCTGTTTTGACAGATTTTGCCACTCTTGCATTTGCTTCTTTAATCGATTTCCTTTTTGGATTCTTTTTGGGTTTTCGGAAGGAATTGCTACAGTATCTTATGTTTTGATGGTTTTCAGTTGAAGTTGGACTCAAAAGGTTATATCACTTCACTTATACTGATGTTGCTAATGAGAACTGTGTGAAGTTTTGTGTGAAAGAAATTTCCAGGTAGTGGAGATAATGGTGTAATAAGGAAGAGAAGGGCTTTATGACTCAAGTAATAAGTGTATGAATATGAAGATATTGATATTATTCAAGTGGTGACTCCGGAAGAATCCACTAGGTAACAAATTCAGAGACCTGCAGAGCCCGCTTTCAAATAGGTAACAGTTCTGGTAAGAAAAGTTCCGTGAAAATACTATCCAACTATATTTTTGCAGTTTTTAGCCAATAAGGAAAGCTACGAAGTGAAAAAGGGACGAAAACGGAGCCAGGGTGGCTCACACCACCCTGCGGCACGGGCCCACCCCTGGCCGTGCCACCAGGTGGTGAGTCCACTCTAGACTCCGCCTCCGACTCGTTTTCTCCAAGTACATTCCTTTTGTTGTGAAACTTCGTAATATATAACCCCCCCGGATCTCCCGAGGTTCGTATATCGTGTTTTCGTCGTGTTTTTGTTTCAATCTGTTTCTGCCAGGACATACTCTTTGAAAGCTTAGAAGCACAATGGTGTCTGCCAAGGATAAAGGGAAGGAGCCTATGGAGGAAGATCTCCAAGACCCCAAGCAGGGGCTGGTACCTTTGGTCTCTTGCCCTGCATCAACGGAAGCCCTACGAGTCACTAAGGAGTTCTGCGATAAGTACCGAGACTTGAGGAGGAAGGTGGACATGCTTCAATGGGAGAATAATAGGCTTCGCAAGATGCTGGAAGATTTCCTCATGTAAACTAAGAAAATATTACCACCACCACCGAAGGAGTAATTCGTCATTAGGTTTGGCACCCCCTTGGTTTGTTCCAAGCTTGGGGGAGTGTCGCGGTATCACATCACTATGTTTTATCTTTTACCTTATTAGTAGAGTCATATCATGAATAGAGAAGTTATTATGTAGGATGGTTTGCATTATGGAAGTGTCCCCTCTCTCATTAGATATGTATCCCTTGGTATGAGTTGCCGTTATGGAATATTAATGAGAAGTTCTATCATTCACTATTTTTCATAGCTTATATTAGTTTTCAATTCGTGGTTATATGATTGATCTTGTTATTAGTATTGGTATCACTTTGGGATCATTGAGTTAATTTAGTTGGTTTTGGTAAACCTGGCTCGGTCAGCAGCAACACTATTTTTGAGAGTTGAATGAAAAAGATAAAAGTACTCTAAAGAAAAATAATTTTATCATCTTTCTTTCTTGATTTGCTCATAAGTCTAGTATTCTCTAGTTAAGATCTTTTGTGCTTCCAAGGAAGATTGCATGTTTGTCCTTATCACTTATATGTTCGTTTGTTTCCTTCAACTCTTGTACTTGCTACCCAACCTATTGGGTTCGTAGCATGGAAAACAAAAAATTTCTACCGCAAGAACGAACAAAACCCAGATCTAATCTAGACAAAAGCCAAGATCTAATCTATTAGACATGAGCAACGAGATAGATCGGTACTAACCCTCAGAGAACTGAAAAGCTACGAGATTAGATCTCGTGGATGATGTAGTCGATCACTTGCCGATCTCAAGATCGTGGACGATCCTTCGCCAGCGTTTTGGCGGCGCTTCCAGACACAGTCACTGCGTGAGTCGGCAGACCTTCCTCTCCCGTTCCAACAGCAGCGGAGGTAGTAGATCTTCTCCACAGAATCCCAGCAAAGACGACGGCGTGGTGGTGGTGGTGGAGATGAGAATTCTGCAGGCTTCGCTATGCCTGCAGAAGAAAGGTGGAGGAGAGAGGCGGGAGATTGGGAGTTGTGAGAGAGGGCAAGAGGCGCCCTCCTTCTATTTAAAGGAGGGAGGCGCTGGGGGGAGTCCTAGTAGGACTCCTCCTTGGGCAGCAGGGAAGGGGGAGGAATCCTCCTCCCCACGAATCCGTGTTCAGCCCCACTTGGACTCCCTTGATCCTTTCTTGGTTTTCAAGTAAACTCCAAGAAATCCTCTAGAACCTTCGAACATTCAAACCTTCTAGAATCTCCATACAAACACTCCTAACATTTCCTAACTTAGAAAATGATTCCCAATATATGAATCTTATTCTCCGACCATTCCGGATCTCCTCGATGTCCGGATCCATTCCGAGACTCAACAACATTCGGTCTCCAACGCAAACTCCATATCTACTTAAAACAACTTCGAACCTTAAGTGTGTCACCCTACGGTTCGTGAATATGCAGACATGATGAAGACACCTCTCCCAATAATAACCATCAGCGGGATCTGGAGATCCATAACGGCTCCCACATACTCAACGATTATTTCATGATCAATTGAACCAATTAACATACGAAACCAATTCCCTTTGTCTCGCGATATTCTACTTATCCGAGGTTTGATCGTCGGTATCTTCATACCTAGTTCTTCCTTGTTACTGATAAGTACTCTTTACTCGTTCCATGTTATGTCATCCCTTGTGACCTAGTCACATGCTTGCAAGCTATCTAGATGACACTCCACCGAGAGGGCCCAGAGCATATCTATCCGTCATATGGATGGACAAATCCCAATCTTGGTTCATGCGCTTCAACACATACTTTTAGAATACCCAATGACACCTTTATAACCACCCAGTTACGAAGCGGCATTTGATGTCATCAAAGTACCCATCCGGTGATGGTGATTAACATAACCTCATGGTCGAAGGATTAGGTTACTATGTATTTGAAAGCTTACAGCAATACGAACTTAATGACTTAATCTTATGCTATGCTTACTATGGGTGTGTGTCCATTACATCATTCTCCTAATGATATAACCTTGTTATTAATCACATCCAATGTCCATGATCAGGAAACCATGATCATCAATTAATCAACAAGCTAGTTTAACAAGAGGCTTACTAGGGACTCTTTTATGTTTACAAAACACACAAGTATTAATGTTTCCGGTTAATACAATTATAGCATGGGATGTAAACATTTATCATAAACATAAAGATATAATAATAACCACTTTATTATTGCCTCTTGGGCATATCTCCAACAGTCTCCCACTTGCACTAGAGTCAACAATCTAGTTAAAAAACTTGTGCATTCAACACCTATGGCTTTCTGGTGTTGTATAGACACTATAGCTAGTGGTAAACATAATCTTCGGATCTGACACTTCCAGGTCCGTGTGTATTTGCATGTCCTTGCGTCTCTACGCATTACTCATTCTCCAATGAGATGGCATTGTATAAATTTGGTCCTTTGGTGAGACCTTTAGTTCCTCGGGATTAAATCATGTTGATACAATTGTCATACAATGTATCTTCATAGTATTATCCCGCTATGAACCACACCTAGTTTGATAACAAACTACTTGACGCAAATGCCCTCATTTGCTACTACAATAGTAGTCATATACTTAGCATTTTGTTGTAGTATCTGTCACAATGTTTTAACTTTGGTACTCAACCAAATCTATTATGGAACTTCCTTTCTATTACATTGTGCCACCCATAGTTTAAATTGAGATAAACTTAATTTGTGACAAAACTAGTATCAATGTAGCAATTTACAATGAACTATTTGTCACCACTATATAAGTAATATATTCTTAGTTCTTCCAAAGATCATAGGAATATCCCTACTATTGTCCAATGATTATCTTATGAGTCATTCTGGTATATGCTCACAACATTTAGAGCATAGGACATATCTGGATGTGTACATCTCAAAGAATGATTGATCAAAATATTCTTGTGATTTCACCAAGTGTCAAAACACTTGAATCTCGTGTCAACACACTTGAATCTTGATTCAGTCCTTTCCATGCGTCAAGAACCTTTCTTGTTATTTCCATATTGAACTCATTCAACATTTTATCTATGTACATTTGGCAAAACCATATTAGTGCCTCAATCTATCCATATATACATTGATGCCTAATTCTTGGGTTATGCCTAAGTCTTTCATCGAAATGAAATTCTTAACCTGTGTCAATAAAAGATACATCATTTCTAATCAACGATATGTCTTTCACATAATGTATTAGAAATATGTCTTAGCGCTCCCACTTAATTTCTTGCAAAATGCAAGCATCTTCATCGTCTCTGATGAAATTAAACCTTTTAACAGTTTCATCACGGTGAAGATTCCAACTCCGCGATGCTTACTTCAACCATTGAAGTTTTGCATACTCTTTTAGCATCCTTTGAATTAACAAAACCCTTTGGATCGTGTCGTGTACACGTCCTAGGTAACCATTCTATTAGAAGAACTTGTTTTGTTTGTTCAACTACCATATACCAAAATATATGTAGTGGTTGCTATATTAATCCGTCCAGACTAAATATCGCTATGAAAGATCAAATCTTATCATAGTCAATTCCTTGAACACTGTCGTAAACTCTTTCCGACATGTCGACTATTTCATAGATGTGAAACATCCATGTCTATTTCTTTATAGATCCATATACGACTGTAAGGTCTTGCACCTTTCCAGAGGGTCTTTCAAATTGAAAGCTTGATTTCTCGTGTATGGAATTATCACGGATTTTATGGCTTCAACCACTTAACGAAGTCAGGGCCCATCATTGCTTCTTTGCATGTAGTAGGTTCATCATTGTCAAACAACAATGATTTAACTCTCAAATCTTAGCATTTGATTACTTACCCGACCTACTTGGTTCAATAGGAACTTAGATCTCCGTGACCACAACTTTTGAGGCACGTGAGCCATGAGCATTGTTGCTACCTCCGGGACACTTACCGACGATGCGCAAATCAGCACATATTAGCCAAGGTTCAACAACCTTGTCAAAGTTCTATTGTCCTCCCACTTAACTTTTCACCAAAATTCCTTCTCAAGAAACTCGACATTCTAAGCGACAAACACTTTTGTCTTCGGTGTTATGGAGGAATACCCAATGGTTATTCGTAATAACCTACAAAAACATGCTCATCCGACTTTGGTTGTAAACATTTTACTTATGCCTAGCATACCAAAAATTTAAGAAAGGACAACCTGGGTTTTATCCCAAACCATGACTTATATGGTGTCATTTCAACGGATCACGATGGAGCTCTTTTCAGTGTAAAAGCGATAGTCACTAAAGCTTTAATCTTTAAAATATAATGGCAGTTTTATAAATGACACCTTTGATCTTACCATGTCAAACAAGGTTTCATTACATATCTTGAACACTTCATACTCCTATGGTGTTTTGGGAAATGCAAAACCATGGAACGATTCCTCAAATCTTAGGTGTTTTGCTAAACTTGTAACTCAAACATCTTTCTTGTTACAATAATTTTTCACTTCATCTTGAAAGTCTTTGAACATTTTCAAATGTTTCATAATTCTTCCTTATTGAGTAAGTATATTCATATACTCACTCAAATCTTCGGAGAAAACATATGAAGTTGAAATCCATCGCCCACGACTACACATAATGGACTATATACATCAATATGTACAAATTCCAATCAGTTAGTCGTCCGTTCCTCTTTGGCCTCATTTAACGGAGTTTTAATTATCTCTAGGAAAGTATCACAAGCGTCATTTGATCAAAATCAAAGACTCCAAAAATCCATCAACATGGAGTTTCTTCATGTATCCCTTTCAATATAATTTAAACGGCGATGTCACTTCGCAAGTGATCTTTCAATCATTTGTCTTGCGACATTTTAGCATTAGTTTTATGGTCGTTATTTCTCCAACCAGACTTGTATATCATCCATCTATTATGGAATACGGTAATTATTTGAACAACCTTTTTGCATAATACCTGATCAAAATAACAATTATTGAAACAAATCTTGAAGGCAAGCTTTGATGTTAACGAGCAACATAACAACCCTTTGTTTGTTTTCGATGAACATCATCACATATTCTCTTGCTAGTTACTTAGGCCATTGCAGTTCATGAATTGTGTTGTCCTGTATGACACTTCATACCAACCAATTCGGTATCCAATACCGCAGAACCACATTGTTTAACAACCAAGGAATACAGCCATAACATGTATCTTCTATATACCTAAGTTGGACATCTCCAATCTTTTTCTTTTCTGCCAAATATTTTATAGATTCTCTTCCAACAATTCCTTTTCTTTTAAAAGAATCTATCAACATCAATAGTGGTGTCATTCACATGACACATAGTACAAAGTGTGTATAGTCAAATACTAATACCTTTGGACTTGCACTTTGAAGTGGATCACCTTCATCAAATGTTTGGCATTCTTTCAAAATTCCATTCTTTAGTAATATTTTAGTGTAGTAAACATTTTACTTACATCTTCTATTCATCCTTATCATGACAACTTTCATGATCAAGCTGCTATAGCTTATAAAGGTGAATTGCGAGTATAATGTTTCTTTTCCAAAACATTTTGGAGGATTAGGACGACTAGCGTCTCCAACCTTCACAAATTCTCATCAAATATGAGGACATATACTCTATCATGTTGTAACCAATACATTGTTTTAGATATCGCAATACCTTTTGACATATGATGGTTTCTGAAACATTGCTTTCAGCTCTTAGATAAACTTGATATTAAAAACAATCTTTTGAGTATCAAGAATCATGGAGGCAAACATGATACATTAGATACTAACACTGGAATTGTTACTCTTGATTTAATACTGTTTATTAAACTTCACAGAGTAAACGGAGTTTGCTGAAAGTTTGCAATATGACTTTTAAACTTTAGATTGACACTCAAAACAATACGATACCAGTTCGTAAAGCAAATATCCAGAATTTCTATAGTTCTACTATCTCAACTATAACTAAGCGTAAGGTGGTGAACGGATGCCAATGACTACAACAAACTATGCAAATTCACTTTGATTGTGTTTATGATAAATTGACTTTGACTAATCCAAATTAGAAAAGAACTCCCACTCAAAACAACATCCCTCGAGTTGTTTTAGTGATTACACAAACCAAATCCACTACATCAAGTCCGATCATCACGTGAGATGATGTAGCTTCATTGGCGAACAATCTTCATGTTCATCACATCAATCATATGACTCATGCTCTACCTTTCGGTATTCCGTGTTCCGAGACCATGTCTGTACATGCTAGGCTCGTCAAGATTAACCTTAGTTTCCGCATGTGCAAATCTGGCTTGCACCCGTTGTATGCACACGTAGAGTCTATCACACCCGATCATCATGAGATGCTTCGAAACGACGAGTCTTAGCAACGGTGCCAACTAAGGACGAACACTTTATTACTTGATATTTAGTGAGAGGGATCATCTTATAATGCTACCGTCGCGATCTAAGCAATACAAGATGCATAAAGGATTAACATCACAGGCAATTCATAATTAGTGTGATATGATATGGCCCTTTCTTCTTATGCCTTCGATCTCCATCTCCAAAGCACGAACATGATCTCCATCATCACCAGCATTGCGTTAAGGTCTGTGGCACCGCTTCATGGTTGTTCATCTTCACTAGCAACTATTACAACTACTTGGAACGAAGCTATTACAAGATGAATCGACATGCAGGTCTTAACAGAATTAAAGACAACCATTAGGCTCCTGCCGGTTGCCATATTACAACAATGATCATTGCATACATCAAATACAATCACAATCACATGTAGGCCATATCACATCACAAAACCCCAAAAACAAGTTACGCCTCTAATTTTCTTTGCAAGTTTTACGTGGCTTGGGGCTTTCGACTAAGAACACATCTTACCTCTGAAAACTGAACCACGTTGATACAAGTGCTATCAAGTGCAAAGTGTAGATTTGATCTATACTATGATGGGAGAGACAGACACCATAAAGCCACTTGTGCAAAGCAAGTTGCACGTCAAGCGTGGAGCAAGTCTCATGTACGATGACATGTAATGTTAGCCCGAGCCGCTTCATCCCACCATACCGCAAGATGCAAAGTACACACATAGCAAAAGACGACACGAGCACCAACGCCCACAACCTCATTGTGTTCTACTCGTGCAACAGATCTACGCATAGACAAGGCTCGATACCCTGTTGGGTTCGTAGCATGGAAAACAAAAATTTCTACCGCAAGAACGAACAAAACCCAGATCTAATCTAGACAAAAGCCAAGATCTAATCTATTAGACATGAGCAACGATATAGATCGGTACTAACCTCGAGAACCGAAAGCGTTACGAGATTAGATCTCGGATGATGTAGTCGATCACTTGCCAATCTCAAGATCGTGTGGATGATCCTTCCGCGCCGCTGCTCGTAGCGCTCCGCAGACGGTCACACGGCGGAGTCGAAGGACCTTCCTCTCCTGCTCCAAATGAGCAATGGAGGTAGTAGATCTTCCACGGAATCCCAGCAGACGACGTGGTGGTGGTGGAGATGAGAATTCTGCAGGCTTCGCCTATGCCTGCTGCGTAAGAAAGGTGGAGGAGAGAGGCGGCAGAGATTGGGAGTTATGAGCTGAGAAGAGGGGCCTCCCTTCTATTTAAAGGAGGGAGGCGCTGGAGGGGAGTCCTAGTAGGACTCCCTCCTTGGGTCAAGGTGGGAAGGGGGAGAATCCTCCTCCCCACTAATCCGTTCAGCCCCACTTGGACTCCCTTGATCCTTTCTTGGTTTTCAAGTAAACTCCAAGAAATCCTCTAGAACCTTCCAGAACATTCCGAAACCTTCTAGAATCTCCATACAAACACTCCGGAACATTTCCTAACTTAGAAAATGATTCCCAATATATGAATCTTATTCTAGAATCTCTCACGAACTTGATGGCACACTTTACTTTCTTGCACTTAATAAACTTGAACCATTGTGCTCACCTATGTTGCGTATATGCTTGCGCTTTGTAAGTTGTGAATTAGCAGAACCATGCTGTCATGGAGAACGCTTTCAACATTGCACTGGTACTTTGTACCTAGTTGATATCATGTTCTTTTGTCTATGGATGTCGTCGGTGTGAAATGAAAGGGAGCTTGTAAGTCCATGGAGTTATGCATGTGTGTTAGAGAAACACCTGGGCCGCTAATCTAATCCATGCTGACATGGTGGAACCCTGCAGCGTAACCATAACGGGCATCTATGAAGCATTCTTCTTATAAAAAAAGAGATAGAGATTGAGAAAAAGAGAAAAAGAAAAAATAGATTATGAAAAGAGGAAAGAGAGAAAAAAGCACCATATTCCCAGGGTAAATAATAAGATTGCTGAGATGCTTGTTGTCTGCTTGCCTTGTCATTTTGATATGGGGATTCTTCCGTATCGTCGGGCAAGGGGTACCTCGTTGGTGGTTCTCTATGATACACATATGCTTACGATGACAAGAACTTACCGGTGACTAAACTTGAGTAGCATGAGGAGCGGACCTCGTATTCAAGGGACATGAGATTCTCAATTTACAACTTGTCAATGCATATCCTCATATTTGATCACTTTGACCTTAATCACCTAAAGATGCCTATGATAGGGGCAATGAGAGCTGAAAGCTAGTAAGTATCATAATTTTTGGGAGCTCTTTATGAGACTTGCAATCCTTGCTTCCCTCTGCGAAGGGCCTTTCTTTTACCTTTTAGTTGAGTCAGTAAACCTATTTCCTTCTATCTCAGCAAGTATTTTGAGTTGTTGTGTTTCATTCATTCATATGATGATTTATTCAATCATGTTGCTTATGTTCCTTGTTTTGCACATTGCTCTTATCTTGATGTTTACTACTTTGAAAGCTATCATTGAAAACCAGTTATTTGTGAACTTCAGCAAATTATCAACTATTCTTCAACCAAGAGCTAAGTTTGCCATTACCAATTATGATTTACTTTATGTATCTTTATTGTGTTTCTTTACCCATTGCAAGTTGAGTTATATAATAGTGAGTTATGTTCTATTATGATCTATGTATTGATGAATGTGATGCTTCTTATCCGTATTCTTTTATTGACTCTTCACTCCATAAACCTGAGGCCATGTTTATTGAGCTCAGTTTCGCTTGAGGACAAGCGAAGTCTAAGCTTGGGGGGAGTTGATACGTCCATTTTGCATCACTATTCTATGTCATAATTCACTGTTATTCATTGATATATTTCGTATTGAGAGGTGATACTTATGTTATTTCATCTGTTTTTGCATGGTTGATGACTTTTGGAGCATGGACTGCTGTCGAGGATTCGATGGAAAAGGTGCTGTTTGGAGGCAAAATTCGAAGATCGTAAAATCCGGGAAAATATACGGAAAATCCTATTTTTCCGTAAGACGAAGGAAGCCGTAGGAGGGTCGGAGATGGGCCAGGGGCCACACCACCTCTGGCGCGGCCACCCTGTCAGCGCCACCGGTGGTGTGTGGCCCTGGTCCACCCCTCGCACTCCCTCTAGCATATATTATCCTCGAAACCCTAAGACTCGGGAGCGACCACGAAGATTTCGCCTCAAGGGCGGAAAACACCGAGAGAAAGATCTCTCCAGAGAGATTTCACGGGGAATTCCTTCCCGAAGAGGGGAGATCGTCGCCATCAACACCACCATCAAGCTGGACTTTATCGGGATCATCATCCTCATCATCACCACCATCATCACCATCAGCATCCTCATCACCATCTCCATATTGCTGTAACAATTAGGTTGAATCTTACATAGTTCATAGGGGAAACTTTCCCGGTGTTGATTACTCTTTGTAGTTGATGCTATTGAGTGAACCATTGAATTATTGTTTATGTTCAAATTGTTATACATCATTATTCCATCTCTGATCATGATCCATATGATGTCTTGTGAGTAGTTCGTTTTGTTCTTGAGGACATGGAAGAAGTCATATTGTTAGTAGTGGAGTTGTGTTGAGAAAGATTCAATAGTTTGATATTTAAGTTATGGTGTACTTCTTCTAGTGGTGTCATGTGAACGTCGACTACATGACACTTTACCTATATGGGCCTAGGGGAATGCATTGTGTATTTGGCTACTAATCGTAGGGGTTGCCGGAGTGACAGAAACCTGAACCACCGTTAGGAAACCATTGCACAAGGAACGTAAGGGTCTTAGAGTTTAAAGCTGTGGTTAGGTTTCTACCTTAATTACTTTCTTGTACTTACGGATGTTTGCAAGGGGTATAATCACAAGTATGTATTAGTCCTAGGAAGGTCGGTACATTAGCACAGGTTCACCCACACAACACTTAGCAAACTAAAGAAGATTGATCAACTATATGAAGCGAAAGCACTTGACAGTCTTCCTATGTATCTTCGAGAACGTTTTGTCATCTTAAGTAATACAACCGGCTTGTCCTTTGCTGAATAAAGGATTGGGCCACTTGCTGCATTTATTCCTATTGTCTTTTATTTACTCGTACTTCGTTTACTTGCATTATCAAAAACCCCTAAAAATCTGTTTGCTAAGTATTTGCAGAGAATTCCTAATCCATACCACTAGCCAACACCTTTTGCTCCTCGTTGGGTTTGACACTCTTACTTATCAAAAATACTATAATACACCCCCTATACTTGTGGGTCATCAAGGAGCTAAGGGTTATACATGGGTATGGAGTAGGAGGATTATGGATTAATGACCGTCCTTTCAAACTCGATCGATTGCTGGCGGAGCATTGCAGAATTATCGAGCATTCTGAGCTACAGATGGTGCCGCCTTATGGCGAGGATGCTACCACCCACTACGATTACTACGACAGCTATCTGTCAGATTGATGGATCGTGTGGGTCTGCTCCTAATGTATTCTCTTCAGGTCAGCTTTTTGTGTGTTCAGTTTGTTGAGTGAACGTCTATGAATTATGCAAGTTCTATGATGGCCGTGTAATAAAATAGATGTTCTCCCTGTTTTCAGAAGATCGTGTGTTGTAGCTCTTACAATTTTACTTTTTTTTATGTACGTGTAGTAATTCCGATGGATGCTCGGTTTGTAACTATCCTCACATAAGTTACAACTGCGAATTACAGTAGATTATTACAATCCTCGGTAAACTTGACAATAATAAAATGAAGCTCGTACTAAATACAACCGATATTGCAACCAACCTAAATATTATCTAAACCCAAATCACACCTACTGTAAACAGCGGTAACTCACCCGCAACTAGCCAGAACTACTTCCTCCTCGATAGTAGAATCTGCTATCCTCCGTGCTACTCAGTTCGTCGACGGCGGAGGCGGGCTAGAGCCTCGTAACGACGGCTACGACATGCAACATTAGAGCTCGGGATCAGTGAATGAGCGCAGCAACTTGACGCCGAAAGTCAAATGTTCGAAAGGATCGTTCTGCTTAAAGGGTGGATTTCGCCGCCGCCGATGCTAGGTTTCATACAAAAGAAGAGAGTAGATTTGTAAATTTGGTCAACGCACCAAGACTCTTTAGTTTCTCGATTCCTAAAAGGTTGCTGCGTTGGCGCTCGCTTTACGAACAGATTACTGACATGGGGTTCCGACCGTCTACTTCACATGATAGTCTAACAGAATATTTAAATTTGATAGGTCTGAGATAAGTTTGTCTTAAAATGACTCCTCTCGATAGTTGGCCGTCTAATTTTACAAAAATAAGACAATTACATACGAGTCGGATATCGCGATGCTCACTCACGAAACTTTTTTGACCGAGGTCGAGTCACTTTCTCCAGGTCAAATTGAGTGGATGAGGAAACAGCGCCAAGCCACGAGAGCCAGGACTCCAGGAGCGAGAGAAGCTGGATTTGGTCGGGAGGAAGGGCCCCAAGAATCTCTCCACTGTCGGGTACGATTTCTTGCGAGATCCAACCCTCGTTTACTCGTCCTCTCCTTCCCTATCGCGTCCCATCCTGGTCCTCCAACGGCCAATCCCAGAAGAGAAAGAACATAAAGTTTTCGAACAGCGGCGCCGCTTCTTGAATTTTACGGAGTACCGCAAGTCCCTGCTGCTTCCCTAGGGTTCGCCCATCGAGCCCAGAGTCAAATCTGAACTTCCGGAAGAGAATTATTTGCGTGTGCCCCGTCATTTTACTGATCACGTGCTGTGTTGAGCCTCTCTGTCGATTTATGAACCAGAAGAGAGTTGCAGATTGTGATCCTACATCTGAATGGATCTGTATAGATCAGGGCACGGGCTTACATGTTAGCTGTGGTATATGTATGACCATGTCTTCAGTTAATCCACGTCTCGTGCGTTTAAACTCAGAAAAACGCAATCTCAGATGCCTGCAGTTTTCTGCCTGTTTTTAAATGCTTACACGAGTGTCTGTTTATTCTAATTGGCACCATATATTGTCGCATCTCACAAGTTATTTCAACTTTGTGTATTCGAAACAAAAATTCTGTGTGCGTAAATTAAGCCAGGACTTGCTTGAATTTCAGAAATGCATGTTCAGTTTAAATGACTTTTGTACATATCTATTGCATTTTTGGAACATTTCTGCATGCCTACCCATCATGGAGCATGCCCCACCTCCGCAACCTCAGTTCTCAGGATTACTGCATTTGAAAACCTGGTGTTTTTTTCCTCTAGGATACACCCTAGGAGGTGTACCAAACACATAGAAGGATCTGCCGACGCCAGTTACAACACCGCAAGGCGGCAGGCTAGCGCTACCAACATACCAGTGGTAGCTCCCAAACACACACGCCTACTCTCCCTCTAACTCCAGGGGCACCGGCTCCTGAAAGCGAAACACATCCGACCGGAAGAGCCTAGCTAAGCGCCACTATCTGAAGTCCCCCCTAATCCTCACCCTGATGGCCTCAGCCTCGGGGCGTGCTCCGTTGAAGACCACATCGTTCTGGTGTCGCCAGATGCTCCAGAAGACCAAGATGATGGCCGTCCATAGGTCGCGCTGGTGAGCCTTCACGCAGGGTCTGGATGTCCACCAATGAAGAAGGTTTGTGTCCCCCTCCGGCATCCACTGGATCTGGTCCCACCGCCAGAGTGCCCAGGCCCAAACCTCTTGGACCACCACACATCCCAGCATAAGATGCTGGATGCTTTCCGGATCCTGGTCACAAAACGGGCACTTGGCCGGTCGGGGGAGCCCACGCCGCTCCAACCGATCAGCTGTCCAGCATCGGTCCCTTGACGCCAGCCACGCGAAGAACTTACAGTTGTGCAGGGCCCGGGAACGCCATATCTGGGTGGCGGCAGGAGCTCGGGTAGTACCAGCAAAGAAGGTGCCGTATGCCGACTTCGCCGAGTATGGACCGTCATGCGACCACCTCCAGGTCAACACGTCCTCTCGTCCGGGGACCAACCTAACCTCAGGGAGCGCATGCCACAACAGGAAGAACTCCGGGACTGCCGCCTCGCCCAGGTCCGGCCCACAGTCTCTGAGCCACAAACCCTCTAGCCCCTCCTTGACCGATCGAGCCTTCACTTTGCCCGGGGGCACCGCGACCAGCAAATTAGGCGCAATCTCTTCAACCCGGCGGCCGTTGATCCAACGATCCTGCCAGAACTTGACCCGCTCTCCATTGCCCACCGTGAAGCATGTGGCCGCGTGAAAGAGTTCCATGGTCTGACGCGGTAGCCCGAGGTCTAGCTCCGCCCACGGCTTACTAGGGTCTACCCTCTGTAGCCACGCCCAACGGCATCTCAGCGCAAAGTTTAGCAAGCGTAGGTTGGGGATGCCCAGGCCGCCAAACTCCTTCGGGGAGCAAACCTTGTCCCAGGCGACCAAGCAATGCCCACCCTTCACCACTCTCCGTCCCTTCCACAGGAACGCCCTGATGACCTTGCGGAACGCCACCAGCGTCTGGGGCGGGACATCCAGCGACATGAGAGCATGAATCGGGATGGCCTAAAGGGTGGTCTTCACCAGGGTAGTGCGCCCCCCTGTTCATCAGCCCCGCACACCACGGCTGTAGCCTGTTAGCCGCATTGTCCACCACGAATTGAAGTTGGGCCTTCGTTGGTTTGCGGAGGCCCAATGGGAGGCCTAGGTACTTGCAGGGGAAACTGCCGACCTCGCAGCCCAGAATACTCCGCGCCAGCTCCACTTGCTCCGGCGAGCACTGTATCAGGTGTATCGAGCACTTTGCCAGATTGATGCGCAAGCCCGAGGCCCCACCGAAGTCATCCACAATCGCCGCACAAGTGTGAAGATCCAGGAGCGTGGGCCGAACGAAGGTAATGACATCATCTGCGTACATGGAGGTGCGGTGCCGCAGCCCACTGGCCACCAGCTCCGATAGGAGCCCCTCATCTGCCGCCCGCTCGAATAGCTTATGCAGCACGTCCATGACCGTATCAAAGAGAAGGGAGGAGAGTGGATTCCCCTGTTTCAACCCTCTCTGGTTGTATATCATCTCTCCTGGGGAGCCGTTCACTAGGGCTCTCGTCGACGCCGAGCCTAGCAACCCACAGATCATGCCGATCCACCTGTCACCAAAGCCAAGTTTCACTAGGACCTCGAGCAGAAAAGCCCAATCCACCGTGTTGAATGCCTTCGTGATGTCAAGCTTTAGCATGACCAATGCTGCCTTGAGCCGGTGGAGCTTCTTGGCCGTGCCTTGCACGAGCTGGAAGTTGTCGTGGATGCATCTCCCGCGAATGAATGCACTCTGGTGGGGGCCAACCAACTGGGCCATCCTTGGGGCCAGGCGCACCGAGAGAACCTTCGCCACCAGCTTAGCCACGCTATGGATCAGGCTAATGGGGCGAAAGTCCTTAACCTCCACCGCATCGGCATGCTTCGGGAGCAACGTGATCAACGCCTTGTTGGTCGCATGCAACCCCCAGGAGTCCCCCTCCAACAACGCCTGGAAGGCGGCCAAGACGTCAGCCTTGATAATAGGCCAGCAGGATGTGTAGAACCTGCCCGTGAAACCATCTGGCCCGGGCGCCTTGTCCCGCTCCTGAGATCGAATCACCCCCCACACTTCCTCCTCTGAGAATGGATGTTCCAGTTCGGAGAGGTCGTGCTGCATCAGCCCCAAGAAGCCTAGATCCAAGGACTCCGCGCGTTCCGGGCAGGACCCCAGCAGCTGCTCGTAGAAAGCGTCCACAGCCGCAGCCTTACTCAGCCTTGCTCGTAGAAAATCTGGTGTTTGTTTCTTGCCCTACTTATCTTAAGTGTAGTGGAATGGAGAAACTGATGAATTGTCACAGGTACTTATGACAAGGCTTTTACATCGGTACTCGTGGTGCAGCTTTCTTTTAGTTGTACTGAGAAGCTGGTCTACCCCTCTGTGAATATTACATATATTTCTATCAAAAAAATTAGAGATCATGGGTGGTGTCTTGTTATAAAATTATGGGGCTTTGCTATTTATTTCTGGTTCTTTAGAATCTTGTTGGCAATTCCCTTTTGACGGCTTCTGTAGTAATTTTGTTGGCTTTCTTTGGGACCATCAAGATAAATACATCTGATCCTGTGGTTGACAGATGTTGCCTGGTCTTTCCCCATGGTGTCAAGGTTATATCACCGGGCAAATGATACTCCTTACTGATCTGAGATGTCCTTAACATGTAATGCAACAGATTCTTGACCTGTAGGTATGTACAATGTGTGGGAGAGTGCACACAGCAATCAATATTTTGACAAATCAAATATAGATCCATAATTACATTAAGATGGATTTTTTTTAATTAATATTGTTGTGTGTGTGGTGGTGGCCAAGTTGGTATTATCAAGTTAAAGCAAACGTGATTTGTAACAATAAATGAAGATCTTACAAAGTAAGCAAGAAAGCATGCAGTGTGCATAGGCATTGCTTGTGCAGAATATTGTGGACACGAGGACTGAACCAGATAGTCCCTTTGAAATGAGATATATGTGATCTGTTGTTACAAAGTACCAAACCGAATTGCACAAATACCGCGCTTGTTTTGCAAGATAGGGAGTTCCGAGTTCGTTTTGTTTTTCAGACATGATATATCATATATGTATGATATTACTAGAATTTTCTACGCACACACTAGATACTCTTTAGCATCACATTTAGTCATTGGTCCATTCTATTGATGTTTTTACACATAAAGCTCACAGTTGTGCTGATGCTAATAAAGATGTGCACTCTGTCTTCATTTCAGGATCATAGCGCTGAATGTGATCTTGATGGGCTGTCTGCAAACCAAGCATGTCAGTCACTCACCGCTTTCATTGGGTGCGCATGAAGCTGTAGCTCCTGCTGCCGAAACATCGCATGACAAAGTGGATCTCCCAGATTTTCTTAATATTGCTACAGGAACACCGTGTGAGAATTTCAATTCAGTTGTGCAGTAGAAAGATAGCAGTCAATAACTTGTCCACGGATTCATGTCATGTTATGATTTCTGCTTGAATCCGTGTATTAATGTTTGTAGAGTTTATGTTAGTGGTGCAGAGTGCAGACTTCTCTCT
The DNA here is from genome assembly GCA_023614405.1 of Avena insularis. NCBI lineage: Eukaryota > Viridiplantae > Streptophyta > Magnoliopsida > Poales > Poaceae > Avena > Avena insularis. The sequence goes on along the minus strand of CM042688.1, from coordinate 235,285,698 downwards.
AGAATGTATGAGGATAGACGATGGCCGATATGATTGTAGTGCAGAGTGTAGACAAGAACCTAGTATCATTTTTCTGTAGTTATGTTTTCAAGCACATCGAACAATAATGACGTAAATTTTCACAGTATACCTTGTTCTGTGCACTTAATATGAATATGAAGCACACATATTTGGTGGGGTTATGTAAAAAGTTTCTAAAGCTTTAACTATTGCTGCAGTTACCGTGAGTGAAGTCGAGGCATTATATGATCTCTTCAGGAAAATAAGTAATTCAGTCATCAAAGATGGTCTGATACACATGGTAGTCATTGATTCATAGTTTTGTCTGGGTAACATACTTGTACAAGCCAATATAGCTTGAGGCTTCTTTCCCCTTTCCAGGAAGAATTCCACCTTGCTCTCTTTAGGAGCAAGAAGAAGGAAAATCTCTTCGTCAATAGGGTAAGAGTGTCTATGTTCCAAGTTCTTACAGTTTTGACTTGCTGTATGTACGTTGTCTGAAATTTCTTGTTTCAATCAACTCCTATAACTTGCATTTACCTTCTAGATACTGAAAAGTGCTCTTTCGAGCTTGCTTTACCACTACAAACCAATACTCATAAGTCATCCATTTCTTTTTTGTCGAACACACACCAAATGTGTGCCATTTGTATTGAGAAAAAAAACATCAAGAAGATGCAAGAGCACAATGCAAACCAAAACTCCAAAGAAGAAGCAAAAGAACTATACAAAGCTAGCACTCGCTTGCTAACTAGCCTACAAATCTGGTGGTCGCATGTGGAGGGGTAGGCTGGCACCAGCCAGCATCCACAAATTCGTCTCGTCCAGGATGCATCGACCAAATAATCTAGACGAGGAGATTCCCCGTTGAAGACGCTATTGTTCCTCAACCTCCAAAGCCGCCACATAGTTAGGATGATAAGAGAACATGCTCCTTTTTCCATGTGGCCTTCGATCCGTGCAGTCACGGACTCAAACCAGTTGTTGAAGGAGTCATCTAGTTGCAGAGTCGTCGCTTGCAAGGAGAAGCGAGACAAGACGAAATGCCAAACCTGCCTTGCAAATGGGCATTCAACCATTAGTCATCCGTTCCAAAAAGGCTCTAATTATCTGTTTCTAAAAAGGAGGTTATAAATATTATAGTTATAGTTTCTCCTCTTGTTTGATTCTTGAATTGATAAAAATGCACAGGCCTACCATTTATTATGAGTTTTCATTTTTCAGTTGGGCAAATCAGTTCAAATATATCACTAATTGAGTAGAGCTTGGTAGATTATAACATTATTGTAACTGGGTTCCAGAATCATTACAGGTGTTTGACTTGTTTGATCAAAAAAGAAATGGTGTCATCGAATTTGGTGAATTTGTTTGTTCTCTTGGTGTGTTTCATCCAGATGCTCCTGAAGAACAAAAAGCTGCATGTGAGGATTCTTGAGTGTACTGCTTATTCTTCAGAAACCATTTTATGATGTGAGAATCTTCATAAAATGCTTTTATTTGAACATTTTCTTTGACTACTACTTTGCCATTTTCTTATTGCAGTTGCATTTAGGTTATATGACTTAAGGCAGACAGGATTTATTGAACGACATGAGGTAAGTCCCATTTACCTTTTTCCTTGCAGTAACTTCCAGAAGTTCCTTTTAGTGGTCACTGATCAGAACTATGTTCTCAACATTCTACTGTTCCATTGGCTGAATTAAATACCATCCATTCATCTTAACTCCATAAGGGAAGTGATCCAAGCTCACTTGGTTGGGGAAGTGGATGTGCAAACCCCACCACCTGGGTTTAAGTCCTCACAAGCATGCCAAATTAAGTTCCTTTTTGTAGTTTGTACTGCAGGAGTTTCCCTACAATATTCTTTCAAAAGAAAATCTTAACTCCATAAGTTAGAGATCTTGCGAATCCAACAGGCTGCTGCTACTCTTTGAGAATTCTTTTGGCTACATGTGACGATGCTAAGATTTTGACTAATGTGTACAATAAGGTGGACTTGCTGAAAATGGCACTGCCATGCATATGAACACATAAATGGCGTTATATAGTTGGTTGGAACTTGGATAGTCTGGTAGCAACTAAAAGCAATGATGGCGTATGATAGATCATGGATGACATGCATGCCAGACAGTAGTTGTGCTTGGTTCTATTTTTAGGAAGATGCTTAACCCATATTAGAACTCTTTGCTCTTAGATTACATCAATAATTCCATATACCAAGTTAGGGATATTTCTTACTATGTCAGATCATGTTGCAGCTAAAGGAGATGGTGTTTGGATATTACAAGTGATGCTGTTGAGATGATCGTTGATAGGGTATGAAAATTTCATCCATGCAATACTCCATGTTTCCCTGTTGTATTCTTGCATACAGTTAAAGACGTCCGTATGCATTCTACTGAAACATGTGACTTTGGTTAAAACAGACATTTGATCAGGCTGATGCGAATGGTGATGGGAGGATAGATCAGGAGGAATGGAATGTGTTTACTAAAGATAATCCATATGTGCTAAGGAATATGACCCTCCCATACTTCGGAGAAAAAAGAAACAACTTCAAATCCTTTCGGAGAAAAAAGAAACAACTTCAAGTCAAGTTCAATCTCTTCTATGGATCAGATGGTTGTTGTATTTACCAAACCTTTGCCTTTGCCATCGAGTTCGAGTTGTGCAGGCGCTGTCTCAACTTAGTTGATCCGGTTGAGACTGAGGGAGTAGCGCCTAAGTCACATTAACTAAAGACTTAAGCCTGGTGGCTACCCAGCCCGATGCGACAACTCCCGGCCGCACAGTTTATGGCCATAGGATCATGAGTAAAATTGATCAAGGCCGTACGTTTGCCATCAGCACGCTTTAATATTTGCTACTCTAGGCTACCTTTTTACAGTCGCTGTAACTGGTTGTTGGCGTGCTGCTGGCCCCTCTCATCAGTCTCATTGCTCTTCGGTGGGTTGGTAAAAAAAACTCACCGCTGCCCTCCGGGTTCGCCTCCACCCTCTTCTCCCTTCTCCCGATATCCGCCGCTCTCCCTCCGAACCCTAGGTCGCGGTGGCCATCTTCGGCGCTTGTTTTCTTCTCCGACTGCTTTCCCTCCCCGGCAGGACAGCCTTCCTGCACAGCGTGCACTTCCCGCTCACTTGAGGTACCCTATGACAGAACATCGCTGGTCACATCGGTAATGAGGTTTCCCGCATTTGTTTCCCCAATTTCCCCTTCAGTTTGTTTGTGGCACCAATGGCAGGACCTGTTCTTCTCGCACCTTAGATCTTGGCTTTGGGCACGCTCCCTCTCCCGTGCCATCGATGCTTTCAATTGCCCAAGCCAACGTCGGAAAAAAAATCCCCAACCAAAACTGTATGCAGCCAAGCACGATGCTATTGGTTCTTCTGATTCTTTTTTCTATTGGTTTTCAGAATGTGTCTTGCTCCTTAAACTTGAAAAAGTTTGTACTCCACGATAGTCCTGTTTGTGCCCATCTTTCGTGCCTCTACGGAAATCGCCGCATACGATGGTATCCGTGACACCCGGAAATTGCGGCGAATCAGCAATTGATGTCATTGTATCACTCAACCTCACCAAGCACCAATTTCTGGTAGGACATTATCGACTCCAGATCCGAGGCAAGTCGGACTTCCTTGACTAATTTCATCCTCATCCGTGCACATATCTTTTTACTGCTATCTCTAGTTTGTTAATTGTATACTCTGGCCGAATACGTTAATCACTAACACCTTTAATTTGTTGATTGGTAGGGGCTGACTGAATAAGTTGATGGCTCATGTTGTCATGTTGGGTAGTCAATGAATACTACTACTAAGCAAGTGAGCACTTTTTTATATGGACATATATCTCTAAACCATTTTCGTATCCATGACTGAAATTACTATCTGAATTCCAAGCTGTATTGGTAACCCGCAAATTTAAACAAAAACTGTCATAAGGTTTGTGTGTCATCTTCCTTCCATCAAATTTCATAAAAATGAATTAGTTATAGAAAATAGGTGAAATATGACTGCAGATAAGTAGTTCTTCTTTTAATGATATTTTCTGTAGCTTGCAATACTGTGTCTTATGTGCAACTTGTGCAGAACTCACGATGTTGCTGAATAAGGTTGAGGTGGACTCAAAGGATAGTCAATCCTTGCTATTGATAAGGAATATGCAAGCACTCATATGTGTTGAAGACAACAAAGAAATATCTTACTTTATGTACTTATTTGAGAAAATTGAGCTGGGCTGTTCTAATTGCTTCTTTGGCCTTTCAGCAAAGGAAGATGGACTTTAGTTAGCTAAAAAGAAGTACCAGTGACTGTGCCCTGGCGATTTTACCAGCTGGCTTGCATGTAAGCGAAGCGCTATTGGCTGCCATAAGGAAAGTTGTTTGTTTTATGATTGTAGCTTAGCTGCAGATCAGAAGGTTTTTAATAGAGTTTGTTAAGTTTAAGGATATTCTAATTGACGAGCCGAGATTTTTTCATGTGTCATATAATTGTTGCCTCTATCTCACAATGCTTGTCTTCTTTTTGTTTTTCTTAAGGTTTAGAAAGCAGGGAATCGGCTTTTGGGATCCTCGAGGAAGCACTAGCACAACGACAGATGACAATTCAAACAAAACAAGGTAATAGAGGCCAAATTAACATACATATTAGTTTGTGATATTTTTGTTTCCATGTTAAGAAATAGGATTGTGTTGCATTTTTAGCTACGCCTTCTTAGAATGAGTCCACTGAACTGCCCTTAATAAAAGTTTCCACTCAGTTTATAAGTAGTTGCATATTGTATGACTGTTCAAATAGCTAGGATCAGACTACGGATGTAAATCATTTCCGTTGAGTTTACTGTTTCTATTACCGTTGCAATTTTTGTCAATACAACATTTTAAAGTAGTCATGTTGGTATTTTTAGAATGTTTTAGTTTCTTAGGACTTGTTGCACATTTCATGACTGAAAAATAAAGGAAATAAGTTATTTTTGGGATGCACTTTCGCTCATCAGATGCCGTGTCAAAGGCCACATTTAGTATTGGATAGTTGTTGTGTATGAAATGCCCCTCTTACCCTCATGAGTTAGCATGTTGACTAATCTATGCATTGATAGGCCAGGTAATATGTAGATGGACCTGCTCATGTAATGCACTGATGTATGTGATTATCTGTGGTTGCACACCCACATGTATCTACCTAGCTAGCTACCTACCTGAAACATTTGTGTATTGTTCTACTGCTTCTACCACATGATCTTTTCGTTTTTGCATCGGTGAAATCATGCAGCTTTGCAGAGTAAGCGACGCTGAAAGTTCCGTAGAAGTAGAACCAAAAACACACGTGAGAGACGACTGGGTCTTTGATATACATTTAGAAGCCAAGTTTTTTGGGGCTGAGCATGGCATGCCTATCTTTTATACATCCGATGCATTCGCTTTTTTATTTCGTTTATAACAAAGGAAATGTTAACCTACGGGGCAAAGCGCACATATTCCACATATCGAGTGTTGATAGGGCATGCTATTGTTACTAGAAGGACTTGGATGTGTTCCGATAGTGACAATTATTTTGTAGAACATGGATGTATTCTAATAGTTGCCATTTTTGGGCAAAGTGTTTTTTTGGATAAAATGTACAATAACTTGAAGTGGTTGCAACACCAATTGGAAATATATACCAGAAGCCAACTCCTACATATATGTAGGAACACATTAAATAGGGTTAGATATGTTCACTATTGACGGAGTTCACAATTGTGCGAAAATAGGTATTTTAATATCACCCATGGTTGCTATATCCTAGAATTTCATTTTACAGGTTGGCTTTTCAAGTGATTCTACCAATTCCTGATTCGGATGATTATTATGATTTTGATCCTTTTAAGGTATTAAATGATTCCAATTGCTTTGCAGTGCTAATATGGCATTTGAAGGAACGCACTCAACATGTCGTGATAAAGGATTACACAAGTTAGAAAGTATGGTCATATCAAGAAAGGAAAAGTTTAGTGGAGCCGACGAAGTTCTACCAGAGGAGCAAACATGGAACATTCTTAGTACTCCCTCCGACCCAAATTAGTTGACTTGGATTTGTCTAGATTCGATTGTTGACTTGGATTTGTCTAGATTCGATTGTATCTCGACATGATTTAGTATTAGATACATCCGTATCTTGACAAATTTGAGTCAACTAATTTGGATCGGAGGGAATATATGTATTTCGATTATGGCATCATTCGTCCCTTGGTTCATCACAATTATTTCCTTAATTAGTGTATCACTTGGTATAAAATGAGTATAAGGTTAGCTATTAGTTGATATAAACGATGTATGCATTAGATATATTGTTCATCAAGAATTGCACCAAAGAACTATCAATTTTTTCCTGAGAACTATGAAAGTTTGATTCTTCTGAGAGGTTTATGTGTTCTCTTTCGTTTACTCTTACCGCAAGCAGATAAAACAGACAGTAGGCAGTCAGGGCCGGCTCTATATGTTGGAGGGCCATAGGGCGAAGCCAACACATGGGCCTCAAAGGCTACATATGTATTGCACATAAATATATAAAGAGTATTTGAGTAAAATGCACCCGAGGTTCTAAAAGTTTGGAGGAAAATGTATGCATGTCCTAAACATTTTAACTTGTGTATCGGAGGTCCTAATTTTCAGTTAGTTGTATTGACAGCCCTTTGAACTGCCCTTGCCAACCAAAGGAACAGTTCTTCCACTACCAATACATGCAGTCGATGCTGCCAAGCATCCCAGGAAACCCTCTCCTCTCGTCAATGGACAAAATACGGGCATTGTCTTCGGTGTTTGGCTCTCTTAAGTAAACTTTCTCAAATACCGCAATAACTGTGCCTACAAAATTGGTACATTGCCCCATGGCATGTGGACTCGCTCATGCGATATAGTCGTTGAGTAGATCACCGGGCACTCCATATGCAAGATGTCGAATGGCAGCGAAATATTTCTGGTAAGAGGAGAAGCCAATCTTATCAGTACAATCGTACTTGGCTTCGAAGTAGTCATTGTAGTCTCTCACCCCATTGAGCCGATAGCGGCACCGAAATATCTTATCTTTGAAGACCGGATTAGGTTGGTGCAAGTAGTCCTTGTAAAGACGTCTGTGGCCTTCTTTTCGGTCGCGCTCATGGTTGGCTTCACGCCGTTTAGCCGAGCCACCTCTGTGCAGCGGCAGGAGGCAGGACCGGCTCTATATTTTTCGGGGCCCTTGGGCGAAGTCGACAAAAGGGCCCCTAATAACAATATATATATGTACGTATAACAAGATATATAGATGATATATGTGTCAATTTCACTTGTCAATTTCTCTCTCTTTCTTTTCTCCTTTTTCGCAGCATCCAACAATTGCTTCCCCATCGTAACACCTATCACAGATTAATGTGAAAGAATTTACATCAAATTGTAATCTTAAAAATTATAACCCTAATTGAGGAATTAATTAGAAGGATTAAACAAGGGATTAAGCCATTAAGGCGTAAACTTACATAGGGCAGGGCCGCCGGCCGCTGGGCGTGTCCAAGAGAGCAGCATGGCCTGGAGCAGCTGAGACGGCGAGCTCACGTACCTTGGCGTCTTGCCGTCTTGGCGAGCCGCGAGCGTCGCGAGCCACGAGAGACGTAGAGAGGTAGACCGCAGACAGAGACAGTTCGCGAGACGGCGAGCCCTGGTCCCGAGACCGCGTCGCACGACCTTTGAGTTTGTTTGACGATCGATCGGGAATTAGGATCGTCTAGACTTCCTTTCCTTACCAGGATTCGATCGCTGAATTGGGCTGCCGTTTTTCTTCACTTCAGTGCCAGCCGCCAGGACATGACCTCTTCAGTCTTCAGCGTAAATTTTTTTTGCCCCTCCCTCCCCGGGCTTGGGCCCTTGGCCGTGGCACAACCTTGCCATGGGCTAGAGCCGGGGCTGGCAGGAGGTAGTGGTCGTGTACCATCTATGCAGCTACCAACAGAGGACTCCTCTTCGGACGATGACTCCACAAAATTCTTGTAGAAGAACTCCATTGCCCTTGACTGTTACCCATCTGTAAAGTATACGGCTGTCAATGGCGATGCCAACTCCCGCAGCGGGCTAGATAACCTTCAAAGGACCGGTGAACGTACCTCAACCGCGGTCAGACAAACGACCGAGCAGGTTATGCGCCACACAGAGATTGTCGCGTGGCCCACGACAGCAACTTCGCAACACGCATGTCTCGCGATGTCGCCGATATCGCGGGGCGATGGCGGCGGCGTTGGCGGCGCTGCTTGTCGTCGCGGATATGAAAGGCGAGGGTTTGGGGGAGGAGAGTGTCTGTTGCGCCACTGGCGAGAGGGTCCGTGCGAACTAGTGGGAGAACGCGCGAGGACAAACGCGTTGTCCGGGTCGACCCTAGTGTTATCTAGATTTGGTGCACGCATGGGTCGAGCTGACGCGGCCCGTCTGCTGGCCGAGCGTTTCGACGCCAGAAGTTGGAGGTCAACTCGGTGGAGATGCCCTTACACTCTCCCGCACATATGTTTCCTCCTTGTATTTTTTAGTCTAAATAAACGGCGGCCCAACCGGAGTACTAATGGATGCTACTCTTCATGGGCCCTTGGCCCTTACACATGGTGGCCATAGGTCAGAGCCGCCGGCCCTGGTGCTAGTCTAAACTAATAAACCAATGTACTTCCTCTATTATAAAATATAGTACTCCTCCGACCCAAATTAATTGACTTTGATTTGTTTAGATTCAGATGTATGTAGACATGTTTTAGTGCTAGATACATCCGAACGTAGACAATTCCAAGTCAATTAATTTAGATCGGAGGGAGTATGTACATTATGGAATAGGGGATATAGGGATGTGCCGTTTTGGCTCACGGGCTCATCTACACCCACACGTTGATTGACTGTAAGGAGAGTTGGCAGCTGTGCCGATGTATTTGGTTTGGCTGATACAGGACGTTTGAAAAACTTGGATACCAGCATGTATGAATGTCTATACTTGGGCCTATAAGAGTAGTATGTAGTAGGCCTGGAATAAAATATGCCACCACTTCACAGAACATTGGGGCCCATTGGTAATAAATACGTCATCTCTTATTCTCTTTCTCGTTGGCATCTTATTTTAATTACGGTGATTATCACTTGTCCAGTTTTTTGCTTGTGCGAATATTTTTTGGTGTGACCCGGTTCAGATTTGCTCATGCATGTTGCGTGCACTAAGTGAGTCTGTTCATGGTTTTTCTCATCTTTACGAACTGTTTGAATTAGTTGGGTTACTTGTGCCTAATCTCCTCATTATTCGGTTAATATTTTTTCTAGTCTTGTGTTTGCTTTTTGTTTTTCTGAACGATTCCAGATGTAAATTATACTAAGCCTGATTGGGACAATTTTCAGTGGACTGTGTAGTTCCGAACTACTCCCTCTGTTTCAAATTACTCCGCGCGCACGCTTACCTAGGTGGCTTAGTATTCTCTTATTTTTTATCAAAAAATTTATAGGATTTTTGGTATAGGTAGTACACATTTCATACTATCTATTTCAAAAATTTCAGGATTTTTTTGAATGAAAAATGAAGGAGTACTAGCCCACCTACATAAGCGCGTCGGCGGAGTAATTTGAAACAGAGGGAGTATATTAAGTGTTGAAAAACCATTTGAACAGGATTACTATATGAGCATAGGCAGCTAATTGGGCAATTAAACTGAGCTTATCATGGATAAATGTACCGGTACTTTTCAACTGTGAACGGGATGATGAAACGAGGGACAAGTGTCATAATTACTAGTAGTAGTATATGTCAGTAAGCTTACGGTGTCATTGGTACAGCGCGCTCAGATATGGTCCGTTTAAAATAGAAATACATGAGCTGTACACAACCACATATATGGTCCCACACACATTCCTAGGCATTTGTTTGGCAGGGATAAATGCAGCAGATGAGCTCGAGATCAGTTTGGAATATCCGATAGGGGATGTACCAGTTAGTATCCAAACCGTTTTGATATGGTAGTTGTAATCTGTCGAAGTTGCTATGCTTGTAGTTTAACTCTGATCAACCCACGTCGGTCTAGTCAGAGCATTGTGATTCCCTCGTATTCAATCTGTATCTCTCGTTTTTTCAGAAATTAGGGAATTTCATCAAGTTAGGACAAAATAATAGATGTAAAACAGCACATATTATCCGTAAAATGTTGCGTATAATTTGCACTTTTACAGCAAAGCAAACCTGCAGTTGATGTAGTGCTTACATTGATAAACTGTACTTGTATTCGGCCTAACTAATTGTGTACGTCTCGGTCTTGGTCTCTGTATAAACCAAACCGTGCAATACATGTTTGTCCCATTGTACCCTACACTATACTCCCTTTGTTCAGAAATATAAAACGTTTTAGCTTTATGAATCAAATGCATCTAGACCTTTTTTTGTGTATAACTTTATAGAGGTTCGGAGTGAACCTATACACTAAAAAAGGGCTAGATATATTTTTTTACAAAGGTAAAATGTCTTATATTTCTGGACGGAGAAAGTATATACATGCCAGACTGTTTGTCCGGCGCGAATACCCTAATCGTCTCCAAATATAACCCAGAATCCTAATAGTTAAACTAGCTTTCAGATCATGTTGTGCTTAGAGCATCTCTAGCAGACACCCAAAACCCAAAGCCCAAATAGGCGTATCTAGGCCACCCCAAACACGTTTTGCAAGCTGAAAAACCGTCGCGCAGCCCAGACGCACCAAACGCGGCCCACATAACAGCATATTCGATTATGCGGGCCACATTTGGCACGTATGGGCTGCGCGTCTGGGCGGCGAATCGATGTCGACGGACGCGTCGTTGAGCATGTCAACGTATGAATCCGACGCAACATCAACAGCGGGACTTTTGTCGACCACCTTGTGCGCAACAGCGGATGCCGACGGTGCCTTGGCCATCGCCGCCGTCAAAGCTTTCAACGACGCCATCTTGGCGGTGGCTGGCTTCTTCGCAACGGGTTTCTTCGGCGCCGGCTTCTTCTACGCTGGCGGCTTGTTGCCCGGCCTCTTCATCCGTTTGGTCAGAGCTTCCGCTTGTTGTTAGGGAGGACAGCTTGTTGCAGACCGTTGACCACGAGCTCCTCGGTAGCGGCTGCTGCGGCGGCGCTAGATCCAGCTACGGTGGGTGGAATCGATCCACGAGGCGCGGCCTGGTCTACGAGCAGCGGTAGGTTGAGGGCTTCCATCTCAGTGCGAGCGTGCCACTGTGGAGGCTGGAGAGGGGCGGAAGCGGCGGAATCGGGGGCAGGTGGTAGGGTGGAAGCGGGAAAGGGAGGAGCTGAATGTTCCTTGGTGCCAACGCGGGGGAGAAAATGGGGTTCGCGCTCGCACGGTCTCGCCAACCCGGGAATTTTGGGTTTCCGCGGCGTGAAACTGGATGGCCCAGAATTTTTTTTTGGTATGAAGGTACGATGCAGTGTCTAAACTAGCCTTTTTTCGTCCAAACCCGCAAAACTGCAGTTATTATACAGATAGGGGTCCGATGTGGTGTCTGCTAAAGATGCTCTTAGTGATCAATTTTCGTTCACCGCCAAACTCGAAACTCTGAAAAAATACTCCATAACAACTACCGTATCAGTATCACTGTCCGCTACATCAAATTTGGAAATTTGTCATTTTCACAAAAGCCCCAAATACAAGATATTTCGCAGTTTTTTGCACACGGGTAGAATTCATCATTATCTAGATCTAATAGTTTTTTAAAACTTTAAAATGTTGATTTCAAAAAAATAAAAAAATCTCCATGGAACCCGTCCTCCAATTCAGCGCACTCTGAATATGGGTCCTTATTTTGTGTGGGTCTTGGGCCGTCACACTTATAGGTATAGGGTAAGCTATGCTCTTCTTCAAGATGTAATTGAGGATATGAGGAACAAAACAAATCTCAAAAAAGAGAACAATTGAGGAAAATGCTTTTCGCGTTGAACCTATAAAAGACAATTGTTTTTAAAGCATCTTCACCGGTAGTGCTCCCAATAGGCCTATGGGTGCCAGGTCCAGTTTTTGGCTCACACCAGCGGTCCCAATTACCCGCCGACACATTTTTTGGAGCCCGATACAATAGTCGGAAACCCCAAACCGGCCCCTGCCTACCTGGCTTGTGCTGGGAGCATCGAGGCCTCAATCCACGTCGGATTTCGCTGTTGGCCAGTCTTGGCAACCAAACAAACCTGTTCCCTACCCGCTCCAACGCTCCCCACCTGCCTCCTGGCCCTTGAATCACGGCCATTGCGTCTAGTCTTGGCAACCAAACAAACCTGTTCCCTACCAGCTCCAACGCTCCCCAACCCTTGAATCGTGACTGCCGCAGACGCAGCAGCCGCCACCCGCTTGCCTCCTTCCCGGCCACCTGCTACCACCTGAATCGCCATAGCCGATGGCACCAACCTCTAGCATCTCGTCCTGTCAAGAATCCGTCTGCAGTCCACCGCCGCACTTACTATCGCCACCCTCATCGCCAGCAGCTTCTCGGTGTCCGCCTCCGACGCCCGCCATGCCTAGCTGGGACGACGGAGAGACGAGCAATGCTTCGTAGCTTGGCGATGTGAGTGCTTCTCCCCAGTCATCGTTTCTTTGTGCAATATAAAAATTGTAGATCAAGAGTAGATTATGCCATTTGTAGTTCCCCGAAGTAAAGTATGCCCCGAAGACACGGTTGACCCAGCATGGACTGGCGTTGCCCATCTAGCGGATGTAGTTTCGAACGATCTGTGTCGTCTACACGGCCATGCGCCGGAGAAAAGTCATTGCTTTTGAGGGGACGAACATAGGTCGTCGCTTCTTCGTCTACTCATAACACAACTAAATGTAGGTATCTTGGTAGGATTTCTCAATTTTGCACATTGAAATTCCCATTTTTCTCAATTTTGAACATTGAAATTTCTAAGATGGTTTAAACTGTGGCTTTGTGAGTTGGGACGATCTTGAGTGGTCTTTGACACTACAACATGCATTATCCACTTTGTGGGATATGTATGAGAATAGCAACAATTCAAGGATTGGGGAGAAGATTCAAAATGTTAAGTTGGTTAAAAACTTGTTTGAAGAGAAAAACAAGTCGGAAGCCAAATACACTAGTTTGATGGTAGATGTGCACAAGTTTCTTGATACTGAAGGGGTTCTGTGGTAGAAAACAAAAAAAATCCTACGTTAGAACGCTCCAACGCCCAAGATCTATTTCTAGTAATATAGTAACGACCGAGTTTTCGGATACATACCCTTGTAGTCCAAAAAAGGTTAATATTCCAAGTGGAACGTGGTTGATGTAGTCGTGCTCGTAGTCGACCTCAAGGTCGTGAAGCTCCTTGCAAGCAACCTCTTGCTCCATCGTCCAGCAGTCCGGCTCACGACATCCAAGATGCCACAATTGCAGCACCCTCGAGGTTTCGTACACATACGGTGTACAATGACGACCTCCGGCTCCTCGATCCCTACCGGGAGTGCGGAAGTAGATCTCCGGCTTGGAATCCCTGTAGCGCAACAACGTGCTGCAGGTGCGCCATCTCTTGCGCGTACAATCCTTTCTTAGGACCGTGACTACGCATGGAGACAACTAGAGAGAGAGAGAGAGAGGGAGGGAATTCTCTAAAGAAAATGCCTTAGAGAACATCTCATATTATGTGTTTAATCCCACCCATAAGAACCCCTTTATATAGACGGAGGGAGGTGTGCCCTGCCCTTTGGGTTCCCCATGTAGGACTAATGAATAAAGGAAAACAGGAAAAAAGAAGGCCAACAGCCGGCTGGGCTAGCCCGAGCCAACCCAGCAACATCAGCTAGGCACAGTGCATCGGCTTGGGGCAGCACCGACCGGGTGGGCCTTGGCCTTGGCCCACCTGTGCACCCGCCAGCCTCACGCGCAGCCCACTAAGTAGCCAGCGGCAGAGGCAGCTTGTCGGGTGGTCCATCGTGGTGCGGCCCGCCAGCGCCCCGCACTGTGCCCTAGCTTGCACCCGAGTTGGGCCGAGTGGTGGTGTCCTGCGCGCGCTGGGTGGTTAGCTGCCGCCTGTGCAGTGCCTTCTTGCTCGTGTGTCTATCTTTTTTCAGGGTGACTTTCTCCTTGGCCAATTCCCTCCAGTGTTTTGGCCTATTGAGAAAGTTTCCCTATAAATTTTAATTTAAATATTTATTTATTATAAATTAATTCATAATTAATATATAATAAATGAATATTATAAATTGTCATTTATCCGAAACACCTTTCGGCCTTTTCCTTTCTTTCTTTTTCCGAATAATTTCGGATATCTCTTCGGAACGATTCCGGCTTTCTCTTTCTCTACTGTGATTCCAACTTACAGAAGATCTCCAACTCATCATGAAGGAATTATGCCCAAGAGGCAAATAATAAATGGTTATTATTGTCATATTCCAATAAGTTCGTAATAGTTTCATAGTATGTTATAACTGTATCAAGTGAAAACATTGATACATGTGTGCTATGAAATAGAAGTCCCTAGTAGGCTCTATTCATACTAGTTCGTTGGGCAACATATGATCAAGATTTCCTAATCATGGGTGATAGTGCCAGTTGACAACGAGGTCATATTATTGGTGAATGATGTGTTGTACATTACCCAAAGATTGCGACACGATCAAGTCACGAGGTTCATTGTTGCAATAGTCGGAAACGTAGTCTCCTTCTCCTTAGAGTGTGAGATCATATTAATCACTGTTTCCCGAGGCTACTTTAACTGCATCAAGCGTCACTCCGTGAAACAGTGATTATAAAGGTGTATGTTGGGTATTCTAGAGGTACAGTTGAGGTCTATGGATCAAGATCGGGATTTGTTCACCTAGTGACGGGTAAGATACATAAGGTGGACTTGCTGAGATTACATCCATAATGTTGCAATATGTGACTAGGTCACAAGGATGTAATATCGTGGTAACAAGTGAAACAGTACTTGTCGGTAATGAGATTGAACAAGGTATGTGATACCAAATGATCGGATCTCGAACAAGTCATATCGAAGAAACAAAGGGAATTGGACTCGATGTTTACGGTTCAAATGACATCGTCATTGTGGAATGTACATGGGTCAATATGGGTATCCCGGTCCCGTTGTTGATCATTGATAGAGATCATGTATGTGCCATTCCAAGCCGTGGCAGGATACACTTAAGGGTACCATGAGCAAGAGATACTCTATAAGTTGGAATCACAGTAGAGAAAGAGAAAGCTAGAATTGTTCCGCGGAGAGAGATTCGAAGTTGTTCGGAGAAATAAAAAGGAAACCGGAAAAGTTCTGTGAGAGAACTGGAATCGTTTCGGGAAGTTCCGAAGTCATTCAGGGGAAATTGAAGGGGAACCAAAAGGTGTTTCGGGTCAAATCGTATTTTGTAATATGTATTTACATATTAATTAATGTAATTAATATTAAATATAATATTAAAATCTAATTTGAAAGGGTATTTCACTAATGGGCCAAACTTCCTAGGGAAAAGGGCCCATGAGGGAAACCAAAAGTGAGAGGGCCATGCGCCTAGGGTTTGGGGCCTAGGGATGCCCCTCCCCCTTGGCCAGCGGCTAGGGTTAGGGTTTTAGGGCGCCCTAGGGCTGCCTCCTCCCCTGGCTGTCGCCCCTTGCCCCCTCTTGGCCACCTAGGGTTGCGTTGGTGGGGGGGGTACGGGTGCCCCCCTCCCCTATATAAAGGCCCCCCTTAGAGGAGGAGAGACACAAAACAGAAGGCACGAGTTGGGAGCTCTCCTCCCTCCTCTGTGCGCCTCCTCCCTCCCTCTCCTCTCTCCATCTCTAGTTGTCTCCCTGCGCT
Source organism: Avena insularis (assembly GCA_023614405.1). Classification (NCBI taxonomy): domain Eukaryota; kingdom Viridiplantae; phylum Streptophyta; class Magnoliopsida; order Poales; family Poaceae; genus Avena; species Avena insularis. Next base: position 235,269,910 of record CM042688.1, on the reverse strand, counting down.
AGCATGGTCCCATAAAAGGACTGTTCACGCAAGAGAAGACGCACATGCAGCATGTCATTGCATTGTCGGGATTCTAAGCCGGAGATCTACTTCTGCACTCCCGGCGGGATCGGGGAGCCAGAGGTCATCATCATACACCGTATGTGTACAACACCACGAGGGGCCACACTTGGGGCACCTTGGATGTCATGAGTGTTGGAGATATGCCCAAGAGGCAATAATAAAAGTGGTTATTATTATATCTTTGTGTTTATGATGAATGTTTGCATCCCATGCTATAATTTTATTATAAGGAAACACTAATACATGTGTGTTTTGTAAACATAAAAGAGTCCCTAGTAAGCCTCTTGTTAAACTAGCTTGTTGATTAATTGATGATCATGGTTTCCTGATCATGGACATTGGATGTCATTAATAACAAGGTTATATCATTAGGAGAATGATGTAATGGACACACACACCCATAGTAAGCGTAGCATAAGATCAAGTCATTAAGTTCACATTGCTATAAGCTTTCGATACATAGTAACCTAATCCTTCGACCATGAGGTTGTGTTAATCACCATCACCGGATGGGTACTTTGATGACATCAAACACCACTTCGTAACTGGGTGGTCATAAAGGTATCATTGGGTATTCTAAAAGTATGAGTTGAAGCGCATGGACCAAGATTGGGATTTGTCCATCCATATGACGGATAGATATGCTCTAGGCCCTCTCGGTGGAATGTCATCTAGTTAGCTTGCAAGCATGTGACTAGGTCACAAGGGATGGCATAACACGGAACGAGTAAAGAGTGCTTATCAGTAACAAGGTAGAACTAGGTATGGAGATACCGATGATCAAACCTCGGATAAGTAGAGTATCGCGTGACAAAGGGAATTGGTTTCGTATGTTAATGGTTCTATCGATCACGAAGTCATCGTTGAGTATGTGGGAGCCGTTATGGATCTCCAGATCCCGCTGATGGTTATTGATCAGAGAGGTGTCTTCATCATGTCCACTTATTCACGAACCGTAGGGTGACACACTTAAGGTTCGAAGTTGTTTTAAGTAGATATTGAATGTGCGTTGGAGACCGAATGTTGTTCGAGTCTCGGATTGGATCCGGACATCACGAGGAGATCCGGAATTGTCCGAGAATAAGATTCATATAATGGGATCATTTTCTAAGTTAGGATATGTTCCTGTGTGTTTGTATGGGGATTCTAGAAGGTTTCGGAATGTTCCGGAAGGTTCTAGAAGATATCTTGGAGTTTATTTGAAAACCGAGATAAGATAAGATAAGATAAGGGGAGTTTAAAGGGGAAACTTGGGGGGGGGAAGGACTCTCCCCCCAAGCTCCCTAGTGCGCCGGCCCTAAGGGGTGGGCCTAGGGGTGGGAACCCTAGGCCACACCCCTCCCTCTATATATAGAGGGGTGGAGGCGCCACCTCCTGCCCTTCCCACTCTAAACCCTAGCCGTCTCTCTCTTCCTCCTTCCATCTGCTCCGGCTTAGGCGAAGCCCTGCAGAATTCTCTACTCCACCACCACCACCACGCCGTCGTGCTGCTGGGATTGCGTGGAGAAGATCTACTACCTCCGCTGCTCGCTGGAACGAGGAGAGGAAGGTCTGCTTCGACTCCGCACGTGTGACCATCTGCGGAAGCGCCGTTGTTTGGAAGGATCATCTACTCGATCTTGAGATCGGCAAGTGATCGACTACATCATCCACGAGATCTAATCTCGTTAATGCTTTTGGTTCTACGAGGGTTAGTACCGATCTATCTCGTTGCTCATGTCTAGTAGATTAGATCTTGGATTTTATCTAGATTAGATCTGGGTTTTGTTCGTTCTTGCGGTAGAAATTTTTTGTTTTCCATGCTACGAACCCATCAGTGGTATCAGAGCCAGGTCTATGCGTAGATCTGTTGCACGAGTAGAACACAATGGTTTTGTGGGCGTTGGTGCTCGTGCCGTCTTTTGCTGTGTGTACTTTGCATCTTGCGGTATGGTGGGATGAAGCGGCTCGGGCTAACATTACATGTCATCGCACATGAGACTTGCTCCACGCTTGACGTGCAACTTGCTTTGCACAAGTGGCTTTATGGTGTCTGTCTCTCCCATCATAGTATATATCCAATCTACACTTGGCACTTGATAGCACTTGTATCAACGTTGTGGTTCGGTTCAGAGGTAAGATCCGTTTATTCGAAAGCCCCAAACCACGTAAAACTTGCAAAGAAAATTAGAGGCGTCTAACTTGTTTTTGTGGGTTTTGTGATGTGATATGGCCATCATGTGATTGTGATTATATTTGATGTATGCAATGATCCTTGTTGTAATATGGCAACGGCAGGAGCCTAATGGTTGTCTTTAATTCATTAAGACCTGCGTGTCTATTCATCTTGTAATAGCTTTATTCCAAGTAGTTGTAATAGTTGCTTGTGATGATGGACAACCATGAAGCGCGCCAATCGACCTTGACGCAATGCTGGTGATGATGGAGATCATGTCCGTGCTTTGGAGATGGAGATCAAAGGCACAAGAAGAAAGGGCCATATCATATCACACTAATTATGAATTGCCTGTGATGTTAATCCTTTATGCATCTTGTATTGCTTAGATCGTGACGGTAGCATTATAAGATGATCCCTCTCACTAAATATCAAGTAATAAAAGTGTTCGCCCTTAGTTGGCACCGTTGCTAAGACTCGCTGCTTCAAGCATCTCGTGATGATCGGGTGTGATAGATTCTACGTGTGCATACAACGGGTGCAAGCCAGATTTGCACATGCGAAACTAAGGTTAATCTTGACGAGCCTAGCATGTACGTACATGGTCTCGAACACGGAATACCGAAAGGTAGAGCACGAGTCATATGAATGATATGATGAACATGAAGATCGTCAGCGATGAAACTACATCTTCTCTCATGAAGATCGGACTTGGTGTAGTGGACTTGGTCTGTGTAATCACTAAGAGAATGTGAGGGATGTTGTTTTTAGTTGGAGTTCACCTAGTTAATTTAAGAATTAAAGTTGAACGCAATGTATCATAAACTTAGTCTAAACTACTTGCAAATTTGTTGGAGATTATGGCGAACCTCTCCATCAATTTCAATGCTCCTAGAGAAAGAAAACTTAAGAACAATGGAAGCAACTTCACGGATGGCTCCGTGGTCTCAAGATTGTCCTCGTGGATGGTCGATGACCTATGTGCTCGATGCACCGCTAGGTGACCCACTTGCAGAAGATGCCACCGATGACGAAAAAATGTTTACGACACTGGAAAAATCATTACTCCACGATCAGATGTGCCATCCTGCACGGTTGGAAACGGAGCTTAAGCGCTTTGAGCACCACGACCCGCTTGAGATCATTAAGGAGCTCAAGCTCATTTTGAGACTCACGCGCCGTGGAGAGCTATGAGGCCTCCGAAAAGTTCTTTACCCGCAAGATGGAAGAGGAAGCTCCGTTAGCAGCACGTGCTCACCATGTCCGGGCACGCAAACAAGCTCCAAGAGTTGGGGATAACGATTCCTAATGAGTTAGGGATTCACCGTGTCCTCCAATCAACGCCATCGAGTTATAAGAACATTGTGATGAACTACAATATGCACTCCATGAACAAGACGTTGCCTGAACTATCGTCCATGCTGAAAACTGCTGAAGTGGAGATCAAGAAGGAGCACCAAGTGTTGATGGTCAATAAGACCACCAATTTCAAGAAACAGGGCAAGCCTAAGAACAAGGGAAACTTCAAGAAGGACGGCAAGAAAGCTGCCGCACCTGCTAAGAAGCCTAAGGCTGGTCCTAAGCCTGAAACTGAATGCTTCTACTGCAAGGGTGCTGGTCACTGGAAGCGTAACTGCCCCAAGTACCTGGCAGATCTGAAGAACGGCAACATCAAGAAGAAAGGTATATTCGATATACATGTTATTGATGTGTATCTTACTAGTAATCACAGTAGTGCCTGGGTATTTGAATCTTGGTTTGGTTGCTCATATTTGTAACTCAAACAGAGCTGGAATAAACGAAGACTGGCGAGACGAGGTGACGATGCGCGTGAAATGGCTCCAAGGTTGATGTCATCGCCCGCACGCCCTCTACATCTACCTTCGGATTAGTTTTAAATTTGAATAATTGTTATTTGGTGCTGCGTTAAGCATGAACATTATATCTGAATCTTGTTTATGTAGACGGTTACTTTTTAAGTCCGAGAATAAAGGTTGTTCGATTTATATGAGTAATATCTTTTATGGTAATGCACCTAAGATGAATGGTTTATTCTTACTGAATCTCGATAGTAGTGATACACATGTTCACAACATAGATGCTAAACGAACAAAACTGAATGATAATTCTGCATACATGTGGCAATCGCTGCCTTGGTCACATTGGAGTAAAGCGATGAAGAAACTCCATTCGATGGACTTCTTGAATCACTTGATTTTGAATCACTTGAAAGATGCGAAGCATGTCTAATGGGAAAATGACTAAGACTCCATTCTCGAATAATGGAGCGAGCCATGACTTATTAGAAATAATACATACCGATGTGTGCGGTCCAATGAGTGTAGCGTCGCGTGGTGGATATCGTTATGTTCTCACTTTCACGGATGACTTAAGTAGATATGGGTATGTCTACTTTATGAAACATAAGTCCAAACTTTCGAGAAGTTTAAGGAATTTCAAAGTGAAGTGGAAAATCATCGTAACAAGAAGATTAAGTTTCTGCGTTCTGACCATGGAGGTGAATATCTAAGTTATGAGTTTGGCATGCATTTAAAGAAATGTGGAATACTTTCACAGTTGACACCGCCGAACACCACAACAGAATGGTGTGTCCGAACGTGTAATCGAACTCTCTTAGATATGGTTCGGTCCATGATGTCTCTACAGATTTACCGCTATCGCTTTTGGGGCTATGCATTAGAGACAACCGCATTCACTTTAAATAGGGCACCATCTAAATCCGCTGAAACGACACCGCATTTAATTGTGGTTTGGAAAGAAACCTAAGTTGTCGCTCCTTAAAGTTTGGGGTTGCGGCGTATGTAAAGAAGTTACAACCGATAAGCTAGAACCCAAAGCGAGAAATGCGTCTTCATAGGATACCCTAAAGAAACAATTGGGTATACCTTCTATCATAGATCCGAAGGCAAAGTTTTCGTTGCTAAGAATGGATCCTTTCTGGAGAAGGAATTTCTCTCGAAAGAAGTGACTGGAAGGAAAGTAGAACTCGACGAGGTTATTGAACCTTCTTTCGGGGTTAAGAGTAGCGCACCGAAGATGTTTTCGTGTCACCGCACCAACCGGAGAGGAAGCTAATGATGGAGATCATGAAACTTAACGGTTGCTGAACCTCGCAGTCAATGAGGGTTCGTACCACTCGAGTGGTATGATCGCTTTGAACGTCATGTTGGTGGACAACACTGATGACCCTGCGACGTATGAAGAAGCTATGGTGAGCCTAGATTCCGACAAATGGCTAGAAGCCATGAAATCCGAAATGGGATCCATGTACGAAAACCAAGTATGGACTTTGGTGGACTTACCGGATGGCCGTAAGGCTGTCGAGAACAAATGGATTTTCAAAAGAAAAACAGATGTTGAGGGTAATGTTATCGTTTATAAAGCTCGACTTGTCGCGAAAGGGTTCACAAATTCAAGGTGTTGACTATGATGAGACTTTCTCACCAAGTAGCGAAGCTAAAGTCCGTGAGGATTTTGTTAGCAATTGCTGCATATTTCGTTTATGAGATATGGCAGATGGATGTCAAAATTGCGTTCCTTAATGGTGACATTGAGGAAGAGTTGTACATGGTACAACCCAAGGGTTTTGTCGATCCTAGTGATGCTGACAAGGTATGCAAACTTCAGCGCTCCATTTATGGACTGAAGCAAGCATCCCGGAGTTGGAATCAACGTTTTGATAAAGTAATCAAATTTTTTGGTTTTATACAAACTTATGGAGAAGCTTGTATTTACAAGAAAGTGAGTGGGAGCTCTGTAGCATTCCTAGTACTATATGTAGATGACATACTGTTGATTGGGAATGATGTAGAACTTCTTAATAGCGTCAAAGCCTATTTGAATAATAGTTTTTCAATGAAGGATCTTGGCGAAGCGGCATATATTCTAGGCATCAAGATTTATAGAGATAGATCAAGACGCCTGCTAGCGCTTTCACAAAGTACATACCTGGACAAAGTTCTAAAGAAGTTTAGAATGGAAGAGAGCAAGAAAGGGTTCGTGCCCATGTTGTCAGGTAAGACCTTGAGTAAGACTCAAAGTCCAGCTACGGCAGAAGATAGAGAGAAGATGAATAATGTTCCCTATGCCTCAGCCATAGGTTCTATCATGTATGCCATGTTGTGTACAAGACCGGATATAGCACATGCTGTTAGTTTGACTAGCAGATATCAAAGTGATCCTGGAATGGAGCACTGGACAGCGGTCAAGAATATCCTAAAGTACTTGAATAGGACTAAGGATATGGTTCTTTCTTATGGAGGTGATGAACAACTTGTTGTAAACAGTTACACTGATGCTAGTTGGAACACCCAGATGACTCGAAGTCACAGTCTGGATACGTATTTATTTTGAATGGTGCTGCAGTGAGCTGGAGGAGTGCCAAGCAAAGCGTTGTGGCGAAATCTTCAACCGAATCGGAATACATAGCTGCTTCGGAGGCTGCACAAGAAGCCATATGGATGAAGGAGTTCATTACTGAACTTGGCGTGGTTCCTAGTGCGTTGGACCCGATGGCTATCTACTGTGACAACACAGGTGCCATAGCTAATGCACAGGAGCCAAGGTCACATAGCAAGCTGAAGCACATCAAGCTACGTTTCCATGCTATTCGCGAGCATGTCCGAGATGGTGACATAAAGATTTGCAAAGTACACACTGATCTGAATGTGGCAGATCCGTTGACTAAACCTCTCCCTAGAGCAAAGCATGACCAACACCAGAACGCCATGGGTGTTAGGTATATTACCATGTAATCTAGATTATTGACTCTAGTGCAAGTGGGAGACTGTTGGAGATATGCCCAAGAGGCAATAATAAAAGTGGTTATTATTATATCTTTGTGTTTATGATGAATGTTTGCATCCCATGCTATAATTTTATTATAAGGAAACACTAATACATGTGTGTTTTGTAAACATAAAAGAGTCCCTAGTAAGCCTCTTGTTAAACTAGCTTGTTGATTAATTGATGATCATGGTTTCCTGATCATGGACATTGGATGTCATTAATAACAAGGTTATATCATTAGGAGAATGATGTAATGGACACACACACCCATAGTAAGCGTAGCATAAGATCAAGTCATTAAGTTCACATTGCTATAAGCTTTCGATACATAGTAACCTAATCCTTCGACCATGAGGTTGTGTTAATCACCATCACCGGATGGGTACTTTGATGACATCAAACACCACTTCGTAACTGGGTGGTCATAAAGGTATCATTGGGTATTCTAAAAGTATGAGTTGAAGCGCATGGACCAAGATTGGGATTTGTCCATCCATATGACGGATAGATATGCTCTAGGCCCTCTCGGTGGAATGTCATCTAGTTAGCTTGCAAGCATGTGACTAGGTCACAAGGGATGGCATAACACGGAACGAGTAAAGAGTGCTTATCAGTAACAAGGTAGAACTAGGTATGGAGATACCGATGATCAAACCTCGGATAAGTAGAGTATCGTGTGACAAAGGGAATTGGTTTCGTATGTTAATGGTTCTATCGATCACGAAGTCATCGTTGAGTATGTGGGAGCCGTTATGGATCTCCAGATCCTGCTGATGGTTATTGATCAGAGAGGTGTCTTCATCATGTCCACTTATTCACGAACTGTAGGGTGACACACTTAAGGTTCGAAGTTGTTTTAAGTAGATATTGAATGTGCGTTGGAGACCGAATGTTGTTCGGAGTCTCGGATTGGATCCGGGACATCACGAGGAAATCCGGAATTGTCCGGAGAATAAGATTCATATAATGGGGATCATTTTCTAAGTTAGGAAATGTTCCAGAGTGTTTGTATGGGGATTCTAGAAGGTTTCGGAATGTTCCGAAAGGTTCTAGAAGATATCTTGGAGTTTATTTGAAAACCGAGATAAGATAAGATAAGATAAGATAAGGGGAGTTTAAAGGGGAAACTTGGGGGGGAAGGACTCTCCCCCCAAGCTCCCTAGTGCGCCGGCCCTAAGGGGTGGGCCTAGGGGTGGGAACCCTAGGCCACACCCCTCCCTCTATATATAGAGGGGTGGAGGCGCCACCCCTCCTTGCCCCTTCCCACTCCAAACCCTAGCCGCCTCTCTCTTCCTCCTTCCATCTGCTCCGGCTTAGGCAAAGCCCTGCAGAATTCTCTACTCCACCACCACCACGCCGTTGTGCTGCTGGGATTGCGTGGAGAAGATCTACTACCTCCGCTGCTCGCTGGAACGGGGAGAGGAAGGTTCGCCGACCAAGACGCAGTGACCGTCTGCGGAAGCGCTGCCAGAACGCGGCGCCGGAAGGATCATCTACTCGATCTTGAGATCGGCAAGTGATCGACTACATCATCCACGAGATCTAATCTCGTTAATGCTTTTGGTTCTACGAGGGTTAGTACCGATCTATCTCGTTGCTCATGTCTAGTAGATTAGATCTTGGATTTTATCTAGATTATATCTGGGTTTTGTTCGTTCTTGCGGTAGAAATTTTTTGTTTTCCATGCTACGAACCCATCAATGAGCCAGACAGCGGCACGATGCTAGAGCAAGGGGTGACCTGTGAGGAGCTTCGTGACCTTGCGGTTAGCTACGAGCACTACTACTTCAACCACATTCCCCTAGGAATGTTAACCGCTTTCGGACTACAAGGGTATGTATCCGAAACCTTCGGCCATTACTGCATTACTAATACATAGATCTTAGGAAATAGGGCAATCTGTCATTGGATCTTTTTTGTTTTCTGGATCGGAACCCCAACACATCGTACCCTTAAGTGTATCTCTGCACGGCTCAGGAATGCCATAGACATGATATCCATCAATGATCAATAGCAGGACCGGGATGCCCATAATGACCCCTATGCATTCCATGATGAAAATTTCATTTGAACCATAAACGTTGAGTCCAATTCCCTTTGTTTCTTCAATACGACTTGTCCGAGATCCGATCATTTGGTATCACATACCTTGTTCAATCTCGTTACCGATATGTTCTGTTTCACTTGTTCCCTTTATATTAAATTCCCGTGACCTAGTCACATGTTGCAACATTATGGATGTAATCTCACCAAGTCGGCCTCGAGTATCTTACCCATCACACGGGTGAACAAATCCCACTCTTGATACATATGCCTCAACTTTCCTCTAGAATACCCATCGTACACCTTTATAATCACTGTTCTACCGAGTTATGTTTGATGCAGTTGAAGTAGCCTCGGGTGACAGTGATTAATATGATCTCATGGTTTAAGGAGAATTGATGGTCGACTAGAGGGGCGTGAATAGAAGACTACCAATTTTTATTCTCTTCTTGCAATTTTAGGCTTTGCACAAAGTAAAGTTCACTAGAGATGCAACTAGATGAACAACCTATATGGAAAACGATACAACAAGTAAACAAGACGGTAATTGCAAGTAGTAAAGGAGAGGAACAAATAAACCGGCAAGGGGACACAGAGATGTAATTCCCCTAGTTCACTTCCAAGGAAGCTACGTCTATGTTGGAGAGGTGTCGGGGACACACAAGGTCACCCGAGCGCCACAAAGGCCTCACCTTCTTCTCCGGTGAGCACCACCACAAAGGTGGTCTCACAATCCACTAACCGATGACGTTGAAGGCGCCAACCGAAACCTTTATAACAAGGTTGAGGGGAGACTCCACAACTCAATTGGAGGCCCTCAACGACACCACGAAGCTTCAGAACAATTGCTCTAGCTCCGAGGATGCCCTACACCGTCTAGGGTTTCAAGAACCCAAAAGTAACAAGATCCACTAAGGATGGGTGGGGGAAATCACGATTCCTTTGGTGGAAGTGTAGATCCAGGTAACCTCTCCCAATCCTCAAAATATCAAGAGGTTTGAGTGGGTAGGGAGAGAGATCTAGGCAAGTCAAGCTCTTGTATTAATGGAGGAGAGAGAAAACGAAGAGATTAAATGGAGAGGAGGAAGAAGAGGGCCTTAAATAGGCCTCTTCCAAACGGGCAGATTCTGCCCCTCCCTGACACCACCGGTACTACCGATGGCTAGCCAGTAGTTCCGGCGAGCGGCTCCCAGCGGTCCGAAGGCGCTCCACGGAACAGTCGTATTTGATAGTTCAGCGGGTCCCACGAATTGACCGGTACTACCTGTCCTAGTTCCGATCCAATTACCGATAAATGGACACTTTGATACAGAGAAGTATCTGAACTGATTTGCCAGTTACCGGAACTTAGAGAGGAATTAGGGTCGGAACTACCGGGCTGCTAGGTGCTGACCGGTACTACCGGGCAGGGAGCGGCACTACCGCTCAAAGGATCTGGGGCTGGTTAGCGCTGGCCGGAAGTTCCAGTCCAACCGGACCAAAACTTCTAGCCGATACTACCGGTGCTAATTCCGACACTAATTCCGTCAAATAGATACATCGATACAGAAGTATTCCTGAATCTATTTCGGCTTTATCAGAATTAGGACCGGAACCGCGACCGGAAGTACCGCTCGATCAGCTCCTGAAACACCTCTGGCGGTACTACCGGCGCCTGGTCGGTACTACCGGTCAGGGCAGAAACCACACCACCTCCTCAAGGATCTCTCTCTCATAGGAAAACTGGGAAGCCTGTGGATGTGCTGATATGGTCTGTGCATGAGACGTTGATTTCCCACAACCTTCCAAGGTGGACCCCCTCTTGATAGTACGGTAGTCTATAACACAGATAAGAGAAAGTGCAAATAATAGCCACCGTCTACAAGCTCCTTCTAGAGAGAAGTCCACCAACTAAACCGTCCGTAGATAAACCCTGCAACTTAGGCACACGGTAAAACCACAAATGAAGTTGTCATCAACAACAAAATACATGGAGAAAACAATATCCTTTCAATCTCCCCCTTTTTTGTGTTTGATGACAACCCCACAAGATTTGCATAAAAGATAACAACAAGGAAAAGCCTTATGCAATAAGAGAAATAAGAAGCTCCCCCAATTTGTGTGCAAGATATAGGAGCAACTGCTTCTGGAATGCAACAAGCACACATGAGAGGGAGCTCCCGCTTTCAAAGTAAACCAACAAGGGTGCAAGGAAAGGAATACAAACTAGAGGGACTCAGACCTTGCACTAATACCAATGTGGCAAGAATACTAATGTGGAGAGACAATATTAGATACATGAAGATACCTCCACAATATAGCTTAGCCCATAATAACCAACCACTAGTACATCACATAGATACCATAACACATAATCTCACCAAACATAGTAGCATACATAAATAAGGTACACAGACAAATAACCAACAAAGGTCCACAAGCATACATAACGGAGTAAAAGTGTGCACAAGCATAAAAAGATCAAAGAAAGAGCAAGCTTGTGACACAACCCATGCAAATCCCATAGTCCTAAGGAACACTTTCTCCCCCTTTGGCATTAAGACGCCAAAAAGGGACAAAGTAGACAACCTAAGCGCCCCACCCACCAACATATGGAGGAGGAGGCTTGTGGTCCCATGACGCATTGTTCCAAGCAGGCAGATAAGGACCGGTGACCTCATGCTCGCCATCACTATCAGTCCACCTGCAATGTGTGTTGACCCACTGATCCTTGGGCGCGGTGACAGAGCTGGACTCAGGAGATACCTCAATATCAAGCTTCCTCATGATAGCCTTCTCCCTCTTGACACTGTGCCTCTGAGCAACATATGATTGATACTAATGGTCCTGAATGAAACAGAAGGTCTTCTTCACTTTCCTCAGCAACTTCTTAGCCCAATATGGTTGTCTCTTAAGTCGGGGTGGAGGAGAAGCCTCAGCACGGTCCCAATCACTAGCATGACCTGAAGTGTCAGCAGCGTCCCTAGCAGCCTCCTTAGCAGTAGCTTCCCTTGCAGCTTGAGAACGCGGTTTCTTATGCTTCATCACACAAAAGGTCTTCTCCTCATGAATAGTGTAGGCATCCTGAGGATAAGGTGAACCTGTGGCCTCTCGCCACTTAGCATTGATGAGGGTCTAGATGTAAGGAGCATAGGGACATGATCTCTTCTCAATTAGGGCAGACAAAATCTCTTCAAACAGATAGTCCATAACATCAATGCGTTCCTGAGAGTTTCTGTGGTGATAAGTCTAATACATGAGATCAGTCTGGAAGGCATGAAGCTGATCGAAGTTACCTGCCTTGGGAGCAATGGTGTTATGATAGACCTTGCGCATGATATCATAGGTTGGAAGGAGATAAGCAACATTACCATTAACGCCCCAGCCCTCAATGTACAGGGGCACCAAAACTTCAGGCTCAGAGGCCTCCCCCCTATGAATGTGCCATCCATTTGCGCGCTGGCCTTGCAGAATGGGATATCCAAGAAGGGCAGCAAACTAAGACCACTTGGTAGTCAGAAACTTATTTTGAGTCATCCACTTCAGAGTTCTATCCTAGGCATCATGATCAATGTAGAGGGTGGAGTAGAATTGAGCAATAGCCCTCTCATCATAATTCTCACGATGCTGCATAAGTCGAATGAGCCCAAACCTCCTGCACATGTCGAGATCCTCACCAAAGTAATCGGGGATGCTCTCCATCTTGGCCACATTGATGTGTTTCTGGGGGGAGGGGGAACCACATTCTTCTTCTTGGAAGCATACACCTTGGTATAGATTTCTTCTTGGCGCTTGGTATGGAAGAAAGGGTCCTGAGCCAGACGATCACGGGAAACAACATAGGGATCAATCTTGCGGAACTCCTCATATGCTGCCTGAGGCCATGAAGAAATCTTCTTCTTGTTCGTGTCGGGCCCAGAGGTGGTCTTCTTCTGGATGGCTAGAACATGCCTCTTCCCTTCAAGTGGCAAGACGGTGCTCGAACAGACTCTCGATGGGCGATGCGGCGAGGAGGACGAACAACTTCGAGATCACCATCATCAATCTCTGAAGGACCACGAGAAGGAGCACGAGACCGCTTAGAGCCACCACGAGAACCACATTGCTCTGAGAAGAAAGCATAGAATAGGGAGGGAAAGGGGGTAAGTGCACAAGGTCGAAGAAGAAACACACCAATCGAGAATAGATTGACAAGATACAGAGACATATCTCAAAAAATGGTGCAGTGGTAGTTCCACCGAGCTGCCGGAACTACCAGTGGCATGGGGACCACCGGAAGTACTGTTCGTGTCCTACCAGTAGTACCGATGGAGAGTAGCCCACCGAAAGTACCGGCCAGGCCCACCGGTAGTACCGGTGAGGGCACGAACATGGCAGTTCGTTGGATTTCCACTGTGTAATGGATCTAAGTGCACCAAAAGATGAAATCTAGCCAATGTATTGAGGCAATATGTTCTACCAACGAATCCTAGCCCTACCATGATCTCCTGAAACAGTTCTAGCCAAAGAAGAGCCCTAGACATGGCAAGTCCTACTCAAGCACAAAAATGGCGAGATCTCCATGAACGGAGGATGAGAGGAGAAAATACCAGGGTCCATGGCGGGAGATCGAGGTGGGGAAGAATCCCACAGAGTAGATCTGAAGAGGGGCGGTCAGAATCAGTGGTGCCAGTGGTGCCACCGTGGAGAGCTCCCTGGGACGTGCGTGTTTGTAAGAAGAGGGTCAGGGGGAAAGTGGGGAAGAAGATCCTGTGGCCCCCTGGCCCGTAATTTATAGGACCCACGCTCGGCTGGTAGTACCGGCCAAGGGCCGAAACTACCGGTGAAACTGGTAGTTCATAACCGGAGCGGTAGTACCGGTCCGAACAAAACTTCCAGGGAAGTTGGTCCCAGAGCGGTAGTACCGATGGCGGCCGGAACTACCGGTGACGCCCAGAGAAAAACTATCCAGATTTGGAATGGCTAGAAATTGACCTTGTGCAAGAGAGAGAGAGAGGTTTAAGGGGAGGAGCAAAGGCTTGGGATAGATGGCGCAAACTGTGAAAAGCCAAATTAAGATCCAAAAACGAAAAACAACACCAAAAACATAGGAAACAAGGTGAAACACCGCAAAAGAAAAACAAAGAGAAACCCACAATGTCGGTGGCCTAGGACACCATATATGAGTATATTTGGCTTGACACCGCGAAGATATATCTTGAGTTCATTACCAAAAATCATCATTTAAGCTCATTTTGTCTCTTTGAGAGACCATAGAGAATGAATACATTAATATGTGCATAATAGGGAGAGTGTTGGTTCATATGAGGAACTACACTCCCCCTAAATCCATGCGTACATCTAAACAAGATATTCTTTAAGACCCGGGTAGGTGTGCAAGATACTCAAACCACATTGCTCGAATCTATGATATTTATTTCATGCCTCAACTCCCGGAACCTTGCTTCATCAAGTGGCTTTGTGAAAAGATCCGCAAGATTGGCCTTGTAGGAACATACTCCAATGAAATGTCTCCTCTTGCAACATGATCCCGAATGAAATGATGATGAATCTCAATGTGCTTGGTCTTGTTGTGT